>CM061752.1:64428798-65170935 GCA_030979885.1 Lolium multiflorum | reverse complement strand
TCACCCAACATGCTTTTATCTTATGGGAGAGACACCTCTAGTGAGCTGTGGACCCCGGTCCTATTCTTTCCATATAGCATACAATCTACTTGTTTTACTATTTTCTTTGCAAACATCTTCCACTTGGATACGTTTAATCCTTTGTTACAGCAAGCCGGTGAGATTGACAACCTCACTGTTTCGTTGGGGCAAAGTACTTTGGTTGTGTTGTGCAGGTTCCGCGTTGGCGCCGGAATCCCTGGTGTTGCGCCGCATCACATTTTGCGACCATCAACCTTCAACGTGCTTCTTGGCTCCTACTGGTTCGATTAAACCTTGATTTCATACTGAGGGAAAACTTGCCACTAGGCGCTGTCTTACGCGGAGGATCTCGAGGTGGTGGACTCACGCTGGGGTCCCTCTCAGGTAGGTGTGGACTTTGCTGCTCATGTGGACTGCTAGGAGGAGGAGTCGAAGGCCTTTGATGCTCATGTGGACTGCTATGAGGAGTCGGTGGCCTTTGCAGAAGGACGATGTGTTTCTTGGGCCATAGAGCGAAACCGTGCTTGACATCGGCAAGTGTCTTCTCATCGTCACCTCTAGGAATATCAAGCTCCACTGTTTCAAAAGCCGGAACAACTTCATCCACCCCGACACGAACACAGCCAGGTGGAATGGGCATATGGTGGTGCGTTGCTCCTTCTTCACTTGGGTAAACATAACCGACCGCCACCTTAACGGACGCGTTCTGAATAACATATAGAGCTCGCAATCTGTCTTCTCCGTGACATAATCCACGGGGTAGCTTCCTCCACATCCGTCAAGATGCGTGGAACCCACACTGCTTCTTCGCTGAGATGGGGCGGCATCGGCTTGAGGATCCTGTAGGAACATCGGCTGATCAGGTGGCCTCTGATTTTTCTCAAGCGCCGACACCCTATTTAACAATTCCTTTAACGTGTCGGCGTCCTTCTTCTTCTTCCGCGAACGGCTTCTATAAGTGTCAGCGGACTCTGGGAACGCTTCCTTCATGGTGAGACCTGGGCGAGCTCGTACCCGTCCAACGTGTTCAGGATTCCCCAGAGCGAGTGTCAGCTCGTCATTCTCTCTATCGGGAATGTACTCTCCCTTTCGAACCTGTTCAATTGCAGCTACAAGCTTCGGTACGATTTGCTCAATCTTTTCCTTCCATTTTCCCTCCGCAACGATCAGCCCTGTCTTTGGGTCCAACCCTGCCCCATGCGCGAACAACCAGAACTTGGACCGTTCGGGCCAGTCCCATGTCTGTGGAGTGATTCCTGCAGCCATCAGTTCATTTTCATACGCTATCCACCTCGGAATGGCAGTCTTGTAGCCACCTGACCCCATATGATGCCAAATTGTCTTCTTTGCAGCATTTTTCTTATTTGTGACCGATCGGGACACAAAAGTAGACGATTGCTTATACCTCTTAAATTCTTGCCAGTGATCCTTTATCTTCACTAGATTATCATCGAATACTGGATCTTCATTCTTATATTTGTCCCATAAATTTTTCTTCCAGGTCTGGAATTGTATGGCCATCTTCTTGAGAGTCCATTCCTTGACTTTATTCTTCTGGCCTTCCGTCATGTCTTCCGGTAGGCTGAAGCGTGTCAGCAGAGTTTCCCAAAGAAACTTTTTCATCGCGTCGTTGACATAACTAGCTTCATTCTCCGCTTTCTTCGGCTTATGCCACTCTCGAATGCTGATCGGTACATGGTCCCTAACAAGAACTCCAGCTTGACTTGTAAATTTGGTGCAGTGATCTTTGGGATGCACCGGTTCACCATTATCCTTAAATGCCGTGAGGGCTAACCTACCCTCGCCCTTTAGAACTCGCGTCGGGCCTCGTTTTGTTTTAACAGACTTGCTCGATGATCCAGAAGGCTAATAGAAAAATTATTCGTTAATAAGTGCAATACAAATAAATGAATGCATCTAGTGATGAACATAGACTTGATACATAAATATACACCTCGGCGGAGTTTGTTATGGACACTTCGTTGTCTCTTCTAACTTGTTCAGACTCAAGTCCCTCGCCGAAATCATTCAGAAAGTCTTGGAACTCGTTGTCATCTCCATCGGGTTCCGTACCACGGGCACTATCAATTGCAGCTTCTTCTTGATCCTCATCTCGGACGAAGGTGCCGTCCGCCATACCTCAATGTCACTACAAAATTAAGAAAGCAATTATATTTCATTCATCATGTCATGATCATATAACAGATTGCTAGAGACCCTAACCCTAACACTCGGCGCTCCTCCTCTCGCTCTTCTCTCTATGTCGCGGCGGCACCGCCACGGACTCGGCACCGCTACAGACCCTAACCCTAACACCCTAACGGACCGCCACGGCCCGGACACGGTGTTCCCCCTCCTCCTCTCGCTCTTCTCTCTTTTTCTCGACCCTAACCCTAACACTCGGCGCTCCTCCTCTCGCTCTTCTCTCTATTTCTCGACCCTAACTCTATGTGCGGCGGCGGGACACCGCCACGGACTCGGCACTCCTCCTCGATGTCGCGCGCCACGGACTCGAACTCGGCGTTCCCCCTCTCCCTCGTTCTTCTCTCTATTTCTCGACCCTAGCACTCGGCGGCGCGCCCCTCATGCTCAACGTCTAACCCTACTACGACTACATGCGGCTCAACGGTGTCATCCCGCCCGAGCCGCCAACGCCGACAACGCCAACAGACAACATCGACACCTACAATGTTCGCGCGCGTCTCATCCGCCTCTCGGCCGCGCGGACGAGGTCATCGGCCGCGTCGCCAACGTCCCACTGTCATAGTCAAGAGACGGCTGGCCGCACAAGGAAGACGCGTCATGACACGCCAACGCCGAGCTAGCACGAGCGTCGGGCGGCGCTCGCGCTAACGGCGCCGGTGTGCAGCAAGGAGGCGGCGCAGCGCGCGTCCAGCGAGAGGATGGCGGCGTCAATGAGCGGACGCGGCGTCGCGCGCGCGGCGTGGGGGCGCATTTCGTCGACGCCCGAGCGCGGACGCGGGCGGCGTGGCGTGCAGGGGTGGCCGGGAGCGGGCCGGCGTCTCGGCGTCGGTCTCGCGGACGGCGTGGCGAGGTGGTCTCGCGGCGGCGGCGCGACCCGGCCGGAGGAGGGGAAGGGCGGCGTGCTCACTTGGCCGGCGGGTTGCGGCGCGCGAGCGGAGGGAGAGCGGCGGGCGACGGCGTGGGCGGCGGCGACGGCACATCGTCTCTGCGCGTCGGCGACGGCGGCGAAGATGGCGACGGCGTGGCAGGCGTGGGCGACGGCGACGGCGTGGGCGCGCGGCGGTCTCCGATTTGGGAATTTCCCCGCGAGGCTAAGTTAAAACGTAGGGGAACCCCTTTGGTACCGGTTGGTACCACCAACCGGTACGAAAGACCTTCGTACCGGTGGTCTTACCGTTTCTTTTTGTTTTTTTTGTTTTTTTCTTTTCTTTTTCTTTTTTATTTTCTTTCTTTTTCTTTTTCTTTTGTTTTCTTTTTTCTTTTCTGTTTCTTTTTCTTTTCTTTTCTGTTTCTTTTCTTTTCTTTTCCTGTTTCTTTTTCTTTTATTTTCTATTTCTTTTCTATTTATTTTTTGTATTGCTTTTCTTTTTCTTTTCTTTTCTATTTCTTTTCTATTTATTTTTTTCTATTGCTTTTTTTTTCTTTTTTGTTTCTTTTTTTTTCTAATTTTTATTTCTTTTCCTTTCCTTTTATTTGTTTCTTTTCTATTCTTTCTTTACTCCCGCCGACGTCCGCGTGGGAAAGTTTCCGCCCGACGTCACGCGGGAAACTTTCCCGCCACGACGCCGCGCGTGGGAGAAAAAAGGCGAGAAAGAAAGGGCGGGAATAAAATTTTATTACGATTGAACTCGAATTAAAAGTACATAGCTCAACTGAAAATTAAGATACATGGCCAGATTTGACTGTTGGAGTCATTCAATCATACTCGTGTCTAGCCCTATAGTACTCACCACTATAGTCGTCGTAGTCGCCGTCATCATCGTCGCTGGCATCGGGGTCGCGGTAGTCGAACCTCGGCGGGAGAGCACGCGTGGGCTGGGACTGAGGGTAGCGCAGGCGGGGGCCACGGTAGGCCATGACGCCCTGGAGAGTCCGGCCACGCCACCACAGCCGACGGCCGGCCTCGTTGAAGTTCGAAGGAGGCGGGCCGCCCTCCTCGTGCCTGGCAAGCGCCCTCTCACGCCGATTGATGAAGAAGCTTTCCCAAGTCGGGATGTAGTCGGGATGCCACTGGGGATTCCTCCGCTGCTCTGGCGTGAGCTCGAAGTAGTAGTGGTTCGTGATGGCCATCTCGCGCGCCACACCTAGAGGGACTGGAGGGACCAGTACGCCTCCGACGCTTAGCAACCAGCTGATCGGGACGCGGTAGCCCGGCGGGCAGGGGTAGTTCGAGGCGCAAAGCGCCTCCGCCTCCCGGGGGTTAGATATACGATGGAAGCCATGGGAGAGAATGATGAGGTTTGCAGATATGAGTCTAGATGTGATATGTAAATGGAGGCCAAGCCTACATATATATAGTGAAAAAATGGCGGGATGACGGAGGCGGGAACCGGTGAAAAAATAGGCGGGAAACCCTTTAGTACCGGCTGGTGGGTGCAACCGGTACTAAAGGTGGTTTTCTGTCATGTAACAAAGCTGTCGGTGGGATAAGGACGCGTGGGTAACCTTTAGTACCGGCTGGTGGGTGCAACCGGTACTAAAGGTGGTTTTTCTGTCATGTAACAAAGCTGTCGGTGGGATAAGGACGCGTGGGTAACCTTTAGTACCGGCTGGTGGGTGCAACCGGTACTAAAGGTGGTTTTCTGTCATGTAACAAAGTTGTCGGTGGGATAAGGACGCGTGGGTAACCTTTAGTACCGGCTGGTGGGTGCAACCGGTACTAAAGCTGTCGGCATGATAAGGACGCCCTGCTCGATGAGATAAAGCATGTAGCGCACGACACCCTGTCGAAGGAAGAAGACAAAGTAGAAGCGGCGCCGTGCCTATAAAAGGAGCATCGCCATGGCAAGCAGCTCAACAAGCCAACATGGATGGAGAGTTTCATCCCCATGGATGGAGGAAAGGGTTGGGAAATCTCCCGTGGCGGAACTTCTCGAAGATGCCCTTGGTGCACACGACCTATGGCATCTTCGGAAGTTCCGCCTCGGAAAAATTTCCCTGCAAGCCCGTGAAAGACTCCATCTCCTCTAACAATGTTGTGGAAGGATAGGGAAATCTCCCGTGGCGGAACTTCTCGAATATGCCCTTGGTGCACATGCCCTATATATGGCATATTCGGAAGTTCCGCCTTGGAAAAATTTCCATGCAAGCCCGTGAAAGCTCCATTGTTAACATCATTACACAAAAGTGATTTCCATATTGAGATACACAAGTTATGATCCCTATCTAGCTAGTTTTCCGAGTTTTCTTCGTCTGTTTCCCTTTCTTCTGACTGCGACGCAACCATGGACAATCTTCATTATTTAAGATGATGCTTGGGTCAGTTTTCACCTTGAAGGGTGGAATATCATCAAACTTATTATAATCTTCTGACATGTCTGTCTTGTCCTCTACTCCCACGATGTTTCTTTTTCCTGAAAGAACTATGTGCCGCTTTGGCTCATCGTATGATGTGTCCTCTTGCCTTTCTTTTCTTTTCTTCGGTTTGCTAGACATGTCCTTCACATAAAAAACCTGAGCCACTTCACTGGCTAGGACGAATGGTTCGGTGTCGTACCCTAGATTCTTGAGATCCACTGTAGTCATTCCGTACTGCGGGTCTACCTGTACCCCGTCTTTCAGGTTGAACCATTTGCACCGGAATAAAGGGACCTTGAAATTAGGTCCATATTCAAGTTCCCATATCTCCTCTATGTACCCATAATATGTGATCTTCTTCCCATTGTCATCTGTATCAAAGCGGACACCACTGTTTTGGTTGGTGCTCTTTTTATCTTGGGCGATCGTGTAAAATGTGTTCCCATTAATCTCGTACCCTTGAAAAGTCGATATAGTCGAAGATGGTTGCTTGGCCAACAAGTATAGCTGCTCGTCATCAGTGGCATTCATGAGACGTGTTTGCAACCAACCGCCGAAAGTCTTCATGTGTTCTCCATCAATCCAATCTTCACGTTCCTCCGGGTATTTAGAGCGTAAGATATCCTTGTGTTCCTCTTTGTACGGAGCCACCAAGATGGAATTATGTAGAACTGTGTAGTGTGCTTGAGTGAAAGAATGTCCGTCCATACACGTTATTGCTTTCTTTCCTAGCGTGCCTTTTCCACGCAGTCTCCCCTCATAGCGTGATTCAGGAACACCGATCGGCTTAAGGTCAGGAATAAAGTCAACACAAAACTCAATGACCTCCTCTGTTCCATAGCCCTTGGAGATGCTTCCTTCTGGCCTAGCACGGTTATGAACATACTTCTTTAAGACTCCCATGAATCTCTCAAAAGGGAACATGTTGTGTAGAAATACAGGACCGAGAACGCCAATCTCTTCGACCAGGTGAACTAGGAGATGTGTCATAATATTGAAGAAGGATGGTGGGAACACCAACTCGAAGCTGACTAGACATTGGACCACATCCTTCTGTAAATTTTGTAGAGTAAGTGGATTGATCACCTTATGAGAAATTGCATTGAGGAAAGCACATAGCTTCACAATGGGTACTCGAACATTTTCCGGCAGAAGCCCCCTCAATGCAACCGGAAGTAATTGTGTCATAATCACGTGGCAGTCATGAGACTTTAGGTTTTGAAACTTTTTCTCAGACATGTTTATTATTCCCTTTATATTCGACGAGAAGCCAGACGGGACCTTGATGCTACTCAGGACTTCAAAAAATATCTCCTTCTCTTCTTTGGTAAGAGCGTAGCTGGCAGGACCTTGATACTTCTCTGGATTCAGGTTGCTTCCTTCGTGGATACTTTGCTGGTCCTGCCGTGCATCCGGTGTATCTTTTGTCTTCCCATACATTCCCAAGAAGTTTAGCAGGTTCACGCAAAGATTTTTCGTCACGTGCATCACGTCGATTGTAGAGTGAACCTCTAAGAATTTCCAGTAGGGTAGCTCCCAAAATATCGACTTCTTCTTCCACATGGGTACATGTCCGTCAACATTCGGAACAGATTGTCCGCCGGGACCCTTTCCAAAGATCACTTTTAAATCCTTGACCATATCATATATAACTTCCCCAGTAGGGCGGGTAGGCTTCGTTCGGTTATCTGCCTCACCTCCGAAATGCTTTCCTCTCTTTCTTACGTGATGTTGTTTTGGAAGAAATCGACGATGCCCTAGGTACACATTCTTGTTTCCTAAATATATAGTGTCAGTCTCACCTAAACAGTGTGTGCATGCGTTGTATCCCTTGTTTGACTGCCCTGAAATGTTACTAAGAGCAGGCCAATCATTGATGGTTACAAACAACAACGCCCGTAGGTTAAATTCCTTTTGTTCGTGCTCATCCCACACAGGTACACCTTCGTCACGCCACAACTGTAAAAGTTCTTCAACCAATGGCCTCAGGTACACATCAATGTCGTTGCCGGGTTGCCTCGGGCCCTGGATGAGCACTGGCATCATAATGAACTTCCGCTTCATGCACAACCAAGGAGGAAGGTTATAGATACATAGAGTCACTGGCCAGGTGCTATGACTGGAGCTCTGCTCACCGAAAGGATTAAAGCCATCTGTACTTAGACCAAATCTTAAGTTCCTTGCGTCATCTGAAAATGACTTGAACTCTCTGTCGATTTTTCTCCACTGCGACCCATCAGCGGGGTGTCTCAGCATCAAATCTTTCTTACGGTCCTCTTTGTGCCATCGCAACAACTTGGCATGCTCTTTGTTTTGGAACAAACGTTTCAACCGTGGTATTATAGGAGCATACCACATCACCTTCGCAGGAACCCTCTTCCTGGGGTGGACTCGCCCTCAACATCGCCAGGGTCATCTCGCCTGATCTTATACCTCAATGCACTACATACCGGGCATGCATTCAAATTCTCGTACTCCCCGCGGTAGAGGATGCAGTCATTGATGCATGCATGTATCTTCTGCACCTCTAATCCTAGAGGGCAGACAACCTTCTTTGCTTCGTACGTACTAGAGGGCAATACGTTCTCCCCTGGAAGCATCTTCTTTATTATTTTCAGCAACTTTTCAAATCCCTTGTCAGAAGTACCATTCTCTGCCTTCCATTGCAGCAATTCCAGCGTGGTACCCAGCTTTTTCTGGCCATCTTCGCAATTTGGGTACAACAGTGTCTTGTGATCCTCTAACATTTTCTCCAACTTCAACCTCTCCTTTTCACTTCCGCAGCTTATCTTCGCATCAAGAATGGCCCGACCCAAATCGTCATCGGGGTCATCAAAAATGGGCTCATCAAAAATGGGCTCTTCTTCAGCTTCGTCTTCCCCCATTCTACTATCACCGTCTTCAGTGAACATAGGATAGTTGTCACTATCCTCTTCTTCTTCGTTGTCTTCCAATATAATCCCTCTTTCTCCGTGCTTGGTCCAACAATTATAGCTGGGCATGAAACCGTTCTGCAGCAGGTGGACGTGAATGGTCTTTGAGGTAGAGTAATCCGTCATATTCTTACAGGAACTACATGGACAATAGATGAAACCATTCGACTGCCTTTTTGCCTCAGTGTAACATCCCAAGTTTTAACAATAATGAAATCAAGGAGAGATCAAGTACTCAAATTTTGCAACAAACAAAAACTTTTTATATGCATAGTGTGTCACATATAAGTTCATGCATATGAGTGATTTTCTTTGGTGCATTTGCCATGATGAGTGTGGATATGACTATCACATGCTACTACACCCTAGGATATGATCATCACACCCCTCTTTGAGAAAAATAAAAGAAATGCTAAGTGTGATCCAAAACCCTCACATACACATAGGTCAAAAATGCAAATCATCACCAAAGGCCATCATGGCTTGATCTTTTGTTTCTAAAATGATTATACAACTCAAACAAACCTAAATGCATCAAAGAAACCAAAATTGAATCAAATTTGAACTCACAACCATCTCACATATGATGATGGTCACTTATGCACTTTATAACATGATCCCCTCTTTACCCCTCTGATTAAATCAATTCTTAAACTAAACTTGGTCAACCAAAGCCATGTCATCCAAGACCATGTCAAGATGATGAACTTTCATGTTGACCACCCTGGCTAGAGTTGACTAGGTTGACCAGAATAAGGGTGACAAGTGAGGACTTTATATCAATGTGAAGATCATACTCATTTTGATTTTTGCAAACTAACTTAATTTTGACCACCACCACCACCACTCTACTGCAAATAATATATAAATCAAACCCTCCAAATTTCATTTGAAAATTCCAAACTTGAGTTCTTGCGGCCATTTCAACAAACACCTTGTGGGCATGAATCTGCCAACCTTGTGCATTGTAAAATCCTTTGGACAATGGCCTCCACCATCAAGCATAGATCATCACCAGTACCCCATTGACCTCCAGGAGCTTTGCCAAACACAATGGACAAGCTTTGGTACAAGTTTGCATCATCAATTGTACCAGAGCAGGTCATGCCGTGGCATGACATGGGTGTGATCATGCCATTCTCTCCTCTGGTCAACTTGAGCATGCACCACCGTGTCAATCGTGTGCTACCCACTCCCCTGAACCTCCTCGACACCTTGCTCGACCAATCCGTGCACCAGACACGCCAGTAAGCGACGCCCAGACGTGCCCAGGACGCGCGCACGCACGCCAGAGCGTGCATGGCGTGCGCCACGAACGCGCCCGGCCACGTCGACGCGAGCCGCTCCGTTGACCCCTGCGCCTCTCTGCGCCAAACGCTCCACGACAACGCCGTGAGCTGCCCAGACACGGCCATTGGCCCGCGGGAACGCCGTGCGCCACGCCCACGCCGACGACGTCCGCCACGGTACTGGCCGCTCCCGTCATGCGCACGAGCTCGCCTGTGCCTCGTTTTCACCGCAATCACGCCTGGCGTGACCGTCGTGACGTCGCCCAGCAACGAGCGTCATCGCCAGTGCCCTGGAACCCTGTAGACGCGTAGCCATGATCGCCACCTCCGCAGCACCACGGCCACCTCCGCCTATAAAAGGAGGCCTCCCCGTGCCTCACTCTCCACACCAATCTTGCTCGCCTCCCTCTTCTGAAGCTCCTCGACCTCACCCCTTGCTCGATTAGCCACCACCGCCGTCCAATTTCATCGCCGGAGCCCGCAGAGGTGCTGAGAAGGGCGCCGTCGATCCAGGCCACCCCCGGCGACGCCACTGCTACCAGGCGCCTCGCCGTCGTCGACAACCTCCCCACGCACACTGCCAGACACCTGCAACGGCCTGGTACTCCCTCCGACCCCCTACCTGAGCCGCCGGAGCTCGTCCTTCTCGCCGGAGACGACGACGATTATCGTCCGTTCGATCTCGTTCTGATCCTACGGCTCAAACCCTCCATACCGTTTCGGTGTTTTAAACACGCTGACGCGTGGACCCCACGCTGTCAGGCGGCCCGTTGCGTGGACGCGCTACTGGGCCGGCCCATTTTCCCTTCCTCTCTTAGCCTGTTAACGTTTCCCGCCAGCCCATTTATTTCAAACTTTAATTTTCGAATTTTGTTAATTACTCTCAGATGCTGATTTCAAATTTAAATAGAATAAAATCTACCCAACCAAATTTGACAAATTTTATATATTTGGAAACCTTGTGAAAATATCTACAAAACTACACTGGTCCCAACCCTAGATTGTTTGTCGAATTAATCTGAGAAAATAAACAAGGCAGGGCCTTTTTCCACTTAAATTAATTATTAAAAATTAAATAAAAATACTTTTAAGTTGAAACCAACTCTCAACAATCATATTTCAATATATCTATCTGAATATGTAAAAATATTGCATAGTTGTTTGTATGATCATGGCCTTGTTTAAAATTTGGCACTATGGCTAGTTATAGTACATTTTTAACTCAATCCATTATTTATTAATATGTATGAGAGCCTCTCTCTCATTTAAATCTTGTCTCAACTAAGTTAATATGAAGAAGACACTAAGGTTATATTAAACCTCATACTAAATTAGTTGATGATATTAAATCTTTAATCAAGAGTTATTAAAAAGGCATGAGGTGATATACCTCATTTAAATATTTTTCCCAAATAATGATTATGAAGAGGTGGACCTTGGTCAACCTAGGTCATATGATATTAATTGAGGAAATTAAATTTTAATAGGACTTAATGAGAGGAAATTATTTTCTCTCAAAAACTAAATAAAAATACAAATCTATATGAGAAGAAATATTTCTTTTTAAGAATAATAATTAAAGAAAATTCACTTAGCAAGCATGTTGTTATGATAGCTTAGTAAGAGTAATTCATGTGTGTGCTTAGCTTAGTTTTTGAGTTGTGTGGTGATTGTGTGTATTATACTCGTATTTAGACGCTAGTACCGAGGAGTACGCCGAGGAGGAGGAGGTCTACACTCAAGGAGAGGAAGACCACTTTGATCAGTACAACAATCAAGGCAAGCCAATACCCTTGCAAAGTGCAAAGCTCCCAAGAGCAAAGCACCCCACCATTTTAATTTATCCTTACTAAGCCCATCCCAGTTTTATTCCAAGTTTCGCTTTCAAGTTTTATTACTTTACTTTATCAAAGTACTTTTTGATTCATGATTCACTTGATTTAGAGTAGTGCAATATCATCAAAGTTAGTTTATGGCAAACAAGCTAAGTTAGCACCCCTCATGACTAGTGGCTAGTGCTAAGTACCTAAAAGTGACTACTCTAGATGGGAACATGGTGATATAAGAGGATGATGGTGAAATTATGAAAGAAATTTTGAAGGTGAATAAGACCAAGAGAAGATAGTGATTTTTGATTAAAATCTAATGTTGGTTTGGATGCGATACCTTTCCAATATTGAGTACCCCCACAATACCTGATTATGGGTAAGGCTTAACTAGAAGTTTATGTATCTTAGTATGGGTTCCCTCTGAACACACATCATAGGGGTTATGCCGAGGCTGCCTCCGTTGTTGAGAAATGATGTGAATTAAGGTGAACTGTCCGGCCAAGCCCTGTGCAGTTCCAGGTTGACGTTGGTCTTCACTGGGAGGCCAAGCTCATGGGGAGAGGTGCTCATACTAGGGTTAGTAAATGAAAGGTTATGGTTGATGATCCGCGTACTGTGTTACGATGATTCGGGGAAATCCCGACGGATGGAATCAAATGTTGTGGCACAAGTGTGCAACCTCTGCAGAGTGTAAACCTATTCGAATAGCCATGTCCACGGTTACGGACGGTTGGAAAGGCCATCTAGTTTCCAGTATTAGAATCTGAAAATATGAATGATGAATGATGAATAATGGTGAATCACAACTGAGTTGTGGGAATGACACTAATGTTCCCACTTGAGTTAGTTAATTTATGAATGGTCTATATGAAATGATTATGAACTAAAATTAGCTTTATGCAAATAAAACTAGAGCTTAGTACCCTTTCATTAAAATAGATAGTGATTAATTTAGTATTAGTTTGCGAGTACTTTAAAGTACTCACGGCTGTGTCCCTGGCTATTCAAATGGCCAGAATATGAAGAAGAGCATATGAGGATGACGACCAGCAGGACGTCTACAACAACTAGGAGTCGCCTGACGTCAAGCGTTGGCCTGTGGAATAGATAGCCCCCTCTTATTACGCTTCCGCTACTATGTTGTTCGTTGATCAATAGATCAACTATTTGTGTAATATTGGATCATGTGATCCCCTTTTGTAAGACAATGATGGTTTGTAATGAATGATGACTTATGATATCAACTGTTATGTCTCGCAACAACAATATTCCTGGGATTGCGATGAATGACATAATAGGCATCCGGACTTAAAAATCCGGGTGTTGACAAGTTGGTATCAGAGCCATTGTTTGACCTTAGGAGACCCTAGTTTAGAATGGACGTTCTGAAAAATTTAGTTTATAAAACCAAGGAAATGAATATCTGTGAAAAACTTACTCATGTTCTCTTCTACAGGATCTTTTCAAAAATGATGAGCCATGCCCCTTCTTTTAAATCCATCTAAAATGTTGCCACACTTAGTCACATCTCTAACTTACTCATCCATTTCACTTTCAGATGGAGCCCTACGTCCAGACGGAGACCTACGATCTGGAAAACGGAGGAAGTCTGGTGTTTGAGCGCGACTTGTACCTGGTGTCCGAGAAGCTCGAACGCCCACCTCCCCAGTTCCACGGAGTCCGGATCCACGACACCCCCACCGGGGAGCAGCAGTGGATGATCACCGCTGACTTGAAGGGAAGCTCGGAGCCTCCCATCTCGGAGAGGATCCTTTTCTCCTTCAAGGCATACAGCTGGGCGGACGGTCTTGCTCACGCCCTTCAGGAGGGACTTGCTCGGGTGTGCGGACAGAACATCGCCGCACTCCGGGGAAGCCGCTTCGCCTACTTCGCGAGGCATGACACCATGGGAGAACCCATGGCACTCTCTTCGCACCCGGTGCTCAAGATCCATGTGCAGCATTTGGACTTTATGCTCCATGAGACCCGGAAGGACCTGGAGCTGACGCGTGTCCACGCCCACCGTGCCCAGATGGCTTTGGCTCACCATGCCGAAGCTATCAGGATGCTCGCCAAGGACCGCAAGTCACTCCGCCTGCAGCGCGCCAAGAAGGATGCCACTATCAGCCGTCTTCGCGAGAAGATCCGCACCTTGGAGGTGACTGTTCGGACCCAGCAGGACCAGATCCAGGAGATGGAGGAGGATGGAGAAGACATCCAGGGAGGCGATGACTTCCTGAGTGACGACAACGACTTTGAGGATGATGAGTTCACCGATGAGGAGGACTACGCGTTTCTGGAGTCCGAGGAGGATGGGATCATTCCCATTGATGTGGATGAAGATGATGAGTAGTAGCTGCACTAGCTTCACTTACGTAGGTGTGAGTTGTATCCCGCACCATGTATCGTAGATTGTGGAAGAAGGGTTCTTAAAACCCTTAGTATGGTAACTTGTAATGTGTGATGTTGTGTGAATAAATAAAATGTGTGTTATGTTCATCATGAAAATATTTCAAGTTTTAAGTTTGAACTTAACTCAAAATAAGCCATAGAAATTCCCTCTCATCTCATGATCTATCTACCTGTTCAGATGGCCCCTCCGAACCGCAATCAGGATGCAATGCTACAACTACTGCAAACTCTGTTGGCTGACCGAGAAGATGAAAGGGCTGAAAGACAAGCCAACATAGCAGCACTGCAGCAGATCGCCAATCAGGGTCATGGAAACCATGATCATCCCGGATCTAAACTTAAGAATTTCCAAAACACCAACCCACCTGTCTTCAGTAAGACGGAGGAACCCTTAGATGCAGATGATTGGCTGCAAACCATGGAAAACAACTTGGAGGTAGCCGGAGTAGAGGAAAATGAGAAGGTGATGTTTGCTACGCACTACCTAGCCGGACCAGCAAGAGCTTGGTGGACAAGCGCCCGTGCATTAAATGCCGGACAGATGATGACTTGGGCTGATTTCAAGCTCAAGTTTAGCAAGTATCATGTGCCACCAGGTTTAATCAAGAAAATGAGGGATGAGTTCAGGGAACTGAAGCAAGGAAGAATGTCGGTGGTAGAATACCGCGACAGGTTCCTCACCCTGTCAAGGTACGCCCCCGATGAAACCGACACCACAGAGAAAAGAAAGGAGAGATTCCTCAACGGTCTGCACGATGAGATGCAGACAGTCTTAGTCAACATCCCCTTCGCCGACCTAGAAGCCCTCGTGGACTCTGCCATCCAGATGGAAGGCAAACTGCACCAGGCAAATGAAAACCGCAAACGCCGCATGATGAATCAAAGTGGGCCCAGCAATACCCCCCGGTTTCGCCCCAGCTCAAGCGGTGGTTTCAACCCCCGCAACACCAAGCCCCAAAACCAGATGTCGCGCCCCGGTTTTCAGAACCGGAGCGGAGGAAACCCAAGGCCAGGAGGCCCCCACCACAACAATAACTATGTACACCACAACAGCAACTTCAACCGCGCTCCGCCGCGCACCCCCAACCACAACCATAACAACAACAACACCAACACTGCACCCAGGACAGGAAGCAATGCCATCCCTGTCGCAACCAAGGACAAGTCCACAATCACCTGCTATGAATGTGGAGTTGTGGGACACTTCTCCAATGAGTGCCCCAAAAGGCTGGCCAAGCTCGCCGGCAACACCTCTGCACCAGCTCAGCAGCAGCGCCGTGTCTCCACCGGCAAGAAGTTCGCCCCCAACAACCCGAACAACCGCGGAGGTCGCCTCTACCACATGAACGCCGAGGAAGCCCAGGAAGCACCAGATGTGGTGCTGGGTATGTTCTCTGTTAACTCAATACCAGCAAGAGTGTTGTTTGATTCCGGAGCATCACATTCATTTGTTACCGAAGATTTTGTGAGCACTAGTAAGATTCAACCCATCAGCTTGAAACATGTCATGATAGTTCAAATACCTGGATCAACCACTAAAGCTAGAAAATTTTGCAAAGAAGTACCCATAAGAATTCAAGAAATAGTGTTTTTCGCAAACTTAATTGTTCTGGGAACAAAAGGATTGGAAGTAGTACTGGGTATGGATTGGATGGCGAAACATCATGGATTGATAGACTGCGCCAAGAAGGCCATCACCATGACTAGTAGCACCGGAATAACCATAGAACATGTGTCTGAAAAACTACCCAGAAATTTCACCTGCAACCAAAGTGTAGCCAAACCAACTCTGGATCAGATCAGGGTCGTCTGTCGATACGCTGATGTGTTTCCGGATGATCTACCCGGTATGCCCCCGGATCGGGATATCGAGTTTATCATCGAGTTAATCCCCGGAACCGGACCTATAGCCCAGAGAGCTTATAGCATGAACCCAGCAGAGTTAGTAGAGCTGAAGAAGCAACTGGATGATATGTTGTTCAAGGGTCTGATTCGACCAAGTGCGTCGCCTTGGAGATCACCAGTGTTGTTTGTGGATAAGAAGGATGGTGCCAACCGGTTATGTACGGATTACCGTAAACTTAACGATGTCACCATCAAAAACAAATACCCCTTGCCAAAGATAGAAGACCTGTTTGACCAGTTGACCGGTGCCACGGTGTTCTCTAAGATTGATCTTAGGACTGGTTACCATCAGCTGAAGATCCGTGCATCGGATATCCCCAAGACTGCCTTTACCACCAGATATGGGTTGTATGAATACAATGTCATGTCATTTGGATTAACCAATGCCCCTGCCTACTTCATGAACCTCATGAATAAGATTTTCATGAACTTCCTGGATAAGTTTGTCGTTGTCTTCATCGACGACATCCTTATCTACTCCAAAACCGAAGAGGAACACGAGCAACATTTGGAGGTTATCCTAGAAACCCTTAGGCAGCACAAGTTGTACGCCAAGTTCAGCAAGTGCGAGTTTTGGTTGAAAGAAGTTGGATTCCTGGGACACATCTTGTCTGCAGGAGGAATTGCTGTAGATCCCGCCAAAATCAAAACCGTTGAAGAATGGAAAACCCCAACCACACAGACCGAGGTCCGTGCATTTCTTGGATTAGCCGGATATTACCGCAGATTTGTTGAGGGGTTCTCAAGCATTGCCAGGCCAATGACACAACTGTTGAAGAAAGATAAGAAGTTTGAATGGACTGATAAATGTGAAGCCAGCTTCCAGCAACTTAAAACAAGACTAACCACAGCCCCCATCCTAATCATGCCGGACATCACCAAGCCCTTTGACGTCTATTGTGACGCATCTAAGATTGGTCTTGGATGTGTGTTGATGCAAGAAGGAAAGGTGATATCTTATCTGTCCCGGCAGTTGAAACAACATGAGCAAAACTACCCAACCCATGACCTCGAACTTGCAGCCGTAGTGTTAGCATTGAAAGTTTGGCGTCATTACCTCATGGGTAATCGATGCGAGATCTATTCAGATCACAAGAGCCTGAAGTATATCTTCACACAGAAAGAGCTGAATATGAGGCAAAGAAGATGGTTGGAACTGATAAAGGATTATGATATGGAAATCCACTATCACCCCGGCAAGGCCAACGTGGTAGCGGATGCTTTGAGTAGACAGCCGTGTCAGCTGAACTCCATGATAGCAGCAGAACAACCTAGCCTGCATGAAGAGTTTGAACAGTTTAGGTTGGAGCTAGTTAGTGAAGGGTACCTAGCCAGCATAGAGCTGCAACCTACCTTGATTGGTCAAATCAAGGAAGCCCAGAAGGGAAATGCAAGCATTGACGGAATCAAGAGTCAAATGGCAGCAGGAAAGGCACCGGGATTCACAGAAGATGAAGAAGGAGTACTTTGGTACAACGGTCGCCTATGTGTGCCGTCAGACTCAGAATTGAAGCAAGTCATACTGCAGGAGGCCCACGACACCTTATACTCTATCCACCCCGGAGGTACCAAGATGTACCAAGATTTGAAGGAACAATTTTGGTGGCATGGAATGAAGCGAGAAATCGGGAGCTACATAGCTAAGTGTGATATCTGTCAGAGAGTCAAGGCAGAACATCAACGACCCGCCGGACTGTTGCAACCCTTACAGATTCCGGAATGGAAGTGGGACTCAGTCGGAATGGACTTTATCACCGGATTGCCCAAATCTAGCAGAGGAAATGATTCTATTTGGGTAGTGGTAGACAGATTAACCAAAGTAGCCCATTTTATCCCCGTCAAAACCACTTATCAAGGCCCGAAGCTAGCAGAGTTGTACATCTCAAGAATAGTCGCCCTGCACGGAACACCGAAGTCAATAGTGTCAGATAGAGGATCGCAGTTCACCTCAAGATTCTGGCAGAAAGTACATGAAGGACTTGGAACCCGCTGAATTTCAGCACCGCCTATCACCCAGATGACGGACACCAGAAAGAGTCAACCAGATACTCGAGGACATGCTCGAGCCTGTGTACTGGAATATGGATCCAAGTGGGAAGACTGTTTGCCTTACGCAGAATTCTCATACAACAACAACTATCAAGCCAGTTTACAGATGGCCCCCTTTGAAGCCCTGTACGGAAGAAAGTCCCGTACCCCTCTGAATTGGTCGGAAGTCGGAGAAAGCCAAGTCTTTGGACCGGATGTTCTTCGAGAAGCCGAAGAGAAGGTGCACAAGATTCGCGAGTACCTCAAGACTGCGCAATCAAGACAGAAGAGCTACGCCGACAAGAGACGCCGAGAGATGACATTCGAGATTGGAGATTTTGTTTATCTCAAGGTGTCACCCCTCAAAGGAATGCAGAGATTCCAGGTGAAAGGAAAGCTCGCGCCCCGATATGTCGGACCCTTCAAGGTTCTGAGTCGCCGCGGAGAAGTATCTTATCAACTGGAACTACCGGAAGAAATGGCGGCTGTGCACAATGTGTTCCACATCTCACTGCTCCGGAAGTGCCTTGAAGTACCGGAGAAGACTGAAGTGTTCAAGAATATTGATCACAGATCAGTGGACATCAACTCAGACTTGACGTATCGAGAAGTGCCCATTCGCATTCTGGAAGAAGCATACAGAACCACCCGCACCAGGAGTATCAAGTTCCTGAAGATTCAGTGGAGCAATCACACTGAAGACGAAGCCACCTGGGAGCGAGAGGAAGACATGAAGAAGGAATACCCAGATCTCTTTAGCACCTAGTTTTCTTTAAGATCTCGGGACGAGATCTTTTGTAAGGGGGAAGGGTTTGTAACATCCCAAGTTTTAACAATAATGAAATCAAGGAGAGATCAAGTACTCAAATTTTGCAACAAACAAAAACTTTTTATATGCATAGTGTGTCACATATAAGTTCATGCATATGAGTGATTTTCTTTGGTGCATTTGCCATGATGAGTGTTGATATGATTATCACATGCTACTACACCCTAAGATATGATCATAACACCCCTCTTTGAGAAAAATAAAAGAAATGCTAAGTGTGATCCAAAACCCTCACATACACATAGGTCAAAAATGCAAATCATCACCAAAGGCCATCATGGCTTGATCTTTTGTTTCTAAAATGATTATACAACTCAAACAAACCTAAATGCATCAAAGAAACCAAAATTGAATCAAATTTGAACTCACAACCATCTCACATATGATGATGGTCACTTATGCACTTTATAACATGATCCCCTCTTTACCCCTCTGATTAAATCAATTCTTAAACTAAACTTGGTCAACCAAAGCCATGTCATCCAAGACCATGTCAAGATGATGAACTTTCATGTTGACCACCCTGGCTAGAGTTGACTAGGTTGACCAGAATAAGGGTGACAAGTGAGGACTTTATATCAATGTGAAGATCATACTCATTTTGATTTTTTGCAAACTAACTTAATTTTGACCACCACCACCACCACTCTACTGCAAATAATATATAAATCAAACCCTCCAAATTTCATTCAAAAATTCCAAACTTGAGTTCTTGCGGCCATTTGAACAAACACCTTGTGGGCATGAATCTGCCAACCTTGTGCATTGTAAAATCCTTTGGACAATGGCCTCCACCATCAAGCATAGATCATCACCAGTACCCCATTGACCTCCAGGAGCTTTGCCAAACACAATGGACAAGCTTTGGTACAAGTTTGCATCATCAATTGTACAGAGCAGGTCGTGGCATGACATGGGTGTGATCATGCCATTCTCTCCTCTGGTCAACTTGAGCATGCACCACCGTGTCAATCGTGTGCTACCCACTCCCCAGAACCTCCTCGACACCTTGCTCGACGATTTCGTGCATCCACAGCCCCGACAAAGCGACGCCCGGACGTGCGGACGCGCACACGCACGCCGGAGCGCGCATGGCGTACGCCACGGCACGCCGGCCACGTCGCCGACTCCGTTGACCCCAGCCCCTGCCTCCGCGCCAAACGCTCCACGACGCCGTGAGACGCCCAGACACGGCCATTGGCCCGCGGGAACGCCGTGCGCCACGCCCACGCCGACGACGTCCGCCACGGTACTGGCCGCTTCCGTCACGAGCTCGTCCTCGCCTGTGCCTCATTTTCAACGCCGTCAAGCGCTGCGTCACCGCCAGGACAGCGCCTATCCGCGTGCGTCATCGCCAGTGCCCCGGAGCCCCTGTAGACGCGTCGTCGTCGATGAGCTCATCGCCGCGCCACGGCCACCTCCAGACGCTATAAAAGGAGACCCCCTCTCGCCTCACTCTCCACACCATTCTTGCTCACCTCCCTCCCCTGAAGCTCCTCGTCCCCTCGCCCTGCTCGATTAGCCACCACCGCCGCCCAATTTCACCGTCGGAGCCCGCAGAGGTGCTGAGAAGGGCGCCGTCGATCCAGGCCACCCCCGGCGACGCCACTGCTACCAGGCGCCTCGCCGTCGTCGACAACCTCCCCACGCACACTGCCAGACACCTGCAACGGCCTGGTACTCCCTCCGACCCCCTACCTGAGCCGCCGGAGCTCGTCCTTCTCGCCGGAGACGCGACGATTATCGTCCGTTCGATCTCGTTCGATCCTACGGCTCAAACCCTCCATACCGTTTCGGTGTTTTAAACACGCTGACGCGTGGACCCCACCTTGTCAGGCGGCCCGTGGCGTTGGACGCGCTACTGGGCCGGCCCACTTCTCTCTTTCCCTGCTTAGCCCGTTAGCGTTTCCCGCCAGCCCATTTAATTCAAACATTAAATTTCGAATTTTGTTAATTACTCTCAGATGCTGATTTCAAATTTAAATAGAATAAAATCTA
The DNA here is from genome assembly GCA_030979885.1 of Lolium multiflorum. Lineage (NCBI taxonomy): Eukaryota > Viridiplantae > Streptophyta > Magnoliopsida > Poales > Poaceae > Lolium > Lolium multiflorum. Next base: position 65,150,189 of record CM061752.1, on the reverse strand, counting down.
CCCAACCAAATTTGACAAATTTTATATATTTGGAAACCTTGTGAAAATATCTACAAAACTACACTGGTCCCAACCCTAGATTGTTTGTCGAATTAATCTGAGAAAATAAACAAGGCAGGGCCTTTTTCCACTTAAATTAATTATTAAAAATTAAATAAAAATGCTTTTAAGTTGAAACCAACTCTCAAAAATCATATTTCAATATATCTATCTGAATATGTAAAAATATTGCATAGTTGTTTGTATGATCATGGCCTTGTTTAAAAATTGGCCCTATGGCTATTTAAAGTACATTTTAAATCAATCATTATTTATTAATATGTATGAGAGCATCTCTCTCATTTAAATCTTGTCTCAACTAAGTTAATATGAAGAAGACACTATGGTTATATTAAACCTCATATTAAATTAGTTGATGATATTAAATCATTAATCAAGAGTTATTAAAAGGCATGAGGTGATATACCTCATTTAAATATTTTTCCCAAATAATGATTATGAAGAGGTTGACCTTGGTCAACCTAGGTCATATGATATTAATTGAGGAAATTAAATTTTAATAAGACTTAATGAGAGGAAATTATTTTCTCTCAAGAACTAAATAAAAATACAAATCTATATGAGAAGAAATATTTCTTTTTAAGAATAATAATTAAATCAATTCACTTAATAAGCATGTTGTTCTGATAGCCTAGTAAGAGTGATTCATATGTGTGCTTAGCTTAGTATTTGAGTTGTGTGGTGATTGTGTGTATTATACTCGTATTTAGACGCTAGTACCGAGGAGTACGCTGAGGAGGAGGAGGTCTACACTCAAGGAGAGGAAGACCACTTTGATCAGTACAACAATCAAGGCAAGCTAATACCCTTGCAAAGTGCAAAGCTCCCAAGAGCAAAGCACCCCACCATTTTTTTATCTTTACTAAGCCTATCCCAGTTTTATTACAAGTTTTGCTTTCAAGTTTTATTACTTTACTTTATCAAAGTACTTTTTGATTCATGATTCACTTGATCTAGAGTAGAACAATATCATCAAAGTTAGTTTATGGCAAACAAGCTAAGTTAGCACCCCTCATGACTAGTGGCTAGTGCTACCTAAAATTGACTACTCTAGATGGGAACATGGTGATATAAGATGATGATGGTGAAATTATGAAAGAAATTTTGAAGGTGAATAAGACCAAGAGAAGATAGTGATTTTTGATTAAAAACTAATGTTGGTTTGGATGCGATACCTTTCCAATATTGAGTACCCCCACAATACCTGATTATGGGTAGGGCTTAACTAGAAGTTTATGTATCTTAGTATGGGTTCCCTCTGAACACACATCATAGGGGTTATGCCGAGGCTGCCTCCGTTGTTGAGAAATGATGTGAATTAAGGTGAACTGTCCGGCCAAGCCCTGTGCAGTTCCCAGGTTGACAGTTGGTCTTCACTGGGAGGCCAAGCTCATGGGGAGAGGTGCTCATACTAGGGTTAGTAAATGAAAGGTTATGGTTGATGATCCGCGTACTGTGATACGATGATTCGGGGAAATCCCGACGGATGGAATCAAATGTTGTGGCACAAGTGTGCAACCTCTGCAGAGTGTAAACCTATTCAATAGCCGTGTCCACGGTTACGGACGGTTGGAAAGGCCATCTAGTTTCCAGTATTAGAATCTGAAAATATGAATGGTGAATGATGAATAATGGTGAATCACAACTGAGTTGTGGGAATGACACTAATGTTCCCACTTGAGTTAGTTAATTTAGGAATGGTCTATATGAAATGATTATGAACTAAAATTAGCTTTATGCAAATAAAACTAGAGCTTAGCACCCTTTCATTAAAATAGTTAGTGATTACTTTAGTATTAGTTTGCGAGTACTTTAAAGTACTCACGGCTGTGTCCCTGGCTATTCAAATGGCCAGAATATGAAGAAGAGCAGCAGTATGAGGATGACGGTCAGCAGGACGTCTACAACAACTAGGAGTCGCCTGACGTCAAGCGTTGGCCTGTGGAATAGATAGTCCACTCTTATTACGCTTCCGCTACTATGTTGTTCGTTGATCAATAGATCAACTATTTGTGTAATATTGGATCATGTGATCCCCTTTTGTAAGACAATGATGGTTTGTAATGAATGATGACTTATGATATCAGCTGTTATGTCTCGCAACAACAATATTCCTGGGATTGCGATGAATGACATAATAGGCATCCGGATTCGACTGCCTGTGTTGCCTCAGCCACGTTGAGAAAATAATGCATGCCATTAATGAAGTCGGGATGGCACCGGTCACCGTACATCCATTGTCGATTCATCTGCATTTTATATGTATATCAAATATCATTAATTACACAACATCGTGGATATATGAGTGACAAACTAAATTAATATTCAAGTTCATCACATAAAACTAAGTTTTTTTATAAAAAAGAAGAGGCTCACCGAGGTTGTACGGTGCCGGCTAGGGGACGACGCTGGCGATCGACGGCGGTAAGGACGGGGATGATACTAATTAAAACCTACAAAATATACCATAATTTCAGCTCAAATTGATTATAAAAAAGTAAAATCCCTAACTTAGGAATTTCATCGAACACCTTGCTAGCACTAGAAAAATAGTACGAGTTAAAACTACCAAAGAGATGTGCTAAATTAGGAACGCCGGAAGAAAGGATGATATTGCTAACCCTTGGATAGATGAATGCCCTTAATCTTGTTAAAATGGTGGAGAAAAAATAGAGATTTGTTGGAGTGTGAGAGGTGCAAAAATTTTGTGTGTGAGAGGAAGAAGAGAAAAATGAGATGAAGAGAAGAGCCGGCCAGGGGACGGGCTCGATGATGATATAGGGGGCACCCTTTGGTACCGGTTCGTGTTAAAAACCGGTACCAAAGGTCCTGCCGGGCCCCACCACGCGTCTGACAAATGGCCGAAGACCTTTCGTACCGGTTCCTAACACGAACCGGTACGAAAGCCCTCACGAACCGGTGCCATTGCTCCTCGCACGCCTGAGCCCGCGAACCGGTGCAGATTGCCCCATTGGCACCGGTTCGTAAGGGAACCAGTACCAATGGCTTAGATGGATGCCCCATTTTCCACTAGTGTACAATGATCAACGTTTCGTTTTTTTAAATACGTGTGCTCGTTAATTGTTTTCAACTAAATTATATGTATGCATAAGGGGAACCAGTATAATGTTTTTTTGCTCATGATTTTCTGCATCATCATATGTCACGCATATCTCAAAAATATTCAACAAAATGTGGAAAGTTTTGTACATATGCAGTTTCGTGAGGCCGTGCAGTGGAACCGTGGGACACAAATCTAACACGGTATGCCGTCGAGGATATGAAGTGTATCCTGGAGCAGAAGGAAGCGGTCTTGTCCATCGTAAAGACGACCTCATCTACCCCATCGAGGATATGAAGTTCTATTAGTATCATCCCTGCCAGAACAGTCCTACTTCCCATATGTGATTTCTGGCATCATATTCAGGTACAGGTGCCACTTCAAAAATCAGGGGCGGGAGGTGGGAGGAAGAGGAGCTTACCTGTGAGAGGATTCCGTCGTGGGCGAGGAACGCTGGAGAAGCTGATGGGCCATCCTTGCCTCCACCGGTGAAGCCAAGCTTGCCTCTAGATCGCGCTGCCACCGAGTGTTGTGACACGTCGGCGCGTCGCTCAGCTTGGGATTTTGTCCACGGGTTGGAAGGTGACGTTTCGTTCCTCCGCAGAATGGAGGGGTTCGACAGGGTTTTGGCCGGGATAACCGAACGCGTGGTTACATTTGGGCCGAGATTAAATCACGCCCGAGCTGATCCACGTGGGTTGAAGCGGATTGGGTTGCGTTCCCGACCGGGTGGGGGCTAAAACTTCCGCTTGGCTTCAATGTTGAATTTTCGTGGCTGGCTTGCATGTGCTTCTGCGTTTTAGGGAGAGAAAATAGCAGATCACACCACTTGTTTGTGTCTTTTTTGCAAAAAAAAATACAACTGTCATTTGTTGTTGCAAGCAACACCACATTTTGCTATAATTTGTTGAATATATAAGCAAATATCCATATGAAATAATCCGCACAAGTAATTGATAAATCATGACTATGTAAACGAATAAACTAAACGTGCAGTCTAGTAAGATAGATGAACAGATCACATCTAAAGTAGACAAACCGATCGCATCTACCACATATACTAGAAGAAGAAACTCTAACAGAAACTGAAAGAGAAACGACAAGATCACATACTTCACAGCAGCGTCGTTGTCGCCCATGTTGAGGTTGTCGAAGAAGTTGCTGAGATCCGGGAAGAAGTTGTCGGTGTGGAGGAACTCGTCGTCCGAAGACGACGTCGTGCTGCCAGTAGTCGCGCCGGAGCGCTCCCCAAAAACCTGATTGCCCCTCACCCGTACAGGTTCACGAGAGGCAGGGTTCCGGAGGCCTACTGTCCCGGCAGTCGGTGCACGCCGACGGACGGGATGAGGAAGACGAAGGCGGCGGCGCAATGAACTGGAAACAGGTAGTCGCATATGTGGCACACAGGCTAGGGTTCTCGTCCGCGCTTATATAGTGCGGCTCGGGAAGGTCGTGGGACGCAGCCCACGTACGAGTTCACGATCCAGAAAAACCGGAACGAAAACGGCTGAGTTAACGCGTCCGTTAATGGCTCATAATTGTGATTGATTACACAATTAATTTCCCGAACAGCAAAAAGATAAGCTCGGCTCGGCGAGATTCCCGCAACCCGCGGCGCGTCGTGACGTGTCGTGACGAGGCGAGGCGTGGCGAGGCGGGCGGCGGAGGAGGAGGAGTGCGCGAGGGCTCTCTCTCTCTTCTCACTCACTTACTAGGACTAGAACAGCCCACCTTATATACCACTCCAACTCTCTCCCAACTAGCAATGTGGGACTAAACTTTAGCCCCCACTAGTGCTGCCACTGATTTATGATATGGGCCATGTGAGTTTCAGAATTTGATAATGGGCCATGGGCCAAAGGCCAAATGCCCACAAATTCCAGCAATCCCCCACAAACTCTCATTGGCACATCTCATCAATAAGTTTCCAGAACATTGTTTTATATACCGGTATGTCGTGGAGACTGTTAAGTTGAACTTCCACTTAAAGCTTCATATTACACTAGATTGCAACTTGGATAGTGGACTATGCCTTGAACTACAAGTTTTCTGCGCACTAGCTTCATACAAAGCCTAGACCGATACTAGGCTGCCGCGAGGCTTCCTCGCGGTTTGGAGCTTATACGTCATACTCCAGGGCCTTTCATGAGTTTACTAGAGAGCACCCAACTCTCATAGATTGCGACGTTTAACAATCAGACTCATATAGGTGTGTTCTTCAAAAGATGTTCTGCAGGACAACATCTCTGCTAAAATAAGCCACTTAGAACACATTAAGATAATTATCAACCTGCCATGCAGATTAGGAGAGTATTGCATCTTACGGAGTGGTAAAATTGCTATAGGGATATATACTCTCCTCTCAGCTGACCAACAGCTTGTCTCCCAGTTCTAATTCACGGGATCTCCGATCACATAGAGTGGGTTACCACCGTGGACAACTCATAGTGTGGGTCTCATACCCATCTCCCTCGATGCATTTTCTATCACATTTCGTGATAGTCCCTTTGTGAAGGGGTCTGCCAGGTTTCTAGACGTATGGATATAATCCAACGCTATAACTCCGGAGTTTCTCATTTTCCTGACAGTTTTCAGTCTCCTCTTCACATGCCTTGATGACTTCATATTATCCTTAGAACTGTTTACTTTGACGATCACAGTTTGATTATCACAGTTCATAGGAATAGCGGGTATTGGTTTCTCAACCACAGGTAAGTCCATCAAGAGCTCACGAAGCCACTCTGCTTCAACAGTGGCTGTGTCTAATGCTGTGAGTTCTGCTTCCATAGTTGACCTCGTAATGATGGTCTGCTTGCAAGACTTCTATTCTTGTAACAGTGTTGGGCCTCCAAGAGCAGAGGTTTGTAGAACAGCAGCAAGTTTCCCTTAAGTGGATCACCCAAGGTTTATCGAACTCAGGGAGGAAGAGGTCAAAGATATCCCTCTCATGCAACCCTGCGATCACAAAGCAAGAAGTCTCTTGTGTCCCCAACACACCAAATACACTTGTCAGATGTATAGGTGCACTAGTTCGCGAAGAGATAGTGAAATACAAGTAATATGGATGAGTATGAGTGGTAATAGCAATCTGAATAAAATATGGCAGCGAGTAAACATGCAACAAAACAGTAAACAAACGGAGATTCGATGCTTGGAAGCAAGGCCTAGGGATCCTGCTTTCACTAGTGGACACTCTCAACAATGATCACATAATAGAACCACTCTACACTCTTTTGTTGGATGATGAACACTGATACGCGTAGATGCACACGTCCGTTGGGAACCCCAAGTGGAAGGTATGATGCGTATAGAAGCAAGTTTCCCTCAGTATGAAACCAAGGTTTAATCGAACCAGTAGGAGCCAAGAAGCACGTTGAAGGTTGATGGTCGCGAAATGTGATGCGGCGCAACACCAGGGATTCCGGCGCCAACTAGGAACCTGCACAACACAACCAAAGTACTTTGCCCCAACGAAACAGTGAGGTTGTCAATCTCACCGGCTTGCTGTAACAAAGGATTAAACGTATCGAGTGGAAGATGTTTGCAAAGAAAACATAAAACAAGTAGATTGTATGCTATGGAAAGAATAGGACCGGGGTCCACAGTTCACTAGAGGTGTCTCTCCCATAAGATAAAAGCATGTTGGGTGAACAAATTACAGTCGGGCAATTGACAAATAGAGAAAGGCATAATAATGCATATACATGACATGGTAAATATAGTGAGATTTAATCCGGGCATTACGACAAAGAACATAGACCGCCATCCAACCGCATCTATGCCTAAAAAGTCCACCTTCAGGTTATCATCCGAACCCCATTCAGTATTAAGTTGCAAAGCAACAGACAATTGCATTAAGTATGGTGCGTAATGTAATCAAAAACTACATCCTTAGACATAGCATCAATGTTTTATCCCTAGTGGCAACAGCACATCCAGAACCTACTGTCACGATCCCAGGTGTCAATGAAGGCATGAACCCACTATCGAGCATAAATACCCCCTCTTGGAGTTAAGAGCAAAAACTTGGCCAGAGCCTCTACTAATAACGGAGAGCATGCAAGATCATAAACAACACATAAACAATAGATTGATAATCACCATAATCATAGTACTCTCTATCCATCGGATCCCGACAAACACAACATATAGAATTACGATAGATGATCTTGATCATGTTAGGCAGCTCACAAGATCCAACAATGAAGCACAACAAGGAGAAGACGACCATCTAGCTACTGCTATGGACCCATGGTCCAGGGGTGAACTACTCACTCATCACTCCGGAGGCGATCATGGCGATGAAGAGTCCTCCGGAGATGAATCCCCTCTCCCACAGGGTGCCGGAGGCGATCTCCTGAATCCCCGAGATGGGATTCGCGGCGGCGGCGTCTCTGGAAGGTTTTCCGTATCGTGGCTCCGGTACTGGGGGTTTCGCGACGGGAGCTTTAAGTAGGCGGAAGGTCAACGCGGGGGGCCACACGAGGGGCCCAGGGGGCAGGTCGGCGCGGCCAGGGCCGGGCCGCGGTCCTGGCCTCCTCGTGGCCCCACTTCGTTAGGTCTTCGGTCTTCTGGAAGCTGCAAAAATAGGACCCTGGGCGAAAGTTTCGTCCAATTCCGAGAATATTTCTTTACTAGGATTTCTGAAACCAAAAACAGCAGAAAACAGCAACTGGCTCTTCGGCATCTTGTTAATAGGTTAGTTCCGGAAAATGCATAAATATGACATATAATGTGCATAAAACATGTAGGTATCATCAATAAAGTAGCATGGAACATAAGAAATTATCGATACGTTGGAGACGTATCAGCATCCCCAAGCTTAGTTCTGCTCGTCCCGAGCAGGTAAAACGATAACAAAGATAATTTCTGAAGTGACATGCCATCATAATCTTGATCATACTATTTGTAAACATATGTAATGAATGCAGCGATCAAAGCAAAGGTAATGACATGAGTAAACAACTGAATCATATAGCAAAGACTTTTCATGAATAGTACTTCAAGACAAGCATCAATAAGTCTTGCATAAGAGTTAACTCGTAAAGCAATAAATCAAAGTAAAGGTGTTGAAGCAACACATAAGAAGATTAAGTTTCAGCGGTTGCTTTCAACTTGTAACATGTATATCTCATGGATATTGTCAACATAAAGTAATATAACAAGTGCAATATGCAAGTATGTAGGAATCAATGCACAGTTCACACAAGTGTTTGCTTCTTAAGGTGGAAGGAGATAGGTAAACTGACTCAACAATAAAAGTAAAAGAATGGTCCTTCGCAGAGGAAAGCATCGATTGCTGTATTTGTGCTAGAGCTTTTATTTTGAAAACATGAAACAATTTTGTCAACGGTAGTAATAAAGCATATGAGTTATGTAAATTATATCTTACAAGTTGCAAGCCTCACGCATAGTATACTAATAGTGCCCGCACCTTGTCCTACTTAGCTTGGACTACCGGATCTTTGCATGCCATGTTTCAACCAAGTGTCACAAAGGGGTACCTCCATGCCGCCTGTACAAAGGTCCAAGGAGAATGCTCGCATTTTGGATTTCTCGCTTTTGATTATTCTCAACTTAGACATCCATACCGGGACAACATGGACAACAGATAATGGACTCCTCTTTAATGCATAAGCATGTAGCAAAGTTATTATTCTCATATGAGATTGAGGATATATGTCCAAACTGAAACTTCCACCATGATTCATGGCTTTAGTTAGCGGCCCAATGTTCTTCTCTAACAATTTTGCATGCTCCAACCACTAAAATGATAGACCTTCAGACAAGACGGACATGCATAGCAACTCACATGATATTCAACAATAGTTGATGGCGTTCCCCAGAAGCATGGTTATCGCACAACAAGCAACTTAATAAAATATAAAGTGCATAAGTACATATTCAATACTACGATAGTTTTTAAGGCTATTTTGTCCCATGAGCTATATATTGCAAAGGTGAATGATGGAATTTTAAAGGTAGCACTCAAGCAATTTACTTTGGAATGGCGGGTAAATACCATGTAGTAGGTAGGTATGGTGGACACAAATGGCATAGTGGTTGGCTCAAGGATTTTGGATGCATGAGAAGTATTCCCTCTCGATACAAGGTTTAGGCTAGCAAGGTTATTTGAAGCAAACTCAAGGATGAACAAGTGCAGCAAGACTCACATAAAAGACATATTGTAAACATTATAAGACTCTACACTGTCTTCCTTGTTGTTCAAAACTCAATACTAGATATTATCTAGACCTTAGAGAAACCAAATATGCAAATCAAATTTTAGCAAGCTCTATGTATTTCTTCATTAATGGGTGCAAAGCATATGATGCAAGAGCTTAAACATGAGCACAACAATTGCCAAGTATCACATTATCCAAGACATTTTAGAATTACTACATGTAGCATTTTCCAATTCCAACCATATAACAAATTAACGAAGAAGAAACTTCGCCTTGAACATTATGAGTAAAGCCTAAGGACACATGTGTCCATATGCAACAGCGGAGCGTGTCTCTCTCCCACAAAGTGAATGCTAGGATCCATCTTATTCAAACAAAAACAAAAACGAAAACAAACCGACGCTCCAAGTAAAGAACACCGATGTGACTGAATAAAAATATAGTTTCAGGGGAGGAACCTGATGATGTTGTCGATGAAGAAGGGGATGCCTTGGGCATCCCCAAGCTTAGACGCTTGAGTCTTCTTAAAATATGCAGGGATGAACCACGGGGCATCCCCAAGCTTAGAGCTTTCACTCCTCTTGATCTTAGTATATCATTCTCCTCTCTTGACCCTTGAAAACTTCCTTCACACCAAACTTCAAGCAAACTCATTAGAGGGTTAGTGCATCATTAATAATTCACACATTCAGAGGTGACACAATCATTCTTTTCACTTCTGGACATTGCATAATGCTACTGGACATTAATGGATCAAAGAAATAAATCCAACATAGCAAAAGAGGCAATGCGAAATAAAAGGCAGAATCTGTCAAAAACAGAACAGTCCGTAAAGACGAATTTATAAATGGCACCAGACTTGCTCAAATGGAAAAACTCAAAACTAATGAAAGTTGCGTACATATCTGAGGATCACGCTCGTAAATTGGCAGATTTTTTCGAATTTTCTACAGAGAATTATGCCCAGATTCGTGACAGACAGCAATGCTGTTTCTGCGCAGCGATCCCAAATATAACATCAACTTTGACATAGAAACTTTACTTGGCACAAAAACATGATAAGGAGAGGTTGCTACAGTAGTAAACAACTTCCAAGACTCAATAAAACAAAAAATTTCTGTAGGTAAAAACATGGGTTGTCTCCCATAAGCGCTTTTCTTTAACGCCTTTCAGCTAGGCGCAGAAAGTGCAAATCAAGTAACATCGAGAGTAGAAGCATCAACATCATAGCTTGTTCTAATAATAGAATCAAAAGGCAACTTCATTCTCTTTCTAGGGAAGTGTTCCATACCTTTCTTGAGAGGAAATTGATATTTAATATTACCTTCCCTCATATCAATAACAGCACCAACAGTTCGAAGAAAAGGTCTTCCCAACACAATTGGACAAGATGCATTGCATTCGATATCCAAGACAACAAAATCAACGGGGACAAGGTTATTGTTAACCGTAATATGCACATTATCAATCCTCCCCAAAGGTTTCTTTTTAACATTATCGGCGAGATTAACATCCAAATAACAATTCTTTAATGGTGGCAAGTCAAGCATATCATAAATCTTTTTAGGCATAACAGAAATACTTGCACCAAGATCACATAAGGCATTACATTCAAAGTCATTGAATTTCATTTTAATGATGGGCTCCCAACCATCTTCTAACTTTCTAGGAATAGAAGTTTCAAGTTTTAGTTTCTCTTCTCTAGCTTTTATGAGAGCATTTGTAATATGTTTTGTAAAGGCTAAATTTATAGCACTAGCATTAGGACTTTTAGCAAGTTTTTGCAAGAACTTTATAACTTCAGAGATGTGGCAATCATCAAAATCTAAATCATTATGAGCTACAGCAATGGGATCATTATTCCCAAGGTTGGAAAAAATTTCAGCAGTTTTATCACAAGCAGTTTCAGCAGTTTTAGCAATTTCAGGCAGTTTTGTACGATTTGCACTAGGAGTAGAAACATTGCCAACACCAATTATATTACCATTGATAGTAGGAGGTGTAGCAACATGTGAGGAATTAGCATTACTAGTGGTGGTAATAGTCCAAACTTTAGCTACATTATTCTCTTTAGCTAGTTTTTCATTTTCTTCTCTATCCCACCTAGCACGCAACTCAGCCATTAATCTTATATTCTCATTAATTCTAACTTGGATGGCATTTGCTGTAGTAGTAATCTTATTATCAAGATCATTATTAGGCATAACTTTCAACTTTAAAAGATTAACATCAGAGGCAAGCCTATCAACTCTAGAAGCGATAGTATCAATTTTATCAAGCTTTTCCTCAACAAATTTGTTAAAAGCAGTTTGTGTACTAATAAATTCTTTAAGCATGGCTTCAAGACCAGAGGGTACACTTCTATTATTGTTGTAAGAATTCCCATAAGAATTACCATAACCATTACCATTAGTAGAAGGATATGGCCTATAGTTATTACCAGAGTTGTTCCTATAAGCATTGTTGTTGAAATTATTATTTTTAATGAAATTCACATCAACATTTTCTTCTTGAGCAACCAATGAAGCTAAAGGAACATTATTTGGATCAACATTAGATCTACCATTCACAAGCATAGACATAATCACATCAATCTTATCACTCAAGGAAGAGGTTTCTTCAACAGAATTTACCTTCTTACCTTGTGGAGCTCTTTCCGTGTGCCATTCAGAGTAATTCACCATCATATCATCAAGAAGTTTTGTAGCCGCCCCCAATGTGATGGACATAAAAGTACCTCCAGCAGCTGAATCCAATAAATTCCGCGAAGAAAAATTTAGTCCTGCATAGAAGGTTTGGATGATCATCCAAGTAGTCAGTCCATGGGTTGGGCAATTCTTTACCAAAGTTTTCATTCTCTCCCATGCTTGAGCAACATGTTCAGTATCTAATTGTTTAAAATTCATTATGCTACTTCTCAAAGAAATAATTTTAGCGGGAGGATAATATCTACTAATAAAAGCATCCTTGCATTTAGTCCATGAATCAATACTATTCTTAGGCAAAGATAGCAACCAATCTTTAGCTCTTCCTCTTAATGAGAAAGGAAACACTTTCAATTTAATAATATCACCATCTACATCTTTATACTTTTGCATTTCACAAAGTTCAACAAAATTATTGAGATGGGCAGCAGCATCATCAGAACTAGCACCAGAAAATTGTTCTCTCATGACTAGATTTAGTAAAGCAGGTTTAATTTCAAAGAATTCTGCTGTAGTAGCAGGTGGAGCAATAGGTGTGCATAGGAAATCATTATTATTTGCATTTGTGAAGTCACACAACTTAGTATTTTCAGGGTTGGCCATTTTAGCAACAGTAAATAAAGCAAACTAGATAAAGTAAATGCGAGTAACTAATTTTTTTGTTTTTCGATATAGAGAGCAAGACAATAAATAAAGTAAAACTAGCAACTAATTTTTTTGTATTTTGATTTAGTGCAGCAAACAAAGTAGTAAATAAAATAAAGCAAGACAAAAACAAAGTAAAGAGATTGAGAAGTGGAGACTCCCCTTGCAGCGTGTCTTGATCTCCCCGCAACGGCGCCAGAAATTTAGCTTGATACGCGTAGATGCACACGTCCGTTGGGAACCCCAAGTGGAAGGTATGATGCGTATAGAAGCAAGTTTCCCTCAGTATGAAACCAAGGTTTAATCGAACCAGTAGGAGCCAAGAAGCACGTTGAAGGTTGATGGTCGCGAAATGTGATGCGGCGCAACACCAGGGATTCCGGCGCCAACTAGGAACCTGCACAACACAACCAAAGTACTTTGCCCCAACGAAACAGTGAGGTTGTCAATCTCACCGGCTTGCTGTAACAAAGGATTAAACGTATCGAGTGGAAGATGTTTGCAAAGAAAACAGTAAAACAAGTAGATTGTATGCTATGGAAAGAATAGGACCGGGGTCCACAGTTCACTAGAGGTGTCTCTCCCATAAGATAAAAGCATGTTGGGTGAACAAATTACAGTCGGGCAATTGACAAATAGAGAAAGGCATAATAATGCATATACATGACATGGTAAATATAGTGAGATTTAATCCGGGCATTACGACAAAGAACATAGACCGCCATCCAACTGCATCTATGCCTAAAAAGTCCACCTTCAGGTTATCGAACCCCATTCAGTATTAAGTTGCTAAGCAACAGACAATTGCATTAAGTATGGTGCGTAATGTAATCAACAACTACATCCTTAGACATAGCATCAATGTTTTATCCCTAGTGGCAACAGCACATCACAACCTTAGAACCTACTGTCACGATCCCAGGTGTCAATGAAGGCATGAACCCACTATCGAGCATAAATACCCCTCTTGGAGTTAAGAGCAAAAACTTGGCCAGAGCCTCTACTAATAACGGAGAGCATGCAAGATCATAAACAACACATAAACAATAGATTGATAATCACCATAATCATAGTACTCTCTATCCATCGGATCCCGACAAACACAACATATAGAATTACAGATAGATGATCTTGATCATGTTAGGCAGCTCACAAGATCCAACAATGAAGCACAACAAGGAGAAGACGACCATCTAGCTACTGCTATGGACCCATGGTCCAGGGGTGAACTACTCACTCATCACTCCGGAGGCGATCATGGCGATGAAGAGTCCTCCGGGAGATGAATCCCCTCTCGGCAGGGTGCCGGAGGCGATCTCCTGAATCCCCGAGATGGGATTCGCGGCGCGGCGTCTCTGTAAGGTTTTCCGTATCGTGGCTCTCGGTACTGGGGGTTTCGCGACGGGAGCTTTAAGTAGGCGGAAGGTCAACGCGAGGGGCCACACGAGGGCCCCAGGGGGCAGGTCGGCGCGGCCAGGGCTTGGGCCGCGCCGGCACCCTCTGGCCTCCTCGTGGCCCCACTTCGTTAGGTCTTCGGTCTTCTGGAAGCTTCGTGCAAAAATAGGACCCTGGGCGAAAGTTTCGTCCAATTCCGAGAATATTTCTTTACTAGGATTTCTGAAACCAAAAACAGCAGAAAACAGCAACTGGCTCTTCGGCATCTTGTTAATAGGTTAGTTCAGAGAAAATGCATAAATATGACATATAATGTGCATAAAACATGTAGGTATCATCAATAAAGTAGCATGGAACATAAGAAATTATCGATACGTTGGAGACGTATCAACACCACTAACTGTGTAGGATTACACGAACCCTCAATGCCGGAGTTAACAAGCTCCACAGTATTCGATATTCATGTTTAAGTAACCTTAGAGTGCAAGATAGATCAACATAATTACACCAAGAACTAACATAGCATGCACACTATCACCATCACGCCATGAAGGAGGCATAGATCACGTCAATACTTATCATAGCAATAGTTAACTTCATAATCTACAAGAGATCACAATCATAGCCTACACCAAGTACTACACGAGGCACACACTGTCACCATTACACCGTGCAGGAGGAATAGAGTACTTTAATAACATCACTAGAGTAGCACATAGATGATATTCAACTAGATCACATAAAGAGAGAGATGAACCACATAGCTACAGCGGAGCCCTCAGCCCCGGGGTGAATTACTCCCTCCTCATCATGGAGACAGCGATGGCGGTGAAGATGGCGGTGGAGACGGCGGTGGAGATGACTCCGGGGGCAATTCCCCGTCCGGCAGGGTGCCGGAACAGAGACTTCTGTCCCCCGAATCTTGATTTCGCGATGGCGGCGGCTCTGGAAGGTTTTCTCGGGTCTCGTCTTCTCCGTCGGTGTTTTTAGGTCAGGGACGATTAAATAGGCGAAGAGATGGAGTCGGAGGGGCCACGGGGTGCCCACACCACAGGGGGGCGCGCCCCCCCTGGGCCGCGCCGGGGTGTGGTGTGGGGCCCCCTGGCTCCCCTCTCGTCCTTCTCCGGTGCTCTGGAAGCTTCCGGGAATTATAAGGTCCTCGGTCTTTATTTCGTCCGATTCCGAAAATATTTCTTTACTAGGATTTCTGAAACCAAAAACAGCAGAAAACAGCAACTGGCCTTTCGGCATCTCGTCAATAGGTTAGTTCCGGAAAACGCATAATAATGACATATAATGTGTATAAAACATGTAGGTATCATCAATAAAGTAGCATGGAACATAAGAAATTATAGATACGTTTGGGACGTATCAAGCATCCCCAAGCTTAGTTCCTACTCGCCCTCGAGTAGGTAAACGATAACAATGATAATTTCTTAAGTGACATGCCATCATAACCTTGATCATACTATTGTAAAGCACATGAGATGAATGCAGAGATTCGAAGCAATGATGAAGATAATGAGTAAACAAATGAATCATATAACAAAGACTTTTCATGAATAATACTTTCAAGACAAGCATCAATAAGTCTTGCATAAGAGTTAACTCATAAGCAATAAACTCTTAGTAGAAAGCTTTGAAACAACACAAAGGAAGATATAAGTTTCAGCGGTTGCTTTCAACTTTAACATGTATATCTCATGGATAATTGTCAACACAAAGTAATATAACAAGTGCAATAGGTAAACATGTAAGAATCAATGCACACAATTTACACAAGTGTTTGCTTCTAAGATAGAAAGAATAGGTAAACTGACTCAACAATAAAGTAAAAGAATGGCCCTTCAAAGAGGAAAGCATCGATTGCTATATTTGTGCTAGAGCTTTGATTTTGAAAACATATAGAGAGCATAAAAGTAAAGTTTTGAGAGGTGTTTGTTGTTGTCAACGAATGGTAGTGGGCACTCTAACCCCCTTGCCAGACAAACCTTCAAAGAGCGGCTCCCATTTTATTTATATTTTTGGGTGGCACTCCTTCCAACCTTTGCTTTCACAAACCATGGCTAACCGAATCCTCGGGTGCCTGCCAACAATCTCATACCATGAAGGAGTGCCTTTTTATTTTAGTTTTATTATGATGACACTCCTCCCCACCTTTGCTTTCTCAAGCCATGGCTAACCGAATCCTTCGGGTGCCGTCCAACAATCACATACCATGGAGGAGTGTCTATTTTTGTTAATTAATTTGGGACTGGGAATCCCATTGCCAGCTCTTTTTGCAAAATTATTGGATAAGCGGATGAAGCCACTAGTCCATTGGTGAAAGTTGTCCAACAAGATTGAAAGATAAACACCACATACTTCATCATGAGCTATAAAACATTGACACAAATAAGAGGTAATAACTTTTGAATTGTTTAAAGGTAGCACTCAAGCAATTTACTTTGGAATGGCGGAGAAATACCATGTAGTAGGTAGGTATGGTGGACACAAATGGCATGAATATTGGCTCAAGTATTTGGATGCATGAGAAGTATTCCCTCTCTATACAAGGTTTAGGCTAGCAAGGTTATTTGAAGCAAACTCAAGTATAAAATGGTGCAGCAAGACTCACATATAAACATATTGTAAGCATTATAAGACTTTACATCGTCTCCTTGTTGTTCAAACACCTCAACCAGAAAATATCTAGACTTAGAGAGACCAATCATGCAAACCAAATTTTAACAAGCTCTATGTAATTATTCATTAATGGGTACAAGGTACATGATGCAAGAGCTTAAACAAGATCTATATGAGCACAACAATTGCCAAGTATCACATTATTCAAGACATTACACCAATTACTACATGTAGCATTTCCCGTTTCCAACCATATAACAATTAACGAAGCAGTTTCAACCTTCGCCATGAAAATTAAAAGCTAAGAACACATGTGTTCATACGAACCAGCGGAGCGTGTCTCTCTCCCAAACAATCATTTATTCAAACAAAAACAAAAACAAAAACATACAGACGCTCCAAGTAAAGTACATAAGATGTGACCGAATAAAAATATAGTTTCAAGAGAAGGAACCTGATACTTTGTCGATGAAGAAGGGGATGCCTTGGGCATCCCCAAGCTTAGATGCTTGAGTCTTCTTGAAATATGCAGGGATGAACCACCGGGGCATCCCCAAGCTTAGACTTTTCATTCTTCTTGATCGTAGTATATCATCCTCCTCTCTTGACCCTTGAAAACTTCCTTCACACCAAACTTCAAGCAAACTCATTAGAGGGTTAGTGCATAATCAAAAATTCACATGTTCAGAGGTGACACAAACATTATTTTCACTTCTGGACATTGCATAAAGCTACTGGACATTAATGGATCAAAGAAATAAATCCAACATAGCAAAAGAGGCAATGTGAAATAAAAGGCAGAATCTGTCAAAAACAGAACAGTCCGTAAAGACGAATTTAAAGATGGCACCAGACTTGCTCAAATGGAAAAACTCAAAACTAATGAAAGTTGCGTACATATCTAAGGATCACGCTCGTAAATTGGCAGATTTTTTAGAATTTTCTACAGAGGCCTGTGCCCAGATTCATGACAGACAGCAATGCTGTTTCTGCGCAGCGATCCCAAATATAACATCAACTTTAGCATAGAAACTTTACTTGGCACAAAAACATGATAAGGAGAGGTTGCTACAGTAGTAAAAAACTTCCAAAACACAAATATAAAACAAAGTACTGTAGCAAAATAACACATGGGTTATCTCCCAAGAAGTTCTTTCTTTATAGCCATTAAGATGGGCTCAGCAGTTTTAATGATGCACTCGCAAGAAATAGTATTTGAAGCAAAAGAGAGCTTCAAGAGGCAATTCAAAACACATTTGAGCCTAACATGCTTCCTATGCAGAAGAATCTTATACACAAATGAATTCATGAAGAGCAAAGTGACAAGCATAAGAGGATAAAACACGAGTAACTTAAAGATTCTCAACATAAAGAGGGGAAACTTAATATTATTAAGATGCATATAACCATATTTCCCTCTCTCATAATAACTTTCAGTAGCATCATTGATGAAATCCACAATATACCCGTCACTTAAAACATTCTTATCATGGTTCATATGCATAGAAGTATCATTAATTTTGGCATAAGAAGAGTTATTCTCATTAATAGTAATTGGAGCAAGATTATTATCAAGAATTTGAACATGGTAAACAAGTTGCATATTAAAAGAATTGTTTTTGGTAATCCAATCATGACTATGACAAGTTTCATAAGGATAGTTATAACCTATATCATAGCATTCTTTATAATAATCATCAAAGATCGGAGGCACAGTGTCATCATAAGAAATAGAATAGTTATCTTTCACAGTCGGTTTATCTATGACCATACCATCATTGTTATTAGAAGGAGATGTATCAAGAACATAATGACCAGTAGCAAAAGGATTTTCAAACACCTCTTCCCCAAGCTTAGAGCTTTCTATATCATTATGGGAGGAAGCATGGATAGTACTGACACTATGGCAATTATTATCATTTTCAGAATTAGTTTCCCAGAGATTTGTAATATCAAAAGTAGTATGCTCATTCAAATCATGATCGCTAATGTATGTAAAGGGCATAGGAAGATCATCGTATTCAGATTCATTATCACAATAATCATTAGGAGCAACATACTTACGGTTACCTAGCGTTATCTCATTCACGCGGGGATACGCCGTTACCTCTTTCTTTTTATTCTCCTTCTTCTTCTTCTTCTTCTTCGTTCCCTTCTTCTTCTTCTTCTCTTCTTCCCTCTCCTCGCTTCCTTCTTTAGGAGGAAGAGGCTTGAAGGGTGGCTTGTCCGCATAACCTGATTTACTTTTAGAAACAATAGAAGAAACTTGGGAGGATCCCTCCTTTTCATTAATTAATTGAAAACACACAGCGGTCCTATCATATTTTGGCAAGGTGTCATCTTCTAAAATATTCTGTATGTAAGTATTTGTATGGCAATTATTAATGCAGTAAGAAAAACACCCATGCAGGACATCATCAATATCAAGATCGTTAATATTTAACAAAGAAATTTTTCTTGATAACTCTTCACATTTCAAAAATAAGGTAAGTTCATCATGCTGATTAGGAATAATTTCATCATCACAATACAAATTTGCAGCACTCATGGGGTTTGAATTATCATTGGAGGAACATTGAAAATTAAAATGACCAACTCTATGGCAAAGTTCACAAATAAAAGGATAGAGGGCACACACTTTTTCTCCAAGATCATCTAGAGCCCTAGACCACTTTCTAGTTTTTTCATTCCTATGATGGATACAATATTCTTCCTCAATTTGATTAATTCCACAAGGTCTATGTATTCCACAAAAATTAACATGCTTATAGGAAATAGCATTCTTAGGAGTTTGAGCATGCTTATTGCAATCATTAATAACAATTTCATCCTTCATACAAGCCTCTTTAAAAGGTTCATGATACTTATCAAAATTCTTCCTAGGCAATTCAAAATGAGAAGCAAAGGCTTTATAAAGATTTGCAGCAACTTGAGAGTCAAGACCATAAGTAGCACTCATATTTCGAAATTTATCGGTATCCATAAAAGTTTCAATGCATTCATAATCATAATTTATACCTGACTCTTTACCTTTGTCGTTCTCCCAATCTTCAGCGTTCTCCTTAATCCGATCAAGAAGGTCCCTTTTAAACTCTTCTTTATTGCTCGTGAATGATCCAGAACAAGTAGTATCCAGCAAGGTCTTATCTTGAAAAGAAAGTCTTGCATAGAAATTATCAATGATGATATTACCTGGAAGCTCATGATTGGGGCATTTGAGCATTAAAGTCTTCAATCTCTCCCATGCTTGGGCAATACTCTCTCCATCATGAGGCCAAAAATTATATATATGGTTTCGATCTTTGTGAATTTCACTTGGAGGATAGAACTTGGAATAAAATAGAGGCACAATATCCTTCCAATCAAGAGAGCGCCCGTCCTTCAATAGTTTATACCAATGCGCCGCTTTACCAGACAGCGACATAGAGAATAGTTTCTTCTTCACTTCATCCATAGAGATACCTGCACACTTGAATAACCCGCATAATTCATGCAAAAACAGTAAATGATTCCCAGGATGGACAGTTCCATCCCCTTCATAGCGGTTATCCATAACACGTTCAATAATTTCCATAGGTATTTTATACGGAATACTTTCAGCAGGTGGATTTAAAATATCAGAAGCATCATTAGAGTTATCGCATATGGGAGATAAAGCATCATCAGAGCAAAATATTTCTTCCAAAGCGGAGGAGCAAAAAAGATTATTTTTATGTAAACTAGCTTCCCCAAGCTTAGACTTCTTCATAGCATTAGCAGTAATTGCATTCATACTAATAACATTGCTATTATCATGTAAATAAGGTTCCATAGGTTTTTTAATTTTCGCATCAAACAATTCTAAATTAGGAAAAAGATTAAAAAGCTCACCAATTTTTTTGTTGTTTTCCATTATGCCTAACTAGTGAAAATAAAAACAAGAAACAAAAAGATGCAATTGCAGGATCTAAAGGAAATAGCTTCGAGCACACACAAT
The DNA here is from genome assembly GCA_030979885.1 of Lolium multiflorum. Lineage (NCBI taxonomy): Eukaryota > Viridiplantae > Streptophyta > Magnoliopsida > Poales > Poaceae > Lolium > Lolium multiflorum. Next base: position 65,129,537 of record CM061752.1, on the reverse strand, counting down.
GGCGCCAGAAAAGTACTTTACCTGGAACCGAAGTATGAGTGCCTTTTACCTTTCCTCCCCGGCAACGGCGCCAGAAAAGTGCTTGATGTCTACGGGTGCTTCTATTCTTGTAGACAGTGTTGGGCCTCCAAGAGCAGAGGTTTGTAGAACAGCAGCAAGTTTCCCTTAAGTGGATCACCCAAGATTTATCGAACTCAGGGAGGAAGAGGTCAAAGATATCCCTCTCATGCAACCCTGCGATCACAAAGCAAGAAGTCTCTTGTGTCCCCAACACACCAAATACACTTGTCAGATGTATAGGTGCACTAGTTCGGCGAAGAGATAGTGAAATACAAGTAATATGGATGAGTATGAGTGGTAATAGCAATCTGAATAAAATATGGCAGCGAGTAAACATGCAACAAAACAGTAAACAAACGGAGATTCGATGCTTGGAAGCAAGGCCTAGGGATCCTGCTTTCACTAGTGGACACTCTCAACAATGATCACATAATAGAACCACTCTACACTCTTTTGTTGGATGATGAACACCACTAACTGTGTAGGATTACACGAACCCTCAATGCCGGAGTTAACAAGCTCCACAGTATTCGATATTCATGTTTAAGTAACCTTAGAGTGCAAGATAGATCAACATAATTACACCAAGAACTAACATAGCATGCACACTATCACCATCACGCCATGAAGGAGGCATAGATCACGTCAATACTTATCATAGCAATAGTTAACTTCATAATCTACAAGAGATCACAATCATAGCCTACACCAAGTACTGCACGAGACACACACTGTCACCATTACAGTGCAGGAGGAATAGAGTACTTTAATAACATCACTAGAGTAGCACATAGATGATATTCAACTAGATCACATAAAGAGAGAGATGAACCACATAGCTACAGCGGAGCCCTCAGCCCCGGGGGTGAATTACTCCCTCCTCATCATGGAGACAGCGATGGCGGTGAAGATGGCGGTGGAGACGGCGGTGGAGATGACTCCGGGGGCAATTCCCCGTCCGGCAGGGTGCCGGAACAGAGACTTCTGTCCCCCGAATCTTGATTTCGCGATGGCGGCGGCTCTGGAAGGTTTTCTCGGGTCTCGTCTTCCGTCGGTGTTTTTAGGTCAGAGACGATTAAATAGGCGAAGAGAGGGAGTCGGAGGGGCCACGGGGTGCCCACCCACACGCGCCCCCCTGGGCCGCGGGGTGTGGTGTGGGGCCCCCTGGGCTCCCCTCTCGTCCTTCTCCGGTGCTCTGGAAGCTTCCGGGAATTATAAGGTCCTCGGTCTTTATTTCGTCCGATTCCGAAAATATTTCTTTACTAGGATTTCTGAAACCAAAAACAGCAGAAAACAGCAACTGGCCTTTCGGCATCTCGTCAATAGGTTAGTTCCGGAAACGCATAATAATGACATATAATGTGTATAAAACATGTAGGTATCATCAATAAAGTAGCATGGAACATAAGAAATTATAGATACGTTTGGGACGTATCAATGGTCTGCTTGCAAGACTTCCAGGAAACAGCGCCACCTCCAAGTGTAAACAAATAACCACTTGTGGCCTTAGTCTCATCAGCATCAGATATCCAATTTGCATCACTATAACCCTCAAGTACCCTTGGATACCCAGTATAGTGAATGCCATAGCTCGCAGTGCCTTTTAGATAGCGCAAAACTCTCTCAAGAGCATGCCAATGAACATCTCCAGGTCTAGACACAAAACGGCTGAGTTTACTTACAGCAAAGGAGATGTCAGGCCTTGTGGCGCTGGCTAAATACATAAGCGAGCCAATAATCTGCGAATATCGCAATTGATCTCTAGCAATTCTTTTATTCTTACGAATAATCACACTAGGATCATAAGGCGTTGGAGAAGATTTGCAGTCGCTATACCCGAAGCGACTCAGGATCTTTTCCACATAGTGGGACTGAAGCAATGTAATCCCACCATCGTCATCCTTAAGCAACTTGATGTTTAAGATCACATCAGCTACTCCCAAGTCCTTCATCTCAAAACAACGAGATAGGAACTCCTTGACCTCCTTAATCACATTAAGGCTGGTCCCAAATATCAATATGTCATCGACATAGAGACAAAGAATAACTCCCTCGCCCCCACCATGGCGATAGTATACACACTTGTCAGCTTCGTTTACAACAAAGCCTTCAGCGGTTAAAGTTCTTTCAAACTTCTCATGCCACTGCTTAGGCGCTTGCTTAAGCCCATACAAAGACTTCAGTAATTTACACACCTTTCCTTCTTGACCATCTACTACAAATCCATCAGGCTGCTCCATATAAATTTCCTCTTCAAGCTCTCCATTTAGGAAAGCAGTCTTAACATCCATTTGATGAACGAGAAGACCATGTGAGGCAGCCAAGGATAGTAGCACTCGAATGGTGGTCAATCTGGCAACAGGTGAGTATGTATCAAAGAAATCTTCACCTTCTTTCTGGGTATAACCCTTGGCCACAAGACGTGCCTTGTACTTTTCAATAGTACCATCAGGCCTAAGCTTTTTCTTGAACACCCACTTGCATCCTACAGGTTTGCACCCATAAGGACGATCAGTCACCTCCCAAGTTCCATTAGCTAAGATGGAATCCATCTCGCTACGGACAGCTTCCTTCCAGTAGTCAGCATCCTGAGATGCATAGGCTTCTGAAATAGAAGTGGGAGTGTCGTCCACGAGGTACACAATGAAATCATGTCCAAAGGACTTTGCAGTCCTCTGTCTCTTGCTCCTTTTGGGAGCTTCATTGTCATCCTCCACAGGATTTTCAAAGTGTTCTATAGCCATGGTAGGTTCAGGAAATAATTCCTGAGTAGATGAACTGGGCATCTCCTGAGTTGATGAGCTAGAAGTTTCTTTCATAGGAAAGATGTCCTCAAAGAAAGTCGCATCATTCGACTCCATAATTGTACCAACATGCATGTCGGATACCTCAGATTTTACTATCAAAAATCTGTAGCCAATGCTATGAAATGCATATCCCAGAAGAACACAATCCACGGTTTTTGGTCCAAGCTTGCGCTTCTTGGGTATCGGCACATTTACTTTCGCCATACAACCCCAAGTTCGTAGGTAAGAGAGTTTCAACCTTTTCCTTTCCCATTCCTCAAAAGGAGTAATGGTTTTGTTCTTTGTGGGGACACGGTTTAGGACATGACATGCAGTCAATATCGCCTCCCCCCACCATGCCTTGGATAGACCCGATGTATCTAACATGGCGTTAACCAAATCAGTTAGAGTACGGTTCTTTCTTTCGGCCACCCCATTTGACTGAGGTGAGTAGGGAGGCGTCCTCTCATGGATAATACCATGTTCCGCACAAAAAGAATCAAACTCGTTGGAAAAATACTCTCCACCACGATCAGACCTTAGCCGCTTGATCTTTCGATCAAGTTGGTTTTCTGCTTCAGCTTTAAAGATTTTGAAGTAATTAAGAGCTTCATCTTTAGATTTCAGGAGGTACACATAACAATATCGAGTAGAGTCATCAATTAAAGTCATGAAGTATCTTTTCCCTCCTTTTGTCAATTCACCATTCATTTCACAAAGATCCGAATGTATAAGCTCCAGCGGTGCCAAGTCTCTTGCCTCCGCAGTCTTGTGAGACTTACGTGGTTGCTTAGCTTGCACACATACTTGGCACTTGGATTTCTTGACAATAGCAAATTTCGGAATTATATTCATATTCGCTAGCCGCGTCATGCACCCAAAATTAATATGACAAAGTCGTGAATGCCAAATATCGGACTCACTATCATTGCAAACATGATTAATAATTTGAGTACATAAGTCTGACAAAGATAAGCGGAACAAGCCTCCGCATACATAACCCTTTCCAACAAATTGTCCACACTTGGAAATTACAACTTTATTGGACTCAAAAACCAACTTAAAACCATCTCGACATAAAAGCGATCCGCTAACGAGATTCTTATTAATGGAGGGAACGTGCTGCACATTCTTCAGCTGGATGGTCTTTCCCGAAGTAAACTTCAGATCCACCGTACCAACACCACGAACAGAAGCACGTGAGCCGTTTCCCATCAGCACGGAGGAAGTCCTTGCGACCTGATAAGAAGAAAACATAGAGACATCAGAACATACATGTGTATTGGCTCCGGTGTCTATCCACCAATCAGGAGAATTACATACTGAAAGGACAGTAGGAGAAATACCGTACCCAACGTCCTTCATCTCAGTATCAACACCAATAACAACATTTGCGGACTTGCCGCTGTTCCCACGCCGATCATGACGTTCTGGGCAATCAGGAGCCCAATGTCCAGGAGCGCCACAAACATGGAAGTTCGATCCCAACGAGGAGCAGAAGGTGTTGGCAGCAGTTTCGATGGAGGATTCACTGTAAATGCTCACAGACAAGTATTCAGGGGGTTTTGATATTGCAGATAAATAAAGTACAAGTAAATAAAATGCGAGAGAAATAATTGCAGCGAGTGGCCCAATCCTTTTTAGCGCAAAGGACAAGCCGGTTTGTTTACTTATAATGACCAAACGTTCCTGAGGACACATGGGGATTTTAGTCTAGTACTTTCGCTTCATGTGGTTTAATAATCTTCATTGTTTTGATAAGTGTTGTGTGGGTGAACCTATGCTAATGCACCGCCCTTCCTAGGACTAATACATACTTGTGATTATACCCCTTGCAAGCATCCGCAACTACAAGAAAGTAATTAAGATAAATCTAACCACAGCCTTAAACTCTGAGATCCTGCGATCCCTCCTGCATCGATATACTAACGGGGGCTCAGGTTTCTGTCACTCCGGCAACCCCGCAATTAGCAACCGAATACAAGATGCACTCCCCTAGGCCCATAAACCACAACTTAAATATCATAACATTGAATATTACTCAACCATAATTCACTACTAGCATTTAGACTTCACCCATGTCCTCAAGAACTAAACGAACTACTCACGAGACATCATATGGAATACAATCAGAGGTGATATGATGATGAATAACAATCTGAACATAAACCTTGGTTCAATGGTTTCACTCAATAGCATCTACAACAAGTATAGAATAACACCGGGAGAGTTTCCCCTATCAAACAATCAAGATTTAACCCGAATTGCTACAGCGATGACGAGGTGCAGCGGTGGTGATGGCGGTGTAGATGGTGGAGATGATGATGATGATGATGGAGATGATGTCCCGCTCGATGACGATGGCGATGGCGTCGATTTCCCCCTCCGGGAGGGAATTTCCCCGGCGGATTCCTGCCCGCCGGAGAGCTCTTTTCTCTCTGGTGTTCTCCGCCCCGCAGAGGCGGCTGTAACCCTCCGTGAGGTCCTCTCTGTGGCTTAGGTTTTCGGGACGAAGGAGTACGCGAAGAAAAGGAGGCGAAAGGGGCTGTGGGGCCCCCAGAGCACAGGGTGGCGCGGCCAGGCCATGGGCCGCGCCGCCCTGTGGTCTGGGCCCACAGTGGCTCCTCTCTTCTTCCCCTTCTGGCTCCCTCCGTCATCTGGAAAAATAGGAATTTACGTGAAATTCCCTTCCACAGTTGATCTTCCGAAATATTGCGTTCTGACGGTGCTTTTTCCAGCAGAATCCTGGCTCCGGTGCTTGATCCTCCAATGATGATGAAACATGCAAAATAGATGAAATAACATAAGTATTGTGTCCCAATATGAAATATATCAATGAATAACAGCAAATTATGATACAAAATAGTGATGCAAATTGGACGTATCAACTCCCCCAAGCTTAGACCTCGCTTGTCCCCAAGCGAAACTGAGCTCGATAAACAAGACCACATGTTTATGGAGTGAAGAGTCGATAAATAAAATACGGACAAGAAGCATCATATTCATTCACACAAGACATTCTAGTAAACAACTTCCTCATATAACTCATCTTGAAATAGGTAAAGAGAAATCACAAGTAAAGGTGCATAAGAAATCATAGTTGGTGATGGCAAACTTTGTTCTTGGTCAGAGAACTACTAACGGATTGTACTTCTAAGCAAAGCTTTCATATTAGATTTTATAGCTGAGCCTTCATATTTAAGCATAACAATCTCCTCATAATCATTGATAACTTCAAAGTCATATTCATTCAGATAAAATTGGTACTAAACAAGAAAGTATAAAAGACATGATTAACTGAATCATAGCATAAATGATTGGTTCACAACAACTCAATTGCTTGCTTGAGATAGAGAGAAATAGGTTTACTGACTCAACATAAAAGTAAAAGACAGGCCCTTCGCAGAGGGAAGCAGGGATTAAATCATGTGCTAGAGCTTTTCAAGTTTTGAAATCATATAAAGAGCATAAAAGTAAGATTTTGAGAGGTGTTTGTTGTTGTCAACGAATGGTAGCGGGTACTCTAACCCCCTTGCCAAACGAACCTTCAAAGAGCGGCTCCCATGAGGGACGGCATCTCTACCAGCAAGGTAGATCATCCCCCTTCTCTTTTGTTTACACATGTATTTTAGTTTTATTAAGGATGACACTCCCCCCAACCTTGGCTTTCTCAATCCATGGCTAACCGAATCCTCGGGTGCCTTCCAACATTCACATACCATGGAGGAGTGTCTATTGCAAAATTAAGTTGCTTACTGATAAATCAGAGCAAAACATGTGAAGAGAATTATTAATGAAAGTTATTAATTGGGGCTGGGAACCCCGTTGCCAGCTCTTATTGCAAAGTTATTGGATAAGCGGATGTGCCGCTAGTCCATTGGTGAAAGTCCGCCCAACAAGATTGAAAGATAAAACACCACATACTTCCTCATGAGCTATAGAACATTGACACAAATAAGGAGTAGTAGTTTGAATAATTTAAAGGTAGCACATGAAGTATTTACTTGGAATGGCAGAAAATACCATGTAGTAGGTAGGTATGGTGGACACAAATGGCATAGGTTTGGTCTAAGGTTATGGATGTATGAGAAGCATTCCCTCTCGATACAGGTCTTTGGCTAGCAAGGTTTGATAGCAAGCATAAAGGTTGAGGGAAACAAACAAATATACATATGATAGAACAATCATGCATCTTTCTCATAAGCACAAGCAATTTTAACTTAAGAATACTAAGCATAGAGATAATAGAGTAATATATCTAAGTGTATTTCTCTCTTCTATTAAACATCAAGATGTTGTTGCTATTGACCAATGCTAAGTTTGCCAAAACCAAATAGATTTACTCGATGCTCCCAAAGTGATATCAATACTCATGTCAAGAGTAATCATATAATGGAGATTGCAAACTAAAATAAGGTGTGCAAAAAGTAAATGATAAGACTTCTCATTAATATTCCATAACGATAACTCACACCAACGGATACATAGATAACTAACTAAGAGAGATACTTCCACATTGCATACTATTCCATATGATAACTTCCCTACTCATGATATGACACTACTTGATAGTAAAAGATAAAGGTGGTGATGATGTGATACCGCGGCACTCCCCCAAGCTTGGAACAAACCAAGGGGATGCCAATACCGATGATGAATTACTCCTTCGGTGATGATGGTGATGGATTCTTCTCGCGCTTCATAAGGATCTCCTTCAGCTTCAGCTTCTCAATTTTGCAATTCTGCACCAAAACCTGAAGAGACTCATTGTTACCCGAGTGTGGCGGTGACGGCCTTGTGCTGGGATTTGAGTAATATTCCAGCATTCTGCGAAGTCGCTGGTTCTCCTCCTGAAGTATCTCCACTTCCCTTCTTAGAGCACGATATTGATCACAAAACTCATCAGCAACCCGTATTGCTTCCTCCACACAAGGGAAAGAGTCGAGGTCCAGAGCAGGCGGAAGAGCTCCCTGCAAGTTATGAGAAAAAGAACGTCCAGTGTTAACCGATCCCACCAAGATTGGCTTACTCCTCGTAGTTTCCCACTCTCCTTTTGCTGATGCTATCTTCTCCTTCTCCTTATTGATCCTTTCATCCATCTCTTCCCTCCAAGGCCCCTTGTCTTTGTTGTTGGAGACCATGGTGCTTCTAGATCAAAACAAATCTGGCAGAAAACAGCTCGAAACAAAACACGACGAGAAAACGATATTACGGACCTCCAGGGGTCCGGGGGATTATATAGCAAAAATTTTTACGACAAAAGGAAGGTTCCAGATCGAACCAGAGTCGGAAAGGGGCAACGAGGCGGCCAGACCATAGGTCGGCGCGGCCAGGGTGGGGCCCGCGCCGGCCTATGGTGGCACGCCCTCGTGCGTCCTTTCCACTCCGTTTCGAACTCGTAATTTTTCATATTTTCTAAAAACAGCAGAAATAATGTTCGGAAAGGTAAACGCGGACTTTTTATTACCTATACTGTTACCTATTCAAAGTCCAGTTCTGGCGGACTGTCAATTTGTCCTTTGATGAAGGCCTCCGGTGTTTCCACTTGAATAATATCAACATCAACATTATAAGAATCACCTGAGATATAATGCTTGAGTCTTTGTCCATTCACCACTTGTGTGGCATTGCCTTGGAGAGAGCTAATTTTGATTGCTCCTGAACGATACACCTCCTCAACAACATATGGTCCTTCCCACTTCGAGAGTAATTTCCCTGCAAAGAATCTGAGACGAGACCGATACAATAGAACTTGATCTCCAACATTAAATTCTCTTTTGATGATCCTTCTATCATGCCACTTCTTAACTTTTTCTTTAAAGAGTTTAGCATTTTCATAAGCTTCACTTCTCCATTCATCTAGAGAACTTAATTGCAACAACCTCTTATTACCGGCTAATTTAGGATCTTTATTTAGTTCTCTAACAGCCCAATAAGCTTTGTGCTCTAGTTCTAGAGGTAAATGACAAGCTTTTCCATAAACCATTTTATAAGGTGACATTCCCATAGGATTTTTATAAGCAGTTCTATAAGCCCATAGTGCTTCTTTCAATTTGCTAGCCCAATTCTTTCTAGATTTATTAACAGTCTTACCCAAGATAGCTTTAATCTCTCTATTTGATAATTCTACTTGACCACTAGTTTGAGGGTGATAAGCAGAAGCAATTCTATGATTAATACCATACTTAGCAAGAGTTTTTCTAAAACCTCCATGAATGAAATGAGAACCTCCATCAGTCATAATATATCTAGGTACTCCAAATCTAGGAAATATAATATCTACAAGCATTTTTATAGAGGTCTCACCATCAGCACTTTTTGTAGGTATAGCTTCTACCCATTTAGTAACATAATCAACAGCGACAAGTATATGAGTGTTACCATCTGAAGAAGGGAAAGGACCCATGAAGTCGAATCCCCAACAATCGAATGGTTCAATAACAAGAGTATAATTCATAGGCATCTCATTGCGTCTGGAGATATTACCAACTCTTTGACATTCATCACAAGATAAAATAAATTTCCTTGCATCTTTGAAGAGTGTTGGCCAATAAAAACCTGATTGTAGAACCTTTTGCGCGGTTCTATCTCCAGCGTGATGTCCTCCATAAACACTACCATGACATTTATTCAATATCTCCTGTTGTTCATATTCAGGAACACATCTTCGCATAATACCATCTACTCCTTCTTTATACAAGTGTGGGTCATTGATACGTCTCCAACGTATCGATAATTTCTTATGTTCCATGCTACTTTATTGACAATACCTACATGTTTTATACATACTTTATATCGTTTTGATGCATTTTCTGGAACTAACCTATTAACAAGATGCCGAAGTGCCAGTTCCTGTTTTCTGCTGTTTTTGGTTTCAGAAATCCTAGTAACGAAATATTCTCGGAATCGGACGAAATCAAGACCCAGATTCCTATTTTTCCCGGAACCATCCAGAACACACGAGAACCGCCAGAGAGGGGCCACAGGGCCCCCAGATGATACCTTGGCGCGGCCAGAGGGGGGGCCGCGCCGCCCTATGGTGTGGCCCCCCTGTCAGCCCTCCTGCGCCGCCTCTTCGCCTATATAAAGCCTTCGTCGCGAAAACCCTATGGCCGACGAAACCCACAGAAACCTTCCAGAGCCGCCGTCATCGCGGCCAAGATCCGGGGACAGGAGTCTCTGTTCCGGCACCCTGCCGGAGCGGGGAAGTGCCCCCGGAAGGCTTCTCCATCGACACCGCTGCCATCTCCACCGCCATCTTCATCACCGCTGCTGCTCCCATGAGGAGGGAGTAGTTCTCCATCGAGGCTCGGGGCTGTACCGGTAGCTATGTGGTTAATCTCTCTCTCTGTACTCCAATACAATGATCTCATGAGCTGCCTTACATGATTGAGATCCATATGATGAGCTTTGTATCGCTACTAGTTGTGTGCTACTCATGTGATGTTATTAAAGTAGTTCTATTCCTCCTACTTGGTGTAAAGGTGATTAGTGTGTGCACCCTGTGGTTCTTGTCGTAGGCTATGATCACGATCTCTTGTAGATTGTGGAGTTAATTATCATTATGATAGTATTGATGTGATCTATTCCTCCTTCATAGTGTGCACTATGTTAGTTCTTGGTTTATTTTGCAATGATCTATTATGCTCTAAGGTTACTTAAATATGAACATGGAATTGTGGAGCTTGTTAACTCCGGCATTGAGGGTTCGTGTAATCCTACGCAATGATGTTCATTATCAAACAAGAGTGTATGTAGCACATATGAGAAGAAGTATTTATTATGCGATCAATGTTGAGAGTGTCCACTAGTGAAAGTATGATCCCTAGGCCTTGTTTCCAATACTGAAAACACCGTTTACTTACTGTTCTGTTGCATGTTTACTCGCTGCCATATTTTATTCAGATTGCTATTACCACTCATATACATCCATATTACTTGTATTTCACTATCTCTTCGCCGAACTAGTGCACCTATACACCTGACAAGTGTATTTGGTGTGTTGGGGACACAAGAGACTTCTTGCTTTGTGATTGCAGGGTTGCTTGAGAGGGATATCTTTGACCTCTTCCTCCCTGAGTTCGATAAACCTTGGGTAATCCACTTAAGGGAAACTTGCTGCTGTTCTACGAACCTCTGCACTTGGAGGCCCAACACTGTCTACAAGAATAGAAGCACCCGTAGACATCAAGCACTTTTCTGCGCCGTTGCCGGGGAGGAAAGGTAAAAGGTACTCACACTCCGGATCTCGGCTACTAAGCTATTTTCCGGCGCCATTGTAAGTACTCGAAGCTATTTCCTTTAGACTCTGCAATTGCGACATTTGGTTTCTTGTTTACACTAGTTAGGCATAATGGAAAACAACAAAAATATGAGAGATCTTTATGAACTTTATCTTGAATTAGGACATGATGTGTTTGAAGAAAGAATTAAAAAACCCATGGAACTTTATATGCATGATAATGGGAATGTTATTAGTATGAATGCTTTGAACACCATTGTTGCTAATGCTATGGAAAATTCTAAGCTTGGGGAAGCTGGCTTTGATGAGCATGATATTTTTAGTCCCCCAAGCATTGAGGAGAAAATTTACTTTGATGATACTTTGCCTCCCATTTATGATGATTATAATGATAGTAGTCTTTTGTTACCACCTGTTATGGAGGATAAATTTGATTATGATTACAATATACCTCCTATATTTGATAGCTACTTTGTTGAATTTGCTCCCACTACAATTAATAAGAATGACTATGCTTATGTTGGGAGTAGTAATTATTTTATGCATGAGACTCATGATAAGAATGCTTTAAGTGATAGTTATATTGTTGAGTTTGCTCATGATGCTACTGAAAGTTATTATGAGAGAGGAAAATATGGTTGTAGAAATTTTCATGTTACTAAAACACCTCTCTATGTGCTGAAATTTTTGAAGCTACACTTGTTTTATCTTCCTATGCTTGTTACTTTGCTCTTCATGAACTTGTTTATTTACAAGATTCCTATGCATAGGAAGCATGTTAGACTTAAATGTGTTTTGAATTTGCCTCTTGATGCTCTCTTTTGCTTCAACTTCTATTTCTTGTGAGTGCATCATTAAAACTGCTGAGCCCATCTTAATGGCTATAAAGAAAGAACTTCTTGGGAGATAACCCATGTGTTATTTTGCTACAGTACTTTGTTTTATATTTGAGTCTTGGAAGTTGTTTACTACTGTAGCAACCTCTCCTTATCATGTTTTTGTGCCAAGTAAAGTTTCTATGTCAAAGTTGATGTTATATTTGGGATCGCTGCGCAGAAACAGCATTGCTGTCTGTCACGAATCTGGGCACAGTTCTCTGTAGAAAATTCGAAAAAATCTGCCAATTTACGAGCGTGATCCTCAGATATGTACGCAACTTTCATTAGTTTTGAGTTTTTCCATTTGAGCAAGTCTGGTGCCATCTTTAAATTCGTCTTTACGGACTGTTCTGTTTTTGACAGATTCTGCCTTTTATTTCGCATTGCCGCTTTTGTTAAGTTGAATGAGTTTCTTTGTTCCATTAACTTTCAGAAGTTTTGTGCAATGTCCAGAAGTGTTAAGAATGATTGTGTCACCTCTGAACATGTGAATTTTTGATTATGCACTAACCCTCTAACGAGTTTGCTTGAAGTTTGGTGTGAAGGAAGTTTTCAAGGGTCAATAGAAGAGGGTGATATAATGTGATCGAGAAGAGTGAAAGGTCTAAGCTTGGGGATGCCCCGGTGGTTCATCCCTGCATATTTCAAGAAGACTCAAGCATCTAAGCTTGGGGATGCCCAAGGCATCCCCTTCTTCATCGACAACTTATCAGGTTTCTTCTAGTGAAACTATATTTTTATTCCGTCACATCCTATGTATTTTACTTGGAGCGTCTGTGTGCTTTTATTTTTGTTTTTGTTTTGTTATCTTAGTTCTCTGAATAAAGTTCATCCTTGTGTGGGAGAGAGACACGCTCCGCTGGTTCGTATGAACACATGTGTTCTTAGCTCATAATATTCATGGCGAAGTTTCTTCTTCGTTAAATTGTTATATGGTTGGAATTGGAAAATGCTACATGTAGTAATTCTAAAATGTCTTGGGTAATGTGATACTTGGCAATTGTTGTGTTCATGTTTAAGCTCTTGCATCATATACTTTGCACCTATTAATGAAGAAATACATAGAGCTTGCTAAAATTTGGTTTGCATAATTGGTCTCTCTAAGGTCTAGATAATTTCTAGTATTGAGTTTGAACAACAAGGAAGACGGTGTAAAGTCTTATAATGTTTACAATATGTCTTTTATGTGAGTTTTGCTGCACCGGTTCATCCTTGTGTTTGTTTCAAATAAACCTTGCTAGCCTAAACCTTGTATCGAGAGGGAATACTTCTCATGCATCCAAAATCCTTGAGCCAACCACTATGCCATTTGTGTCCACCATACCTACCTACTACATGGTATTTCTCCGCCATTCCAAAGTAAATTGCTTGAGTGCTACCTTTAAACCATTCAAAATTTATCACCTCTGATTTGTGTCAATGTTTTATAGCTCATGAGGAAGTATGTGGTGTTTATCTTTCAATCTTGTTGGGCAACTTTCACCAATGGACTAGTGGCTTCATCCGCTTATCCAATAATTTTGCAAAAAGAGCTGGCAATGGGATTCCCAGTCCCAAATTAATTAACAAAAATAGACACTCCTCCATGGTATGTGATTGTTGGACGGCACCCGAAGGATTCGGTTAGCCATGGCTTGAGAAAGCAAAGGTGGGGAGGAGTGTCATCATAATAAAATTAAAATAAAAAGGCACTCCTTCATGGTATGAGATTGTTGGCAGGCACCCGAGGATTCGGTTAGCCATGGTTTGTGAAAGAAAGGTTGGAAGGAGTGCCACCCAAAAATAAATAAAATGGGAGCCGCTCTTTGAAGGTTTGTCTGGCAAGGGGGTTAGAGTACCCACTACCATTCGTTGACAACAACAAACACCTCTCAAAACTTTACTTTTATACTCTCTTGATGTTTTCAAAATAAAAGCTCTAGCACAAATACAGCAATCGATGCTTTCCTCTTTGAAGGACCTTTCTTTTACTTTTATTGTTGAGTCAGTTTACCTATCTCCTTCCACCTTAAGAAGCAAACACTTGTGTGAACTGTGCATTGATTCCTACATACTTGCATATTGCACTTGTTATACTACTTTATGTTGACAATATCCATGAGATATACATGTTATAAGTTGAAAGCAACCGCTGAAACTTAATCTTCCTTTGTGTTGTTTCAATGCCTTTACTTTGAATTATTGCTTTATGAGTTAACTCTTATGCAAGACTTATTGATGCTTGTCTTGAAGTACTATTCATGAAAAGTCTTTGCTATATGATTCACTTGTTTACTCATCTCATTACTTTTGTTTTGATCGCTGCATTCATCTCATATGCTTACAATAGTATGATCAAGGTTATGATGGCATGTCACTTAAGAAATTATCTTTGTTATCGTTTTACCTGCTCGGGACGAGCAGAACTAAGCTTGGGGATGCTGATACGTCTCCAACGTATCGATAATTTCTTATGTTCCATGCTACTTTATTGACAATACCTACATGTTTTATACATACTTTATATCGTTTTGATGCATTTTCTGGAACTAACCTATTAACAAGATGCCGAAGTGCCAGTTCCTGTTTTCTGCTGTTTTTGGTTTCAGAAATCCTAGTAACGAAATATTCTCGGAATCGGACGAAATCAAGACCCAGATTCCTATTTTTCCCGGAACCATCCAGAACACACGAGAACCGCCAGAGAGGGGCCACAGGGCCCCCAGATGATACCTTGGCGCGGCCAGAGGGGGGCCGCGCCGCCCTATGGTGTGGCCCCCCTGTCAGCCCTCCTGCGCCGCCTCTTCGCCTATATAAAGCCTCGTCGCGAAAACCCTATGGCATACGACGAAACCCACAGAAACCTTCCAGAGCCGCCGTCATCGCGAAGCCAAGATCTGGGGACAGGAGTCTCTGTTCCGGCACCCTGCCGGAGCGGGGAAGTGCCCCCGGAAGGCTTCTCCATCGACACCGTTGCCATCTCCACCGCCATCTTCATCACCGCTGCTGCTCCCATGAGGAGGGAGTAGTTCTCCATCGAGGCTCGGGGCTGTACCGGTAGCTATGTGGTTAACTCTCTCTGTACTCCAATACAATGATCTCATGAGCTGCCTTACATGATTGAGATCCATATGATGAGCTTTGTATCGCTACTAGTTGTGTGCTACTCATGTGATGTTATTAAAGTAGTTCTATTCCTCCTACTTGGTGTAAAGGTGATTAGTGTGTGCACCCTGTGGTTCTTGTCGTAGGCTATGATCACGATCTCTTGTAGATTGTGGAGTTAATTATCATTATGATAGTATTGATGTGATCTATTCCTCCTTCATAGTGTGCACTATGTTAGTTCTTGGTTTATTTTGCAATGATCTATTATGCTCTAAGGTTACTTAAATATGAACATGGAATTGTGGAGCTTGTTAACTCCGGCATTGAGGGTTCGTGTAATCCTACGCAATGATGTTCATTATCAAACAAGAGTGTATGTAGCACATATGAGAAGAAGTATTTATTATGCGATCAATGTTGAGAGTGTCCACTAGTGAAAGTATGATCCCTAGGCCTTGTTTCCAATACTGAAAACACCGTTTACTTTTGTTGCATGTTTACTCGCTGCCATATTTTATTCAGATTGCTATTACCACTCATATACATCCATATTACTTGTATTTTACTATCTCTTCGCCGAACTAGTGCACCTATACACCTGACAAGTGTATTTGGTGTGTTGGGGACACAAGAGACTTCTTGCTTTGTGATTACAGGGTTGCTTGAGAGGGATATCTTTGACCTCTTCCTCCCTGAGTTCGATAAACCTTGGGTAATCCACTTAAGGGAAACTTGCTGCTGTTCTACGAACCTCTGCACTTGGAGGCCCAACACTCCTTCTTTATATAAGTGTGGGTCATCCCAAAAATAATGCCTCAAGTCATAAAAGAATTTCCTCCTTTGCTGAGCTGAAAAGGTTGGAGGCAAATACTTCGAAACAATAAAGTTAGCATAATCTGCATACCAAGGGCTCTCTCGCGAGCTCACCTTTATTACAGCCAATTGTTCATTTGGAAAACTATCATTAACAGGAACAGGATCATAAGCAATATTTTCCAATCTAGACAAATTATCAGCAACAGGATTATCAGCACCTTTCCTATCTATAATATGTAAATCAAATTCTTGCAACAGAAGTACCCATCTAATAAGCCTTGGCTTAGCATCTTTCTTTGTCATAAGGTATCTAATTGCAGCATGATCAGTATGAATTGTAACTTTCGAATCAACAATATAGGGTCTAAACTTATCACAAGCAAAGACTACAGCTAACAATTCTTTTTCAGTTGTAGCATAATTTCTTTGAGCAGCATCAAGAGTCTTACTAGCATAATGAATAACATTTAATTTTTTATCTACCCGCTGTCCAAGAACAGCGCCTACAGCAAAATCACTAGCATCACACATAATTTCAAAAGGCAAATTCCAATCAGGAGGTTCAACTACAGGAGCAGTTGTTAAGGCTTTCTTTAGAGTTTCAAAAGCTTCCTTACAATCATCATCAAAAACAAAAGGTACATCTTTTTGAAGAAGATTAGTAAGAGGCTTTGAAATTTTAGAGAAATCTTTAATAAATCTCCTATAAAACCCAGCATGACCAAGAACACTACGAATACCTTTAACATCCCTCGGATAGGGCATCTTCTCAATTGCTTCAACTTTAGCTCTATCAACTTCAATACCTCTTTCAGAAATTTTATGTCCCAATACAATTCCTTCATTAACCATAAAGTGGCATTTCTCCCAATTAAGAACAAGGTTAGTTTCTTCACATCTCTGCAAAACTTTATCGAGGTTTCGCAAGCAATTATCAAAAGAATTCCCATAGACAGAAAAATCATCCATGAACACCTCTACAATACTTTCACAAAAACCATGAAAAATAGCAGACATGCATCTTTGAAAAGTAGCAGGAGCATTACATAAACCAAAAGGCATACGCCTATAAGCATAAGTTCCATAAGGACAAGTAAACGTGGTTTTCTCTTGATCTTTAGCTTTAACAGCAATTTGTGAAAACCCAGAATAACCATCAAGAAAGCAAAAATGAGTATTTTTAGATAACCTTTCTAGCATTTGATCAATAAAGGGTAAAGGGTAATGATCTTTCTTAGTAACTTTATTAACTTTACGAAAATCAATGCACATTCTATAACCTACAACTATTCTTTGAGGAATAAGCTCATCATTATCATTAGGCACAACAGTCATTCCTCCCTTCTTAGGAACACAATGCACAGGGCTAACCCATCTACTATCAGCAATAGGATATATAATACCAGCTTCAAGGAGTTTTAATACCTCGTTCCTTACCACTTCCTTCATCTTCGGAATTAGACGACGTTGATGTTCAACAACAGGCTTTGCATCTTCTTCCATATTAATAGCATGTTGGCAAATAGAAGGAGAAATCCCTTTCAAATCATCAAGAGTATAGCCAATAGCTCCTCGGTGTTTCTTCAATATTTCCAATAACCTTTCTTCCTCAATCTCTGAAAGCTTAGAACTAATAATAACAGGATATATTTTCTTATCATCAATATGAGCATATTTAAGATTATCAGGTAAAGGCTTTAAATCAAAAACAGGATCTTCCTTTGGTGGCGGTGTTGTACCCAGATCTTCCACCGGTAAATCATGCTTGAGAATAGGTTGGCGAAGAAAAATTTCCTCAAGCTCATCTCTTTCTTTCCTAAAAGCTTCACTTTCACTATTCTCCAAATGTTGCTGCAAAGGATTATTAGGAACAAGAACAATAGATGCACACTGCTCCATTTTAAAATCAT
This sequence comes from Lolium multiflorum, assembly GCA_030979885.1. Lineage (NCBI taxonomy): Eukaryota > Viridiplantae > Streptophyta > Magnoliopsida > Poales > Poaceae > Lolium > Lolium multiflorum. Next base: position 65,111,758 of record CM061752.1, on the reverse strand, counting down.
TACTAGGCAAGTCAACTTTATAAGGAGTTTTGGTAAATTTAGAAAAGTTAAATTCATAAGGTTCACCAGCAAATCTAGTCAAAATTTTCTCTTTCTTACAATCTATAATAGCTCCACAAGTATTTAGAAAAGGTCTACCAAAAATGATAGGACAATGATCACTAGCAGCAGAACCAAGTACCAAAAAGTCAGCAGGATATTTAATCTTACCACATAGAACTTCCACATCTCGAACAATACCAATTGGAGAAATAGTTTCTCTATTAGCCAGATGAATAACCACATCAATATCTTCAAGTTCACAAGAACCAATTTCGTGCATAATCTCCGTGTAAAGCTCATAAGGAATAGCACTAACACTTGCACCAATATCACATAAACCATAATAGCAATGATCACCAATTCTAACAGATAGCATAGGAACACTAACTTGTTTGGATTTATTAGGATGTGAAACAATATTAGAAGCATCTTCACAAAAAATAATATGACCATCCTCCACATTTTCAGTCACAAGATCTTTAACTATTGCAACAGCAGGTTCAATTTTAATTTGTTCTTCAGGTTCTTTAGGTTTCTTTTCACTTTTATTAACCGCACTAGATATGACAGAGTACTCCTTCATTTTAGCAGGGAAAGGAGTTTTTTCAATATAAGCTTCAGGAATAACATTATCAACAGTTTCAACCACTACACATTTGTTTACAGATGAATCAATTTTATCTTTATACGGTTCATGATACTTGTCAAAATTCTTCTTAGGCAGTTCATAATGAGAGGCAAAAGCTTTATAAAGATTTGCAACAACTTGGGAATCAAGACCATATGTAGCACTCATATTACGAAATTTATCAGTATCCATAAAAGTTTCAATGCATTTATAATCATAAATTATACCTGATTCTCTATCTTTGTCGTTCTCCCATCCTTCAGTATTTTCTTGGATCCGATCAAGAAGGTCCCTTTTAAACTCTTCATTCTTGCGTGTAAATGATCCAGAACAAGAAGTATCCAGCAAGGTCTTGTCTTGAAAAGAAAGTCTTGCATAGAAATTATCAATAATAACATTACCAGGAAGCTCATGAATGGGGCATTTGAGCATTAAAGACTTCAATCTCCCCCAAGCTTGGGCAATACTCTCTCCATCATGAGGCCAGAAATTATATATGCGGTTCCGATCTTTGTGAATTTCACTTGGAGGATAAAATTTGGAATAAAATAAAGGCACAATGTCCTCCCAATCAATAGAATCACCATTCTTCAGCAATTTATACCAGTGCGCCGCTTTACCAGACAGCGATATAGTGAATAGTTTCTTTCTAACTTCATTCATAGAAATACCTGCACATTTGAATAACCCGCATAATTCATGCAAAAACAATAAATGATCACCAGGATGGACAGTTCCATCCCCTTCATAGCGGTTATCCATAACACGTTCAATAATTTTCATAGGTATTTTATATGGTACTACTTCCTCACCTGGCGCTTCATCCACTACCGTTGCAGTAGTAGTAGATTTCCCAAATAGAAATTGAAGAGAAGATCTCTCCATAATGATTTATAGCAGCAGGCAGAAATAAAATCAGCACAAACAGTAAATTTCCTTACCAATTCCGCTTACCAATAGCGCTTCACTCCCCGGCAACGGCGCCAGAAAATAGTCTTGATGACCCACAAGTATAGGGGGTGTATCGTAGTATCTTCGATAAGTAAGAATGTCGATCCCAACGAGGAGCAGAAGGTGTTGGCAGCAGTTTCGATGGAGGATTCACTGTAAATGCTCACAGACAAGTATTCAGGGGGTTTTGATATTGCAGATAAATAAAGTACAAGTAAATAAAATGCGAGAGAAATAATTGCAGCGAGTGGCCCAATCCTTTTTAGCACAAAGGACAAGCCGGTTTGTTTACTTATAATGACCAAACGTTCCTGAGGACACATGGGGATTTTAGTCTAGTACTTTCGCTTCATGTGGTTTAATAATCTTCATTGTTTTGATAAGTGTTGTGTGGGTGAACCTATGCTAATGCACCGCCCTTCCTAGGACTAATACATACTTGTGATTATACCCCTTGCAAGCATCCGCAACTACAAGAAAGTAATTAAGATAAATCTAACCACAGCCTTAAACTCTGAGATCCTGCGATCCCTCCTGCATCGATATACTAACGGGGGCTCAGGTTTCTGTCACTCCGGCAACCCCGCAATTAGCAACCGAATACAAGATGCACTCCCCTAGGCCCATAAATGGTGAAGTGTCGTGTAGTCGACGTTCACACGACACCACTAGAAGAATGACACCACAACTTAAATATCATAACATTGAATATTACTCAACCATAATTCACTACTAGCATTTAGACTTCACCCATGTCCTCAAGAACTAAACGAACTACTCACGAGACATCATATGGAATACAATCAGAGGTGATATGATGATGAATAACAATCTGAACATAAACCTTGGTTCAATGGTTTCACTCAATAGCATCTACAACAAGTATAGAATAACACCGGGAGAGTTTCCCCTATCAAACAATCAAGATTTAACCCGAATTGCTACAGCGATGACGAGGTGCAGCGGTGGTGATGGCGGTGTAGATGGTGGAGATGATGATGATGATGATGGAGATGATGTCCCGCTCGATGACGATGGTGATGGCGTCGATTTCCCCCTCCGGGAGGGAATTTCCCCGGCGGATTCCTGCCCGCCGGAGAGCTCTTTTCTCTCTGGTGTTCTCCGCCCCGCAGAGGCGGCTGTAACCCTCCGTGAGGTCCTCTCTGTGGCTTAGGTTTTCGGGACGAAGGAGTACGCGAAGAAAAGGAGGGGAAAGGGGCTGTGGGGCCCCCAGAGCCAGGGGGCGCGGCCAGGCCAGGCCGCGCCGCCCTGTGGTCTGGGCCCACCTCCTCTTCCCCTTCTGGCTCCCTCCGTCATCTGGAAAAATAGGAATTTACGTGAAATTCCCTTCCACAGTTGATCTTCCGAAATATTGCGTTCTGACGGTGCTTTTTCCAGCAGAATCCTGGCTCCGGTGCTTGATCCTCCAATGATGATGAAACATGCAAAATAGATGAAATAACATAAGTATTGTGTCCCAATATGAAATATATCAATGAATAACAGCAAATTATGATACAAAATAGTGATGCAAATTGGACGTATCAATATGCCATAGGGTGGCTAATCGATGTGGTTCCTTGTGGTCTCACGGCGGTATCCGGATGCGGGTATGGGCACGAGCGACACGGCGACGTACCCAGGTTCGAGGCCCTCCGATGGAGGTAACACCTCTACTCCTGCTATGAGTGTATATGATGATCACACAGTACAATGGTGCTCCTTGAGCTGTATATCCGGCTGCTCCTGGGAGGCTAAGGTAGACGAAGGTCTCTCTCACAGGGCAGCTCTAAGACTAGTGAATGAGAACTGATCGATCCCCCCGCACGAGGGGGTAGCCCGGCTTATATAGGCACCGGTACTTTACATATAAGTCCCTATAGTCTAGTGGCCGGCATGGCCGGCTTCGGCTCCCGTCCCTTCCCGAGGCGCTGACATCAGGGAGCCGTTGAGCGTAGTGGCACGTCCCATCCGCCTGCTCAGGTCAGCGGCGTGGGAGGTGCTGTCGTTGTCGTCATCATGCTCTGTAGCGCGTACGGTCCGACGTACGCCATGATGGCCTGTCTGGCGCGTGGCACTGCTGCTCTACAGTGCCCCGTACTTTACGGGAGATGAGGTCAGCGTGGACCTTTGAACCCGGATCACCTACCCAGTTCCTTCCAGTGCAAGACTCGCCAGCCTCGAGTCGGTCTGAGGTACAAACCCCAGTCGGATATGGCTTGTAGAAGCCGGCCCAGCTACAGCGTTGAAGGCCGCCAGCCAGGAGACTTAGGACTTAGAGCCAGCAGGAGGCAGCCGGCCCGGCTGCCCGGCCGGCCTCAGCCGGTTTCCGCGAGCCGGCGTCCATTTGCGGTCTTGCCGCTGTTCCCACGCCGATCATGACGTTCTGGGCAATCAGGAGCCCAATGTCCAGGAGCGCCACAAACATGGCAGTTCCCTTTCTTCTTATAAGGAGTCTTCCTTTTGAAGTTGGTTGAGTTGGAGGCTTTGTTCTTCTCGTCAAACTTGCCTTTTCCATTGTTCTTATTCTTAGACTTGTGAGATTGGAAGTTCTTCTTCTGTACCACATTGGCACTAGAACCTCCCTCAAAACTACGAGCGCGTGTGTCCTTTGCTCTCGCCTTCTCTTCCACATGAAGCGAGCCAATGAGATCCGAAACGGAAAACTCTTGTCTCTTATGTTTCAGAGAAGTAGCAAAGTTCCTCCACGAAGGAGGAAGCTTGGCAATAATGCCACCGGCCACAAATTTGTCCGGTAAGGTACACTTAAACTGCTCGAGTTCTTTGGCAAGTGACTGAATCTCATGAGCCTGCTCAACCACGGAGCGCTCATCAGTCATCCTGTAGTCATAGTATTGCTCCATGACATACAGTTCAGTGCCAGCGTCCGAGACCCCAAATTTGGCCTCGAGCGCATCCCACGCATCTTTACCATGGTCGAAAGCCATGTACGGGTCAACAATGTTGTCCCCAAGAATGCTGAACAAGGCCGCCTTAAACATGGCGTCGACCTTCTCAAACTTTTCCTGCTCCTCTGCAGAGAGAGGCCCCTCAGGTCTAGCATCTGTGGCGCTAAAACAGCCTAGGTTTGTAAACCATAGAACTGCCTTTGTGCGCCACCTCTTGTAATGCATACCATCAAAGGAGGGAGGTCGAGTAGCGGCAGCAATGCTGCTTGAATTGATTTGCCTATAATCAGGTTTTTGGATTGTTGAATATATAAGCAAATATCCATATGAAATAATCCGTACAAGTAATTGATAAATCATGACTATGTAAACGAATAAACTAAACGTGCAGTCTAGTAAGATAGATGAACAGATCACATCTAAAGTAGACAAACCGATCGCATCTACCACATATACTAGAAGAAGAAACTCTAACAGAAACTGAAAGAGAAACGACAAGATCACATACTTCACAGCAGCGTCGTTGTCGCCCATGTTGAGGTTGTCGAAGAAGTTGCTGAGATCCGGGAAGAAGTTGTCGGTGTGGAGGAACTCGTCGTCCGAAGACGACGTCGTGCTGCCAGTAGTCGCGCCGGAGCGCTCCCCAAAAACCTGATTGCCCCTCACCCGTACAGGTTCACGAGAGGCAGGGTTCCGGAGGCCTACTGTCCCGGCAGTCGGTGCACGCCGACGGACGGGATGAGGAAGACGAAGGCGGCGGCGCAATGAACTGGAAACAGGTAGTCGCATATGTGGCACGTACAGGCTAGGGTTCTCGTCCGCGCTTATATAGTGCGGCTCGGGAAGGTCGTGGGACGCAGCCCACGTACGAGTTCACGATCCAGAAAAACCGGAACGAAAACGGCTGAGTTAACGCGTCCGTTAATGGCTCATAATTGTGATTGATTACACAATTAATTTCCCGAACAGCAAAAAGATAAGCTCGGCTCGGCGAGATTCCCGCAACCCGCGGCGCGTCGTGACGTGTCGTGACGAGGCGAGGCGTGGCGAGGCGGGCGGCGGAGGAGGAGGAGTGCGCGAGGGCTCTCTCTCTTCTCACTCACTTACTAGGACTAGAACAGCCCACCTTATATACCACTCCAACTCTCTCCCAACTAGCAATGTGGGACTAAACTTTAGCCCCCACTAGTGCTGCCACTGATTTATGATATGGGCCATGTGAGTTTCAGAATTTGATAATGGGCCATGGGCCAAAGGCCAAATGCCCACAAATTCCAGCATAACTGTTTGCACATAACACATAAAAGTAATTAATCAGCTTGATGCCCAATTAGTTATTCGGGCTTATTGTCAGGCGGCCCAGCGTGAAAATTCCTCTTTGTAATCTGCCGCATCATCAGTTTGGATGGTTGACTATTTTCAAAAATAAATATTAATATTTCCAAAATTTGGACACTTTTCAAAACATAAGTATTCTCACTTCTGAACATTTTTAAAATATGAATGTTTTTAAAATCTGACCAAATTAAATATGGACATTTTCAATTTTAATTTTTTAAAATTTTAACTTTTCAAAATATGAAAAATTTAAACTATGACCATTTTTTAATCTGAATAATTGTAAAATGTGGAACTTTGCAATTTTGATTTTTTAATGAATTGATTTTTTTATTTATAAATATTTTTCGTAATCTTAACATTTTTAAAATATGAACTTTATTAAAATTTGATATTTTTATCAAAATTTAAACCTTTTCCAATTTTGAAAAATGATGCTGGCGGCGGCGCGCCAGCACGCACGGGGAGGCCGAGGGTATTCTAGTTGGGACCAATGGACTTCCTCTCGTTGTAGGTTGGGTGGATTTCTCGATGGCGCGCCATCGACTATCTCCAGGCCTGGTAGGGACGAGACAATTGAGAGGAATTACCACGCAGGACTGCTGACAATGGGACTGACTAACTGGTCATCAATTGTTTTAATTACTGATTATGGGTTGTATGCAAATAATTACATCAAAGTGTGGTGTTCCTTGCAAAAACAAACCACTGTTGTGGAAGGCACCAACAAGTGGTGTAATCTATTTCCTCTTTTTGGGAGGATCGAGGGGTTGGATGTGTGGTATTTTTGGACGGTTTAGATTGTGTTCCATGGGGAGATCCGCGGTAGGTGCATTATGGCCATTGATACGCGTAGATGCACACGTCCGTTGGGAACCCCAAGTGGAAGGTATGATGCGTATAGAAGCAAGTTTCCCTCAGTATGAAACCAAGGTTTAATCGAACCAGTAGGAGCCAAGAAGCACGTTGAAGGTTGATGGTGGCGAAATGTGATGCGGCGCAACAACAGGGATTCCGGCCAACGTGGAATCTGCACAACAAAACCAAAGTACTTTGCCCCAACGAAACAGTGAGGTTGTCAATCTCACCGGCTTGCTGTAACAAAGGATTAAACGTATCGAGTGGAAGATGTTTGCAAAGAAAACAGTAAAACACAATTGCAGTAGATTGTATGCTATGTAAAGAATAGGACCGGGGTCCACAGTTCACTAGAGGTGTCTCTCCCATAAGATAAAAGCATGTTGGGTGAACAAATTACAGTCGGGCAATTGACAAATAGAGAAAGGCATAACAATGCATATACATGATATGATAGATATAGTGAGATTTAATTGGGCATTACGACAAAATACATAGACCGCCATCCAACTGCATCTATGCCTAAAAAGTCCACCTTCAGGTTATCATCCGAACCCCATTCAGTATTAAGTTGCTAAGCAACAGACAATTGCATTAAGTATGGTGCGTAATGTAATCGACAACTACATCCTTAGATATAGAATCAATGTTTTATCCCTAGTGGCAACAGCACATCCACAACCTTAGAACTTTCTGTCACTGTCCCAGATTCAATGGAGGCATGAACCCACTATCGAGCATAAATACTCCCTCTTGGAGTTAAGAGTACAAACTTGGCCAGAGCCTCTACTAATAACGGAGAGCATGCAAGATCATAAACAACACATAAACAATAGATTGATAATCACCATAATCATAGTACTCTCTATCCATCGGATCCCGACAAACACAACATATAGAATTACAGATAGATGATCTTGATCATGTTAGGCAGCTCACAAGATCCAACAATGAAGCACAACAAGGAGAAGACGACCATCTAGCTACTGCTATGGACCCATGGTCCAGGGGTGAACTACTCACTCATCACTCCGGAGGCGACCATGGCGGTGTAGAGTCCTCCGGGAGATGAATCCCCTCTCCGGCAGGGTGCCGGAGGTGATCTCCTGAATCCCGAGATGGGATTCGCGGCGGCGTCTCTGGAAGGTTTTCCGTATCGTGGCTCTCGGTACTGGGGGTTTCGCGACGGAGACTTTAAGTAGGCGGAAGGTCAACGCGGGGGCCACACGAGGGCCCAGGGGGCAGGCCGGCCGGGGCTTGGGCCGCGCCGCCCTAGCTCCTGGCTGCCTCGTGTCCCCACTTCGTTATCTCTTCGGTCTTCTGGAAGCTTCGTGCAAAAATAGGACCCTGGCGAAAGTTTCGTCCAATTCCGAGAATATTTCCTTACTAGGATTTCTGAAACCAAAAACAGCAGAAAACAGCAACTGGCTCTTCGGCATCTTGTTAATAGGTTAGTTCCAGAAAATGCATAAATATGACATATAATGTGCATAAAACATGTAGGTATCATCAATAAAGTAGCATGGAACATAAGAAATTATCGATACGTTGGAGACGTATCAGCAAGAGAGAGAGAGAGAGAGAGAGAGAGAGAGAGAGAGAGAGAGAGAGAGAGAGAGAGAGAGAGAGAGAGAGAGAGAGAGAGAGAGAGAGAGAGAGAGAGAGAGAGAGAGAGAGAGAGAGAGAGGGAGGGAGGGAGGGAGGGAGGGAGGGAGAGGGGGAGGGGGAGAGGGAGAGGGAGAGGGAGAGAGACGGTAGGTGCTGTCGCTAGGGGATGTGGGTTTCACATTAATAGCAAGATATAACGAATATACAGAATAAGTGTCACTTATTTCATCGTGCCAAATATCGAAACATTGATTGGGGCAAGAAATAAAATCATAGATAACGACAAGCAACGACTTTGTCGTTGCATGAATTAAGGATCCCGAAAATAATGATGTTGAGACGACACATGAAATGACGAGTAACAACTATCATTTAATAATAACGCGTGAAACAATGACACTTGTCAGGCAGTCTTTAGATCGGCTAGGTGTGGTTGGTGACCATACTATCGAACGATAACCATGTGACATACTCCGCGGTGGTTCGGTCGCAACAGATATGTCGTGGACCATGTTGGAGGTGAGAACGAGAATATGGTAGTGTGGACATATGATGGACGCAGACTCGGTCGACGGCCGGCCATATTTGTTCTCTCTTCTTCGACACCATGAATTGATTTGGATCCGGTCGGTTAGTGATGACGATATGATATGAGAACCCCCACCCCACACACATCTTACATGCTCATCGCTGCGACACACACACACACACAAACAAACACACACACGTGTACGCGCACACACAATATGTCGAGATGAGACTAGTTATCTCTGGGCATGGCAACACCTTTCTATCATGACGCATGCCTCGTTTGACATGTTTTGCGCAGTTTTTTTTGTTGGCCGCTATCTTGCCGGGTAGCGACCGCTATACGAAATGATCATATTTACCAAAATTCGTGCAATTTGCGGACAAATTTAAATGATTCTACTCCCTTCGATCCATAATAACCAATGTGATTTAGTTTGAATTTAAACTAGAACCATGAAACTTATTATGGACTAGAGGCAGCAGATGAATGAGTTTTAAAATTAGACAGTCAGCTTTTAGCCACTCATTGCGGACATGAGTGCTAGGCGTTCAGCTTTTAGCCACTCATTCTCTTCTCTAAGCTCATGTGTCTCCTTCCTCTGTCCCTGGGTCTGCAACTATTAATTCCAAACACGAAAAATTCAAGCACTTAGCAGAGAGTAGTGCATTATAATATGATGGCAAGCCAACCAAATGCACGCCACTTTGTTAAAATAGCTCCGGTGGATCGGAAGAGAATGGTTCTACCTTTTGGGAGGATCGTCGGTTCTGGAACCAGAACTTGACCTGCTTTCCAGTTATGCCAAACCTCCTTGCAAGGTCTGCACGCTCTTTTTCATCAGGATGTTGGTTTTCCCGGAACACACTACATGTAAAGTTAGCTAGAATGGATAAGTGCCACATACATCTTCTTCAATAAGAAAGATGGTAGATTATCTAATGATGTACTGTATACATTTCGAGCTGATGCACTTGGTCTCGGTTGTGATGCCTTCCACTTCAGTCTTCTCTCCTCGCGCTGTCATTGCTATTGTCTTGCTCAGCAGTTGTTCTGCTAGCATCGCCATTCTTGCCCATGTTGGTGTTCTTCCCAAGTCCAAGCAGGCCATCCAGATCAGCTCTAAGATCTTGCAACATCAGGTTGTACTCACCATGGCTTCCGATGACGAGGTCAAGCCCAGTGTTCACATCATCGTTCTTTTCTTGCTCCCACTGTCCCTCCATGGTGATCTATTAAAAATCATGTGGATAAATATCACGAAGAAATAGTGCTCACTACAAGAAAAGTTGCCATGGCCGACGAAGTTGAAGTCGCGCCGTGGTTGCTGGTGTACCATGGCCGACGATTTTGGTCCCTCCGTGGTGCATGTCAAAACTTTTTTTTCTCGTTTTTGAGGCCACCTAGCCCGACGAAAGCGGCCAAAACGTGGCGTATGGTGGCCCGGGACGTGGTGCATCTCGAAATCTCGGGTTCGCCGGCCGAGTCAACGCAAATCCGCACCGCCGAGGGATGTAGGGCCCAGATGGCAGCCTCTCTGGCATTGTTTTTTTCTAGATCGCGCCATCTCGTTCAACGTTCTCCGATCGAGCCGTTTACGATGCAGGATCATGGGTCCCGCATGTCATCCTCTATGAACCAAAATTCTTTCTATTCTTGGATTTTTTTGACCCCCTGATTTCTGGCTACTTCCTTTTTCTTTTGATCCCTTGCCGCCTTGGAAACGTTGAGACCGCTGCTGCTAAATGGGACCCGCATGTCATCCTCTATGTGCAATCAACTTTCTTTTCTTGGAGTTTTTTTGGCACCTCAAATTTGGTCACTTGCCTTTTTCTTTCGATCCCCTGCCGCCTCTCAAACGGTGATACCGCTGCTGCTAACTGGGACCCGCATGTCATCCTCTATGTACTATAAAACTTTCTTTTCTTGAATTATTTTTGGCACCTGATACGTCTCCAACGTATCGATAATTTCTTATGTTCCATGCTACTTTATTGATGATACCTACATGTTTTATGCACATTATATGTCATATTTATGCATTTTCTGGAACTAACCTATTAACAAGATGCCGAAGAGCCAGTTGCTGTTTTCTGCTGTTTTTGGTTTCAGAAATCCTAGTAAAGAAATATTCTCGGAATTGGACGAAACTTTCGCCCAGGGTCCTATTTTTGCACGAAGCTTCCAGAAGACCGAAGAGCTAACGAAGTGGGGCCACGAGGCGGCCAGAGGGGGGGCGCGGCCCAGGCCCGGCCGCGCCGACCTAGCCTCTGGGCCCCTCGTGTGGCCCCCGCGTTGACCCTCCGCCTACTTAAAGCTTCCGTCGCGAAACCCCCAGTACCGAGAGCCACGATACGGAAAACCTTACAGAGACGCCGCCGCCGCGAATCCCATCTCGGGGGATTCAGGAGATCGCCTCCGGCACCCTGCCGGAGAGGGGATTCATCTCCCGGAGGACTCTACACCGCCATGGTCGCCTCCGGAGTGATGAGTGAGTAGTCCACCCCTGGACCATGGGTCCATAGCAGTAGCTAGATGGTCGTCTTCTCCTTGTTGTGCTTCATTGTTGGATCTTGTGAGCTGCCTAACATGATCAAGATCATCTATCTGTAATTCTATATGTTGTGTTTGTCGGGATCCGATGGATAGAGAGTACTATGATTATGGTGATTATCAATCTATTGTTCATGTGTTGTTTATGATCTTGCATGCTCTCCGTTACTAGTAGAGGCTCTGGCCAAGTTTTTACTCTTAACTCCAAGAGGGAGTATTTATGCTCGATAGTGGGTTCATGCCTCCATTGAATCTGGGACAGTGACAGAAAGTTCTAAGGTTGTGGATGTGCTGTTGCCACTAGGGATAAAACATTGATGCTATGTCTAAGGATGTAGTTGTTGATTACATTACGCACCATACTTAATGCAATTGTCTGTTGCTTTGCAACTTAATACTGGAGGGGGTTCGGATGATAACCTGAAGGTGGACTTTTTAGGCATAGATGCAGTTGGATGGCGGTCTATGTACTTTGTCGTAATGCCCAATTAAATCTCACTATATTTATCATATCATGTATATGCATTGTTATGCCTTTCTCTATTTGTCAATTGCCCGACTGTAATTTGTTCACCCAACATGCTTTTATCTTATGGGAGAGACACCTCTAGTGAACTGTGGACCCCGGTCCTATTCTTTACATAGCATACAATCTACTGCAATTGTGTTTACTATTTTCTTTGCAAACATCTTCCACTCGATACGTTTAATCCTTTGTTACAGCAAGCCGGTGAGATTGACAACCTCACTGTTTCGTTGGGACAAAGTACTTGGTTGTGTTGTGCAGGTTCCGCGTTGGCGCCGGAATCCCTGGTGTTGCGCCGCATCACATTTCGCGACCATCAACCTTCAACGTGCTTCTTGGCTCCTACTGGTTCGATTAAACCTTGGTTTCATACTGAGGGAAAACTTGCCACTGTGCGCATCATACCTTCCTCTTGGGGTTCCCAACGGACGTGTACATCTACGCGCATCAAGCACTTTTTCTGGCGCCGTTGCTGGGGAACTGAAGAAAAGTTACACCACAGAGAATTGCCTCCCACGGCAACAGCACTTTTTCTGGCGCCGTTGCCGGGGAGATCAAGACACGCTGCAAGGGGAGTCTCCACTTCTCAATCTCTTTACTTTGTTTTTGTCTTGCTTTATTTTATTTACTACTTTGTTTGCTGCACTAAATCAAAATACAAAAAAATTAGTTGCTAGTTTTACTTTATTTACTGTCTTGCTCTCTATATCAAAAACACAAAAAAATTAGTTACTTGTCTTTACTTTATTTGCCTAGTTTACTTTATTCCTGTTATCATGAGTAATCCTGAAGTTGAAGTTCGTTCTTTTAAGCAACAAGGTGGAGAAAGTTTTAAAGATGCTTGGTATAGAATTAGTAATGCTCATCAAAGGTGCATTAAGAAACACTCCACCACTATCCTTCTTAGGAACTTTTATGTTGGTTTATCTAGTTGGAATAGATATGTTCTTGATACTCTTTCGGGAGGTAATTTCCTAGGTACTCCCGCTTTAGAAGCTAGTTGCATCATTGAGAGTCTAGTTGGAATACCACCTGTTAATGAAGTTAAAATTGAAATCTCTCTTGAAGATGTTATGAAAAAATTGGAAACCATAGAGAAAAATTTTCCAAGTGTTGAAACTAAATTGGGAATGTTATTTGACAAAACTTATGAACTTGATAAATCCTTAGGAGGAATTGATGAAAGAATTAGTGTCCTAGGAACTTGTGTTGTCCATGATAATCAAACCAATAGGATTGATGAACTTGAAAAAGCTATGGGAACCTTGGGTTCAACCTTTTCTTCTCTCAAGTATAATGAGAAAGCTTATGTGGGTAAAGAGCAAAAATTCATGTATGCCTCTAAAGTGCCTAAACAAAAGAATTACTATAGGCCTAAAATTGCTAAAACCCCTAGCACCACCATAGAAAATTTAGATAATGGAGCACCTAAAGTACCCTCTGCAACAAGTTGTGTTTGCATGAAAAATAATGATGTTGATGCTTCTACTCTCGATGTTACTTGATTTGCACTTTCTGCGCCTAGCTGAAAGGCGTTAAAGAAAAGCGCTTATGGGAGACAACCCATGTTTTTACCTACAGCAATTTTTTGTTTTGTTGAGTCTTGGAAGTTGTTTACTACTGTAGCAACCTCTCCTTATCATGTTTTTGTGCCAAGTAAAGTTTCTATGTCAAAGTTGATGTTATATTTGGGATCGCTGCGCAGAAACAGCATTGCTGTCTGTCACGAATCTGGGCACAGTTCTCTGTAGAAAATTCGAAAAAATCTGCCAATTTACGAGCGTGATCCTCAGATATGTACGCAACTTTCATTAGTTTTGAGTTTTTCCATTTGAGCAAGTCTAGTGCCAACTTTAAATTCGTCTTTACGGACTGTTCTGTTTTTGACAGATTCTGCCTTTTATTTCGCATTGCCTCTTTTGCTATGTTGGATTTATTTCTTTGATCCACTAATGTCCAGTAGCATTATGCAATGTCCAGAAGTGAAAATAATGATTGTGTCACCTCTGAATGAGTGAATTATTAATGATGCACTAACCCTCTAATGAGTTTGCTTGAAGTTTGGTGTGAAGGAAGTTTTCAAGGGTCAAGAGAGGAGAATGATATACTATGATCAAGAGGAGTGAAAGCTCTAAGCTTGGGGATGCCCCCGTGGTTCACCCCTGCATATTTTAAGAAGACTCAAGCGTCTAAGCTTGGGGATGCCCAAGGCATCCCCTTCTTCATCGACAACATCATCAGGTTCCTCCCCTGAAACTATATTTTTATTCAATCACATCTTGTGTTCTTTACTTGGAGCGTCGGTTTGTTTTCGTTTTTGTTTTTGTTTGAATAAGATGGATCCTAGCATTCACTTTGTGGGAGAGAGACACGCTCCGCTGTTGCATATGGACACATGTGTCCTTAGGCTTTACTCATAATGTTCATGGCGAAGTTTCTTCTTCGTTAAATTGTTATATGGTTGGAATTGGAAAATGCTACATGTAGTAATTCTAAAATGTCTTGGATAATGTGATGCTTGGCAATTGTTGTGCTCATGTTTAAGCTCTTGCATCATATGCTTTGCACCCATTAATGAAGAAATACATAGAGCTTGCTAAAATTTGATTTGCATATTTGGTTTCTCTAAGGTCTAGATAATATCTAGTATTGAGTTTTGAACAACAAGGAAGACAGTGTAGAGTCTTATAATGTTTACAATATGTCTTTTATGTGAGTCTTGCTGCACTTGTTCATCCTTGAGTTTGCTTCAAATAACCTTGCTAGCCTAAACCTTGTATCGAGAGGGAATACTTCTCATGCATCCAAAATCCTTGAGCCAACTACTATGCCATTTGTGTCCACCATACCTACCTACTACATGGTATTTCTCCGCCATTCCAAAGTAAATTGCTTGAGTGCTACCTTTAAAAATTCCATCATCCACCTTTGCAATATATAGCTCATGGGACAAAATAGCCTTAAAAACTATCGTAGTATTGAATATGTACTTATGCACTTTATATTTTATTAAGTTGCTTGTTGTGCGATAACCATGCTTCTGGGGAACGCCATCAACTATTGTTGAATATCATGTGAGTTGCTATGCATGTCCGTCTTGTCTGAAGGTCTATCATTTTAGTGGTTGGAGCATGCAAAAATTGTTAGAGAAGAACATTGGGCCGCTAACTAAAGCCATGAATCATGGTGGAAGTTTCAGTTTTGGACATATACCCTCAATCTCATATGAGAATAATAACTTTGCTACATGCTTATGCATTTAAGAGGAGTCCATTATCTGTTGTCCATGTTGTCCCGGTATGGATGTCTAAGTTGAGAATAATCAAAAGCGAGAAATCCAAATGCGAGCATTCTCCTTAGACCTTTGTACAGGATGGAGGTACCCCTTTGTGACACTTGGTTGAAACATGGCATGCGAAGATCCGGTAGTCCAAGCTAAGTAGGACGAGGTGCGGGCACTATTAGTATACTATGCATGAGGCTTGCAACTTGTAAGATATAATTTACATAACTCATATGCTTTATTACTACCGTTGACAAAATTGTTTCATGTTTTCAAAATAAAAGCTCTAGCACAAATACAGCAATCGATGCTTTCCTCATTGAAGGACCATTCTTTTACTTTTATTGTTGAGTCAGTTTACCTATCTCCCTCCACCTTAAGAAGCAAACACTTGTGTGAACTGTGCATTGATTCCTACATACTTGCATATTGCACTTATTATATTACTTTATGTTGACAATATCCATGAGATATACATGTTATAAGTTGAAAGCAACCGCTGAAACTTAATCTTCCTTTGTGTTGCTTCAACACCTTTACTTTGATTTATTGCTTTATGAGTTAACTCTTATGCAAGACTTATTGATGCTTGTCTTGAAGTACTATTCATGAAAAGTCTTTGCTATATGATTCAGTTGTTTACTCATGTCATTACCTTTGTTTTGATCGCTGCATTCATTACATATGTTTACAAATAGTATGATCAAGATTATGATGGCATGTCACTTCAGAAATTATCTTTGTTATCGTTTTACCTGCTCGGGACGAGCAGAACTAAGCTTGGGGATGCTGATACGTCTCCAACGTATCGATAATTTCTTATGTTCCATGCTACTTTATTGATGATACCTACATGTTTTATGCACATTATATGTCATATTTATGCATTTTCTGGAACTAACCTATTAACAAGATGCCGAAGAGCCAGTTGTTGTTTTCTGTTTTTGGTTTCAGAAATCCTAGTAAGGAAATATTCTCGGAATTGGACGAAACTTTCGCCCAGGGTCCTATTTTTGCACGAAGCTTCCAGAAGACCGAAGAGCTAACGAAGTGGGGCCACGAGGCGGCCAGGAGGCCGGCGCGGCCCAGGCCCTGGCCGCGCCGACCTAGCCTCTGGGCCCTCGTGTGGCCCCCCGTTGACCCTCCGCCTACTTAAAGCTTCCGTCGCGAAACCCCCAGTACCGAGAGCCACGATACCTTACGGAGACGCGCCGCCGCGAATCCCATCTCGGGATTCAGGAGATCGCCTCCGGCACCCTGCCGGAGAGGGGATTCATCTCCCGGAGGACTCTACACCGCCATGGTCGCCTCCGGAGTGATGAGTGAGTAGTCCACCCCTGGACCATGGGTCCATAGCAGTAGCTAGATGGTCGTCTTCTCCTTGTTGTGCTTCATTGTTGGATCTTGTGAGCTGCCTAACATGATCAAGATCATCTATCTGTAATTCTATATGTTGTGTTTGTCGGGATCCGATGGATAGAGAGTACTATGATTATGGTGATTATCAATCTATTGTTCATGTGTTGTTTATGATCTTGCATGCTCTCCGTTACTAGTAGAGGCTCTGGCCAAGTTTTTACTCTTAACTCCAAGAGGGAGTATTTATGCTCGATAGTGGGTTCATGCCTCCATTGAATCTGGGACAGTGACAGAAAGTTCTAAGGTTGTGGATGTGCTGTTGCCACTAGGGATAAAACATTGATGCTATGTCTAAGGATGTAGTTGTTGATTACATTACGCACCATACTTAATGCAATTGTCTGTTGCTTTGCAACTTAATACTGGAGGGGGTTCGGATGATAACCTGAAGGTGGACTTTTTAGGCATAGATGCAGTTGGATGGCGGTCTATGTACTTTGTCGTAATGCCCAATTAAATCTCACTATATTTATCATATCATGTATATGCATTGTTATGCCTTTCTCTATTTGTCAATTGCCCGACTGTAATTTGTTCACCCAACATGCTTTTATCTTATGGGAGAGACACCTCTAGTGAACTGTGGACCCCGGTCCTATTCTTTACATAGCATACAATCTACTGCAATTGTGTTTACTATTTTCTTTGCAAACATCTTCCACTCGATACGTTTAATCCTTTGTTACAGCAAGCCGGTGAGATTGACAACCTCACTGTTTCGTTGGGACAAAGTACTTGGGTTGTGTTGTGCAGGTTCCGCGTTGGCGCCGGAATCCCTGGTGTTGCGCCGCATCACATTTCGCGACCATCAACCTTCAACGTGCTTCTTGGCTCCTACTGGTTCGATTAAACCTTGGTTTCATACTGAGGGAAACTTGCCACTGTGCGCATCATACCTTCCTCTTGGGGTTCCCAACGGACGTGTACATCTACGCGCATCACACCTCATATTTGGTCACTTACCTTTTTCTTTCGATCCCCTGCCGCCTCTCAAACGGTGATACCGCTGCTGCTAAATGGGACCCGCATGTCATCCTCTATGTACTATAAAACTTTCTTTTCTTGGATTTTTTGGCACCTCATATTTGGTCACTTGACTTTTTCTTTCGATCACCTGCTGCCTCTCAAACGGTGATACCGCTGCTGCTAAATGGGACCCGCATGTCATCCTCTATGTACTATAAAACTTTCTTTTCTTGGATTTTTTGGCACCTCATATTTGGTCACTTGACTTTTTCTTTCGATCACCTGCTGCCTCTCAAACAGTGATACCGCTGCTGCTAAATGGGACCCGCATGTCATCCTCTATGTACTATAAAACTTTCTTTTCTTGGATTTTTTTGGCACCTCATATTTGGTCACTTGACTTTTTCTTTCGATCCCCTGCCGCCTCTCAAACAGTGATACCGCTGCTGCTAAATGGGACCCGCATGTCATCCACTATGTACTTAAAACTTTCTTTTCTTGGATTTTTTTGGCACCTCATATTTGGTAACTTGACTTTTTCTTTCGATCCCCTGCTGCCTCTCAAACGGTGATACCGCTGCTGCTAAATGGGACCCGCATGTCATCCTCTATGTACTATAAAACTTTCATTTTTTGGATTATTTTTGGCACCTCATATTTGGTCACTTGACTTTTTCTTTCGATCCCCTTCTCAAACGGTGAGACCGCTGCAGCTAAATGGGACCCGCATGTCATCCTCTATGAGCAATCAACTTTCTTTTCTTGGAGTTTTTTTGGCACCTCATATTTGGTAACTTGACTTTTTCTTTCGATCTCATGCCACGTTTGAAACGTTGAGGTACCTGCTGGCT
Organism: Lolium multiflorum; assembly: GCA_030979885.1. Lineage (NCBI taxonomy): Eukaryota > Viridiplantae > Streptophyta > Magnoliopsida > Poales > Poaceae > Lolium > Lolium multiflorum. The sequence continues at coordinate 65,093,297 of CM061752.1, read as the reverse complement.
CATGGACCCGCATGTCATCCTCTGTGTGCTATAAAAGTTTCCTTTGTTGGATTTTTTTTCACCCTCTGATTTTTGGCTTGCCTTTTTCTTTTGATCCCCTGCCCCCTTTGAAACGTTGAGTAAGCTGTTGGTTCAAGGGACCCGCATGTCATCCTCTATGTCCATCAACTTTCTTTTCTTGGATTTTTTTTCACCCCCTAATTACTAGCTACTTTCTTTTTCTTTTGATCTCAAGCCGCATTACAAACATTGAGACCGCTGCTGCAAAATGGGACCCACATGTCATCCTCTATGTACAATAAATCTTGGATTATTTTTGGCTCCTGATATTTGGTCACTTGCCTTTTTCTTTCGATCTCATGCCGCCTTTGAAACGTTGAGTAAGCTGCTGGCTCATGGGTCCCGCATGTCATCCTCTACGAACAATAAAAGTTTCCTTTCTTGGAGTTATTTTTTACCCCTAATTTCTGGCTATTTGCCTTTTTCTTTTGATCCCCTGCCCCCTTTGAAACGATGAGGACGCTGTTGGCAGGTCGGTCCCACATGTCATCCTCTATGAACAATAAAAGTTTCCTTTGGTGGATTTATTTTTGACCCCTAATTAATTTATTTCCTTTATTTTTCTTTTGATCCCCTGCCGCCTTGGAATTGTTGAGAATGCTGCTGCCTCATTTTTCTTTTGGTCCTGTGCCGCCTTGGAAACGTTGAGACCGCTGCTACAAAATGGGACCCGCATGTCATCCTCTATGTACAATAAAGTTTCTTTTCTTGGATTATTTTTGGCTCCTGATATTATGTCACTTGCCTTTTTCTTTCGATCTCATGCCGACTTTGAAACGTTGAGGATGCTGCTGCCTCATGGGTCCCGCATGTCATCCTCTCAGAACGATAAATGTTTTCTTTTCTTGTATTTTTTTACCAACTGATTTTTGGCTTTTTTTATTTTCGATCCCCTGCCGCCTTTGAAACGTTGACTCCGCTGCTGGCTCATGGGTCCCCGATGTCAGCCTCCCCGTACAAGAAACATGTGATATTTTATTTTGCAGACAATAAACGTTGTATTTCGCTCTGAGCTATTGCAAACGGATAAATTAAATCTTTATATCTACATAAACAAACTTATATGTTGAATCTCCTTGTTTTTTGTTTTTGCGAAGCATAGGACTTTCCTGTTTTTTTTTTGAGAAAAATCCGACCTTTCCTGTTTTGGAGTGGGCTGAAATTGTACGAGTCAAAAGGCCCAGCAGTATAGTTCGAAGGCCCAGATGTCCAGATACAGCCCAATTGAAATCTTTCTTTTCTTGGATTTTTTTCACACCCTGATTTCTGGCTACTTCATTTTTCTTTCGGTCCTGTGCCGCCTTGGAAGCGTTGAGACCGCTGCTACAAAATGGGACCCGCATGTCATCCTCTATGTACAATAAAGTTTCTTTTCTTGGATTATTTTTGGCTCCTGATATTATGTCACTTGACTTTTTCTTTCAATCTCATGCCGACTTTGAAACGTTGAGGAAGCTGCTGGCTCATGGGTCCCGCATGTCATCCTCTATGAACAATAAAAGTTTTCTTTGTTGGATTTATTTTTTCCCCTAATTTCTGGCTATTTGTCTTTTTCTTTTGATCCCCTGCCCCCTTTGAAACGATGACGACGCAGCTGGCAAGTCGGTCCCACATGTCATCCTCTATGAACAATAAAAGTTTCCTTTGATGGATTTATTTTTGACCCTAATTAATTTCTGGCTATTTCCTTTTTTATTTTGATCCCCTGCCGCCTTGAAATAGTTGAGGATGCTGCTGCCTCATGGGTCCCGCATGTCATCCTCTCAGAAAGGTAAATGTTTCTTTTCTTGAATTTGTTTACCAACTGATTTTTGGCTTATTTTTTCTTTCGATCTCCTGCCACCTTTAAAACGTTGACGACGCTGCTGGCTCATGGGTCCCCAATGTCAGCCTCCCCATACTGCAAATCCTCTTTCTGCAAAGGTTGTATTTCTAGATAGATAAGGTGGATTCGAATCTGCCATGGTTCAGGCAGCTCAGGTAAGCCTTCTTGCACTAATTAATGGAAGTAGTGTATCGCAAGGTCAAGACATGTGGCTCGGTGTAATGAATCTATATGAATCATGTTGTGGGTTCAATCTGATAGTTCTCTAACAGGTCAGCCAAAATAGAAATTAAGTTTTTTTCTAAAAGGGAAATGCAAATTAAGATGAACACAAACATTAGTTATCATAATAGCTGATCATACATACATACTTGCTAAGAGCAAAAGCTTGCCAGAGTTTTACCACCCATACAATTAATTAGCAGTTCAGATAAGATAACCTTATATAAGTATAACTACAAATGCATTTGCTAAGGGCTCATGGGACAACAGAACTAGACAACCGCGAACTTTATGACCAGCATGTCACAGCGGCATCGAAAGATCTTGACCTTCAACTTTGATCCAATGCGAAGTTTGGCACCGTCAATGAACTTTTTCCACCTGGAAGTAACAGCCAAGCGGCCATCTGTGGGACTGACAGAGTACCGTCCCTCCACGGTGAGACCTTCACTCTCCATGACGAGGGATATCTTGCCCCTTCGGCCAGCATTGAGATCCTTGGAGATACTTTTAGGCAATTTCTGATTCAAAGCAAGAGATACCACCAAAAATTAGTCAATGGCACCAATGCACTGAACCATGTGAGACTTTGAGCAGAGAAGACATCAAGATAAGAGCAGTTATGCTGTCATATACTCACGAACATAGCCTTCAGATGCGTCCTGGTCACCACACGGGTGGCCACAGCAATGAGCTGAGACCTCGGTGATCTGGCTGGGGCAGGTGCATGAGCCTGGGCTGGTACACGAGCTGGTGCTGATGCAGGAGACTGCTGGGCAGGTGCAGTAAACGGTGCCTCTAGAGGAACCGGTGCTGATGCAGGAGACTGTTGGGCAGGTGCAGTAAACGGTGCAGCTAGAGGAACCAGTGCTGATGCAGGAGCCTGCTGGGCATGTGTAGTATATGGGGCCTCTACAGGAACCAATGCTGATGTAGGGGACTGCTGGGTAGATGCAGTAAACGGAGCTGGTACAGGAACCGGTGCTGATGCAGGAGAGTGGGAAGCCGGTGCCGGTGCTGGTGTGGTTGCCCTTTGTGACATCCGCTCCTGTTCCGTCAGGGGATCTGCAGCTTTGATCATGTTAAACCCAGCAAGCTAGAACAGAGGGAATGGTTTAGAACAACTGCTCAGAATGCAGTTATCAAAAGATATGAGTAGAAAAAAGTTACATATTATATATTTGGAAGTGTCTCCAACTCTGTAAGCAGTTACGTATATCTGCCCGTTTGAGTTTCTGATCCTCAGCTCGTCGCCCTTCTTCAGACCGTAGTCAAAAGCAAACTTTCTCCAATCATGTCCATACAAATATGTGATGGCCTGCGTCTTGTAGACATACACCTCATAGACCGTGTAGGTGTTCATCAATTTGCCATTGCCATGCATAGTGAAAGATCCTTCATGCGGACACATCTGGTTAATCATTGGACGAAGTTCACAAGGTACAGTCTGCATGTGAAAATTGATACAAATGTAAGAAGCAGGAAGACTAAAAACAAGACTTTACTATATGCCAATTCATGCTAAACCACTGAGAATACATACCTGTAACTCTGTGAAGGAGCTACTAGAAAGGTAGATAGAGCCATAGGAGGTGTTATATGCGGGGTATGTACATGGGCCCGCCATATTCCCGCAAGCTCGGCATCGGGATGGTGAAGGAAACATGGGAGGTACTACTGGTGCGTAGCGCTGAACGTAAGTGGAAGAATTAGGTTGTGTAAAGTGCATAGTTCAGAGCAATGCAAATGTTGACAAGCAAGTGCATAACACTATGTTACAAACTGAACAGTGAAAAATTAGTGTATGATGAATATAAGCATGCTAATTTGGTGTTTCCGAATTCCAAAAAGCATTAGACAGAGCCAGTGATAATATCAGACATAAATCATGGCATGTATATGTGGCTTAAGAAAATATACCCGAACCCTTGGATGGTTACGGCCCGGCTGATCCTTGGACTTGAGCTTATATAAGCATCCAGAAGGTGGGGCTGACAGTAACTTGGTGGCAGCCTCTGCAGATGCCTCATCAGCAGCAGTTGCAATCCTTTTGACCAATGAAGGCTTAGCAGTTTCAGTCTGCATATAAAAATTGAAGAGCAACAGACATCAGCAGTGATATATAAAATGAATCTATGAGACACTGATGCATATAGTGCTGGATGTAAGTGGAAGAATAGGTGTGTGTGTTTCTGAACTATTGGTAAGCATTAGACAAAGCCGGCAATAAACAGACAAAAATCAAATCATGTATGAGGATTAAGAAAATATACCTGCTTACTGAAAAGGGTACCACCCAGCTGGCCCGTGGCCTTGTGCTTGAGGAGGTTTTCAGAAGATGGTGGCAGCACCATCGTCTTCACAGCAGCCTCATCAGGATCATTTTTTATCCATTTGAGTAGAGGAACAGAAGTTTCATCCTGCATATGAATAGCAACAGAACTCATCATTGATATTTAATAAATCTATGAGATAGACTGATGCAAATAGTGCGGGGTGTAAGTGGAAGAATAGGGTTGTGCATAGAGAACAGTTGACAACAATGCAAATGATTACAAAAGAAGCCAATGGAAATCAACAGTTTATATACTGGATGAGACAGACTGAAAAGTGAAAAATTAGTGTATGATGATTGTAAGCAAACGCAGTGTTTCTGAACTTTTGGTAAGCATTAGACAAAGCCAACAGTAATTAAACAGATAATAATGAAATCATGTATGTGGATTAAGAAAATATACCAGATTCATTAAAAGGTCACCACCCAGCTGGCCCATGGCCTCGTGCTTGTAGAGGTTTTCGGAAGATGGTGCCGGCACCATCGTCCTCACAGCAGCCTCATTAGCCCCATTTTGCATCCACTTGAGTAAAGGCGCAGCAGTTTCAGCCTGCATAAGAATGGGAACAGATCTCAGCAGTGATATTGAATGACTCTGAGACAGACTGATGCATATAGTGCTAGATGTAAGTGGAAGGGTATGGCCGTGTATGGACAACAGTTCACAACAATGCAAGGGTGTGTTCGGTTCTGAAACAGCGTGGAATGGAATGGAATGGTTCCATTTCAGAGGAATGGAATGGTTACATTTTTGTTCGGTTGGGAAAAATGGAGAGCAGAAGAGATCGAGGTTAAACTAACCAATTGTCTCAAAATTGTAATTAACAATTGCAAATGACATTTTAATCTCAAAGTCGTAATTAACAGCGCCTAATGGTGCTCTTTTAATCTAAAAATCGAAATTAACATCATTTTATGTTGGGTTAGGGGAACTGGAGTAGATGAACATTACTGTATGATGATTGTAAGCAAACGAATTTGGTGTTTCTAAACTTTTGGCTTCGAGATCTTATGGGTTTCAACTCTAGCCTACCCCAACTTGTTTGGGACTGAAAGGCTTGGTTGTTGTTGTTGTTGTTGTAAACTTTTGGCAAGCATAGAAAAAACCGACAATAAACAGAGAAAAATCAAGGCATGTTTTGTGGATTAAGAAAATATACCATATTCATTAAAAGATCACCACCCAGCTGGTGCGTGGCCTTGTGCTTGTAGAGGCATTTAGAAGATGGGGGCGGCATCAACATACTGGCAGCCTGATCAGCCGCAGTTTTGATCTTCCTTTTGAGTAAAGGCCCTAAAGTTTCAGTCTGCATATGAATAGCAAAACAAAAGGCAGACCTCAGCAGTGATATTGAATTACTGTATGAGATAGACTGATGCATATAGTGGATGCTCTTAGCCTTTTGCAGCGTGAACACTAGCTATGGACAGACAAAAAAACTAGTTAACTCAGCTTTGTCTAGATATGAATGTACTACCACCATCCAAAAGCTTAAGCCTTATTTATTTTTGAGAAATCAAAACAAGCAAAGTTTGACCAAAATTTTAGAACATTCTATCAACAAATATAATACTGTGTAGATACCGTAGGAAAATATATTTTATTATCTATTTAATGATATTAATTTTGTATTTTGCATGTTACTGATTTTTGGTAAAAGCTTAGTCAAACATGGTATAGTTTGACTTTCTAAAAATAATATAAGCCCAAAGCTTTGGGATGGAGGCAGTAGTATCTAGAGCTAAAACACATCTAGATACATCCGTATCTACAGATAGTTGAGTCAATTAATTTGGATCTGAGGGAGTATCAGATTCAGACTACATCATGGTAAGTTGGTTAAAAAAATTACCCCTGGGCGGTCCCTGCCCAGCTCGGCAGTGGCATTTCGCTTCTTGTGCTGCAGATCGGGCCATGCTCCTGCAGCAGGTGGGGCGCTATTCTCGTTCCCCATAGCCTCAGCACGGAACCTGGAGGTACCAACCTGATACAGAGAATATAGAGCATGGTGTCACAGAGGCTTTACGCACAAACAGCTGAAGACATGTGCTACTTTAAGCATATTCCAGAACAGGAACAGATTGAGGATGCAGAGACCAGAGAGACACTTAAAAGGTAAAGAGTGGATAAGCAAACGGAGTACCTGCTTCGCGGGGCTGGGGACGCAGCTCAGGCTCAGCCAACTGCCCACATGCGTGGTGGCCTTACGCTCCATTGCCCCCACCGCCGAGGTCTTACCTTTCCTGTACAAGCTGACAAAAGATACAGTGAGGATCAGCAGAAACTACAAAGGTTGCAAATGTCGACAAATAAAGGAAGAACACCCCAATCCAAGCAAAGGTAGCCCCCGCCCCCCACCCCCATCAATCACTCCCAGCTCGAGGGTGACCAGAAAGACACCCCTTTGCCCAGAATAGGAAAGAGATGCGCAAGATATCGAGGAGAGGAAAAAAGAACCGATCTCGAGAAAGGAGAGAACATTACTAGTCCTACCTAATCCGCTTGGGCTAGATGCAGCTTGCCCCTCCAAGCTGGATGCCTGGACGGTGGAGGCGAAAGGAGGGGATCGAGCTAGCGGCTTGCATCCGTCGGCAATCGGCACTCGATCGGGAGAGAAGGGGTGCTACATAAAGGGGAGGGGTAACATATTTTATTACACAGTGAACTTACTGATGTGACTAGTCATTACATGTCTCACTGAAACTAGGGCCCATAGTGTGGCACCCCAAATTTACTTGAAGCTGCCCGGCGGGACGCATTGGCGCGTCAAGAAACCCCCGAATTGTAGCGGGGAAATGAAACATTTCACAAAAATTCGAAATTCAAGCACACCGCCACGCGCCAAGCACGCGGCTGTTCCTTCCTCTTCCTCGGTTCCTCCTCCCCTATCCGAAAAAACCCCAAATCCCAAGCTCAAACCAAAAAAAAAACAAAAAACAAATCCCCTGGCCGCCATGCATGTCCTCGTTAACCCGCTGGAGATCGTTCCCGGACGATGCGGACCACCCGCCCTGAGATCCAGAATTCCGTCCACCTCGAGGCACTGCGTGCTGTCTCGCAGCAGCGGCTTGAGGGCGCTGAAGAGGAAGTTCCGCCGGAAAGTGCTCATGGCAACCGTGCAAGCTCACCGGCGTGCTGTATCCCGAGAGGAACTGGTCAAAGCTTTGCTATTCGCCACACAAAAAAAATTGCGGGCCAAGATCTGGTCAAAGCTTCGTCGATGGCTTGCCGCGAGAGGCTTGGAGTCCAGAGTCAATAAACTAGCTGCTCGAGGACTTGGGCGGTTTACACGGATTCATATTAACTGACTCAAGTTTGTTAGTCTAGTTAACAAATGCATCTAGATACATCCATATCTAGACAGAATTGAGTCAATTAATATGAATCAGAGGGGAGTACCTGAAAGTGTTTCATGCTACCAACTAATGCGCTGGCAGGAATCGCTGTAGAAGTAATTGTGCTACTACTCGTACGATGAACTGATTGTGTGGGTGTCGAATTTTGCAACGCGATCATCCACTGAATGCTTAATCTAGCGCCAAAGGCGTACAAATCATAACATACTACAGCACCAGAACATAAGAGTACGAATCATAAAGTAGCTCAACATTTTGCATCAGGGCTGGGTGGTCCTGAGACTACCGGGACGCCCCTGATGATCTCCGGGTGTGCATCCTCTTCAACGCAAAGCTGTGTACTCGGTCCACGGCCTCCTTCTGTAGGCTGGATAATCTCAGGTGCAGGACCTTCGTCTATGAGAGGCTCGTCATCAGTACCATCCACAGGTGCATCAGGGCTGGGTGGTCTTGAGACTACCCGGACGCCCGTGATGATCTCCGGGCGTGCATCCACTTCAACGCAAAGCTGTGTACTCGGTCCACGGCCTCCTTCTGTAGACTGGATAATCTCAGGTGCAGGACCTTCGTCTATGAAAGGCTCGTCATCAGTACCATCCACAGGTGCATCAAACTGAGATTCATCTTCAAATCTCCCATCAAACTGAGAGACCTCTTTAACTCTATGCTTCTGCAATTAGTACATCAACCGATTAGACAAACATCTAAGGGATGCAACCTGAACAAATGCCGTTTTACATATTTACCTTCTCATCTGGCACAGCACATGTCCCAGAGCTGAAACCCGTTTCCTGAAGCAAGCGCTTTTTCTCTCCTTCCCGTCCATCCATCTGCAACAAGTTAAATTTGAGTACAGAACCTTGCACAGCAATGCAAACTATTGATTGAAACAGCGGCAGCATCAATATAAATAATTAACTACATATGCCAGCACACATACAGTGTGAGCAAGATCTGCTTCTCCTGCTAAAGGATCATTATATGGTTCACCATGCTAAACCCGCCTAACATATGTGCGGTCCATCCCAAAAATGTGTAAATGATCTGCCACTACAGGGTGAGGCCTCTTCTCACCATTCATACATGTGCAGCGCGGGCAATACACGTCCAGGTTGTGACCATCATGAGCTCTAATAAACCCCATAAAGGGTTGAACACCATTTATATATGAAGGGGAACATAAGTGTCCATGCAGTTTCCAAGTTCTGTCCATCTGTTTAATTATGAGATACAGTGGTTGGTGATTAATTTAAGGCGAAGTAGGAAATGTATATCCATCGAGTACAAAACTATACTACATGATTATGCATTTCAGCAATCATGTCGAGTACAAAACAAAAAATGCCCATCGACATTTTAGCAAACAGATCGTGTACAAAACTCTGCCATGGCATTTCAGCAAATTAACGGATCGAGTGCAGAACTGACTCTATATGCCCACGCAAATGAACAAATTGATCGATGACAAATCGAGCGGAAAACTATAAAGTGCCAATTAGTTCGAGCATACTGACGAATTTTTTTAGCAGCATCAAGAAAATATAAATCGTTAGGCTGTCTTGCCCGATACATGATTGAGCTAGAGATAGCAGCCCTACCGTGGATCAACTTGACCGCCGGTGCGTCTCGAGAAGAACGACGGGGAGGGGAAGCTTCTTCTTCGCACGGACGGGACGGGGAGGGGAAGCTCTTCGCACGGACGGGGATAAGTTGTGTACGGGTGGGTGGGGGGTCATGCGGCCGGGCCGCCGGGGTGATAATTAAGGTCGGTAGGTGGCGTTTAATGGAGTTGCGTGTGTAATTTGCCGTGCACAAGGTTGAGGAATAGGCGGTTCCCTTTGCCGCGCGCACAATTCAAACTATCCCGCCCATGTAGTTTAAATTCGCCATATTTTCGTTAAATCGACATAAAGTCATGTGAGTGGGGGAAAATTAGCAAAGTTGCTTGAAAAATAGTAAAACTCTGGAATTATCCTTTAAATATGCTCTACTTCGTGTGAAAATCGGGGTGTGGAAGCATGTTGAGCTGTTTTATTTGTACTTTCTTCATTAAAACTCCCATTTTATGCACTTTGGATGGAAAGAAATCATTTGTACATAAATTTTGACAACGCCATTTGCAAACACTAATTGTTTACATGCCAAGATGCACCCATCCACCAAATATATATGTGGCAAAAGTTTATCACAATCTAGCAGATATGCATAATTAGTGAGGGACCCCTTTTGATTTTGTGCAATTTCCACTAATTAGGTAGAGATCGAGAAGGGTTAATTAATTAGGCCATGTTAGGGGTTATGTGTTTTAGATTAGGTTGTGTGGATTCAAATACAACTTCTTTATTTGTGTGCTATGATTAATCAAAACTAGATCGATCGACTGCGCACACATTATTAGAGGCGCATGCCTTTGCGCACAAAGTGCATGTGTGTGTTGTTGGCCACCAACGAGAGAGAGAGAGAGAGAGAGAGAGAGATAGAGGTAGAGAGAGCTACATACGAGAGAGCGATTGAAATCCCCAAATTAAACACATATATATGCATGGCACATTTAATTTAATTAGAGGACCGCGAGGCACCCCTGGCCTGCTTGATGCATAATTAAGTGTCATTGGCCTATATATATAGGGTTTAATTAGGGTTTAGGGTTTAGGGTTAGGAGGTTAGGGTTTAGGGTTTAATGTTTATGGTGTTTAGGGTTTAGGGATTAGGGATTAGGGTTTATTTAGGGTTTAAGGTTTAGGGATCATCGATCGAGTGCGCACACACACATTATTAGAGGCACACGCGCCTTTGCGCATAAAGTGCATGCGTATATGTGTGTGTTTTTTGGCCACCAACGACATATAGATGATCGAGAGAGAGAGATTGAAATCCCCCAAGAATATGTTCAAATATATATTAAAATATATGCACGAATTAATGCATGCATGGTAGGCCATGCATGCACACTAATTATATATATATTATGAGGAAACTTAATCAAATGTGTTTTCATTCGAGAGAACTTGTCAAAATTCAAGTTAATTAATTTATCATCGATAATTATATAATTAATTAATGAATCTCAGGGAGATGTTATACAACATATGATCGATATATAGGCCATGTATATATTAATTGGTTTTAATCTACCGTTTTTGCTAGCTAGCTGCATGCTATATATAGAGCATGTTTTTATTAGATCGGGTTATAGCTAGTATAGTTTAGGGTTATGTGTTTTAATTAACTAGGGTTTGATTAGCTAGGGGTTAGTTATATATATATGGTTTAGGGTTAATGCATGTCACATTTAATTTAACTAGAGGACCGCGAGGCACCCCTGGCCTGCTTGATGCACAATTAAGTGTCGTTGGCCTATATATATAGGGTTTAATTAGGGTTTAGGGTTAGCTAGCTGGGTTTAGGGTTTAGTGTTTTGGGTGTTTAGCTAGGGTCTAGGGTTTAGGGTTTAGTGTTTACTGTGTTTAGAGGGTCTAGGGTTTAGTGTTTAGGGTGTTTAGGGTCTAGGGTTTAGGGTCTAGTGTTTAGGGTCTATGGTTTAGGGTTTAATTAGTGTTTAGGGTGTTTAGGGTTTAGGGTTTAGTGTTTACGGTGTTTAGGGTCTAGGGTTTAGGGTTTAGTGTTTAGGGTCTAGGGTTTAGGGTTTAATTAGTGTTTAGGGTGTTTATAGGGTTTAGGGTTTAGGGTTTAGGGTTTAGGGTTTAGGGTTTAGGGTTTAGGGTTTAGGGTTTAGGGTTTAGGGTTTACGGTGTTTAGGGTCTAGGGTTTAGGGTTTAGTGTTTAGGGTGTTTAGGGTCTAGGGTTTAGTGTGTTTAGGGTGTTTAGGGTTTAGGGGATTAGGGATTAGGGTTTTAGGGTTGTTTAAGGTTTAGGGATCATCGATCGAGTGCGCACACACATTATTAGAGGCACCCGCGCCTTTACGCATCAAGTGCATGCGTATATATGTGTGTTTTTTGGGCCACCAACGATATATAGATGATCGAGAGAGAGATTGAAATCCCCAAGAATATGTTCAAATATACATTAAAATATATGCACGAATGCATTGTAGGCCATGCATATGCACACTAATTATATATATATTATGAGGCAACTTAATCAAATGTGTTTTCATTCGAGAGAACTTGTCAAAGTTCAAGTTAATTAATTTATCACGATAATTATATAATTAATTAATGATTCTCAGGGATATGTTATACAACATGATCGATATAGGCCATGTATATTTTAATTGGTGTTAATCTACGGTTTGCTAGCTAGCTGCTATATATAGAGCATGTTTTTATTAGATCGGGTTATAGCTAGCTAGTATAGTTTAGGGTTATGTGTTTTAATTAAGTAGGGTTGATTAGCTAGGGTTAGTTACATATATATGGTTTAGGGTTAATGCATGGCACATTTAATTTTATTAGAGGATCACGAGGCACCCATGACCCGCTCGATCGATGCACAATTAAGTGTCGTTGGCCTATACATAGGGTTTAATTGGGGTTTAGGATTAGCTAGGGTTTAGGGTTAGGGTTAGGGTTAGGGTTAGGGTACGTTTAGGGTCTAGGGTTTAGGGTTTAGTGTTTAGGGTGTTTAGGGTTTAGGGATTAGGGATTTAAGGTTTTAGGGTTGTTTAAGGTTTAGGGATCATCGATCGAGTGCGCACACACATTATTAGAGGCACCCGCGCCTTTACGCATAAATTGCATGCATATATATGTGTGTTTTTTGGGCCACCAACGATATATAGATGATCGAGAGAGAGAGAGAGATTGAAATCCCCAAGAATATGTTCAAATATACATTAAAATATATGCACGAATGCATTGTAGGCCATGCATGCACACTAATTATATATATATTATGAGGCAACTTAATCAAATGTGTTTTCATTCGAGAGAACTTGTCAAAGTTCAAGTTAATTAATTTATCACGATAATTATATAATTAATTAATGATTCTCAGGGATATGTTATACAACATGATCGATATAGGCCATGTATATTTTAATTGGTGTTAATCTACGGTTTGCTAGCTAGCTGCTATATATAGAGCATGTTTTTATTAGATCGGGTTATATCTAGTATAGTTTAGGGTTATGTGTTTTAATTAAGTAGGGTTGATTAGCTAGGGTTAGTTACATATATATGGTTTAGGGTTAATGCATGGCACATTTAATTTTATTAGAGGATCGCGAGGCACCCATGACCCGCTCGATCGATGCACAATTAAGTGTCGTTGGCCTATACATAGGGTTTAATTGGGGTTTAGGATTAGCTAGGGTTTAGGGTTAGGGTTAGGGTTAGGGTTAGGGTACGTTTAGGGTTAATGCATGTCACATTTAATTTAACTAGAGGACCGCGAGGCACCCCTGGCCTGCTTGATGCACAATTAAGTGTCGTTGGCCTATATATATAGGGTTTAATTAGGGTTTAGGGTTAGCTAGCTGGGTTTAGGGTTTAGTGTTTTGGGTGTTTAGCTAGGGTCTAGGGTTTAGGGTTTAGTGTTTACGGTGTTTAGAGGGTCTAGGGTTTAGTGTTTAGGGTGTTTAGGGTCTAGGGTTTAGGGTCTAGTGTTTAGGGTCTATGGTTTAGGGTTTAATTAGTGTTTAGGGTGTTTAGGGTTTAGGGTTTAGTGTTTACGGTGTTTAGGGTCTAGGGTTTAGGGTTTAGTGTTTAGGGTCTAGGGTTTAGGGTTTAATTAGTGTTTAGGGTGTTTAGGGTTTAGGGTTTAGGGTTTAGGGTTTAGGGTTTAGGGTTTAGGGTTTAGGGTTTAGGGTTTAGGGTTTAGGGTTTAGGGTTTAGGGTTTAGGGTTTAGGGTTTAGGGTTTAGGGTTTAGGGTTTACGGTGTTTAGGGTCTAGGGTTTAGGGTTTAGTGTTTAGGGTGTTTAGGGTCTAGGGTTTAGTGTGTTTAGGGTGTTTAGGGTTTAGGGGATTAGGGATTAGGGTTTTAGGGTTGTTTAAGGTTTAGGGATCATCGATCGAGTGCGCACACACATTATTAGAGGCACCCGCGCCTTTACGCATCAAGTGCATGCGTATATATGTGTGTTTTTTGGGCCACCAACGATATATAGATGATCGAGAGAGAGAGAGAGATTGAAATCCCCAAGAATATGTTCAAATATACATTAAAATATATGCACGAATGCATTGTAGGCCATGCATGCACACTAATTATATATATATTATGAGGCAACTTAATCAAATGTGTTTTCATTCGAGAGAACTTGTCAAAGTTCAAGTTAATTAATTTATCACGATAATTATATAATTAATTAATGATTCTCAGGGATATGTTATACAACATGATCGATATAGGCCATGTATATTTTAATTGGTGTTAATCTACGGTTTGCTAGCTAGCTGCTATATATAGAGCATGTTTTTATTAGATCGGGTTATAGCTAGCTAGTATAGTTTAGGGTTATGTGTTTTAATTAAGTAGGGTTGATTAGCTAGGGTTAGTTACATATATATGGTTTAGGGTTAATGCATGGCACATTTAATTTTATTAGAGGATCACGAGGCACCCATGACCCGCTCGATCGATGCACAATTAAGTGTCGTTGGCCTATACATAGGGTTTAATTGGGGTTTAGGATTAGCTAGGGTTTAGGGTTAGGGTTAGGGTACGTTTAGGGTCTAGGGTTTAGGGTTTAGTTTTTAGGGTTTAGGGATTAGGGATTTAAGGTTTTAGGGTTGTTTAAGGTTTAGGGATCATCGATCGAGTGCGCACACACATTATTAGAGGCACCCGCGCCGTTACGCATAAATTGCATGCATATATATGTGTGTTTTTTGGGCCACCAACGATATATAGATGATCGAGAGAGAGAGATTTGAAATCCCCAAGAATATGTTCAAATATACATTAAAATATATGCACGAATGCATTGTAGGCCATGCATGCACACTAATTATATATATATTATGAGGCAACTTAATCAAATGTGTTTTCATTCGAGAGAACTTGTCAAAGTTCAAGTTAATTAATTTATCACGATAATTATATAATTAATTAATGAATCTCAGGGATATGTTATACAACATGATCGATATAGGCCATGTATATTTTAATTGGTGTTAATCTACGGTTTGCTAGCTAGCTGCTATATATAGAGCATGTTTTTATTAGATCGGGTTATATCTAGTATAGTTTAGGGTTATGTGTTTTAATTAAGTAGGGTTGATTAGCTAGGGTTAGTTACATATATATGGTTTATGGTTAATGCATGGCACATTTAATTTTATTAGAGGATCACGAGGCACCCATGACCCGCTCGATCGATGCACAATTAAGTGTCGTTGGCCTATACATAGGGTTTAATTGGGGTTTAGGATTAGCTAGGGTTTAGGGTTAGGGTTAGGGTACGTTTAGGGTCTAGGGTTTAGGGTTTAGTGTTTAGGGTGTTTAGGGTTTAGGGATTAGGGATTTAAGGTTTTAGGGTTGTTTAAGGTTTAGGGATCATCGATCGAGTGCGCACACACATTATTAGAGGCACCCGCGCCTTTACGCATAAATTGCATGCATATATATGTGTGTTTTTTGGGCCACCAACGATATATAGATGATCGAGAGAGAGAGATTGAAATCCCCAAGAATATGTTCAAATATACATTAAAATATATGCACGAATGCATTGTAGGCCATGCATGCACACTAATTATATATATATTATGAGGCAACTTAATCAAATGTGTTTTCATTCGAGAGAACTTGTCAAAGTTCAAGTTAATTAATTTATCACGATAATTATATAATTAATTAATGAATCTCAGGGATATGTTATACAACATGATCGATATAGGCCATGTATATTTTAATTGGTGTTAATCTACGGTTTGCTAGCTAGCTGCTATATATAGAGCATGTTTTTATTAGATCGGGTTATATCTAGTATAGTTTAGGGTTATGTGTTTTAATTAAGTAGGGTTGATTAGCTAGGGTTAGTTACATATATATGGTTTATGGTTAATGCATGGCACATTTAATTTTATTAGAGGATCGCGAGGCACCCATGACCCGCTCGATCGATGCACAATTAAGTGTCGTTGGCCTATACATAGGGTTTAATTGGGGTTTAGGATTAGCTAGGGTTTAGGGTTAGGGTTAGGGTACGTTTAGGGTCTAGGGTTTAGGGTTTAGTGTTTAGGGTGTTTAGGGTTTAGGGATTAGGGATTTAGGGGTTTTAGGGTTGTTTAAGGTTTAGGGATCATCGATCGAGTGCGCACACACATTATTAGAGGCACCCGCGCCTTTACGCATAAATTGCATGCATATATATATATGTGTGTTTTTTGGCCACCAACGATATATAGATGATCGAGAGAGAGAGATTGAAATCCCCAAGAATATGTTCAAATATACATTAAAATATATGCACGAATGCATGGTAGGCCATGCATGCACACTAATTATATATATATATTATGAGGCAACTTAATCAAATGTGTTTTCATTCGAGAGAACTTGTCAAAATTAAAGTTAATTAATTTATCACGATAATTATATAATTAATTAATGAATCTCAGGGATATGTTATACAACATGATCGATATAGGCCATGTATATATTAATTGGTGTTAATCTACGGTTTGCTAGCTAGCTGCTATATATAGAGCATGTTTTTATTAGATCGGGTTATAGCTAGTATAGTTTAGGGTTATGTGTTTTCATTAAGTAGGGTTGATTAGCTATGGTTAGTTACATATATATGGTTTAGGGTTAATGCATGGCACATTTAATTTAATTAGAGGACCGCGAGGCACCCCTGGCCTGCTTGATGCACAATTAAGTGTCGTTGGCCTATATATAGGGTTTAATTAGGGTTTAGGGTTAGGGTTAGGGTTTAGGGTCTAGGGTTTAGTGTTTAGGGTGTTTAGGGTTTAGGGATTAGGGATTAGGGTTTCAGGGTTGTATAAGGTTTAGGGATCATCGATCGAGTGCGCACACACATTATTAGAGGCACCCGCGCCTTTGCGCATAAAGTGCATGCGTATAGTTTAGGGTTATTTGTTTTAATTAAGTAGGGTTTGATCAGCTAGGGTTAGTTACATATATATGGTTTAGGGTTAATGCATGGCACATTACATATAGTTTAAATCTCAAGAATGTTTATACATGATAGGCCATATGTGCAAAGGAATTTTTTTCCTCGTGAACTTGTCAAAATTCAAGTTTATCAGTGCCAATGGAAACTAGTCCAAAAAATTACATAGAGGACCAAAAGTACTAGACAATAACTAATAGAACCTGCAACTTTACAAAAAGGACCCCAAAACATATAGAAGAAAATCAATCGAGTCCTTCTCGACCGCACATCAGATCTCTGCTCCGCATCCTTTCCAGCAACTCCGTCGCCGGGGACGCACCACTTGGGACGGTGTCGCCGGTAGTCGCCAGGACGAAGGAGAAGAAGGGCCTCAGCAACGGCATATTGGCTCTGAGAAGGGTCGCTGAAAGTCCAAGATGTGCACGGGCAAGACGGATGACGCCGTCGTATGCCCCGAGCTTGTGAACTTTAGCAGCTTGACTTCCCCATTGGCCAGATCTGAAGCACTGACCAAAGCAAGCCTCACCGTTAGCGCCATCACATTGATGGCACCAGATCGGGGTTTGGCCGGCAAGATCCGCCAGATTCACCATAGGCCAGATCTGAAGCCGATGACGAGATCCCCGACTCCATTGCGCCATTCTGCTCATGGGAAACACTGGATCTAAGCTTACAACAACACTAACTCCCTCGGATCCAAATTAGCTGACTCAACTTTGCTTATCTAAATATGGATGTATCCACACATGTTTTTACTCTAGATACATACACGTCTAAGGAAAGTTGAATCAATTAATTTAGTTCGGAGGGTGTACAATATACAGAGAGAAGTCGGCCTCGTCTCCGGCCGGCGAGGCCGCCGGAGAGAAGGGGGAGAGGAGCCGGGGGAGTGGGAGAGACTCGAGAGAGAAAGAGAAGAGGAAGAAATGAGAGCTCCCTGGGGAAGAACATTATTTTTGTCGTTCTGCTCGTACTGTAGCTTGAAACTGAAAATTTCGGCCACGCGCCAAATCATCCCGCCGCATCCATTCGAAAATCCCGTGACCAGTTTTACCCTTTTAACCCTGGTCCGGAAGCTACAACCCACCGACCATGGAGGGCTCATTCGGTAACAATGAAATATCTTGCCTAGATCCCGAACCCTCCCCACAGGCCCACACCCACCCACCAACCATTCGCCCCATTAGCTCAAAAATACTCTCACACGCCAAAGCTCTGACTCTCTACAGTACTAGATCTGCTTCGCCGCCGGCATACTCCTCCACAGCGTAGCCTTGATCGTGTTGGCTGTCCACCCACCTGATCCGCTCCCCCGCCGCCCTCGTCACCGACGGATCTGCTTCACCGCCGACCTCGCCACCGACGGATCTGCTTCACCGCCGACCTCGCCACCGACGGATCTGCTTCACCGCCGACCTCGCCACCGACTACCTCGCCGCAGCGGCTGTATCAACTTCACCGAATACCTTGCCAGCCAACCAGATCTGCTTCACTAACGCCCGCTTCTACTGAAACAGGGTCGATTCATCGTCTCCCGCGTTCGCCGCCGCTGGAATGCAAGTTGCCGCCCCCGTCCACCCCGCCGCAGCTTGGTTAGTACGCTGGCCCGTTAGATCGCGGTGTTTCTTTAGCCATGTTTTGTGTAGTTATTTGCAGATCTCATATGCCGTTAACTTTCTTGATGTGTTGCTTCGCATGAAGTTTGTTTAAATGTTGTACAGTACAAAAGCATTATCCGGTCGCTACCATCCTGTTCATTCTACTGACACCTGTGTGCATCCACATATTTATAGCCTTGTACCCATTCATTTGCTGCCAACTGTTTTTGTACTGCATGCTATTGTCGCACTGCTTTTATAGTCGTGCTATGGGCATTTCCAATCTGCTTGTTCTTATACCACGTCATTAGCTCACCGCTAGCTGTTTTCTCGTGTCTGCTATTCTCACACTGCTTTTATAATCATGCTATGTGCATTTCCAATCTGCTTGCTCTTATACCTCGTCTTTAGCTTATATAGTTATTGCTGCGTGCATGTCTGGTCTTTGTATTATCGTAGACTGACTTGTCAATGTTATTTTTCCTTGGGATTGATCATGCGAACCACTTATTAGAACATCCAACATTAACAGCGGGGACGCTAGGTAAGGTTGGAATCTGAGTTCGTGGTTGGTAATTTTGGCAGTTTACTTCCGTTATTATCTATAACCTATATGCATTGTTCCTTATGCAAGAGATTAACACTTGGAACCCTGCCATAGCAATGCCATTCATGCTTTACTATGTTTCTGCCTATTTGATATGCTTGTCTTGGAGAAACTTCGAGGGTGATTTGAACCTGACATTTGGTCATTCTTAATGCCAGTTTACTTTATGTGTAAAACCTTGGCATTACCCTACTCTAAATCTGAATGTCTGAAATTCGTATCTCATGCAAAGCAACATCTAGTTGGTTTTAATCTGATATCTGGTAACTATTGGCTTATTCATTTGGCAGCTCAAGTTTTTTGTTATTTGAAACCAGCTGACTTGGTCTTAAATGTGATATCTAAACACAGATTAAGGACAATGGAGCAGGAGGATTAGCATTTCACTTGATGGCTGAACCTAAAATGATAGGCATGTTGACCACGACTAGTGCACGCAAGAGAAGGACCTGCAGTGAGCCAGTATGTGCTTAGTACATGCATCTTATCTTATCTTGTGCTTATTTCTGCTACATGCTGTTATCTGATCTCTACATTGCGTAATACATGTTTGAATAGTTAATTGTTGTAACTATGTTTACAATGTTACCAGAATGCAGTTTTAATGAAGCAGTCATCATTAGAAGATAGTCGCCAAAAAAGGATCTGTAGCGACCCTGTGCAACATTATGATGTAAGTTTGTGCTTAGTACAAGTTCCATACATGTCTTATTTATGCAACTTGTTATTATCTTATATCTACATTGCATAATAAATGTTTGCATAGTTCATCGTTTAACTCTTTTTGCATTATTATCAGAATGCAGTTGTGATGAAGCAATCTTCATTACCAGTGAGGCCCACAAAAAGTTCTGATCTTTCTTCTGATGCATCTTCTCATAGCCGTCAACCTAGACCATTTCTTTCATCAGACAGTAAATATCTCAAGGCTGTACTTTATAAAAGACATGGTATTGCTGCTTTAAGATCTGTAGCTGATATGTTGACAAAGAGTACACAAGATTCAATCAAGGCGATTGCCAAATGTCAACGTGTTATTGATGATGCTAATAGAAGTCCTCAATGATTCTATGTAATTTTTTTATTTGGGCACATTAATTGCCTTGTAATTTTCCTATTTGTTTTATTTGTGTATGTAATTGTGTGTATCATTGAAATCAGATTTTAGGCTCATGAAATTTAATGCAAGTTGACTAGTCAAACAAGTAGGGCCCTACAACAGATTGGGCCGGCCCACTTACAGTAGTGTGGGACCCACTTTCATTTTGGGCCGGCCCACTTCTTTAGTAGGCCGGCCCGGTTACACGATAATGGGCTCCACATGCTTATTGGGCCGGCCCACTTGCTCTATGGTGGTCCCACATGGTAAATGGGCCGGCCCTTTAATAGGAAGGTGGGACCCACCTGTGTTTTGGCCCGGCCCACTATCTTGTTGGGCCGGCCCACTTTCTATATGGTGGACCCCACATACCAAATGGGCCGGCCCACTTTCTATATGGTGGACCCCACACACCAAATGGGCCGGCCCTTTAATAGGAAGGTGGGACCCACCTGTGTTTTTGGCCCGGCCCACTATCTTGTTGGGCCGGCCCACTTTCTATATGGTGGACCCCACATACCAAATGGGCCGGCCCATTAAGGAATGTGGGACCCACTGTGTTTTTGGCCCGGCCCACTATCTTGGTGGGCCAGCCCACTTGCTATATGGTGGGCCCCACACACTAAATGGCCCTTTAACAGGAAAGTGGGACCCACCTGTGTTTTTGGCCCGGCCCACTATTTTGTTGGGCCGGCCCACTGCTATATGGTGGACCCCACGAACTAAATGGGCCGACCCTTTAACTGGAAAGTGGGACCCACCTGTGTTTTGGCCCGGCCCACTAGCTTGTTGGGCGGCCCACCATATACGGTGGACCCCACACTAAATGGGCCGGCTTTTAACAGGAAAGTGGGACCCACTGTGTTTTTGGCCCGACCCACTTGCTTTTGGGCCGGCCCTTGCTGTAAGGTGGACCCCACATGTTAAATGGGCCGGCCCATTTAAGTTTTGACCAGTCAACCTTAGAGGTTAGGCCCGGCCCACTTAACTAATGGACCAGCCCAGCTATATAGTTGACCGGTCAAACTATGTCATCTGGCCCGGCCCGCTTAAGACGTGGCAGGCCTCGTGTGGGCCTACCATCTACCACGGGGTTTCAGCCGGTTAACGCCGTTAACTGCAGTTAACGGCGTCTGCCACGTGTCAGTTTGCATGACGTCAGCAGTCAACGGGCTCCCGAAAACACTTCCGCAACGGTCCGATTTTCCGTGGCGGAAGGGCGCCCAAGCGCGACGGACCGAAAAAATCGTCGTTGGACTTTGCCTGACGCAGTTTCGACAACGGAACCCATATCGTCGGGTTAGGCCCATAGGCGACGAAAAATGCCCCTTAGTTGACGATTTTGGGACGTTGTCTATCAGAACTTTTCTTGTAGTGGCTCGAGATATCACTAAGAAATCATTAGATGTTTATTCCCCAATGTACTACCAAAAGTATAAGTGAAAAAACTTAACAACTTAGAAAAAAGGGACGGTGTTACAACACAAAGTACATCTACACTTCAATATTGAGAATAGCTAACGTATTGGTCAAGTGTTTCTTCACCTACTAAGATAGTAAGTCGGTACATATAGATCTGGTGGATGCAGATCTAGATAATTCTAATTTTGTTCCTTTATAAGAAAGATAGACATAATAAATGATCTCAAATTAATAGCAAGATCTTACTACATTTTCTCAAAGGATTCTAAAATAAATACTACACAATAACATGTTGATACGCTGCAATAAATAATCAAATGATGCAGTTCCCAAAGGTTTCGATTGGAGGAAAACATAGTACCCATAACCAATCTCACAATAAGTGTAATGATGGAATAAGACATGTTTTACCATTTGAACCTTCTTTATAGCAAGATACAACAGATCTATATTACATCGTTCACCCACGTGCCACTCACTTTGTCGTGGATCTAATTGACGCTGTTTCTAAAAACAAGTGAGATGCTACATGTTGGGAAAATCCATGCTAGATCTAAGAATGAGACATAAACAAGATTTGATTATGTAAGAATATCTGTAGATCTATGCTACATGTTATGAATAACTCATTTTCAATTTTCAACGTTATAGATCTAAGAATAGCAACATAAACAAGATGACATTATAAATCTAAGAATGAGACATAAATAAGATCTATAGATCTGTAGATCTATGCTACATGTTTTACTACAGATCTACCAAATAACACGTGAGACGTTATTTTGTCTGACCATGTGCCACTCACTCCATTGTGGATCTAACGTTTTTTCCAAGAACACGTCGGAAAATACCGTGAAGAATCTATGCTCAATTTAAGATGTCATAGATGTAAAAATAGCAAGAATAAAGAAGAGTTCATTATATATAACATAATACAATATGATATATCTCATGTAAATACCATTGAACTGAGCAGTAGTATTTTGTATGAGCGCCGGGGTAAGCGACAAAAGTACAGTAGTATTGTGTTGTGACTGAGCTCTGAACTTGCCAGGGTGCAATGTACATATAGCCATCAACACCTATAAATAATAACTATCCAAAATAATAACAGTACCTAAGATTTGTGCAAGCATTAATTTTCATATAAATATAGGACCACACATGGTCCCCATGCATGGGATTTTGACCGTTACTATACAGTGTATATTTGATGCATATTTAATACTTTAATGAGCACATTTATGGCATGAAATATTTTGTACAATGTACTATATATGGACATGGATTATATCTTGACGCAGTAATGTATTTTTGTTGCTATAAATATATATGTACTCCATTATTAATTATTTCCATTAGTTAAATCATGTTTTGAGGAGAGAATTATATTTTCTCTGTCAACTATTACAATCCTTCACAACAAGGTCCACCAAGTAGTGATGTACTGACTGAGCTATGCAACATACCCTTTCGTAAATGACTCCTAGAAAAAGCAAAAAGTATTTGAAACATTTTTATCCATCAAGATCCACAACAAAACATAATCTAGTGCACCACACCGCCCTTGATAAAAAAATAGCGAGATACAAATCTAAGTAAAATACAGAAATCGGGAATAGTGAACTAGGTAGAGAAGTAACTGCTTGATAGGGTTGCTTAGATGGCTTCAACCCTAGAAGCCACCCATCTCTCAATTTCACTTACCCTCTTAGTATTGTTGGAGGATACATGTAGACAACACCCACATGGGACAAGACTATATCGGGGTTGCTGAGCGAGGAACTCGACAATGGAGGAGCAATGCTATCACTACATCAGTGAAGGGAGCACATCATGATCTCTGGAGGGAAGCGATAACTTCATTTGTTCATCTCTGGAGGGAGCACATCATGATCTCTGGAGGGATGATGCCTTATCTTTTCTGCGCCAACAATGGTTCTCCAAAATGGAAACTTGGATTGGTGAATCATTTTTTCATGCATAGCCTTGATGGTGGTAAGGAAATGACAGGGCTCACGTGTCTCATATGGTGGCATCTATTGTGTGGTGACGAGTGCGTCCCGTTTAGTGCATCCCAAAGTGGCTTGCATATCCTTTCTTCCCTAGAACCATAGGTCGATGTTTTGTTTTGGGATGGATAACCACTAATTTGTTTTGATCTGATGTTACTCTTGGCTGTGTTAATGCATGCCAAATAGGGGTTGGCTATCTCTCAAGGCATGCATGATGGTTTTGGGTAGAGGCATGGGTGGTGATGTGCTACTCACGAACATTCATGTCAATGGTGAATACAAACAATACTATTGCAAAATACTTGAACCAACAAAGAATATCGAGTGATGCAACACACCCTCATATAAATTTCTCCTAAAAAAGTATATGAACATTTGGTCAGGACACGGCGGCGCCAAGCATCCTAAGTCCTAAGTTGCAGTTATGCGAGCGAGATGCGCGTTTGTTGTGTACACATAGCATATATATAGCTCTCTTGTCATCCAATTCAAGAAAACCATGAGAGCTCCCCTTATAACGAGATCAAAATCTTCCTCCATTGGCAATGTGGGACTAAACTTTCACATGCCGTCCATCCCCTTGTTTGTCCACAAATTTTCTGAAATGTATTTGGGTTGAGGCCCATCATTTCAAACGGGATGGTTTTGCTTCCACAATTTGTGTGATGTACATGTCGTTACCTCCTGATACGTCCAAAACGTATCTACTTTCCCGAACACTTTTGCTATTGTTTTGCCTCTAATTTGTGTATTTTGGATACAACTAACACGGACTAACGCTGTTTTCAGCAGAACTGCTCTGGTGTCTCGTTTTTGTGCAGAAATCCAACTTTCGGGAAAATCCTCGGAATTTATGCAGAAGGCCCTATTTTACCAAAATATTGACGGAGCCAGAAGGGCAGGGGTGGAGGCCCGAGGGCACACCACATGGCGGCGCGGCCCAGGGGGGGCCCGCGCGGCCATGTGGTGTGGCCCCCTCGGCCGGCCTCCGACGCCCCCTTCGGACTACTTATTGGTTTCGACCTGAAAACGCACGGAGAGAAGTCGAAGTCGCCAGAAACCCTCCAGAGAGCCGCCACATCGCGAAACTCCGTCTCGGGAGCCAGAAGTCTCCGTTCTGGCACTCCGCCGGGACGGGGAATTGGAGGAGATCTTCACCGCCATCACCGCCAACGCCTCTCCATCGACCAGCAATGTTTCCCCCATCCATGTGTGAGTAATTCCCCCGCTGTAGGCTGAAGGGGATGGTAGGGATTGGATGAGATTGGTCATGTAATAGTCATAAGATTGTTAGGGCATAGTGCCTAGTATCCGTAGATGTCACTTTTATGATATTGTTGCAACTTGTTATGCTTAATGCTTGTCACTAGGGCCCGAGTGCCATGATCTCAGATCTGAACATGTTATTGTTTCATCATGATATGCATTGTTTATTGATCTTACCTGCAAGTTGTATACACATGTCGCTGTCCGGAACCAATGGCCCCGAAGTGACAGAAATCGGGACAACCGGAGGGGATGGTAGTGATGTGAGGATCACATGTGTTCACGGAGTGTTAATGCTTTGCTCCGGTACTCTATTAAAAGGAGTACCTTAATATCCAGTAGTTTCCCTAGAGGCCCGGCTGCCACCGGCTGGTAGGACAAAAGATGTTGTGCAAGTTTCTCATTGCGAGCACGTACGACTATATATGGAACACATGCCTATTGATTGATTAGTACTTGGATACCGTTTTATTATTATCTGCAAATGCCCATGCTTTGATTGTTACATGAGTTTCTCTCATCCATGCAACGCCCGTTAAATCCGTCCCTGTGCCTACAGTATTTTAATCCTGCTGTTTACTATAATCACTACTGCTGTCTTTATTTCACCGCTGCTGTTATTTCACTATTTCCACTGCCATAAAACTGTTACTACTGATAAACTCTTGCGAGCAAGTCTGTTTCCAGGTGCAGCTGAATTGACAACTCCGCTGTTAAGGCTTACAAGTATTCTTTGTCTCCCCTTGTGTCGAATCAATAAATTGGGTAATACTTCCCTCGAAGACTGTTGCGATCCCCTATACTTGTGGGTCATCAAGACTATTTTCTGGCGCCGTTGCCGGGGAGCATAGCTTTATTTGGAAGTTCACTTGGATTGATATTGTTCGCTGCAAATTCTCCATCATGGGTAAACCTCGCGATACTAAGGTCGCCATATTACCATCCACTACAAGAAAAGGTACAACTCTGAGTACCTCTGCTGCTCTTGATTCACCATCTGTGATTGATAAACTTGTTTCACCGCCACATGCTTCACATGCTGGTACTTCTGCTGAATCTGAAAATTCTCATAATATTGATAATGTTTCTGCTGTGCTTGATGATAGTGGTTCATTGGGATCTTTTCTAGATGCTACAATTGCTAGGTCTAGACAAATTGAAAATACTGAAACTCCTAATGAAAATGCTGCTACACCTGTTAATTCACCTGAGTCTGTTGAATATTCTAGTGATGATCTTGATGAAGATTATGTAGAGCTTGATGATGATTTTATTGAAAAATGCAATGCTACTACTGATGCAAGAAAAATTAAAAAGTTGCTTGCAGAACATGCTGTTAGATATAAACCATCTCCTGATCCTAAATTTGCCACATCTCCTATAAACATTAGGGATAAAGATTATGATTTTTCTCTTGATCTATCTCATATAGCTATTGTTGAGAAAACACCCTTTTGTGGTACTGAAAAAGAAAGTGTTGTTGAACACTTGACTGAGTTATCTACTCTTAGTGGCGTGTTTTCTGATGATGTCAAGATGCGTACTTATTTTGTCGCTAAAATTTTTCCTTTCTCATTAAAGGATGATGCTAAAACTTGGTATAATAATTTGCCTCCTGGTTCTATTAAAAGTCCAATTGACTTGCGTGATGTTTTCTTTCGAAAATACTTTCCTGCTAGTGCTCAACACGCTGCTTTGCAGAGAATTTATAATTTTGACCAGGAAGATGGAGAGAAATTGCCTGAGGCTTGGGCTAGATTTTGTTCTCTTATTAGAGCTCAGCCTGACCATGATTTGGAAAAGCATGATTTACTTGATATATTTTATAGTGGACTAACTATTGAGTCTAGGGCATACCTGGATAGTTGTGCTGGTTGTGTTTTCAGGAAAAGAACTCCAGACGACGCTGAAGAATTATTGGCTAAAATAGGCCGGAATCATGATGATTGGTCTACACCTGAACCAACCCCGACACCGATAGTGAAGAAGAGGGGTATGATTAAATTAAATGATGAAGATATGAGGGAAGCCAAGAAGTCTCTTAAAGAGAAGGGTATTAAACCTGAAGATGTGAAGAATCTACCTCCTATAGAAGATATATGTGAGATAACTCCCCCTTCATCCATGATTGAGGTACACTCTCTTCAACACTTTACTAGGGAAGATATTCCGTATTCAAAATCTCCTGCTCAATGCTTAGATGAATTTGATAATTATATTGTTAAGCAAGAAAACTTTAATATGAGGGTAGAGAATCATTTAATGGAAAATTCCCGAGCTATTAGTGAATTGCATGGTATTGTGGAGAGAACCTCCAATGATGTTAAGATACTTGTTAAACATTTTCAAATGGTTCAAACTCAAATTGATCAACTTACTAAAGTGCAAAATGACTTGTTGGGAAATAATTCTAAAGAAAAACATGCTTGTGAAGTAACAACTAGAGGTGGTGCTTCTACCCAGGATCCTCTATATCCTGAAGGGCATCCCAAAAGAGTTGAACAAGATTCTCAACTAATTAAAACTAGTGCTCCATCTAAGAAAAAGAAAAAGAAACATAAGAATGTTGTAGAATCCTCTGAACCTGTTAATGATCCTAATAGTATTTCTATTTCTGATGCTGAAACTGAAAGTGGTAATGAACATGAGGAAGATAACGATAAGAATGATACTCCTGATAAAGAAGAAATTGAAAAAGAACCTGAAAAGCATGCTAAAAATAAAAAGTACACTAAAGAAGATTTTATTACTGAGAAACATGGTAATGAAAGAGAACCTTGGGTTCAAAAGCAAATGCCTTTTCCTGCTAAGAAACTAAAATCAAAGGAGGAGGAACATTATAATAAATTTTGTGATTGGATGAAACCTTTATTTTTGCAAATCCCTTTGACTGATGCTATTAAATTGCCTCCTTATTCAAAGTATATGAAAGATATTGTTACTAACAAAAGGAAAATCCCCAATGAGGAAATTTCCACTATGCTTGCTAATTACTCCTTCAATGGTAAGATTCCAAAGAAGTTGGGCGACCCAGGTATACCGACTATTCCTTGTTCCATCAAGAATAATTATGTTAGAACTGCTCTATGTGATTTGGGAGCAGGTGTGAGTGTGATGCCTTTTTCTCTTTATAAGAGACTTGATTTAGATAAATTGATACCAACTGATATATCTTTGCAAATGGCTGATAAATCTACTGCTATTCCTGTTGGTTTATGTGAAAATGTTCCTGTTCAAGTTACTCAGCATTGCTTGATATTAACTGATTTCGTTGTGTTGGAAATGCCTGAAGATGATAATATGTCCATTATTCTTGGAAGACCCTTTCTTAATACTGCAGGGGCTGTTATTGATTGCAATAAAGGCATGGTTACTTTCAATGTTGATGATAAGGAACACACTGTCTATTTTCCCAAGAGGATTGATAAAGTATGTGGAGTCAATACAATTTTTAATGTGAAAACTATCAAAGTGGGATCCATTGATTGTCCTATATATGAGCCTAAAGAAGAATATCAAACTCTTGTGATTGGATCCATATCAATTCAATATAAGGTAACATGATTGATTTGAGGTTTATTTCTTCTTATGTCATATAAAATTTATTTGGTAGCAAGACTTGATCAACCTTGTTAACAAGTATATTTTATTGCATAAAAGAGCTAAACAACACTTCTTTCTTTCTTTCTCCCTCCACCTATTTTACTTGCTGTAGCACTTTTGTTTTGCAATATGCTTTAGTCATTTAAGATTTTAGAAATCATTTTCCTGCGCAGTAATCATTAATTTAATACCCAGAAATGTGCATTTTTCGAAGTTCTCTAAAAATTACAAAAATTACACCGTTGGTCCTATTTTTCGACGAGGCACCTGGGAGCACCAGAGGATGACCTGTGGGGCACCAGGGGGTGCCACACCATAGGCCGGCGCGGCCAGCAAGGGGGCCGCGCCACCTTGTGGTGTGGGCCACCCCTTGCCCCACTACATCATCTCTTCCTCCCAGCACCTTCTCTCTCCCGAAAAAGCTCGTACCAAGTTCCTCTCACTCGTGTTTCTGCTCAAGAACTCGCGATTTTTCGATCTCCTTGCTCAGCCCAGATTTCTGTTTGAAATTTGGCACATTTACTCCTTGGTATGTGACTCCTTTGATTGTCCAATTAGAATTTCATTTGGTTGAGTATATCTTGAATATTTTGCTGCTGTAGATAACATGTTTAGTGAGCTTGCATGCTTGTTCTAAGTGGAAGAAATTAGTTTTGATGCATGTTTAGTACTCTAGCAAGTTCCTATAGTAGTTCCCTTCAATTACACACCTTGAAATCAAATTTTATAATGATTGTTGAAAATTTCAGAAAATGGAAGGAAGTATGCACCAACTTAACCAAGAAGAGTTGGAGGTACAGCAAGTCATGAGAGTTCATCGTGAAGAGGGAGTATACCCCTCTTATTACCCATGCACGGACTTTATGCGGAATGCAGGAATCCTGCAAGACGTTCAAACACTAATTTCCAATGCAGGATTGGGAGATTTTGCTGTTGGTGAACCTCACCAATATGCTAAACTAACGGTGTCGGTTGTGCAGGATTTCGAATTTCACCGGTCTCAAACTGACCCCATGGTCCGGTATAAGATTTATAACAAAACTATCGACTTGCCTTTCAGTGATTTTTGTACAGCAATTAGAGTGCCGCGATGGGGATCTTGCGAGAAGATCAGGGGAACACCGCGGGAGCTCTCGAATCTTTATACAAGGATTTGTAATGGGAGGAGCTTCTCCAATGATGGTGGTAAGATTAGTAGCATTCAACATCCAGCCATCCGCTATTTTGCCTATTTCATTACAAAGTGCGTTCTTGCGAGAAGGACTGGAGGTAAATTATCTGTCCAAGATTTGGCTTTCTTAGCTGCTGCTTTGCAACAGGATAGGACTTATAATTTGGGTGCTTTAATAGCTTGTAGACTTGCTACTAACCGTGAGAAAGGAGGAATTTGTGGAGGTCTTATCGCCTCTCGCTTATTAGCTATGCATGGTGTAGGTCCTCACCATTTAGATATTCCGCTTTCTATAGAGAAACTTGATGTTTTCTCCATGATCAGACATGAGTTTATTTCAGATGCATCTAATTTGAACAACCTGCATTATAGGATAACTTTGTATAAGAAAAGTTGGAGTATAACTAAGAAAATTGAAAAATTAGTACGCTTGCCTGCACCTGCTTTGTTTAACCTTGATGCCAGGGACGGGTGGTCGATCACAGAAAATGAGCTAAACGCATACATAGAAAGGGAAAGCCGTCGTGCAAGGGAAGATGTGGAGGAGGCCGAGGAGCACCCCGACTCTTCATCCGATGCAGCGAGCTCCTCATATCAACATCATGGTCATGTGGAGCCTCCACGATATTCTTCTGCGCAGGGGCCCTATTACCACTCCATGTATGATCCACCGGCGTGGAACTCCGACCCTCGTTGGGAATGAACTCCACTTAGGCCAAAAGCCTAAGCTTGGGGGGAGGTATACCGGCATCACTCATTCTTTGCATATTATGGTTGCTGGATACTTGTACATACTTGTTTAGTCTCTAGAGTGGTTTTCTAATGAGAGGGAGATGATATTTGGGGAAGTGCTGTCCAAAAACAGATTCTGTGCTGTTACCAAAAAAATTCGTACGCACAGCCAGAACGTTATTTTGAGTTGCCAATTTTTGAGCATGTTCCCCAGGTTGTTATCTAACTTTCATTAGTTGAACACTTTTTGGTCTGAGCAATGGAAGATTTTTGTTAATTTCGATTTCTGTACTGCTGTCAGGATTTGGCAGATTTCTGTCATCCTGCTTTTCTGTGTTTCTGTTAGTTTGCATTCTTTTGTTTTCACTTTGTTTCTTTCCTAAAACACAAAAAGACCAAAAATATTTCTGTTGTTTCTCTTCACCATTTGTTTATTTGGTTCCTTGCTCTTAGTTTGCTTTATTTGCTATCGTTGGTTTGTTATGAGAAAACCCAAAAAGATTTTGCTTTGTTTGCTTGTTTTCTTTCGCTCTTGTTTCTAATTCGAAAATACCAAAAATATTTGCTGTTCTTCTTTGGTTTGTAAAGTTCATCATGAGTTCAATGGTCTTCGGTGGCTGGAGCGTGGTTTTCATTTCATATTATCCAAGCTACACAAGTGAAAAGGCAATAATGACGATCTACGACAATCTGATTGTGGTGAGAGGCTGGTATGAACTCTATTTGTTTTCATTTTTGTACATATACTCATCCATATGAGCATGCTTAGTTGGTTCATGTGAGGTATATGTTATTTGAGAAAATCTAGTAGTTCATGATCTCTCATGTTTAGTTCCAATTTATTAATATGAGTAGCATGTCATGGATGTTTGCTTGCATTGTTTTATTCATAAGTAAGTATGGCATTGTGGTATCCTCCTCTGAATAATTCATTTATATCGACTTGGCACATGCTCACGCATGCATATGACTGAACAAAAAGTCAATTAAGCCTCGATGATTTATATTGCTTCAGAGTTCTTGTATCACTTTTATGCCTCCGTTAATTTATTTTGCCGCAAGCATGATTATGACAGTTACTGCTCTCTTGATTTGTCGCTCCCTAGTCTTTTGCTAGCCTTCACTTGTACTGAGCGGGATCGCCGCTCGTGCTTCCAAACACCTGAAAACCAAGTTGTTCCAAAAGTGTCCACCATAAATACCTATGCATGGCATTTCAAACCATTCCAAGTAAATTCTCATGCGCTACCTTTAAAACTTTCAAAATGCTTCTCAATTTGTGTTAATGTTTCATAGCTCATGAGGAAGTATGTGGTGTTTAGCTTTCAACCTTGTCATTTACTTTTGACGGACTCTCATATGGACTAGTGGCACATCCGCTTATCCAATAATTTTGCAAAAAGAGCTGGCAATGGGATTCCCAGTCCCGAATTAATTAACTTAAATAGACACTCCTCCATGGTTTGTGATTGTTGGACGGCACCCGAAGATTCGGTTAGCCATGGCTTGTGTAAGCAAAGGTTGGGGGGAGTGTCATCATCATAATAAAACTTAAATAAAAAGGCACTCCTTCATGGTATGTGATTGTTGGCAGGCACCCGAGGATTCGGTTAGCCATGGTTTGTGAAAGAAAGGTTGGAAGGAGTGCCAACCAAAAATAAATAAAATGGGAGCCGCTCTTGTGAGTCCGGTTGATGAGGTAGTTAGTGTACCCATTACCATTCGTTGACAACAACAAACACCTCTCAAAATAATTTTACTCCTGCTTTACAAATGAAAAGCTCTAGCGCATGTTAATCCCTGCTTCCCTCTGCGAAGGGTCAATCTTTTACTTTTTATGTTGTGTCTCCATTCTTTCTTTGAGCACTATCTTGAGAGCACGACTGTCATTCTTAGTATAATATGCTTGTCTCAAAATATGATTGATTGTGGTATAACTTTGATGCTTTTATCTTTGACAATCACTACTTCTAGTCTTTCTATGAACTCAAGAGGTGCCTCGGCATTTATGTTTTGCCGATCAAATACGGGCAAGCGAGATACCACTTTATCATATTCTCTTATGAACATTGCAATCTTGCTTACATACATGATTCATGATGCTTATTATTAATTGTTGGTACCTCTCCATGATTGACATAGCTGTTGGATGATCTTATTTGCATGTGTCTCATTATGAACTGCTTAAGTATTAGCCATAGCATGAGAATATATACATCATATGAGCAAATGTGTTCGTGAAAGTTCTTTTATCGCTCAGTTGTTAACTGAATTGCTTGAGGACAAGCAATAAGCTAAGCTTGGGGGAGTTGATACGTCCAAAACGTATCTACTTTCCCGAACACTTTTGCTATTGTTTTGCCTCTAATTTGTGTATTTTGGATACAACTAACACGGACTAACGCTGTTTTCAGCAGAACTGCTCTGGTGTCTCGTTTTTGTGCAGAAATCCAACTTTCGGGAAAATCCTCGGAATTTATGCAGAAGGCCCTATTTTACCAAAATATTGACGGAGCCAGAAGGGCAAGGGAGGTGGAGGCCCGAGGGCCCCACACCACATGGCGGCGCGGCCCAGGGGGGGCCCGCGCGGCCATGTGGTGTGGCCCCCTCGGCCGGCCTCCGACGCCCCCCTTCGGACTACTTATTGGTTTCGACCTGAAAACGCACGGAGAGAAGTCGAAGTCGCCAGAAACCCTCCAGAGAGCCGCCACATCGCGAAACTCCGTCTCGGGAGCCAGAAGTCTCCGTTCTGGCACTCCGCCGGGACGGGGAATTGGAGGAGATCTTCACCGCCATCACCGCCAACGCCTCTCCATCGACCAGCAATGTTTCCCCCATCCATGTGTGAGTAATTCCCCCGCTGTAGGCTGAAGGGGATGGTAGGGATTGGATGAGATTGGTCATGTAATAGTCATAAGATTGTTAGGGCATAGTGCCTAGTATCCGTAGATGTCACTTTTATGATATTGTTGCAACTTGTTATGCTTAATGCTTGTCACTAGGGCCCGAGTGCCATGATCTCAGATCTGAACATGTTATTGTTTCATCATGATATGCATTGTTTATTGATCTTACCTGCAAGTTGTATACACATGTCGCTGTCCGGAACCAATGGCCCCGAAGTGACAGAAATCGGGACAACCGGAGGGGATGGTAGTGATGTGAGGATCACATATGTTCACGGAGTGTTAATGCTTTGCTCCGGTACTCTATTAAAAGGAGTACCTTAATATCCAGTAGTTTCCCTAGAGGCCCGGCTGCCACCGGCTGGTAGGACAAAAGATGTTGTGCAAGTTTCTCATTGCGAGCACGTACGACTATATATGGAACACATGCCTATTGATTGATTAGTACTTGGATACCGTTTTATTATTATCTGCAAATGCCCATGCTTTGATTGTTACATGAGTTTCTCTCATCCATGCAACGCCCGCTAAATCCGTCCCTGTGCCTACAGTATTTTAATCCTGCTGTTTACTATAATCACTACTGCTGTCTTTATTTCACCGCTGCTGTTATTTCACTATTTCCACTGCCATAAAACTGTTACTACTGATAAACTCTTGCGAGCAAGTCTGTTTCCAGGTGCAGCTGAATTGACAACTCCGCTGTTAAGGCTTACAAGTATTCTTTGTCTCCCCTTGTGTCGAATCAATAAATTGGGTAATACTTCCCTCGAAGACTGTTGCGATCCCCTATACTTGTGGGTCATCACCTCCTAGCACCGAGTAAACAAGAAAACGTGAATTCCACAATTTGTGTACAGAATTTGTGTACTAACTGGGCTACATCGTGAATTCCCTTGTAGTTTTGTTGGATCGCGATGAATTAAGGAATAATTTGTGTGGGCAAACGCTAACAAATGGGCATGCAGACTTTGCCTAGGCTTATGTGACGATCTAGCTTCAGCGAATAGTTAGCTCTATAATTGCTCATCTTGCCAATTTGTAGTGTGGTAGTGATCAAACTTGTAGTATGGCATGTCCACAGAGAAGATATCGAGCAAAAACATGATGTCCACGGCGCTACACTGCATGAACATCTAGCTAGGCATTTGATCCAATGGCACAAACACCATAGCCGGGTGTAGCAGAGGGTCACAGAGACATTCCGACAGCGAGACGTGGCGAGGAGTGCCGGACTCGCCGAACATTGTTCGGCCAGAAAGAGGCGTTCCAGGTAGCGGCAAGCCTAGCGAGAAGTGCCAGGCAGTGGGGCCCTACTGAAGTCGGCACGAGACAACATAGCACCTGTTACCCCTGGCAGCTTTCTAGGATCTCTAGACTAGCCCCACAGACCAACACATGTCTTTCCTGCACACTTTGTCCTCACTCGTGCGCACCCGGAGACTACTTCCCGGTCGGTCATGATGTCTACGTTCCCCCTCCTTTCCTGTAGACAGTGTTGGGCCTCCAAGAGTAGAGGTTTGTAGAACAACAGAAATTTTCCCTTAGTGGATCACCCAAGGTTTATCGAACTCGGGGAGGAAGAGGTCAAGATATCCCTCTCATGCAACCCTGCAACCACAAAGCAAGAAGTCTCTTGTGTCCCCAACACACCAAATAGGTGCACTAGTTCGGCGAAGAGATAGTGAAATACAGGTGGTATGAATATATATGAGCAGTAGCAACGGTGCAGAAAATAGCTTGCTGGCGTGTAGTTGATGGTGGTAGTATTGCAGCAAGTAACACAGTAAAAAGTAAACAAGCAGTAGTAACTCAGCAGTATTTAGGAACAAGGCCTAGGGATTAGACTTTCACTAGTGGACACTCTCAACATTGATCACATAACAGAATAGATAAATGCATACTCTACACTTTTGTTGGATGATGAACACATTGCGTAGGATTACACGAACCCTCAATGCCGGAGTTAACAAGCTCCACAATAATGCTCATATTCTAGTAACCTTTAGTGTAAGATAGATCAAAAGACTAAACCAAGTACTAGCATAGCATGCACACTGTCACCTTCATGCATATGTAGGAGGAATAGATCACATCAATATTATCATAGCAATAGTTAACTTCGCAATCTACAAGAGATCATGATCATAGCATAAACCAAGTACTAACACGGTGCACACACTGTCACCTTTACACACGTGGGACAAGGAGTCTCCGGAGATCACATAAGTAAAACTCACTTGACTAGCATAATGACATCTAGATTACAAGCATCATCATATGAATCTCAATCATGTAAGGCAGCTCATGAGATTATTGTATTGAACTACATAGGAGAGAGATGAACCACATAGCTACCGGTACAGCCCCGAGCCTCGATGGAGAACTACTCCCTCCTCATGGGAGCAGCAGCGGTGATGAAGATGGCGGTGGAGATGGCAGCGGTGTTGATGGAGAAGCCTTCCGGGGCACTTCCCCTTCCGGCAGGGTGCCGGAACAGAGACTCCTGTCCCCCAGATCTTGGCTTCGCGATGACGGCGGCTCTGGAAGGTTTCTGTGGGTTTCGTCGTATGCCATAGGGTTTCGCGACGGAGGCTTTATATAGGCGAAGAGGCGCGGAGGGGGCTGACGGGGGCCACACCATAGGGCGGCGCGGCCCCCTCTGGCGCGCCAGTATCATCTGGGGCCCGTGGCCCCTCTCCGGCGGTTCTCGTGTGTTCTAGATGGTTCCGGGAAAAATAGGAATCTGGGTCTTGATTTCGTCCGATTCCGAGAATATTTCGTTACTAGGATTTCTGAAACCAAAAACAGCAGAAACAGGAACTGGCACTTCGGCATCTTGTTAATAGGTTAGTTCCAGAAAATGCATCAAAACGATATAAAGTATGTATAAAACATGTAGGTATTGTCAATAAAGTAGCATGGAACATAAGAAATTATCGATACGTTGGAGACGTATCAGCATCCCCAAGCTTAGTTCTGCTCGTCCCGAGCAGGTAAAACGATAACAAAGATAATTTCTTAAGTGACATGCCATCATAACCTTGATCATACTATTGTAAGCATATGAGATGAATGCAGCGATCAAAACAAAAGTAATGAGATGAGTAAACAAGTGAATCATATAGCAAAGACTTTTCATGAATAGTACTTCAAGACAAGCATCAATAAGTCTTGCATAAGAGTTAACTCATAAAGCAATAATTCAAAGTAAAGGCATTGAAACAACACAAAGGAAGATTAAGTTTCAGCGGTTGCTTTCAACTTATAACATGTATATCTCATGGATATTGTCAACATAAAGTAGTATAACAAGTGCAATATGCAAGTATGTAGGAATCAATGCACAGTTCACACAAGTGTTTGCTTCTTAAGGTGGAAGGAGATAGGTAAACTGACTCAACAATAAAAGTAAAAGAAAGGTCCTTCAAAGAGGAAAGCATCGATTGCTGTATTTGTGCTAGAGCTTTTATTTTGAAAACATCAAGAGAGTATAAAAGTAAAGTTTTGAGAGGTGTTTGTTGTTGTCAACGAATGGTAGTGGGTACTCTAACCCCCTTGCCAGACAAACCTTCAAAGAGCGGCTCCCATTTTACTTTATTTTTGGGTGGCACTCCTTCCAACCTTTCTTTCACAAACCATGGCTAACCGAATCCTCGGGTGCCTGCCAACAATCTCATACCATGAAGGAGTGCCTTTTTATTTTAGTTTTATTATGATGACACTCCTCCCCACCTTTGCTTTCTCAAGCCATGGCTAACCGAATCCTTCGGATGCCGTCCAACAATCACATACCATGGAGGAGTGTCTATTTTTGTTAATTAATTTGGGACTGGGAATCCCATTGCCAGCTCTTTTTGCAAAATTATTGGATAAGCGGATGAAGCCACTAGTCCATTGGTGAAAGTTGCCCAACAAGATTGAAAGATAAACACCACATACTTCCTCATGAGCTATAAAACATTGACACAAATAAGAGGTAATAACTTTTGAATTGTTTAAAGGTAGCACTCAAGCAATTTACTTTGGAATGGCGGAGAAATACCATGTAGTAGGTAGGTATGGTGGACACAAATGGCATAGTGGTTGGCTCAAGGATTTGGATGCATGAGAAGTATTCCCTCTCGATACAAGGTTTAGGCTAGCAAGGTTATTTGAAGCAAACTCAAGTATGAAATGGTGCAGCAAGACTCACATATAAACATATTGTAAGCATTATAAGACTTTACATCGTCTCCTTGTTGTTCAAACACCTCAACCAGAAAATATCTAGACTTAGAGAGACCAATCATGCAAACCAAATTTTAACAAGCTCTATGTAATTATTCATTAATGGGTACAAGGTACATGATGCAAGAGCTTAAACAAGATCTATATGAGCACAACAATTGCCAAGTTTCACATTATTCAAGACATTATACCAATTACTACATGTAGCATTTCCCGTTTCCAACCATATAACAATTAACGAAGCAGTTTCAACCTTCGCCATGAAAATTAAAAGCTAAGAACACATGTGTTCATACGAACCAGCGGAGTGTGTCTCTCTCCCACACAAGGATGAACTTATTCAGAGAATGAAAATAACAACAAAAACAAAAACAAAAGCACACAGACGCTCCAAGTAAAATACATAGGATGTGACGGAATAAAAATATAGTTTCACTAGAAGAAACCTGATAATGTTGTCGATGAAGAAGGGGATGCCTTGGGCATCCCCAAGCTTAGATGCTTGAGTCTTCTTGAAATATGCAGGGATGAACCACCGGGGCATCCCCAAGCTTAGACCTTTCACTCTTCTCGATCACATTATATCACCCTCTTCTATTGACCCTTGAAAACTTCCTTCACACCAAACTTCAAGCAAACTCGTTAGAGGGTTAGTGCATAATCAAAAATTCACATGTTCAGAGGTGACACAATCATTCTTAACACTTCTGGACATTGCACAAAACTTCTGAAAGTTAATGGAACAAAGAAACTCATTCAACTTAACAAAAGCGGCAATGCGAAATAAAAGGCAGAATCTGTCAAAAACAGAACAGTCCGTAAAGACGAATTTAAAGATGGCACCAGACTTGCTCAAATGGAAAAACTCAAAACTAATGAAAGTTGCGTACATATCTGAGGATCACGCTCGTAAATTGGCAGATTTTTCGAATTTTCTACAGAGAACTGTGCCCAGATTCGTGACAGACAGCAATGCTGTTTCTGCGCAGCGATCCCAAATATAACATCAACTTTGACATAGAAACTTTACTTGGCACAAAAACATGATAAGGAGAGGTTGCTACAGTAGTAAACAACTTCCAAGACTCAAATATAAAACAAAGTACTGTAGCAAAATAACACATGGGTTATCTCCCAAGAAGTTCTTTCTTTATAGCCATTAAGATGGGCTCAGCAGTTTTAATGATGCACTCACAAGAAATAGAAGTTGAAGCAAAAAGAGAGCATCAAGAGGCAAATTCAAAACACATTTAAGTCTAACATGCTTCCTATGCATAGGAATCTTGTAAATAAACAAGTTCATGAAGAGCAAAGTAACAAGCATAGGAAGATAAAACAAGTGTAGCTTCAAAAATTTCAGCACATAGAGAGGTGTTTTAGTAACATGAAAATTTCTACAACCATATTTTCCTCTCTCATAATAACTTTCAGTAGCATCATGAGCAAACTCAACAATATAACTATCACTTAAAGCATTCTTATCATGAGTCTCATGCATAAAATAATTACTACTCCCAACATAAGCATAGTCATTCTTATTAATTGTAGTGGGAGCAAATTCAACAAAGTAGCTATCAAATATAGGAGGTATATTGTAATCATAATCAAATTTATCCTCCATAACAGGTGGTAACAAAAGACTACTATCATTATAATCATCATAAATGGGAGGCAAAGTATCATCAAAGCAAATTTTCTCCTCAATGCTTGGGGGACTAAAAATATCATGCTCATCAAAGCCAGCTTCCCCAAGCTTAGAATTTTCCATAGCATTAGCAACAATGGTGTTCAAAGCATTCATACTAATAACATTCCCATTATCATGCATATAAAGTTCCATGGGTTTTTTAATTCTTTCTTCAAACACATCATGTCCTAATTCAAGATAAAGTTCATAAAGATCTCTCATATTTTTGTTGTTTTCCATTATGCCTAACTAGTGTAAACAAGAAACCAAATGTCGCAATTGCAGAGTCTAAAGGAAATAGCTTCGAGTACTTACAATGGCGCCGGAAAATAGCTTAGTAGCCGAGATCCGGAGTGTGAGTACCTTTTACCTTTCCTCCCCGGCAACGGCGCCAGAAAATAGCTTGATGTCTACGTTCCCCCTCCTTTCCTGTAGACAGTGTTGGGCCTCCAAGAGTAGAGGTTTGTAGAACAGCAGCAAGTTTTCCCTTAAGTGGATCACCCAAGGTTTATCGAACTCAGGGAGGAAGAGGTCAAAGATATCCCTCTCATGCAACCCTGCAAACCACAAAGCAAGAAGTCTCTTGTGTCCCCAACACACCAAATAGGTGCACTAGTTCGGCGAAGAGATAGTGAAATACAGGTGGTATGAATATATATGAGCAGTAGCAACGGTGCCAGAAAATAGCTTGCTGGCGTGTAGTTGATGGTGGTAGTATTGCAGCAGTAGTAACACAGTAAAACAGTAAACAAGCAGTAGTAACTCGTATTTAGGAACAAGGCCTAGGGATTAGACTTTCACTAGTGGACACTCTCAACATTGATCACATAACAGAATAGATAAATGCATACTCTACACTTTTGTTGGATGATGAACACATTGCGTAGGATTACACGAACCCTCAATGCCGGAGTTAACAAGCTCCACAATAATGCTCATATTCTAGTAACCTTTAGTGTAAGATAGATCAAAAGACTAAACCAAGTACTAGCATAGCATGCACACTGTCACCTTCATGCATATGTAGGAGGAA
The DNA here is from genome assembly GCA_030979885.1 of Lolium multiflorum. Classification (NCBI taxonomy): domain Eukaryota; kingdom Viridiplantae; phylum Streptophyta; class Magnoliopsida; order Poales; family Poaceae; genus Lolium; species Lolium multiflorum. The sequence goes on along the minus strand of CM061752.1, from coordinate 65,053,079 downwards.
TAGATCACATCAATATTATCATAGCAATAGTTAACTTCGCAATCTACAAGAGATCATGATCATAGCATAAACCAAGTACTAACACGGTGCACACACTGTCACCTTTACACACGTGGGACAAGGAGTCTCCGGAGATCACATAAGTAAAACTCACTTGACTAGCATAATGACATCTAGATTACAAGCATCATCATATGAATCTCAATCATGTAAGGCAGCTCATGAGATTATTGTATTGAACTACATAGGAGAGATGAACCACATAGCTACCGGTACAGCCCCGAGCCTCGATGGAGAACTACTCCCTCCTCATGGGAGCAGCAGCGGTGATGAAGATGGCGGTGGAGATGGCAGCGGTGTTGATGGAGAAGCCTTCCGGGGGCACTTCCCCGCTCCGGCAGGGTGCCGGAACAGAGACTCCTGTCCCCCAGATCTTGGCTTCGCGATGACGGCGGCTCTGGAAGGTTTCTGTGGGTTTCGTCGTATGCCATAGGGTTTTCGCGACGGAGGCTTTATATAGGCGAAGAGAGGCGCGGGAGGGCTGACAGGGGGCCACACCATAGGGCGGCGCGGCCCCCCTCCGGCCGCGCCAAGGTATCATCTGGGGGCCCTGTGGCCCCTCTCGGCGGTTCTCGTGTGTTCTAGATGGTTCCGGGAAAAATAGGAATCTGGGTCTTGATTTCGTCCGATTCCGAAATATTTCGTTACTAGGATTTCTGAAACCAAAAACAGCAGAAAACGGGCACTTCGGCATCTTGTTAATAGGTTAGTTCCAGAAAATGCATCAAAACGATATAAAGTATGTATAAAACATGTAGGTATTGTCAATAAAGTAGCATGGAACATAAGAAATTATCGATACGTTGGAGACGTATCAGTCACCCATCCTCAAATTACTCCGGGCCAAGCACGCTTAACCTCAGAGTTCTTTGCTGATGAGCTTCCGGAAAAGAAGTTGCAACTTGTTGATATGAGTATCTGATACGTCTCCAATGTATCTATAATTTCTGATGTTCCATGCTAGTTTTATGACAATACCTACATGTTTTGTTCACACTTTATATCATTTTTATGCATTTTCCGGAACTAACCTATTTAAAAGATGCCGAAGTGCCAGTTCATGTTTTCTGCTGTTTTTTGATTCAGAAATACTACACAGGAAATATTCTCGGAATTGGACAAAACAAAAGCCAAACTTCCTATTTTCCACGGAGGGTTCCAGAACATCGAAGGAGAGTCGGAGGCGGCCAGCAGGGGACCCACACCATAGGGGGGCATGGGCCCACCCTTGGCCGCGCCGCCATGTGGTGTGGGCACCCCATGGCTCCTCCGAGGCCGCCCTTCCGCCTATATATTCTCTCCGTCGCGAAAACCCTAAAACATCCAGTCATATTCCACGAAGAGTTCCGTAGCCGCCGCCATCGTGAAGACAAGTTTCGGGGGACAGAAGTCTCTGTTCCGGCACGCCGCCGGGACGGGGAATTGCCCCCGGAATCCATCTCCATCGACACCACCGCCATCTTCATCGCCGTTGCTGCCTCCCATGATGAGGAGGGAGTAGTTCTCCCCCGAGGCTAAGGGCTCTACCGGTAGCTATGTGGTTCATCTCTCTCTCCCATGGTGTGATCTTTATGAATATGTAGATGTTACTCTTGTCTATTATGCACTCTAGAGGTTACTTTAATATGAACTCCGGATTCACTCTCCACGGTGTAATGGTGACAGTGTGTGCATCGTGTGTGTTTCCTTTATGACTTTGTGGAGCTTGTTTACTCCGGCTTGAGGGAGCTCTTGTAGCCCTACACAATGAATGGTGTTTGTTATCCAACAAGAGAGTGTTTGAGAGTAGCATTTATTTATTCATCTATGTGATCATAGGCTTTGCAATCTAGATGTCATATGCTATTCAAGTGCTTTATTATGTGAACTTTGGGGTTACTGTGACCTCGGCGTAAAGGTACAGTGTGTGCGCCGTGTGTAACTCCCTTATGAATTGTGGTGTGTTAGTACCTCCTATGAATGCTCACGGTGACAGTGTGGGGTGTTCATTAGTACTTGGGAATACGCCTTTGAGGTGTGCTTTTGCACACTTGCCCAATGAATTTGAGTTCTTTATCCAACAGGAGAGTAGTATGATGAAGTGCTTATATTTATATTCAATTATGATTGCAATGTTGAGAGTGTCCACTAGTGAAAGTATGATCCCTAGGCCTTGTTTCTAAGCATTGAAACACCGTTTCCAACAAGTTCTGCTACATGTTTGCTTGCTTCCATCTTTATTTCAGATTGCAATTGTTACTTGTAATCATCCATATTACTTGTATTTCACTATCTCTTCGCCGAACTAGTGCACCTATACATCTGACAAGTGTATTAGGTGTGTTGGGGACACAAGAGACTTCTTGTATCTTAATTGCAAGGTTGCTTGAGAGGAATATCTTTGACCTCTACCTCCCTGAGTTCGATAAACCTTGGGTGATTCATTTAAGGGAAATTTGCTGCTGTTCTACAAACCTCTGCTCTTGGAGGCCCAACACTGTCTACATGAATAGAAGTGTGCGTAGACATCAAGCTATTTTCTGGCGCCGTTGCCGGGGAGGTAAGGTAAAAGGTATTCACATCCTCCGACTACTAAGCTATTTCCTAGCACTATTGCCGGTGTGTGAGTGCTCGAAGGTATCTCCTTTAGATTCTGCAATTTTATCTTTTTGTTTCTTGTTTTTATTTTTTTTCACTAGTTAGGCTTAATGGAAAACAACAACAAAATTAGAGATCTTTATGAACTTTATATTAAATTAGGACATGATGTGTTTGAAGAGAAAATTAAAAAACCCATGAAACTTTGTTTGCGAAATAGTTGTAGCAATGTTATTAGCATGAACTCTTTGAACACTATTATTGCTAATGCTATGGAAGAATTTAAGCTTGGGGAAGCTGGTTTTGAGGAGCATGATATTTTTAGTCCCCCAAGCATGGAGGAGAAAATTTACTTTGATGATACTTTACCTCCTATATATGATGATTACAATGATGACTATCATATTTTCAGTCCACCTACTATTGAGGAGAAAATTAATTATGATTACAATATGCCTCCTATATATGATGATTATGGTGATGAGAATAATAGTGATAGCTATTTTATTGAATTTGCTCCCACTACAATTAATAGTAATGACTATGCTTATGTGGAGAGTAATGATACTTTTATGCATGTGGATCATGACAAGAATGCTGTATGTGATAGTTATATTGTTGAGTTTGTTCATGATGCTACTGGAAATTATTATGAGAGAGAAAAATATGGTTGTAGAAATTTTCATGGTACTAAAATACCTCTCTACATGCTGAAAATTTTGAAGTTACTCGTGTTTTATCTTCCTATTCTTGTCACTTTGTTCTTCATGAATTTATTTGTGTACAAGATTCCTTTTCATAGGATGTGGGTTAGACTTAAAAGTGTTTCTTATTTGCTTTTGATGCTCTCTTTTGCTTCAACTCTTATTTTCATGAGAGCATCATTAAAATTACTGAGCCCATCTTAATGGCTATAAAGAAAGCACTTCTTGGGAGATAACCCATGTTTTTATTTTGCTACTGTTTTGTTGTGTCTTGGAAGTTGTTACTACTGTAGCAACCTATCCTTATCATGTTTATTTCGTTTTTGTGCCAAGTAAAGTCTCTAATAGAAATTTGATGCTAGATTTGGATTTTTGCGCAGAAACAGATTTCTTATCTGTCACGAATTCGCGTTTTTCTCTCTGTAGAAGAATCAAAAAAATCTGCGAAAATTCATGCGTGATCCCCAGATATGTACGCAACTTTCATTAGTTCTGAGTTTTTCCATCTGAGCAAGTTAAGTGCCTCAAAAAAATGCGTCTTTACGGACTGTTCTGTTTTAATAGATTCTGCCTTTTATTTCACATTACCTCTTTTACTGTGTTTGATTGGATTTCTTTGCTCCATTAAATTTCAGTAGCCTTGGGTAATGTCTAGAAGTGTTGGGAATGATTGTGTCCTTGCTGAACATGTGAATTTTTGATTATACACTAACCCTCTGATGAGATTGCTTTGAGTTTGGTGTGGAGGAAGATTTCAAGGATCAAGAGAGGAGGATGATATGGTATGATCAAGAAGAGTGAAAAGTCTAAGCTTGGGGATGCCCCCGTGGTTCATCCCTGCATATTTCAAGAAGACTCAAGCGTCTAAGCTTGGGGATTCCCAAGGCATCCCCTTCTTCACAAACAACTTATCAGGTCACCTCTAGTGAAACTATATTTTTATTCCATCACATCTTATGTTCTTTACTTGGAGCGTCTGTTTGCTTTTATTTTTGTTTTTGTTTGAATAAATTCGGATCCCAGCAATCCTTGTATTGGAGAGAGACACGCTCCGCTTTTTCATATTGAACACTGGTGTTCTTAGTTTTGCTTTAATGTTCATGGCGAAGTTGAAAGCCGCTTCGTTGATTGCTATTTGGTTGGAAACAGAAAATGCTTCATGTGGTAAATGGTATATTATCTTGAATAATTTGATACTTGGCAATTGTTTTGAGCTCTCAAGTAGATCATGTTTAAGCTCTTGCACCATGTAGTTTAAATCTATTAGTGGAGAACTACCGTAGAGCTTGTTGAAATTTAGCTTGCATGATTGGTCTCTCTAAGGTCTAGATATTTTCTGGTAAAAGTGTTTGAACAACAAGGAAGACAGTGTAGAGTCTTATAATGCTTGCAATATGTTCTTGTGTAAGTTTTTGTTGTACCGGTTCATACTTGTGTTTGCTTCAAACAACCTTGCTAGCCAAAGCCTTGTACTGAGAGGGAATGCTTCTCGTGCATCCAAAAACCTTGAGTCAAAACCTATGCCATTTGTGTCCACCATAACTACCTATATGTGGTATTTTTCTGCCATTCCAAAGTAAATTGCTTGCGTTCTACCTTTAAAATTTCATTCCTTGTCTTTACAATACATAGCTCATGGGAAAGTAGCCTAAAAACTATTGTGGTGATGAATATGTTGCTATGTATCTTAGTTCTTATAAGTTGCTTGTTAGCGGTAACCATGTTTCTGGGGATGCCATCAACTTTTTACTTTGTTGAATATCATGTGAGTTGCTATGCATGTTCGTCTTGTCTGAAGTAAGGGAGATTTCTCATGATTAAATGGTTTGAGTATGCATATTGTTAGAGAAGAACATTGGGCCGCCAACCAAAGCCATGTATCATGGTGGAAGTTTCAGCTTGGACATTAATCCTCAGAATCTCTTATGAGAATATTATTGTTGTTGAATGCTTTAAGCATTAAAAAGAGGAGTCCATTATCTGTTTTCTATGTTGTCCCGGTATGGATGTCCTCAAGTTGAGATATATCAAAATCGAGAAATCAAATGTGATTTATCTCCTTGGACCTTTGTACAGGTGGCATAGAGGTACCCCTTTGTGACACTTGGTTGAAACATATGTAATGCAATGATAATCCATGGAAATCCGAGCTAATTAGGACAAGGTGCGGGCACTATTGGTATTCGATGCATGAGGCTTGCAACTTATAGGAGGTTTTATGCATAACACATATGAATTATTACTACCGTTGACAAAATTGTTTCCATGTTTTCAAAATAAAAAGCTCTAGCACATGAGTAATCCCTGCTTCCCTCTGCGAAGGGCCTTTCTTTTACTTTATGTTGAGTCAGTTTACCTACTTCTTTCTATCTTAGAAGCAAACACGTGTGTCAACTGTGTGCACTGATTCTTACATGATTACTTATTGCACTTGTTATATTACTTTATGTTGACAATTATCCATGAGATATACATGTTACAAGTTGAAAGCAATTGCTGAAACTTAATCATCCTTTGTGTTGCTTCGAAACCTCTTACTTTGAATCTATTGCTTTATGAGTTAGCTCTTATGTAAGTCTTTTTGATGCTTTTCTTGAAAGTACTATTCATGAAAAGTTTTTGCTATATGATTCAGTTGTTTAGTCATTATCTTTTTGTTAGCAATCTATTGCTTTGAATCACTTCATTCATCTCATATGCTTCACAATAATATTGATCAAGATTATGTTGGTAGCATGTCACCTCAGAAATTATTGTTTTTATCGTTTACCTACTCGAGGGCGAGTAGGAACTAAGATTGGGGATGCTTGATACGTCTCCAACGTATCTATAATTTTTGATGTTCCATGCTAGTTTTATGACAATACCTACATGTTTTGTTCACACTTTATATCATTTTTATGCATTTTCCGGAACTAACCTATTAACAAGATGCCGAAGTGCGGTTCTGTTTTTTTTTGGTTTCAGAAATCTTACAGGAAATATTCTCGGAATTGGACAAAACAAAATCCAAACTTCCTATTTTCCACGGAGGGTTCCAGAACATCGAAGGAGAGTCGGAGGCGGCCAGCAGGGGACCCACACCATAGGGGGGCGCGGGCCCACCCCTGGCCGCGCCGCCATGTGGTGTGGGCACCCCTGGCTCCTCCGAGGCCGCCCTTCCGCCTATATATTCTCTCCATCGCGAAAACCCTAAAAAACCAGTCATATTCCACGAAGAGTTCTGTAGCCGCCGCCATCGCGAAGACAAGTTTCAGGGGACAGAAGTCTCTGTTCCGGCACGCCGCCGGGACGGGAATTGCCCCCGGAATCCATCTCCATCGACACCGCCGCCATCTTCATCGCCGTTGCTGCCTCCCATGATGAGGAGGGAGTAGTTCTCCCCGAGGCTAAGGGCTCTACCGGTAGCTATGTGGTTCATCTCTCTCTCCCATGGTGTGATCTTTATGAATATGTAGATGTCACTCTTGTCTATTATGCACTCTAGAGGTTACTTTAATATGAACTCTGGATTCACTCTCCACGGTGTAATGGTGACAGTGTGTGCATCGTGTGTGTTTCCTTTATGACGTTGTGGAGCTTGTTTACTCCGGCTTGAGGGAGCTCTTGTAGCCCTACACAATGAATGGTGTTTGTTATCCAACAAGAGAGTGTTTGAGAGTAGCATTTATTTATTCATCTATGTGATCATAGGCTTTGCAATCTAGATGTCATATGCTATTCAAGTGCTTTATTATGTGAACTTTGGGGTTACTGTGACCTCGGCGTAAAGGTACAGTGTGTGCGCCGTGTGTAACTCCCTTATGAATTGTGGTGTGTTAGTACCTCCTATGAATGCTCACGGTGACAGTGTGGGGTGTTCATTAGTACTTGGGAATACGCCTTTGAGGTGTGCTTTTGCACACTTGCCCAATGAATTTGAGTTCTTTATCCAACAGGAGATTAGTATGATGAAGTGCTTATATTTATATTCAATTATGATTGCAATGTTGAGAGTGTCCACTAGTGAAAGTATGATCCCTAGGCCTTGTTTCTAAGCATTGAAACACCGTTTCCAACAAGTTCTGCTACATGTTTGCTTGTTGCCATCTTTATTTCAGATTGCAATTGTTACTTATAATCATCCATATTACTTGTATTTCACTATCTCTTCGCGAACTAGTGCACCTATACATCGACAAGTGTATTAGGTGTGATGGGGACACAAGAGACTTCTTGTATCTTAATTGCAGGGTTGCTTGAGAGGAATATCTTTGACCTCTACCTCCTGAGTTCGATAAACCTTGGGTGATTCACTTAAGGGAAACTTGCTGCTGTTCTACAAACCTCTGCTCTTGGAGGCCCAACACTGTCTACAGGAATAGAAGCGTCCGTAGACTCAGTATCCTATCAATCCTATTAAGCCTTAGGTCAGGATGTCACACAATTGCTTGTCGCCCTCCTCGGATGATGCTCGTCGCCATCCTTCTCCTCCACACAATATGTCTCAACACCGGGTACGACTGGCCTCATGTGATGAGTATGGCATGGTCCAAGCGGCACCTTCCATGATGCTAGCAGAAAGCCGCCATAAACTTCCTTTACCTCTTGGATCCTATGCCACCTTGTATACATACGTGAGTCATCACTGCGAGCATCTCGGTGAGCACGGTGAGCCACCTCTGCCAATTCCAAGATAGGACAATGTGTCAAATACCAAGACGACATATCCAAATCCCTCATATCCATAGTGAAAGTAGATGGGATGGCCATGTTGACCCATGTTGTGTTTTCTTTAATGTATATGCATGCATATCCCTGATAATTCAATGATTTGTGAAAATGATACTACACTCCTACATTCCACATGTACGTAAATTGTACTAGTCTGAAACCAATCGGTCCTGCTTGTTCCACCCCTTGCAACCCTAAGTAAATGGGATAGAAAGCAACAAAAGCAAGGACATGTGCTTACATCTGATTCTCCAACGCAATAAAACCTTGTTCTTCACAGTTTAATAAGCATCGGATCTATCAAGGGAGGTTAGTATGAGCCGGTTGCATCAAGGTTGTCATTGGCATCCTCCTAGGCTTGCGCATCACCCTTCATGCTCTTGACCTGCATCTTCACCCACGTCGTCATCGAGCTCCGTGCTTAGGCGCCAGAGCATGCGAACGGTGATCTTCAGCACGAGATTCGCAGGTAGGGACGGCGTGCACATGATGATCCGAAGATGACTATGAGCATGACGTCGGTGATGATTAGCAGGTCATCCACGATTAGGAGGCAGTCGACGATGAGCATAGAAACGATGATGTACTCTTACACGGTCGCCATAGATGCTCCCTTCTCCATATACACTGATCTGTAGATATACAAATTGTTATATGGAATTGGTCTACTTCCATATATCAGTTCAAAACCATTTTGATTTTTTTAATATTTCCCCCGCATGTTTCCTTGTCTCTGATATGGTAAAGTTTACTTCATTTGTGTACACCTTTCACTCGTTATAATTGTGGTCACCTTTACTTCCTGTACCCCATGCAACACGTCCATGTTGATGCATGGATGTGTGTGTTTCGAAGCCATGCACGTGCTGATCCAGCCCCTGAAAACAGTGTGCGATAGCATCCGAAAATGGACGAAAAAAACCCCACAGGAAAGTGTTGTCTATTCTATCTATGGTGTTGGATGAGAGAAAAAACATGTCTATTCTATCTATGGTGTTGGAAGAGAGAACCAATCTGAGGTTGGGTGGTTAGTAGGATGGTTGTACCCCTAGCCCATCAGAGTTCAAACCCCAAGTTTGACATATGTGTGTCTCATAAAGGAAGAATATTCATTCGGTGAAAGGTGACGTTCCCGTAGACAGCGAGACGCCTATGGTTACTTCATCAATTTCAAGATCCAATCCACCGGCTCAGTCTTTCAAAGGTGCTCATAGGGGTAGGGTGTGGGTGTGTGTGTTCATAGGGGTGAGTGTATGCGTGTATATATGAGCGCCTACGTTGTCCTGTGTTTCTAAAAAAATACTTGCAATGCAACAAAACACCGGCCATGGAGGGGGCACTACTAGGAAAACCCTCATCTGTGGCGCATTTTTTGTTTCTGTGGCGCATATTCCATGCGCCACACAAGTCACGCCACAATATTTTTTGTGGCGCATATCTACATGTGCCACAGAATTTTCAAACTTCTGTGGTGCACCAGGCATGCATGCGCCACAAAAAGTTTTCGCTGGCATACCCAGCAGCGGTGCGCTACAGTTTTTTTAATTTAACAAAATGGCGGCCAGATCCAGATCTGGGGCTGCTGGAATTTCGCCAGATTTTTTTTGTAATTTGTCGGAGGCCGCCGGGGTGGTGGGTGGGGTGTGGTGGGTGGAGGAGGAGGAGGATGCCGAGGAGGAGGAGGTCTGCCGGAGGGGGGAGGAGGAGGAGGCCGACAAAGGGGGTCACCGGAGGTGGGGGAGGAGGGCGTCGCTGGAGGAGGATGAGGAGGAGGAGGTCGCCGGAGGAGGAGGAGGTGGTGGTGGTCGCCGGAGGAGGAGGAGGTCGGGTGGTGGAGGTGGTCGCCGGGTGAAGGGAGGAAAAGGAAGGAGAAGAAGGGGAAGTGGAAGTGGAGGAGATGTGGAGGAGAGGAGGAGGGAGGAGGAGAAAATAGAGAGGGAGAAGGGCGCCTCCGGATTTGAAATTTCGGCCTAACAATTATGTGGCGCATATGCATATGATGCGCCACAGATTTTTTTTTGGTCGGCTTGCCCATGTGCTTCTTCGTTTTAGGGAGAGGAAATAGCAAATCACACCACTTGTTGGTATCTCTTTTGCAAAAAAAAAACACAATAGTGGTTTGTTGTTGCAAGGAACACCACATTTTGCAATAATTGTTTGCACATAACACATAAAGATAATTAAGCAGCTTGATGCCCAATTAGTTAGTCAGGCTTATTGTTAGGTGGCCCAGCATGAAAATTCCTCTTTATGATCTGCCGCATCGTAAGTTTGGACAATTGACTATTTTCAAAAATAAATATGAATATTTCCAAAATTTGGACACTTTTCAAAACCTAAATATTTTCAATTCTGAACATTTTTAAAATCTGAACAAATTAAATATGGACATTTTCAATTATATTTTTTAAAAAATTTTGAACTTTTCAAAATCTGAACAAAATTTAAACTATGACCATTTTTTAATGTGAATAATTGTAAAATTTGGAACTTTGCAATTTTGGTTTTTATACGAATTGATTTTTTATTTATAAATTTATAAATTTTGAATATTTTTCGTAATCTTAACATTTTTAAAATATAAAATTTATTAAAATTTGAACTTTTTATTAAAATTTAAACCTTTTCCAATTTTGAACAATGATGCTGGCGGCGGTGCACCCGCACGCACGAGGAGGCCAAGGGTATTCTGGCTGGGACCGATGGATTTCCTCGTGTTGCAGGTTGTGCGGATTTCTCGATCCCGCGCCACCGGCTATCTCCAGGGTGGACACCTCCGCAGGGACGAGACAATGGAGAGGAATTACCACGCTGGACCGTTGACAACAGGATTGATTAACTGGCCATCAATTGTTTTAATTACTGATTATGGGTTGTATGCAAATAATTACATCAATGTGTGGTGTTCCTTGCAAAAACAAACCACTATTGTGGTTCTATGCAAAACAAAGGCACCAACAAGTGGTGTAATATATTTCCTCTTTTAGGGAGGATCGATGGGTTGGATGTGTGGTATTTTTGGACGTTTTAGATTGTGTTCCAAGGGGAGATCCGCGGCAGGTGCATTATGGACATCTTATTGGCGCTGGAGAGAGAGGGAGAGGGAGAGGGAGAGGGAGAGGGAGAGGGAGAGGGAGAGGGAGAGAGGGAGAGAGGGAGAGGGAGAGAGAGAGAGGGAGGGAGAGATAGAAGAGCCGGTAGGTGCTGTCGCTAGGTGGGGATGTGGGTTTCACATTAATAGCAAGATATAACGAATAGAAAGAATAAGTGTCACTTATTTCATCGTGCCAAATATCGAAACATTGATTGGGGTAGGAAATAAAATCATAGATAACGAAAAGCAACGACTTTGTTGTAGCATGAATTAAGGATCCCGAAAATGAGCGACGTTGAGATGACACATGAAATGACGAGCAACACCTGTCATTCAATAATAACACGTGAAACAATGGCACCTGGCAGGTGATCTTTAGATCGGCTAGGTGTGGTTGGTGACCATACTATCGAACAATAACCATGTGACATCCTCCGCGATGGCTCGGTCGCAACAGATATGTCGTGGACCATGATGGTGGTGAGAACGAGAATCTAGTAGTGTGGACATATGATGGGCGTACGGCCGGCGAGCTTTAATTCGGTCGACGGCCGACTATATTTGTTCCCGCTTCTTCATTACCATGAATTGATTTGGATCCGGCCGGTTAGTGATGGCGACATGATATGAGAACCCCCCACCCCACACAAATCTTACATTCTCTTCGATGCGACACACACACGCGCGCGCGCACACACACAATATGTCGAGATGAGACTAGTTGTCTCTGGGCATGGCGACACCTTTCTATCATGACACATGCCTCGTTCCACATGTTTTGCGCGGGTTTTTTTTGTTGGCAGCTATCTTGTTGGGTAGCCACCTTTATACGAAATGACCGACCGGTATTTACCAAAATTCGTGCAATTTGCGCCCAAATTTAAATGGTTCTACTCCCTTCGATCTATAACCAATGTGATTTAGTTTGAATTTAAACTAGAACCATGAAACTTATTATGGACTAGAGGCAGCAGATGGATGAATTTTAAAATTAATTTGAAAAATCTCGAAAGGTAATTCTACCCACATTGGTATATGTTCGAGAACAAGAAAAAAGAATAACTTTGGTTTTAGCCGTTGTTGATTTTTCCCCCAACTTTGCTTTTGGGCTAGTAGAAGCTAGCGATTGAGATGGATCCCGGCCAGTTGACTTGCCGCGCCCGGGTTGACACCCGCGTCAGCTGTGCATCCATGTATCATCGGAAGCAACATGTTTAGCTACGCATCGTGTGCCTCCTGAAACACCTTAAACATAATGCCGGTCGCCGTTAGTCTTGGCGTCGTTCCCATGGAGACTGTTTGAAGGAAGGCGTTTGTCTTCTGGATTTCTTCCCTAAGCCTCATGTTCTCCAAGAGCAACTGCTGCCGGGCGGTTTTGCCAGCTTGTACCATCCGCCCACTGCATGTGAGGCACCTACTATCCTCTATTGCGGACATGAGGGTTAGGCGTTCAGCTTTTAGCGACTCATTCTCTTCTCTAAGCTCATTTTTCTCCTTCCTCTGTCCCTGGATCTGCAATTGTTAATTCCAAACACGAAAAATTCAAGCAATTAGCAGAGAGTAGTGCATTATAATATGATGACAAGCCAAAATGGCTCCGGTGGATCGGACGAGAATGGTTCTACCTTTTGGGAGGTTCGTCGGTTCTGGAACCAGAACTTGACCTGATTTGCAGTTATGCCAAGCCTCCTAGCAAGGTCCGCACGCTCTTTTTCATAAGGATGTTGGTTTTCCCGGAACACACTACACGTAAAGTTAGCAAGAATAGATAAGCGTCACATACCTCTTCTTCAATAAGAAATAAAGTATATTATGTAATAATGTAATGTATACGTTTCGAGCTGATGCACTTGGTCTTGGTTGTAACGCCTTCCACTCCAGTCTGTTCTCCTCGTGTTGTCATTGCTATTGTCTTGCTCAGCTGCTGTTGTGCTAGCATCACCATTTTTGCCCATGTTGGTGTTCTTCACAAGTCCAAGCAGACCATCTGGATCAACTCTAAGATCTTGCAACATCAGGCTGTACTCACCAGGGCTTCCGATGCCGAGGACAAGCTCAGTGTTCACATCATCGTTATGTTCTTGCTCCCACTGTCCCTCCATGGTGATCTATTAAACAAAAGCATGCGGATAAATCTCACGAAGAAATAGTGTTAGAGGTATCACTAAGAAATCATTAGATGTTTATTCCCCAATGTACAACCAAAAGTATAAGTGAAAAAACTTTACAACTTAGAAAAAAGGGACGGTGTTTGAACACAAAGTACATCTACACTTTAATACTGAAAATAGCCAACGTATTGGTCAAGTATTTCTTCACCTACTAAGAGGAGTAAGTCGGTACAGATAGATCTGGTGGATGCAGATCTAGATAATTCGAATTCGTTCCTTTATAAGAAAGATAGACATAATAAATGATCTCAAATTAATAGCAATATCTTACCATATTTTCTCAAAGGGTTCTAAAATAAATACTACACAATAACATGTTGATACGCTGCAATAAATAATTAAATGATGCGGTTCCCAAAGGTTTCGATTGGAGGAAAAACATAGGATCCATAACCAATCTCACAGTAAGTGTAATAATGAAATAAGACATGTTTTACCATTTGAAGTTTCTTTATAGCAAGATACAACAGATCTATATTACATCGTTCACCCACGTGCCACTCACTTTGTGGTGGATCTAATTCACACTGTTTCTAAAAACAAGTGGGATGCTACATGTTGGGAAGAATCCATGATAGATCTAAGAATGAGACATAAATAAGATTTGATTATGTAATAAGATCTATAGATCTAGGATACATGTTATGAATAACCCATTTTCAACTTTCGACGTTATAGATCTAAGAATAGCAACACAAACAAGATGACATTATAGATCTAAGAATGAGACATAAATAAGATCTATAGATCTATGCTACATGTTTTACCATTTGAAGCTTCTTTATAGCGAGATACTATAGATCTACCAAATAACACGTGGAACGTTACTTTGTCTAACCACGTGGCACTCACTCCATTGTGGATCTAACGCTCTTTCCTAGAACACGTGGGGAAATACTGTGAAGAATCTGTGCTCAATTTGAGATGTTATAGATCTAAAAATAGCAAGAATAAACAAGAGTTGATTATATAACATAATACAATATGATATATCTCGTGTAAATACCGTTGAACTAAGCAGTAGTCCTTTGTATGAGCACCGGGGTAAACGACAAAAGTGCAGTAGTATTGTTTTGTGACTGAGCTCTCAACTGGCCAGGGTGCAATGTATATATAGCCGTCAACACCTATAAGAAATACTATCGAAAATAATTGCAGTACCTAAGATTTGTGCAAGCATTAATTTTTATATAAATATAGGACACACGTGGTCCCCATGCTTGGGATTTCGACCGTTGCTATATAGTGTATATTTGGTGCATATTTAATACATTAATGAGCATATTTATGGCACAAAATATTTTGTAATATATAATATATATGGACATGGATTATATCTTGATGCAGTAAGATATTTTTATTCCTATAAATATATATATGTACTCCATTATTAATTATTTACACTAGTCATCAATTTGTGCGCCTGCACGGGCTAGATTAAACCTGACATATTTCAAATATTTTCTTTAAATTCTAAATTTAAGGAGGGTAATCAAAAGGGTAAAAAGAACTACATTACTCCTTCGCTAAATTCCTTCTTGTAATATGCTTTATATTCGGTAGTAATCATGGAGGGATATACACAATATATTTGATGACTATATATGAATCAAAATAACATTTCAAGCCATTTAAATTCAAAATTGATAAACAAATCATATTAATATGACATAAATGAATATAGCTGCAATAAGATATTATAAGTCAAAAATAATGCCAAGGTGAAAAAATAATCAAAGCCTTTAGAAGGCATCATTTTTCTGAAAAAAACCAATAAGGGGAAGATGAGTGTTGGTCTATGGATCACAACCGATTCAATTATTGAGAGAAAATACTTATATATGCCAACTGAAAAATTCGTATGGTATCTGTTGTTTGCAAATGGTTATTTCTAGGAAATAACATACTGCAAATACAGTCCAAACATCAAATACAGTAGCCTCCTAGACATAACATTAATTATCTCCTGTCCTAAAGCACAATAGATCTGCACCTACATTTGATAAAAGTTAATTTTTTATGTTAAAATCTGAACGAAAATTCATAATAAATGTTGGCAGGAAAATCAGTAACATATCATAGAAGTTGACACCAGGTCACTAACAAAGAGAATTAGAACTTATACTCAGGTTACTAAAGTTAAGAAACACAAGTGTTTAGGGTTTTGCTTGGGGCAATGCCTCTCCACGCATCTCTTTATATATAGATCAGCTACGTACATAATACACGTATACATGACAGGTATAATACATCTAGACCTACTTTAACACTCCCCCTCAATCTGAACTTCTACTTTGTACAAGGTTCAGATTGGTACTAAAACGGTCTAGCATCTGTCGAGTAGCTGGTTTGGTAAACACATCAGCTAGCTGATCATTGGAAGAGATGAACCTGACTTGAAGAGCTCCAGACGCCACGCGCTCACGAACAAAATGGAAATCGATCTCAATGTGCTTTGTCCTTGCATGGAACACTGGATTAGCTGTCAGGTAAGTTGCCCCTAAATTATCACACCACAATATGGGTGTTCGCTGCCGAGATACTCCTAACTCCTTGAGTAGAGACTCTATCCAAATAGCTTCAGCAGCGCCATTCGCCAATGCTTTGTACTCTGCCTCGGTACTCGATCTCGAGACAGTGGGTTGTTTCTTCGAACTCCAAGAAATAAGATTCGACCCAACAAAGATGGCGTACCCTCCAGTGGATCGTCGATCATCCACACATCCTGCCCAATCTGCTTCAGTAAACACACTGATTCCTGTCGAGGCCGACTTGCGAAAAAGCAATCCCGTGCTCAAGGTGCCCTTGACATAATGCAATATGCGCTTGACTGATTCCCAATGTACATCAGTCGGCTGTGACATGAACTGGCATACTTTGTTTACCGCAAATGGTATGTCCGGACGGGTGAGAGTCAAATACTGGAGGCCTCCAACGACGCTGCGATAGCAGTGAGAATCCTCATCACTCAAGAAAGTGCCAATCTCTCGAGACAGATGCTCCGTCACATTCAGCGGTGTAGAAGTGGGTCTACAATTCTCCATACTCACACGGTGCAAAAGATCCAATGCATACTTCCGTTGAGTGATAGTCATCCCCCCTAAATTCTAGGACGCTTCAAG
This sequence comes from Lolium multiflorum, assembly GCA_030979885.1. Lineage (NCBI taxonomy): Eukaryota > Viridiplantae > Streptophyta > Magnoliopsida > Poales > Poaceae > Lolium > Lolium multiflorum. The sequence continues at coordinate 65,036,638 of CM061752.1, read as the reverse complement.
ACCCAAGAAGTACTCTAGCGCACCAAGATCCTTAATGGGAAAACTGGATGAGAGGGCACGCACAAGTCCATCAACCGCCCCTGGAGTAGAACCAGCAATGACAATATCATCGACGTACACCAACATGTACACCTGAACACCATCTCGAGAAAAGGTGAACAAGGAAGTGTCAGCCTTGGAGGGAACAAAACCCAAATCAACCAGCAAAGCGCTCAGTCGAGCATACCAAGCGCTCGGGGACTGCTTCAAGCCATAGAGAGCTCGCTGCAACTTACACACATGGGAGGGATACCGATCATCCTCAAAGCCGGGTGGTTGTTGCATGTACACATCCTCGGACAGAAAACCATGGAGGAAAGCATTGCTGACATCAACCTGACGGAGACTTCATCCGCGAGACACGGCAAGAGAGAGAACCAGCCGCACCGTAGCTGGTTTGACAACTGGGCTAAACGTATCACCATAGTCAATGCCATGCCGCTGAGTGAAACCCCGAGCGACGAGTCGAGCCTTATGTTTATCAATAGAACCATCAGGGCGATGCTTGGTCTTAAAAATCCACTTGCAGCCAACAACATTGACGCCGGGAGGACGAGGAACCAAGACCCATGTCCTGGTGTGATGAAGGGCAGCAACCTCCTCAGCCATGGCAGCGCGCCACGCAGTCTCACGGAGTGCATCACGATGTGAGACGGGCGTAGCAAAGAAGGCCCGTCGGCTAGGATCATAACGCACCGTACCATCGGTGTACATCCTCTCACGCCGAGTGTTGTCACGAGCACGAGTGACCATGGCGTGGCCTGGAGCAGCCGGGGGCATCGCGGTCGAGGAGCCCTCGACAGAAGGCGACGCGGGCTGATCAGGGATAGGGGCCGCGCTGAGAGAGGCAGCGGCAGCGGGTGACGCGCAGGTCGACCCATCGCGTGACGCAGCAGGCTCGGGCGAGGGAGCTGCATGTGGCGCGGGATCTCGCGCCTCCGCATGCACGTCGATCACCGGGGCATGCTCAGCGGGCGCGGACGGTGGTGCAGCTTCGGCGGCCATTTGTTCCTGCACAAAAGGAGCACTACCAGGCACATCAAGAGGTAAACAGGACAAGTCATATTTGCGCATAGTGACACTCGTAACCGGTTCATCGGACGGAAAAGACAGTGCATCCGCTAGGGTGGAGACGTCGACCGAAACACCGGGAGTGGCATAGGGAAACACGGACTCGTCGAAGACAACATCACGAGATACATAAATGCGACCCGTGGACCTATCCAAACACTTATAACCTTTGTGCATGGGGCTGTACCCGAGGAAGACACACATAGTGGACCGAAACGCAAGCTTGTGTGTGTTATATTTGCGCAGACTTGGCCAGCACGCGCAACCAAAGGTGCGAAGGAAGGAATAGTCAGGCTTGACCTGAAGAAGCCGATAGATAGGTGTATCTTGCTGCAAAACAGCAGTCGGCATGCGATTGATCAAATAGCACGCCGTAAGAAAAGCCTCATCCCAAAAACGCAAAGGGAGAGAAGAATGAGCAAGAAGAGCAAGCCCCGTTTCCACCAAATGACGGTGCTTGCGCTCCGCCACCCTGTTTTGCTGCGAGGTATGCGGGCAAGAGACACGATGAGCAATGCCAGTGCGCTTGAAATAGCTATGAAGCCGATGATACTCACCACCCCAGTCCGACTGAACGGTTTTGATTTTAGTGTCTAAGAGACGCTCAACATGAGCCTGAAAGGCATAAAACACTTGCTCAACATCAGACTTGTGCTTGAGGAGATAAATCCACACAAAACGAGAATAATCATCGACAAAACTCACATAGTACTTATACCCTCCCGAGGAAGAAATAGCAGGACCCCAAACATCGGAGTGAATCAACTCAAGAGGCATAGTAGAAACACGATGAGAAGCATGATATGGCAATTGTCGACTTTTAGCACATTGAAAAGCATCACAAACTGGAGTCTGATTATTTGGAGAGCACACTAAATCATTATTTCTAACAATGTGTTGAACGACATTATTGGTGGGGTGACCAAGGCGATGGTGCCACTGTGAAGCAGAAGCACGGACACTAGACGACGCTTGACGTGATGATGACGAAGAGGCACGGCTGAACGGCACCGGGTAGAGACCGCCGTGACTCCTACCGTGTAGCAGGACCTTCTTGGTGACCTTGTCCTTAACAAGGAAAAAAACTTATGAAATTCCACAAAGACATTGTTATCACAAACAAGGCGATAAACAGAACGAAGGTGCTTGCTAATGTGCGGGACATGAAGGATATTATGCAAGCGAAGAGATGAACCGGTTAATTGAGAGTGACCAATATGCGAAATAGACAAACCTGCACCGTTGGCCACTTGCACTTGATCCTTCCCGCCATAGCGCTCATGGACATGCAGGCACTCAAGATCACTTGTCAGGTGGTCGGTGGCACCTGTATCAAGGTGCCAATATTGCTCGTTGTCGTTGGAGGAGGTCGAGGCGCCGTTGCCGGAGCGCTGATCCCGATCATAGCGCCGACGACAGTCATTTGCATCATGCCCCCATTTGTCACAAATCTGGCACTGGGGACGCCAGCAACGGTTGCGACCGTTGCCGCCACCGTTTCCTCCTCCTCCATTGTTGCGGGCATTGCCGCCATTGCCGTTGCCGTCAGTGCGGCGGCGATCCTGGCCACCTGGCCACCCTGGCCGTAGCCGATCTGGCCCTGCGGAGCTCCCTGGCCGGCAGGACAACCGCCGCTTGGGCGGTTGGAGTCATACGTGCGCCCAGGGTTGTTGAGGTGGACCGGGCGTGACGCGAGATTGGCGGAGGACGTCCAGTCCTCGCTTTCCGCCTGCTGCTTCTGGAGACTTTCGAAGTTCAGCACGTTCTTGTAGAACACTGCGAGGGTGACGGGGGCCGGCGCAAAGTCCATGGAAGCGGCGATGGGGTTGTATGCAGGGCCGAACCCTGCCAACATGTAGTCGATGATCTCGTCATCGCGAAGCGGGGATCCAGCGGCAGCCATGGCGTCGGCGAGTGCCTTCACCTTCTGCATGTACTCGCTGGCCGATTTATCGCCCTTCCGAAGCCCTTGGATCTGGCGGCGAAGAGCACGAACGCCGGCTCGGTTCTCGGCGGAAAACATGGCGTGAACGGCACTCCAAGCCGCCGCAGCCGAGGTGCAGCCGATGAGTTGGGCTGAGATATCCTCATGCATCGAGCCGAGGAGATGATCGAGAACCTTCTGGTCCATCGTCCACCACTGCGCGTAGTCAGGATTGACAACGTCGCGCGCGTCAGTTCCGGTCCCTTCCTTGATGGTCGCGGATGGGGCATGTGCCGATCCGTCGAGGAAGCCATGGAGACGGGCACCGGCGAGGTTGGGAAGGGCGTGAGCCCTCCAGAGCATGAAGTTGTTGCCGTTTAACCGCACGGTGATGGCGGGGAGGACCGGCGCAGCTGCAGTTGCAGATGGCGGATCGATGACGGGTCCAGCGACCGTCGTGGAGAGACTCCCCACGGTAGACAACGTGAGGGCAGAGCTGGTCATCGCGGCAGACGCGTGGCGAGGAGGCACAGCGGCTGCGGCTGATCAGAGAGGCGGCGCGCGGCGGAAGACTCGCGGCGGCGGCGGGAGCCCTAGGTGGCTCTGATACCAAGTTAAGAAACATAAGTGTTTAGGGTTTTGCTTGGGGCAATGCCTCTCCACGCATCTCTTTATATATAGATCAGCTACGTACATAATACACGTATACATGACAGGTATAATACATCTAGACCTACTTTAACAACTAATGAAATCATAATGACTGTTATGAAACTAAAATACATATGCACCCCGGACAGTTTTGTACTAAATTCAAGTTCGTTAAATATATTAGGATGAGATGCTTTTGCTTAAACGATATTGGACATGCCCTGTGATAGAAACGTAATAAAATAATCACTCTATTCCAAACTTATTTTACAATCTGCTACGGAAAATAGATCAATAAGATGAAATTTTCTCTTCAACTATTTGTACAGAAGAGGGAAGGGTTGTTGTGTAATTTAGCATCCACCTCAATGCCAGATGCGACTCATCTTCCCCTGATCCATAAATTTCGACCGAACTGAAAGCCTAAAAAAAAAGAGCAAATCTGCATCTAGATTATAGAGAAGACTAACTAATCAATTACAATGACTCCTATACCGTTTCCATGCTTAGTGATGAAAAAAAAAATCGATGGTATGAGACAAACCATCAATATTTCAGTCAAAATCAGAGGAAATGCTTGGACTATACTTGCATCTAATGTCCACTCTTGTACTATCCAGGAGTTTCTATATTTTGGAGTAGTTATGTATTGACGCATAGGTTGATGGTGCTGATTTATATACTGAGAATCCTTGCATGGGAGACCAATAAAATTTAACTGGTGAAACTGAAAGCATATACTGTACAGAAAATTATATTAGAAGGATATTAATTACCTACAAAACACTAGTGCAAACATGGCCTTTTGCACCGGTTTTTAAAGGCCATATGCACCGGATGGCCAACCGGTGCAAACCATCCTGTGCAAAAGGCCCCCCCCCCCTTTTGCACCGGTTGGATTACGAATCGGTGCTAAAGGGGTCTCCACGTGGCCGTGTGGGCGCTCGGCGGGGAAGCAATACGAACCGGTGCAAAAGGGTTGGCGGCAGCGTTTTAGTGCAATTCCCTGCCGCGGCAGTCTGCCGCGGCAGGGAATTGCACTAAAACGCTGCCGCGGCAGAGACTCTGCCCCATTCGAAACACGGTATAATATTAATAATGCAGACAATTCAAATATATATATATATAGGAAACCATTATATTACATATATCGATCAAAGTGACACACGTTCATGCATATATATATATATGTCTACATCAACTTTGATACTGGATGTCGGCCACATAGTGTTCTCCGTCTGGAGCTAAGACTTGCTCAACTAAGAATCCCGCCAGCTCTTCTTGAATTGCTCGTACACGCTCGGTTGCTAGAAGACCGTCCCGCAACCGTTCGATCTAATCATTTGAAGAAGGTACGGTGGTCAATATATATGTGTGTGTATGTGAATGAAACAGAAGGTGATAAAATAAAGCCATGAATGTTGTTTACTTACATCAAGTTGTTCCAAAATGTCCCTCTTATGGTGGGTATTCTGGCGGATGAACTCGCAAACGTAATACCCGCATAAATTATTCCCGTCCTCCTGCCTCAAGCACTTTACGAGAACAAAATTCAATCAAAATAATATATATATATAATCAAGGATGATAATAATGGTATTGAAACTAGAATCATCAAAGAGATGCGCGGCGTAGCCAGTATTACTTACCGGTACTTGTTTTATTCGAAGTTCTTTATTCTTTAAACCCGGAGACTTGTTGGTGAACCGTTTCCAAGCCTTGAGGAGGATATCAGCCATGTTCCCCCACGCCTCAAGGGGTTTACTCTTCGAGTCCATGACTTCTACTATCCCGGTGTCGGGTTCAATGACTAGCAGGATATAGTGAAACCTGCGGACACACATATATATGCATAACTCATCAATTATACTTAACACATGGAGTAAGAAAAAAAGATTTAATGTGTGAAGACAGTAACACTCACGAGAAGTTGTAAGGAAATAGTATTGCCCTTTTGTATGAGTTTTTCCTTAAGACATATACCAAGTTATTCTCTGTGTCCTTGGGAGAGTTGTGGACAGTATACCCATTCACGGTATATGGGTCAACGAACCCAAGATCATAGATTTGCCCCTTGCGGCATTCGCGGATCTTCATTCTGCATAATACAATGAGAGTATGGTTATATGCATGCAATGGACGAGCCGCGGTAGAGACTTAATTACATAAATAATACTTACAGACAGTAGGCACTCAGCAGAGATTTGTCGAGGGCGTCTTGGTTGAATAACTGAAATAATTCACAAAATTCGATGTTCATCACGTCATTTCGCCCGTAGTGCTCATCTGTGATTGCCACCATGATCCAGTTCTTACCATCCTTACATTTTTCCATGTACCAATTATGCAGTCTTCGCAGTTGCGTTGATAGATTAGGCAACTCCTCAGCTCTGACAAGAGGTTGCCCGTACTTGTACTGGTATGCTATTTGGACATCATCACCCGTACTTGTAAGGAATTCTGCATCGATGCGGCTTAAGTACTCAGGAATACTCATACCGACCGCATCTGCCTCATCTTTGTATAGTCTTACCATCTCCGGATCAAAGCACGCTGTGACATCGGGATACACTTGGAGCGGGAGGCACGAGTTTTTCTGGTTTCCAAGCTGGGGAACTGGTTTCCCATCTACCTTACTTTTTTTCCACCGATCTCTTGCTGACACATTTGACTTGCGAATAGACCGGTCATAGTTCGATGAAAGACTTGGCTCAGGTTGATGAAGGCTCTTCAGCAGTTTCAACTTCTTTTCCAGAGATATAGCTGGCTCCGGCTCAAGCTGGGGCTTTTTCAATTTCAACATTTGTTGCTTGTGTTGTTCAGCTACGATCTTGGCATTTTCCTCAACTGTATAGTCATAAGGTCTCTTGGGAGGAACCTTAGGCACTCTTGGGAGGGGCTCTTGTTTGCGTCTCGGTGATCTGTTACGACTCAGCTGTGTCGTAGCGGACCGCCTAATTTTGCTCTTAGACTTGGGCTGCGGCGGCGGAGAAGGCTCACGCGGCGGCGGAGAAGGCTCACGGCGGCGAAAGGCTCACGCGTCGGCGGGGAAGGCTCACGCGCCGGCGGGGAAGGCTCACGCACTGGAGACGGCTGCATCGGTGGAGAATGCTGCCTCGGTGGAGACCTTGTTGGCGCCTTCCAACCCGGAATCACAATGAATTCTTTCGCCATAGAACTGTAGTGTTCTTGGCTTCTCCCAGCTCTAGCAAATCCCCTTCACCGGCTGGGTGGTCAAGCCTCAGCGGCCCATACCCATCCATAACTTGATCCACCCCGGCAACAGCGTAGCCAGGTGGAACCGGCTTGAAGTGGTATCTTTGATCGGGTACTGGCGGTAAGACATAGCCGACCGCCGCCTTGAGCGTTAAGTAGCCCATCGTTTGGAAATGTAGCTCACAAGGTGTAGACTCTGTGATAAAGTCCACAGGGTAGAGATCAAGATCCATCTGCGGTTCCACAGGGGAGGGAGGAGCCATCTGCGGATCCACATGTGCATCATCACCAGGCAGCTCCGTGGAAGCCACGCTGCTTTTCCGCTGAGATCCCTGGCCGGTAGCATCGAATGCAACTTCTTCTATCTGCGGATTAGGTTGAGGTTGGGTGACTGTGACTGAGCCTGACATTATCATCCTCACTTGCTCCTCTAGCTTAGCAACGCGTTCGTGAACCACATCCTTTTGCCTCTGACGGCTTCTATCGGGATATTTCTTCGTTTCTGCAGGAAACCCAATACACCACGGCTTGCCACCTGATGTGGTTCGTGTTCGTCCTGAGTGTTCAGGATTCCCAAGGGCGCGTGTGAGCTGGTCCTTCTCTCTTTCGGGACGGAACTTCCCCTCTTCAACTTCCTTTGCAACATTTCTAAAGGCTTCGATGGGAAGTGGGTTTTCCTTATGTCTTTGTGTATATATGCATAACCCTTGTGCGTCCAACGTGCCCCCATGCGCGTAAAACCAATCCCTTGACCGCTGGTTCCATTTCAGTACCTCTGGCTGGATCCCCTTTTTAATTAGCTCGTTCTCCCATTTCTCCCACTTAGGTCTGCCAGCATTGTAGCCTCCTCGCCCCATGGTATGGAAGTACATCTTATTAGAAGCATTTTTCGTATTGGTGTCAGACCTTTTCTTTGCCTTGTCCGATTTCTTTAACTTCACAAATTCCTCCCAGTGGTCTTTTATCTTCTCATAGGGGCCTTTGAAATCAGGAGTCTTCCCTTTCTTGACAAAGAAGCTGTCCAATTTCTTCTTGTAGTCGTTGAACTGTACTGCCATCTTCTTAAGAGCCCACTTCTTAACTCTTCGCTGTACGCTATTCAGCTCGGGATCCTCAGGGTCTGGCCTGTCATTCTCACTATCAGAGTCAGTTGGCTCCGGAAAGATGAAATTTTTCAGCAGATTCCTAAACATCACACTTTTTAATCTCGTGTCGACATAAGTAACTCCTTCGCCCCCCTTTACAGGTTTCTTCCATTCTTGAGTGGTGATCGGGACGGTGTCCCTAACAACAACTCCACATTGACTTACAAACTTTTTTGCGAACTTCTTGGGAGAAATCGGTTCGCCATCTATCGCGATTTCCGTGATGGTGCACCTTTCATGGTCTTCCATCTTTCTGGCCGCGCCTCGTTTAGTTCTGCCAGTAGAGTTTGTTGATCGGGAGGTCTAAAAGAAGAAACAACGTTAATACATGTATATGCACAAATCTGGAGGCTTGGTTAATTAATATTTATACACCTCGGCGGCGTCGTGAGCTTCTCCCTCGCAGTCGTCACCTTCTCCCTCACCGGAGCCGTCTCCACGGTTGTCTTGCTCATCTTCCTCACCGGAGGCGTCTCCACGGGTTCGCTCGTCTCCCTCGCCGGATTGGTTTAGGTAAAGAGAGGTGATATCCTCATCATCACGGATAATCTCCTCGACCATGTATTCTTTTTCTAGGTCTCGTTCCATAGTTTCTGCAAAGACTTACAAGTTATTCTAATGCTATAAACACAACGAAGCAGTAATTAACCAAGATAATGATATAAATAAATGATCAAATATTAGAGTTACACATATATATAAGTGCAAATAAAGGATAATGCTGAATACATAATCAAAGATCTGAGTTACACATATAGCTCGATCGGTCCCTAATACATCACACTACAAGCTCTCAACGGCGCCGACCGGGTCCCGAGCCGCGCCGGGTGAACACCCAAAGCCACGGAACAGTAACGGGAGCATAGCTAACATGAGATCCCCGCATAACTGACCATCCGGTCCTATACATGGTGTCTAACGCATACATGTAACGGCGAACATGCTCATCCTCCGCTGCAATGCGCTGAGCTACCACCTCCGGCGGGGCCGGCTCCCTCTGAAACGAACGTGGCCCATAAGACCTCCACCAGAGAATATCCGGGTCGACGACGGGACCCGGATTCCGCACCAAGGTGCGCGCCCCGGAAGATAACACCTCCCAGTGCCACCCCGGCGGAGCCCAGTCCCGAACTTCCCCCAACTGCCGCAACTCCTCTAAAATTGTCCTAGCTCCAGGACGCGGCGGGCGCGGCATCGTATGCAAACTAATATTGAATTTGAATAAATTACTTATGAATATATATATATCTTAGTAACAAATATTACTACTTTTGTCTAACACATACATTTTTATCTAACAAATATTTCTAACATATAAATTTCACTAATATTTTCTAACATATAAATTTCTAACAAATTTTTCTAACTCTAAATTAATTAATATTTTCTAACCCTAAATTATCTAACAAATATTCTAACATATAAATTTCTAACAAATATTATCTAACAAATATTCTAACATATAAATTTCTAACAAATATTATCTAACAAATATTGTAACATATAAATTTCTAACAAAATATTATCTAACAAATATTCTAACATATAAATTTCTATCAAATATTATCTAACAAATATTATAACATATAAATTTCTAACAAATATTATCTAACAAATATTATAACATATATATTTCTAACAAATATTATCTATCAAATATTCTAACATATAAATTTCTAACAAATTTATCTAACTAATTGAACTACTAAATTTCCTAACTAATTAAAACAAAAAAAATGAAAAAAAACAAAGGGGAGGCCGGGCGGGCTCACCTCTTAGCGGCTGCGCCGGCCGGGGAGAAGGGGGCGCGGCGCCCGGCGCTCGCGGGGCGCGCGGGGCGGCTCGCGAGGCGGCGCGGCAGGCGGCGCGGCGCGCGGCGCGGGCGGTGCCGGTCGGCGGCGGCGCGGGAGGAGGCGCCGGCTCGGCGCGGTGACGGCGCGGGAGGAGGCGGCGGCGCGGGAGGATGCGGCGGCCCGCGGGGACGGCGCGGAGGAGGCGGCGGCGCGGTAGACGGCGGCGCGGGTGGCGCGGTCGACGGCGGCGGCGGGCCGGCGCGGGAAATTTTGGCAGCACTTCGGTAGGAAAAGCCTCCTCGCGCGAAATGGAGAAGAAGGGGCGCGCGGGGGCAGTTATACTGCGACCCTTTTGCACCGGTTCGTGGCTGGAACCGGTGCAAAAGACCCTTTTGCACCGGTTCGAGCCACCAACCGGTGCAAAAGACCCCATTTTTCGCTCCTTTTTGTATTTTGCCGCCATTTTTTTGCGTGTTTCGCGCGGGATAGGTTCCCGCCACGACGCGCGCGTGGTAGGTTCCCGCCACGACGCGCGCGTGGTAGGTTCCCGTCAAACGACGCCGCGCGTGATTTTCCCGCCACGACGCAAGCGGCGCGCGGTATATTTTCCCGCAACGACGCAAGCGGCGCGCGGTATATTTTCCCGCCACACGCAAGCGGCGCGCGGTATATTTTCCCGCCACGATGCAAGCGGCGCGCGGTATATTTTCCCGCCACGAAGCAAGCGGCGCGCGGTATATTTTCCCGCCACGACGCAAGCGGCGCGCGGTATATTTTCCCGCCACGGCGCCGCGCGGGATATTTTCCCTCTATAAATAGTACGTCCCCGTCTCTCCCACTTCGATCATCACCAAACCCTAGCCCATTGCACAATGCCCCCAAAGCCGCACCCGCCGCCGGTGGAGGTGGACCCGCAGCTCGCGGAGATAGAGGAGTGGGAGGAGCTGCAGCGGCAGGAGGCGGCAGCAAGGAGGGCAGCAGAGGATGAGGTGGACCCGCAGCTTGCAGAGATAGAGGAGTGGGAGGAGGCGGCGCTAGCGGCTACCATAGAAGCATTTGAGAGGCAGAGTCTCCAGGAGCTGCATAAGCGGCCGCGTGTGGCGGATCTGGATAGTGAGGAGATGTATAAGCGTCGTCGTGAGGAGGAGCTGCGGCAGGAGGCGGCAGCCAGGAGGCAAACGGATGCGCGGAAGAACTAGTAGAAGTTGTTATTATTTTAGTTTAAATTTAGTTAATGTTAAATTTCAATAAAGTCGTTGTCGTTGTTTTAGTTTAAGTTTAGTTAATGTATCTTGTTAAATTTCAATAAAGTCGTTGTCTTTAGTTTATATACCCTTTTATCCCGGTTCCTGGCTTGAACCGGTGCTAAAGATGGTGGATTGGTTTATATACCTCTTTTATCCCGGTTCCTGGCTTGAACCGGTGCTAAAGATGGTGGATTAGATTATATACCCCTTTTATCCCGGTTCCTGGCTTGAACCGGTGCTAAAGATGGTGGATTAGTTTATATACCCCTTCGGTTCCTGGCTGGAACCAGTGCTAAAGATGGGGGGCTAAATCTGGGGGAGGCTTATCTGGTGTTTGCCTTATCTCGGGTGGCCTCATCTGGGGGGATTATCTGGAGGCACATGTTGCTATATATAGCCCCCTCCGGGAGAGTAGAGAGAGCAGCCTGAGAGGCAACGACCAAGAAGGAAAGAGCCTCTCCGGCGAAGCTTCTCGAAGATGTCTTAGATGGCTGGCCGTCTTAGACATCTTCGGAAGCTTTGCCCGAGTAACTCTTCCCGCAAGTCATGCTCGGAAGCTGCTAGTATACACCCAACAACCAGTAGCTCAGGGTAAGGAGGGCTTCCGGGAGCTTTTCGAAGGAAAGAGCCTCTCCGGCGAAGCTTCTCGAAGATGTCTTAGATGGCTGGCCGTCTTAGACATCTTCGGAAGCTTTGCCCGAGTAACTCTTCCCGCAAGTCCCGCTCGGAAGCTGCTAGTATACACCCAACAACCAGTAGCTCAGGGTAAGGAGGGCTTCCGGGAGCTTTTCGAAGGAAGAAAGAGCCTCTCCAGCGAAGCTTCTCGAAGATGTCTTAGATGGCTGGCCGTCTTAGACATCTTCGGAAGCTTTGCCCAAGTAACTCTTCCCGCAAGTCCCGCTCGGAAGCTGCTAGTATATATACACCCAACAACCAGTACCTCAGGGTAATTAAAGAGGGCTTCCGGGAGCTTCTCGAAGGAAAGAGCATTTAGTTCAAACGACCAATATAATGTTACTGATACATATCACAACAAACGCTTCACAATATGAGCTCATCAAGGTACAGGATAATAATTAATACATTATGATCGCTTCGACCGTAACCATGGAGTATCTTCAGCATTTAACGCGATGGTTGGATCAATGTTCACTCTGAAGGGTGGAATTTCAGCAAACTTATTATAATCCTCTGACATGTCTGTCTTGTCCTCGACTCCCACGATGGTTCTTTTCCCTGAAAGAACTATGTGACGCTTTGGCTCATCGGATGAGCTCGTTTCCTTATGTTTTCTTTTCTTCGGTCTGGAGGACATGTCCTTCACATAGAAAACCTGAGATACATCATTGGCTAGGACGAATGGTTCGTCTCTGTAACCAAGATTGTTGAGATCCACTGTTGTTATTCCGTACAGCTGGTCTACCTTTACCCCTTTTCCATCAAGCTTGAACCATTTGCACCGAAACAAAGGGATCTTAAAATAAGGTCCATAGTCAAGTTCCCATATCTCCTCTATGTAACCATAATATGTGTCCTTTTCCCCACTGTTAGTGTTTGTTGCATCAATGCGGACACCACTGTTTTGGTTGGTGCTCTTTTTATCTTGGGCGAACGTGTAGAAGGTATTTCCATTTATCTCGTACCCCTGGAAAGTCAGTATAGTCGAAGATGGTGACCCGGCCAACAAGTACAATTGATCATCAATGGCGTTGTTATTCATGAGATGTGTTCGGAGCCAACCGCCGAATGTCTGCATATGTTTATGTGTAATCCAGTCTTCAGACTGCCCCGGATATTCGGAGCGTACAATATTCTTGTGATCAGTGATATACGGGGCCACCAAGGTGGAACTTTGTAGAACTATGTAGTGTGCTTGAGTGAAAGAAATGCCGTCCCTACATATCATTGATTTCCTTCCTAGCGTGCCTTTTCCACTTAGTCGCCCCTCATGTCGCGATTCAGGAACACCAATCGACTTAAGGTCAGGAATAAAGTCAACACAGAACTCGATGACCTCCTCTGTTCCATAGCCCTTGGAGATGCTTCCTTCTGGCCTAGCACGGTTATGAACATATTTCTTTAAGACCCCATGAACCTCTCGAAGGGGAACATATTGTGTAGAAAGACAGGACCGAGGATGGCAATCTCTTCGACAAGGTGAACCAGGAGATGTGTCATAATATTGAAGAAAGATGGTGGAAACACCAACTCAAAGCTAACAAGACATTGCACCACATCCTTCTGTAACCTTGGAAGACTAGCTGGATCGATTACCTTCTGAGATATTGCATTAAGGAATGCACATAGCTTCACAATGGGTATTCGAACATTTTCCGGCAGAAGCCCCCTCAGTGCAACCGGAAGCAGCTGCGTCATAATAATGTGGCAGTCATGCGACTTCAGGTTTTGGAATTTTTTCTCCGCCATATTTATAATTCCCTTTATATTTGATGAGAATCCAGACGGCACCTTGATACTGTAAAGGACTTCAAAAAAGATTTCCTTCTCTGCTTTGGTAAGAGCGTAGCTGCCAGGACTTAAGCGACTCCCTGTATCCGTCTTGTAATCCTGTTCTTGCTTGTTCTTTGGGACTTTCATACGATACTGGTCCTCCCTTGCTTCTGGTGTATCTTTTGTCTGCCCATACACGCCTAAGAAGCCTAGCAGGTTCACGCAAAGATTCTTCGTCACATGCATCACGTCGATTGAAGAGCGGACCTCTAGGACTTTCCAATAGGGTAGATCCCAAAATATAGATTTTTTCTTCCACATGGGTGCGTGTCCGGTAACAACCTCTTTGGGAACAGATTTTTTCTTCGAAGCCTTTTTTTGGGAACAGATTGGCCGCCAGGACCCTTTCCAAATATTACTTTTATGTCCTTGACCATATCAAGTAAAGCATCACCTGTACGGAGTTCAGGCTTCTCCCGGTGATCTGCCTCACCTCCGAAATGATTGCCTTTCTTTCTGACGGGGTGCCTCTTTGGAAGAAATCGACGATGCCCCAGGTACACAACCTTCTTACATTTCTTCAAATAAGCACCTTCGGTCTCATCTAAGCAGTGCGTGCATGCATTGTATCCCTTGTTTGTCTGTCCTGAAAGGTTACTAAGAGCAGGCCAATCATTGATGGTCACGAAAAGCAACGCTCGTAGGTTGAATGACTCCTGTTTGTACTCATCCCATGCAAGAACACCTGGTTTGCTCCACAACTGTAAGAGTTCTTCAAATAATGGCCGTAGGTAAACATCAATGTCGTTGCCGGGTTGCTTTGGGCCTTGGATGAGCACCGGCATCATAATGAACTTCCGCTTCATGCACAACCAAGGCGGAAGGTTATAGATACATAGAGTTACAGGCCAGGTGCTATGACTGCAGCTCTGCTCCCCAAAAGGATTCATTCCATCTGTACTTAGACCAAACCTTAAGTTCCTCGCGTCATCTGCAAAGTCCGGGAACTCTCTATCGATTTTCCTCCACCGCGACCCATCAGCGGGGTGTCTCAGCTTCTCGTCTTTCTTACGGTCTTCTTTGTGCCATCGCAACAACCTGGCATGCTCTTTATTTCTGAACAGACGTTTCAACCGTGGTATTATAGGAGCATACCACATAACCTTGGCAGGAACCCTCTTCCTAGGGGGCTCGCCCTCAACATCACCAGGGTCATCTCGCCTGATCTTATACCGTAGTGCATTGCATACCGGACATTTTTCCAAATTTTCGTACTCAAGGCGGTAGAGGATGCAATCATTAATGCATGCATGTATCTTCAGCACCTCTAATCCTAGAGGGCAGAGAACCTTCTTTGCTTCGTACGTACTGTCAGGCAATTCGTTATCCTTTGGAAACCTCCTCTTCATTATTTTCAGTAACTTCTCAAATGGCTTGTCACATATACCAGCCTCTGCCTTCCATTGCAGCAACTCCAGTGTGGCACCGAGCTTTGTGTTGCCATCTTCGCAATTTGGGTATAACTTCTTTTTGTGATCATCTAACATGCCCTTTAACTTTCGCTTCTCGTTTTCAGTTTCTCTGTGTGCATCAGCGATGGCCCGACGAAGATCATCATCAACGGGCTCATCTGATGCCTCTTCATCTTGATCACCTCCACCTGCCTCCTCATCTTCATCATGCCATGTTGCAGTATCACCGTAGTTAGGGTACATATCATCATCCTCTTCTTCTTCATCGTCGTTTTCCATCATAACCCCTCTTTCTCCATGCTTGGTCCAACAATTATAGCTGGGCATGAAACCTTTCCAAAGCAGGTGGGAGTGAATGACTTGCCATTCAGGGTATTGCTTTAAGTTCCGGCAATCAACACATGGACAACATATATAACCATCCGCCTGTGGGTTTTCCTCAGCCACACGGAAAAATTCTTTCAGGCCCGAAGTGAACTCGGGTAGGCGTCGATCAACGTACATCCATTGCCGCCGGTTCATCTACATCAAATAATTAAGTTTATCAAAAAACCATTACAAAACATCATAATATATATATATATATATAGTGGATATTAGCACCGTACAAATGAAAGGATAAAGTTGTTTAACCTTGATTGAGGAGGGAAAGAAAGAGGAGAAAGCTTAAGTGTCGCTCCGGCACCTCATTCATTTTTGTTTTGTGTAAAATCAAGCGGCATCATTCTCTCAGACATTTCATCGAGCACCTTGTGTGCATGCCAAAGAAATGCAAGGTAGCACTCAACACACACACCTTTCTCCTAGAAAAAGTGAAGTTGTGAATTGGCTGGTTGGAGGTGAGCTGATATAAGGGTGGGGACCTTGTCAGTTCGTGTTACAAACCGCAATGAGCTATTTGCACCGGTTTGTAACACGAACCGGTGCAAATTCCTCGGCTGACACGTGCCTGGCGACAAACCTTTTGCACCGGTTTGTGTTACCCGGTGCAAAAGATATCTCATTTGCACCGGTGGTAACACAACCGGTGCAAAGGTCCCTCGGCCGGGCTCCCACGAACCGGTGCTAATGACCCCTTTAGCACCGCCGTGCCAACCGTGCAAAAGCCATCTGGGGCAAAAAAACGAAAGCCCTTGTTTCTACTAGTGAAACATTTACTCCATCAAGCAAAACCTGAAAAAAAGCATTAAAACTAATCCATCGATGTCATCTAACAAAAGAGAGACATACTAATGTGCATACTTGCACATGATTTACAGAAATACAGAAGTGGTCGCCACTCGTGTGAGTAAATATGTTCGTTCTCCCACCATTATTAAGGTTACTACAACACTGATACTCTGTGCCATGCTAGCAAATGTGGCGATGGTGGATTTTTGTAGGGAAATGCTTCGTATCAGCCGGGGGCTTCGCAACCTCCGGGTCGACTGCGCGACGCGTGTCCCACGAACGCGTCAAGGCTGTGGGTCCCCCCGAACCAATCCCTTCCATAGCGCTCACCTCCTCTGCCGCCGCATACGCTCGTCCCTGTCCACCGACTCCGTCGGCATCTGCTGCTGCCCCCCACCACGCGCCACCGCTGGCCTCCAACGCGCCGCCGCCGGTTCCCCACCATCCCCACGCAACCGCTACTCTCACCCGCACGCACCTTCTTCCATGTTCTCCTTGAGATTCCGACCACAAAATCCTGCACGCCGCCCACACACTCAATTTGCCGCCGCCACTCGTACCCTCGATTTGCCACTGGATTCACTGCCTCCCTCACCCCCTCCTCTGCCGCGCCGCCGTTCGCCCAGGCCTCCCCCTTGCCGACGTTCGCCCATGCCGTCGCGCCGCCTAAGGCCGCCGAAGGATGGATTCATGGCTGTCGAACGCCGTCTCCCCTGACCAGGGCCTCCGCTGCTGCACCTTCCTCCGTCCTCGTCGCGGTCAGAGCCGCTGCTACCCCGCCTTCCTCCGTCCTTGCCCACAATCGAAGCCGTCGTCTTGACGAACAGGCACAGGAGCGTGACCATCCATCGCCCGAGATGGAGGCCACGACAGAGCACCCACGAGCACGCCGCCCCAACCCCTCCCTCTCCTTCGGCATCCACCTCCACGAGCGCACGGCGGTGTTGCTGACAGAGGTGGGGCGAGGTGCTGCAAACACACAACGGCGTGTAGTGGCAGCAAGGCGAGGGCTCCGTCCAGGCATCGTCGGGCTCGGCTAGTGTTGGTACATTAGGCGACCAGGTTTGCTATCGACAGAGGCCGGTATTGCTATCTTAGGTGTTCATCGTTGCTACCGCATATGTATGGTGGCAACCGAAGGAGCCTGCGGGCGCGCCTCTCCCTTCTCGCCCCGGAGCTCGTCGCTGCGCCAAAGCTCTGCCTCTGCTCGACCCGACAACACCCGCCGCGTTGTCTGCTCCCGCTCCGGCCGAGCGGCTCCGCACCTCATCTCCATCCCTCCGGCTCCGACCTCCGTGCGGCGCCCTCGTCCGTCCTACGCCGACGGGATCACCCGTTCCTGCTGCACCGTGGTCGCGAGCAGTGCTGGCCGTTGAGGAGCGCAGGGGCACCAAGGCGGGGCTCCGCCAGGAAGCTGCTGCTGGCAAAGGGGTGCTATCTTGGGCAGCTTCTGGCGATGCTACCAACCGCAGTCGAGAGTGCTACCTTGGGCGCCTATTGTTGCTACCGGCGGAGGCCAGCATTGCTACCTTTGGCATCTGCTACCAGCGGAGGGTGGATTTGCTACCTTAGATGTTCGACGTTGCTACAAACGGTTCTGGGCATTGCTACTGACGGTTCTGGGCGTTGCTACCTTCGGTACACGGAGTTGCTGCAACTTTTGGCAGCGCTGCTGCAGGCGAGGCCTCCTTCATTGTCTCTGCAGGGCGAAGCTACTAGTTTGCTACCAGCATTACGTATTTTTGATACAATATCATTTTTTCTATACATATTCTACGATTTTGCTACATTCTCATAATTTTTTTGATACAATTTTTTTGTGTTTTTGCTACAATTGTACCATATGTTTGCTACGGGGGTCTCCAACGAGGTCTCCGGCGAGACTCCGGCGAGCTCAGACTTTTTTCATGGGGGAACCATTTTTTGCTACATGCAGTTGCTACATTGGCATTTTTCTGCTACAATAGCATAATCTTTTTACTACGAGCTCTCCGGCGAGGTCTCCGGCGAGCTCAGCCTTTTATTTGGGCTACAATGTAGCAAAAACGGGTTATTTTTTTGCTGTCGGGAAGTGTTTTTCTACATTCAGTAAAAGCAGATCTGGTCTTTCAAGATGGTTGATCCAACGGCTGGCGACCCGGGGGCTGGGAAATCAGCCCGGGGGACGCCCAGCAGTTTCCTAATTTTCCTCCCTGTAAACACACTTGTTGGTCCGGCCGGATCACATATCCGGCAAATTTAGGTACTCTGATCTGTTTACCATGCGCTTCAATCTGATAGAAATGATGATATACTAGGATATAATTTGAGCATCACACTACATCCGAGCAGGCTCCGCATTCAACCCTGCATTTATCAGCCACTTGAAAGCCCAAATCACTTTCGCGGGTTGAATTTGGATCGCATCCCTTCACCTATTTTTTTTTCTCGACAGCTCCAGGCCCCTGCCGTGCAGCTGTAACCTGCAAATGATGTTCATGTCCTTTCGAATCCTGAAGATCCCCGAGTCCAGAACAAATCATGAAGGATCTCTGTGTCTGAAACCAATCATGTACTAAATTAAAACGACGTCTTAACGAGAGGCTGTTTCCTTTCTCTATCTTACACGAACTAGCACAAAAAATTCAAAGGCTAGAGACACAAACCAACAACATATCACTCTCACAGTGACACTTGAGGAATCTTCCTCCGTACCCGCATCCCTAGCTTAGGATTGGCTGCCGGGTAGCAGTATGATTACGATGCGAATTAATCGCGTGTATCAGCCAAACAAAAGGAAAGTCAAAAACAAAGATACAATAATGCATTCGGTAGATATCTACTGGATAAAACACTCTGGATACGAAGTAGAGGGGGTCACTAGGTGAACTCTGGCCTAACCAGAGAGCTACCATGACAAAACAGAAGCAAGAACAAGCTGCCACTCCCACCCCCGCCCTCTTCTCCCTCCATCCCACACTTTTCTTCATGTTCTCATCTCTAGATTCCAACTTCCAATTCACCTCCGCCCCGGCGAAGGCAACGGCCGACGATCAGTCGCAGGGCGATGACAGGAGACTGTCGGCCATGGACCGTGTCAAGAAGCGCCACGAGGAGAAGGGCTTCCTCTATGCCTGGTCAGTAAATTGCATGAACACACGCGCATGCCTGATGATCCTGCTCTCCATTTGTTCTTGGTGTCTGCTTGCAGTACCGTCGGTTTCAGTTACCCCAACTGTCCTGTGTAGCTGCAGCTGCAGAAAACATATACTGTGTCTATAATATAGATGTGTTTGCGTCATATTTTGCTTTTCTCCATTTGGTTGCTGCAGCTTCTTCATGCTGTGCTGTTGCTTCTGCTGCCACGAGGCCTGCGAGCACTGCCTCCAGTGCTTCTGCTGCTGCCGCAGCAAGGATGAGTGACCGACCAACCGCGCTCATCCGAAGATAAAACCTTGTGAATTTGTGATTGTATATATTTGTAGTTTGGTTGCCAATTTGCTACATATGCTAGTGCGCAGCTGTAGTACAGTCCATGTGTGTATATCCCGAACTGGTTTTCCCCCTTTGCTTCAAAGTTAGCTGATGCTCCTCCACCTGCAAGACCGTACACCAACCAAGACATGCAAAGTTACAAAACTGTAGGATTTCAGAAGATGGATACAGACGTATTTCTTGTTGTAGAATATTAAACTGTTCTTTGTTGCCTATGATGCACATTTCTTCTGTCTATCTTTCTCTCCACTCATGCATCATCTGAAGATAAATGCCGTTCTGATGGCATTGGTTGGCTAGGAATGCACGACGCCCGTGCAAGTACAGGCTGTACTGTACAACAATTGGGTGAAGCAATCTGAACCATGTTTCAGGATTTCCATAACATCGAGTTGTTCAATCAAACTTCAAGGAGGAACGAAGTAGGAACACATGTGACACCCAACTGAGAAGACGCATTATTGAGATGAGTAGGTCCTTCCCGAGAGGAAGGTAGAAAAAAAAAGACCGTTAGCCTCGAGAGCTCTCGCGACGATCCTAGCCAGAGAAATCATGGCTATGGCTAGGGACAGAACACCAATGGCCCTAGCCCAAGTTGACATACTCATGGCTAAAGCTCTGCAACAAAACAAGCACGCTACATCCGCGGCCATAGGCCGGCTTGCTTCCAAGTCGGATGATTGCTGCACTTCTGTGCAAAAGCTCCCATCCAATGGCAAGGCGTCGATACGGTCTCCCCTGGAGAAAACTTCAACAAGCACCGGGCACAAGACGATGAGTCTGTAACCGGCCCATCTGCGTCTAGCCGGTAGTGCAATTCTTTCCAACAGAGACCACCCCCCGCCACCCCGCAACAACATTGACATGTCGTCTCTTGACGAGTGGCATAACTCCCACCGGGATAAAAAATCACCCACAAAACGGTAACCATAGAAGTTGTCGTGGGGATCTACCCCCAGCTCCTCCAGCGCCCCCATCAGGAAGCATCAGCAGTGGTAGTCGAGCGGAAATGGACACCGTCACCAAGGCGGCCACGGCTCGCCTCCACCTCCCCCACCACCATCATGAGGCAGCGGAGGTGGTGGAGATGGTGGCATCAGCCATCACTCGGCCCGCTCCCACGGTACCGGACGCTCCAAGTCTACGAGACATTATAATGATCAAGACATCCACGGAAACAACCATGCCAATCATATGGCACACCCAATTGACGTACCTGGGTTATCTGAGGGACAAACTCAACCAAATCCAAAAGGACAAGGATGAGAAATACATAGAACCTCAATGACATGGCCCAGCCGTACGCAGACAGGCATACCCATCCAAGTTCTGTTTTCCCAAGCATAAACAGACTAATGAGGGTGTAGCAAAACCAAACACCTAGCTCCAAGACTACACCAATATTGTCAAAACTGACAATGGCAATAGCCTAGTTTGAGTCAGATATCTCTCGATTGTGCTCACGGGAACATCTAGGGTTTCGATTGACACCTTGACCGAAAACTCAATCAGCGGCTGAAATCATATGAAACTCAAAACATTGCGGGCACATAGAAGCACCCGCATACGGCTTTGGATTTTCAGCGTTGCATCGAGCTGAAAGAAGAGTCTTCCTTGGCTTTAAATCCAGATGGGTTACAATGAAGAACGGATCTGAAAGCGTTTCTGATGAGACGACAATATTTAATAAATCGTTAATCTTAACTTATCGGTCAGCCTTAAAATGGAGATTAGTCGATTGTCGGCCGATTAATCGATTTTATTTGTCGGCCATTTATCGGCTTAATTTTTTGTAAATCCTAATATCACTATAAGAAAAGTTGTCATGGCCGACGAAGTCGAAGTCGCGCCGTGGTTGCTGGTGCACCATGGCCGACGATTTTTGGTCTCTCCGTGGTGCATGTCAAAACTTTTTTTTCTCCTTTTGGGGCCACCTAGCTCAACGAAACGGCCAAACGTCGCGTATAGTGGCCCGAACGTGGTGCATCACGAACTCGGGTCGCCGGCCGATTCAACGCAAATTCGCACCGCCCAGGGATGTAGGGCCAGATGGCAGCCTCTAGCACTGTTTTTTTTCTCGATCGCGCCATCTCGTTCAACGCTCTCCGATCGAGTCGTTTACGATGCAGGATCATGGGTCCCGCATGTCATCCTCTATGAACCAAAATTCTTTCTTTTCTTCGATTTTTTGACCCCCTGATTTCTAGCTACTTCCTTTTTCTTTTGATCCCGTGTCGCCTTGGAAACGTTGAGACCGCCGCTGCTAAATGGGACCCGCATGTCATCCTCTATGTACTATAAAACTTTCTTTTCTTGGATTTTTTTGGCACCTCATATTTGGTCACTTGCCTTTTTCTTTCGATCCCTGCCGCCTCTCAACAGTGATACCGCTGTTGCTAAATGGGACCCGCATGTCATCCTCTATGTACTATAAAACTTTCTTTTCTTAGATTTTTTGGCACCTCATATTTGATCACTTGCCTTTTCTTTCGATCCCCTGCCGCCTCTCAAACGGTGATACCGCTGATGCTAAATGGGACCCGCATGTCATCCTCTATGTACTATAAAACTTTTTTTTCTTGGATTTTTTTGGCACCTCATATTTGGTCACTTGCCTTTTTCTTTCGATCCTCTGCCGCCTCTCAAACGGTGATACCGCTGCTACTAAATGGGACCCGCATGTCATCCTCTATGTACAATCAAGTTTCTTTTCTTGAATTATTTTTGGCTCCTGATATTTGGTCACTTGCCTTTTTCTTTCGATCTCATGACACGTTTGAAACGTTGAGGAATCTGCTGGCTCATGGGACCCGCATGTCATCCTCTATGTGCTATAAAAGTTTCCTTTGTTGAATTTTTTTTCACCCTCTGATTTTTGACTATTTGCCTTTTTCTTTTGATCCCCTGCCCCCTTTGAAACGTTGAGTAAGTTGCTGGCTCATGGGACCCGCATGTCATCCTCTATGTCCATCAACTTTTTTTTCTTGGATTTTTTGATCCCCTAATTTCTAGCTACTTTCTTTTTCTTTTGATCTCAAGCCGCGTTTCAAACATTGAGACTGCTAAAATGGGACCCACATGTCATCCTCTATGTACAATAAATCTTGGATTATTTTTGGCTCTGATATTTGGTCACTTTCCTTTTTCTTTCGATTTCATGCCGCCTTTGAAACGTTGAGTAAGCTGCTGGCTCATGGGTCCCGCATGTCATCCTCTACGAACAATAAAGGTTTCCTTTCTTGGAGTTATTTTTGACCCATAATTTCTAGCTATTTGCCTTTTTCTTTTGATCCCCTGCCCATTTGAAACGATGAGGACGTTGTTGGCAGGTCGGTCCCACATGTCATCCTCTATGAACAATAAAAGTTTCCTTTGGTGGATTTATTTTTGACCCCTAATTAATTTCTCGGCTATTTCCTTTTTTTTTCTTTTGATCCCCTGCCGCCTTGGAATCGGAGATGCTGCCTCATGGGTCCCGCATGTCATCCTCTCGTAACGGTAAATATTGCTTTTCTTGGATTTTATTTACCAACTGATTTTTGGCTTATTTTTCTTTCGATCTCTGCCGCCTTTAAAACGTTGTCGACGCTGGGCTCACGGGTCCCACATGTCAGCCTCTATAAACAATAAACGTTGAGGATGCTGCTGCCTCATGGGTCCCGCATGTCATCCTCTCAGAACGATAAATGTTTTATTTTCTTGGATTTTTTTACCAACTGATTTTTGGTTTTTTTTATTTACGATCCCTGCCGCCTTTGAAACATTGACGCTGCTGGCTCATGGGTCCCCGATGTCAGCCTCCCTGTACAAGAAACATGTGATATCTTGATTATTTTGCAGACAATAAACAGTGTATTTCGCTCTGAGCTATTGCAAACGGATAAATTAAATCTTTATATTTACATAAACAAACTTATATGTTGAATCTCCTTGTTTTTTGTTTTTGCGAAGCATAGGACTTTCCTGTTTTTTTTGAGAAAAATCCGAACTCTGTTTGTTGTTTGGGTGGAAATTGTACGAGTCAAAAGGCCCAACAGGATAGTTCGAATGCCTAGATGTCCAGATGCAGCCCAATTGAAATCTTTCTTTTCTTGGATTTTTTTTCACCCCCTGATTTCTGGCTACTTGATTTTTCTTTTGGTCATGTGCCGCCTTGGAAACGTTGAGACCGCTGCTACAAAATGGGACCTGCATGTCATCCTTTATGTACAATAAAGTTTCTTTTCTTGGATTATTTTTTGCTCCTGATATTATGTCACTTGCCTTTATTCTTTCGATCTGATGCTGACTTTGAAACGTTGAGGAAGCTGCTGGCTCATGAGTCCCGCATGTCATCCTATATAAACTATAAAAGTTTTCTTTGTTAGATTTATTTTTTACCCCTAATTTCTAGCTATTTGCCTTTTTCTTTTGATCCCCTGCCCCCTTTGAAACGATGACGCGCAGGCCGGTCGGTCCCATATGTCATCCTCTATGAACAATAAAAGTTTCCTGGATTTATTTTTGACCCTAATTAATTTCTGGCTATTTCCTTTTTCTTTTGATCCCATGCCGCCTTGAAATAGTTGAGGATGCTGCTGCCTCATGGGTCCCGCATGTCATCCTCTCTAAAGGTAAATGTTTCTTTTCTTGGATTTTGTTTACCAACCGATTTTTGGCTTATTTTTTCTTTCGATCTCTGCCGCCTTTAAAACGTTGACGACGCTGCTGGCTCATGGGTCCCCAATGTCAGCCTCCCGTATGCAAATCCTCTTCTGCAAAGGTTGTATTTCTAGATAGCTAAGGTGGATTCGAATGCCATGGTTCAGGCAGGTAAGCCTTCTTGCACTGATTAATGGAAGTAGTGTATAGCAAGGTCAAGACATGTGGCTCGGTGTAATGAATCTATTTGAATCATGTTGTGGGTTCAATCTGATAGTTCTCTAACATGTCAGCCAAAATAGAAATTAAATTTTTTTCTAAAACGGAAATGCAAATTAAGATGAACACAAACATTAGTTATCATAATAGCTGATCATACATACATACTTGCTAAGAGCAAAAGCTTGCCAGAGTTTTACCACCCATACAATTAATTAGCAGTTCAGATAAGATAACCTTATATAAGTATAACTACAAATGCATTTGCTAAGGGCTCATGGGATAACAGAACTAGACAACCGCGAACTTTATGACCAGCACGTCAGATCTTGACCTTCTACTTTGATCCAATGCGAAGTTTGGCACCGTCAATGAACTTTTTCCACCTGGAAGTAATAGCTAAGCGGCCATCTGTGGGACTGACGGAGTACCGTCCCTCCACGGTGAGACCTTCACCTTCCATGACGAGGGATATCTTGCCCTTCGGCCGCATTGAGATCCTTGGAGATACTTTTAGGAAATTTCTGATTCAAAGCAAGAGATACCACCAAAAATTAGTCAATGGCACCAATGCACTGAACCATGTGAGACTTTGAGCAGAGAAGACATCAAGATAAGAGCATTATGTTGTCATATACTCACGAACATAGCCTTTCAGATGCGTCCTGGTCACCACACGGGTGGCCACGCAATGAGCCGAGACCTCGGTGATCTGGTGGGGCAGTGAGCCCTGGGCTGGTACACGAGCTGTTCGATGCAGGAGAGACTGGGCAGGTGCGTAACGGTGCCTCTAGAGGAACCGGTGCCAGAGGCTGTTAGGCGGTCGATCGCAGTGCGAAGCTAGAGGAACCAGTGCGATGCAGGGAGCCTCTTGGCAGGTGTAGTTGGGGCCTCTACGGAACCAATGCTGATGTAGGGGATGATGACCCACATAGTAGGTGTATCGTAGTACTTTCGATAAATAAGAGTGTCGAACCCAACGACGAGAAGGTGTTGACAAGCAGTTTCGATGAAGGATTCACTGTAAATGCTCACGACAAGTATTCATGGGGTTTTGATATAGCATATAAATAAAGTACAAGTAAATAAAATGCGAGAGAAATAATTGCAGCGAGTGGCCCAATCCTTTTTAGCACAAAGGACAAGCCGGTTTGTTTACTTATAATGACCAAACGTTCTTGAGGACACACCCGGGGATTTTAGTCTAGTGCTTTCGCTTCATACGGCTGATTAATCTTCATTGTTTTGATAAGTGTTGTGTGGGTGAACCTATGCTAATGCACCGCCCTTCCTAGGACTAATACATACTTGTGATTATACCCTTGCAAGTATCCGCAATTACAAGAAAGTAATTAAGATAAATCTAACCACAGCCTTAAACTCGAGATCCTGCTATCCCTCCCACCGATATACTAACGGGGGTTAGGTTTCCACTCCGCAACCCCACAATTAGTAAACGAATACAAGATGTACTCCCTAGGCCCATAAAGGTGAAGTATCATGTAGTCGACGTTCACATGACACCACTAGAAGAGTAACACCACAACTGAAATATCATAACATTGAATATTACTCAACAATAATTCACTACTAACATCTAGACTTCACCCATGTCCTCAAGAACTAAACGAACTACTCACGAGACATCATATGGAACATGATCAGAGGTGATATGATGATGAATAAAAATCTGAACATAAACCTTGGTTCAATGGTTTCACTCAATAGCATCAATAACAAGTAGTAATCAACACCGGGAGAGTTTCCCCTATCAAACAATCAAGATCCAACCCAAATCGTTACAGCGGTGACGAGATGCGGTGGTGACGGCGGTGTAGATGGTGGAGATGATGATGATGATGATGGAGATGATGTCCAGCTCGATGATAGCGATGGCGTCGATTTCCCCCTCCGGGAGGGAATTTCCCGGCGGATTCTGCCCGCCGGAGAGCTCTTTTCTCTCGGTGTTTCTCCGCCCCGCAGAGGCGGCTCTGTCAATTCTCCGTAACTCCCGGGGCTTAGGTTTTCGGGACGAAGAAGTACGCGAAGGAGAGGCGGCCAGAGGGGGCTGTGGGCCCCCTCCCCACAAGGCGGCGCGGGCTGGGGCCCGCGCCGTCCTATGGGGGGGGCCCATGGCGGCCCCTCTCGGCCCCTCCTTTTGGCTCCCTTCGTCTTCTGGAAAATAGGATTTTTCATATAATTTCCGTCAATTGTTGATCTTCCGAAATATGGTGTCCTGACGGTGCTTTTTCCAGCAGAATCCTGACTCCGGTGAATAATTCTCCAATGATCATGAAACATGCAAAATGGATGAAATAACATAAGTATCATATCTAAATATGAAATATATCAATGAATAACAGCAAATTATGATATAAAATAGTGATGCAAAATGGACGTATCAACTCCCCCAAGCTTAGACCTCGCTTGTCCCCAAGCGAAACTGAGCTCAATAAACAAGACCACATGTTTATGGAGTGAGAGTCGATAAATAAAATACGGACAAGAAGCATCATATTGATTCACACAAGATATTCTAGTAAACATTCTCTTCATATAACTCATCTTAAATAAGTAAAGAGAAATCACAAATAGAGGTGCATAGGAAATCATGATTGGTTATGGCAAACTTTGTTCTTGGTCAGAGAACTACTAACGGATTGCACTTATCTTCTAAGCAAAGCTTTCATATTAGAATTTATATAGCCGGGCTTTCATCCTCAATCATAACAACCTCCTCATAATCATTGATAGCTTTCAAAGTCATATTCATTCAAATAAAATTTGTACTAAACAAGAAAGCATAAAAGACA
The DNA here is from genome assembly GCA_030979885.1 of Lolium multiflorum. NCBI lineage: Eukaryota > Viridiplantae > Streptophyta > Magnoliopsida > Poales > Poaceae > Lolium > Lolium multiflorum. The sequence goes on along the minus strand of CM061752.1, from coordinate 65,009,312 downwards.
TGATTAACTAAATCATAGTATAAATGGTTGGTTCACAACAACTCAATTGCTTGCTTAAGATAGAGGGAAATAGGTTTACTGACTCAACATAAAAAGTGAGATAGGCCCTTCGCAGAGGAAGCAGGATTAAATCATGTGCTAGAGCTTTTCAAGTTTTGAAATCATATAAAGAGCATAAAAGTAAGATTTTGAGCGGTGTTTGTTGTTGTCAACGAATGGTAGTGGATACTCTAACCCCTTGCCAAATGACCTTCCAAGAGCGGCTCCCATGGAGGACGTTATCTCTACCAGCAAGGTAGATCATCCCCTTCTCTTTTGTTTACACATGTATTTTAGTTTTATTATGGATGACACTCCCCCAACCTTTGCTTTCACAAGCCATGGCTAACCGAATCCTCGGGTGCCTTCCAACATTCACATACCATGGAGGAGTGTCTATTGCAAAATTAAGTTGCTTACTGATAAATCAGGGCAAAACATGTGAAGAGAATTATTAATGAAAGTTATTAATTGGGGCTGGGAACCCCGTTGCCAGCTCTTATTGCAAAATTATTGGATAAGCGGATGTGCCACTAGTCCATTGGTGAAAGTCCGCCCAACAAGATTGAAAGATAAAACACCACATACTTCCTCATGAGCTATAAAACATTGACACAAATAAGGAGTAATATAGTTTGAATTATTTAAAGGTAGCACATGAAGTATTTACTTGGAGTGGCGCAAAATACCACATAGTAGGTAGTTATGGTGGACACAAATGGCATGGGCTTGGTCTAAAGTTATGGATGCATGAGAAGTATTCCCTCTCAATGCAGGTTTTTGCCTAGCAAGGTTTGATAGCAAGCATAAATGTTGAGGGAAACAAACAAATATACATGTGATAGAAACTATCATGCATCTTTCTCATAAGCACAAGCGATTTTAACTTCAGAATACTAAACTCATTAGCATAAAGATAATAGAGTAATATATCTACATGTATTTCCCTTTTCTATTTAAACATCAAGGTGTTGTTGCTATTGACCAATGCTAAGTTTGCCAAAACCAAATAGATTTACTTGATGCTCCCAAAGTGATATCAATACTAATGTCAAGAGTAATCATATAAAAGAAATTGCAAACTAAAATAAGGTGTGCAAAAAGTAAATGATAAGACTTCTCATTAATATTTCATAACGATAACTCACACCAACGGATACATAGATAACCAACTAAGAGAGAGATACTTCCACACTGCAAACTATTCCATATGATAACTTCCCTACTCATCATATGACACTACTTGATAGTAAAAGATAAAGATAGTGATGATGTGATACCGCGGCACTCCCCCAAGCTTGGAACAAACCAAGGGGATGCCAATACCGATGATGAATTACTCCTTCGGCGGCGATGGTGGATTCTTCTCGTCATCAAACTTCCAGGGAAGAGGCTCTCCATCAACAAACGATGTCTTGGTCTCTGGAATCCTGAAACTAGCAGCATCGCTAATGCGTTTAAACCTGTTTTCATACTCACAGTTTTGATTCCAAGCATCATAAAGTTGCGCCTGAAGTTGGTTGGTAGTGTTGTGAAGTGAGAGGATATCGCTCCACAGCTTTGCAGTCTCCTTCTCGTGTTCACCAATGAGCTCGGACACAATTCTGTGGAAGATGTCCACTTCACGCTCAGCCATCTTCTTGTAGGTGAAGACCTCTTGTTCTAGTTTCTCCATCCTGTCCTCCAAGCTTCCTTCTCCCTTAGGTCCACGAACATCTTCTATCTGCAACTCTCCATCTACGAGCAGCAATTCCTTGGGATGCATCTTCAACTCGCTTATGTACGGGTTGACGACGTTCTCAAAGAAGTTGTCCTTCGGAGGCTCCGACGAAGACATGGTGGCTCTAGATCTGAAAACAATATCCGGCAGAAAACAGCTCGAAACAAAACACGACGAGAAAACGATATACGGACCTCTGGGGATCCGGGGGATTATATAGCAAATAATTTTACGACAAAAGGAAGGTTCCGGGCCAAAACGAGTGGAAACGGGACGCCGAGGGGCTGTCACCATAGGGCGGCGCGGCCAGGGTGGGGCCCGCGCCGGCCTATGGTGATGGGCCCTCGCGCGTCTCCTCCACTCCGTTTCGATCCCGTAATTTTTCATATTTTCCATAAACAGCAGAAATATTGTTCGGAAAGCTAAACGCGGACTTTTTATTACTAAAATTGTTACCTATTCAAAGTCGGACTCTGCAGAACTGTCAATTTGATCTTTGATGAAAGCTTCCGGAGTTATCACTTGAATAACATCAATATCTTCATTATAAGAATCTCCAGAAATATAATGCTTGAGTCTTTGTCCATTCACTACTTGTGTGGCGTTACCTTCCAAAGAGCTAATTTTTATTGCTCCTGAACGATATACCTCCTCAATAACATATGGTCCTTCCCATTTTGAGAGTAATTTCCCTGCAAAAAATCTGAGACGAGACCGATACAATAGGACTTTATCTCCAACATTAAATTCTCTTTTAATAATTCTTCTATCATGCCACTTCTTAACTTTCTCCTTAAAAAGTTTAGCATTTTCATAAGCTTCACTTCTCCATTCATCTAAAGAACTCAATTGTAGCAACCTCTTCTTACCGGCAAGTTTAAAATCTTTATTAAGTTCTCTTACAGCCCAATAAGCTTTGTGCTCTAGTTCTAAAGGTAAATGACAAGCTTTTCCATAAACCATTTTATAAGGAGACATTCCCATAGGATTTTTATAAGCAGTTCTATAAGCCCACAATGCTTCCTTTAACTTACTAGCCCAATTCTTTCTAGATTTATTAACAGTCTTTCCCAAAATAGCTTTAATTTCTCTATTCGATAATTCTACTTGCCCACTAGTTTGATGATGATAAGCTGAAGCAATTCTATGAGTAATACCATATTTGGCAAGAGTTTTTCTAAAACCACCATGAATAAAATGAGAACCTCCATCAATCATAATATATCTAGGTACTCCAAATCTAGGAAATATAACATCTACAAGCATTTTTATAGAGGTCTCACCATCAGCACTTTTTGTAGGTATAGCTTCTACCCATTTAGTAACATAATCAACAACGACAAGTATATGAGTGTTACCTTCTGAAGAAGGGAAAGGACCCATGAAGTCGAATCCCCAACAATCAAATGGTTCAATAACAAGAGTATAATTCATAGGCATTTCATTGCGTCTAGAGATATTACCAACTCTTTGACATTCATCACAAGATAAGATAAACTTCCTTGCATCCTTGAAAAGTGTTGGCCAATAAAAACCTGATTGTAGAACCTTTTGTGCGGTTCTATCTCCGCGTGATGTCCTCCATAAACACTACCATGGCATTTACTCAATATCTCTTGTTGTTCATATTCTGGGACACATCTTCGCATAATACCATCCACTCCTTCTTTATATAAGTGTGGGTCATCCCAAAAATAATGCCTCAAATCATAAAAGAATTTCCTCCTTTGCTGGCTGAAAAGGTTGGAGGCAAGTACTTCGAAACAATAAAGTTAGCATAATCAACATACCAAGGGCTCTCTCGCGAGCTCACCTTTATTGCAGCCAATTGTTCATTTGGAAAACTATCATTAACAGGAACAGGATCATAAGTAATATTTTCCAATCTAGACAAATTATCAGCAACAGGATTATCAGCACCTTTCCTATCTACAATATGTAAATCAAATTCTTGCAAAAGAAGAACCCATCTAATAAGCCTTGGCTTAGCATCTTTCTTTTCCATAAGGTACCTAATTGCAGCATGATCAGTATGAATTGTGACTTTTGAATCAACAATATAGGGTCTAAACTTGTCACATGCAAAAACTACTGCTAATAACTCTTTCTCAGTTGTAGCATAATTTCTTTGAGCAGCATCTAGGGTTTTACTAGCATAATGAATAACATTCAATTTTTTATCTACTCGCTGTCCAAGGACAGCACCTACAGCAAAATCACTAGCATCACACATAATTTCAAAAGGTAAATTCCAATCAGGAGGTTCAACTATAGGAGCAGTTGTTAAGGCTTTCTTTAGAGTTTCAAAAGCTTCCTTACAATCATCATCAAAAATGAAAGGTACATCTTTTTGAAGAAGATTAGTAAGAGGCTTTGAAATTTTAGAGAAATCTTTAATAAACCTCCTATAAAAACCAGCATGACCAAGAATACTACGAATACCTTTAACGTCCCTAGGATAGGGCATCTTCTCAATTGCTTCAACTTTAGCTCTATCAACTTCAATACCTCTCTCAGAAATTTTATGTCCCAATACAATTCCTTCATTAACCATAAAGTGGCATTTCTCCCAATTAAGAACAGGGTTAGTTTCTTCACATCTCTGCAAAACTTTATCAAGGTTTCGCAAGCAATTATCAAAAGAATTCCCATAGACAGAAAAATCATCCATGAATACCTCAACAATCTTTTCACAAAAGCCATGAAAAATAGCAGACATGCATCTTTGAAAAGTAGCAGGAGCATTACATAAACCAAAAGGCATACGCCTATAAGCATAAGTTCCATAGGGACAAGTGAAAGTGGTTTTCTCTTGATCTTTAGCTCTAACAACAATTTGTGAAAACCCAGAATAACCATCAAGAAAGCAGAAATGAGTATCTTTAGACAACCTTTCTAACATTTGATCAATAAAAGGTAAAGGGTAATGATCTTTCTTAGTAACTTTATTAACTTTTCGAAAATCAATGCACATTCTATACCCTACAACTACTCTTTGAGGAATAAGCTCATCATTATCATTAGGCACAACAGTTATACCTCCTTTCTTAGGAACACAATGCACAGGACTAACCCATCTACTATCAGCAATAGGATATATAATACCTGCTTCAAGAAGTTTTAATACCTCATTTCTTACCACATAGAACTTCAACATCTCGAACAATACCAATGGGAGAGATAGTTTCTCTATTAGCTAGCCGAATAACCACATCAATATCTTCAAGTTCACAAGAACCAATTTCATGCATAATTTCCATGTAGAGCTCATAAGGAATGGCACTAATACTTGCACCAATGTCGCATAAACCATAATAGCAATGATCACCAATTCGAACAGAGAGCACAGGAACACTGGCTTTCATAGACTTATTAGGATGCGAAACAATATTAGAAGCATCTTCACAAAAAATAATATGACCATCTTCCACATTTTCAGTCACAAGATCTTTAACTATTGCAACAGCAGGTTCAACTTTTATTTGTTCTTCAGGTTCTATGGGTTTCTTTGCACTTTTATTAACTACACTAGTTATAACAGAATACTCCTTCATTTTAGCAGGGAAAGGAGTTTTTTCAATATAAGCCTCAGGAAGAACATGATCAACAGTTTTAATTTCAATACATTTGCCTTTAGGCGAATCAACTTTATCTTTATATGGTTCATGATACTTATCAAAATTCTTCCTAGGCAATTCAAAATGAGAGGCAAAGGATTTATAAATATTTGCAACAACTTGAGAGTCAAGACCATATGTAGCACTTATATTACGATATTCATCAGTATCCATAAAAGTTTCAATGCATTCATAATTATAATTTATACCTGACACTCTACCTTTGTCGTTCTCCCATCCTTCAGTATTTTCTTGGATTCGATCAAGAAGGTCCCATTTAAACTCTTCTTTATTGCGCATGAATGATCCAGAACAAGCAGTATCCAGCAAGGTTTTATCTTGAAAAGACAGTCTTGCATAGAAATTATCAATAATAATATTACCAGGAAGCTCATGAATGGGGCATTTGAGCATTAAAGACTTCAATCTCCCCCACGCTTGGGCAATACTCTCTCCATCATGAGGCCAGAAGTTATATATACGGTTGCGGTCTTTGTGAATTTCACTTGGAGGATAGAATTTAGAGTAAAATAAAGGCACAATATCCTTCCAATCAAGAGAATGCCCATCCTTCAGCAGTTTATACCAATGCGCCGCTGATGCGCGTAGATGTACACGTCCGTTGGGAACCCCAAGAGGAAGGTATGATGCGCACAGCAGCAAGTTTTCCTCAGAAAGAAACCAAGGTTATCGAACCAGTAGAAGCCAAGAAGCACGTGAAGGTTGTTGGTGGAGGAATGTAGTGCGGCGCAACACCAGTGAAACCGGCGCCAACGTGGAACCTGCACAACACAATCAAAGTACTTTGCCCCAACGTAACAGTGAGGTTGTCAATCTCACCGGCTTGCTGAAAACAAAGGATTAAACGTATCGAGTGGAAGATGGTGTTTGTTTACAAAGAACAGTAAAGAACAATAATTGCAGTAGAGTGTATTCAGATGTAAAAGAATGGACCGGGGTCCACAGTTCACTAGAGGTGTCTCTCCAATAAGATAACTAACATGTTGGGTGAACAAATTACAGGCGGGCAATTGACAAATAAAGATTCAATACATATCAACGATGATTACTATGTGATTTAATCAGGGCATTACGACAAAGTACATAGACCGCTATCCAACATGCATCTATGCCTAAATAATCCACCTTCAGGTTATCATCCGAACCCCTTCCGGTATTAAGTTGTAAACAACAGATAATTGCATTAAGTATGGTGCGTAATGTAATCAACACAAATATCCTTAGACAAAGCATCGATGTTTTATCCCTAGTAGCAACATTCACAACCTTAGAACTTTATGTCACTGTCCCAGATTCAATGGAGGCATGAACCCACTATCGAGCATAATTACTCCCTCTTGGAGTTACAAGTATCAACTTGGCCAGAGCCTCTACTAGCAACGGAGAGCATGCAAGAACATAAACAACACATATATGATAGATTGATAATCAACTTAACATAATATTCTATATTCATCGGATCCCGCCAAACACAACATGTAGCATTACAAATAGATGATCTTGATCATGTTAGGCAGCTCACAAGATCTATAACAATGATAGCACAAGCGGAGAAGACAACCATCTAGCTACTGCTATGGACCCATAGTCCAAGGATGAACTACTCACACATCAATCCGGAGGCGGGCATGATGATGTAGAGCCCCTCCGGTGATGATTCCCCTCTCCGGCAGGTGCCGGAGGCGATCTCCCCCGAGATGGGATTCGCGACGGCGGCGTCTCTGGAAGGTTTTCCGTCGTGGCTCTCAGACAGGGGTTTCGACGAAGGCTATTTGTAGGCGGAAGGGTAGGAGCGTCACGAGGGCCCACACAATAGGTCGGCGCGGCCAGGGCCTGGGCCGCGCCTGGTGTGTCGCCACCTCGTGGCCCACTTCGTCTCCCTTTCGGTCTCCGGAAGCTTCGTGTAAAATTAGGCCCGGGCGTTGATTTCGTCCAATTCCGAGAATATTTCCTTACTAGGATTTCTGAAACCAAAAACAGCAGAAACAAGGCGCTTCGGCATCTTGTTAATAGGTTAGTGCCGAAAATGTATAATAATGCTGTAAAGTATGTATAAAATATTCAAGTATTGTAATAAAAGTAGCATGGAACATAAGAAATTATAGATACGTTTGAGACGTATCAAGCATCCCCAAGCTTAGTTCCTACTCCCTCGAGTAGGTAAACGATAACACAAATAATTTCAAGTGACATGCTACCAACATAATCTTGATCAACATTATTGTAAAGCATATGAGATGAATGGAGTGATCTGAACAAAAGATTGCTAACAAAGATAATGACTAAACAAATGAATCATATAGCAAAACTTTTCATGAATAGTACTTTCAAACAAGTATCAATAAGAGTTGCATAAGAGCTAACTCATAAGCAATAAATTCAAAGTAGAATGAATTGAAGCAACACAAAGGATGATTAAGTTTCAGCAATTGCTTTCAACTTGTAACATGTATATCTCATGGATATTTGTCAACATAGAGTAATATAACAGGTGCAATAAGTAAACATGTAAGAATCAATGCACACAGTTAACACAAGTGTTTGCTTCTAAGATAGAAAGAAGTGGGTAAACGACTCAACATAAAGTAAAAGAATGGCCCTTCGCAGAGGGAAGCATGGATTACTATTTTGTGCTAGAGCTTTTATTTTGAAAACATAGAAACAATTTTGTCAACGGTAGTAATAATTCATATGTGCTATGCATAATACTTCCTACAAGTTGCAAGTCTCATGCATAGAGTACTAATAGTGCTCGCACCTTGTCCTACTTAGCTCGGAAGACACGGATTATCATCGCATAACATATGTTTCAACCAAGTGTCACAAAGGGGTACCTCTATGCCGCATGTACAAGTGTCTAAGGAGAAAGCACGCATTGGATTTCTCGCTTTTGATTATTCTCAACTTAGACATCCATACCGGGACAACATAGACAACAGATAATGGACTCCTCTTTTAATGCTTAAGCATTCAACAACAGTTAATATTCTCATAAGAGATTGAGGTTATATGTCCAAACTGAAACTTCCACCATGATACATGGCTTTAGTTAGCGGCCCAATGTTCTTCTCTAACATATGCATACTCAAACCATTTGATCATGAAATCGCACTTACTTCAGACAAGACGAACATGCATAGCATCTCACATGATATCCAACAAAGGTAAAGTTGATGGCGTCCCCAGAAACATGGTTACCGCTCAACAAACAACTTATAAGAATTAAGACACATAACTACATATTCATCACCACAATAGTTTTTAAGCTATTTGTCCCATGAGCTATATATTGTAAAGGTAGAGGAATGAAATTTTAAAGGTAGCATTCAAGTAATTTACTTTGGAATGGTAGAAAAATACCACAAAGTAGGTAGATATGGTGGACACAAATGGCATGGGTTTTGGCTCAAGGTGTTTGGATGCACGAGAAGCATTTCCTCTCAGTACAAGGTTTGGGCTAGCAAGGTTGTTTGAAGCAAACACAAGTATGAACAGGTACAGCAAAACTCACACAAGAACATATTGCAAGCATTATAAGGCTCTACACTGTCTTCCTTGTTGTTCAAACACTATACCCGAAAATATCTAGACTTAGAGAGACCAATCATGCAAACCAAATTAAACAAGCTCTACGGTAGTTCTTCATTAATAGATTAAACTACATGATGCAAGAGCTTAAACATGATATATGAGAGCTCAAACAATTTCCAAATTTACCAAACCATATGCAGCATTTTCTGATTCCAACCAAATAGCAATTTAACGAAGCAATTTCAGTCTTCGCCATGAACATTAAAGCACAATTAAGAACACAAGTGTTCCATATGAAAAAGCGGAGCGTAATATCTCCAATATAAGAATGGTGGGATCCAACTTTATTCAAACCAAAACAAAAATAAAAGCAAACCGACGCTCCAAGTAAAGAACAAAGGATGTGATGGAATAAAAATATAGTTTCACTAGAAGTGACCTGATAATGTTGTCGATGAAGAAGGGGATGCCTTGGGCATCCCCAAGCTTAGATGCTTGAGTCTTCTTAAAATATGCAGGGATGAACCACCGGGGCATCCCCAAGCTTAGACCTTTCACTCTTCTTGATCATAGTATATCATCCTCTTCTCTTGACCCTTGAAAACTTCCTTCACACAAACTTCAAGCAAACTCATTAGAGGGTTAGTGTATAACCAAAATTCACACATTCAGAGGTGACACAATCATTCTTAACACTTTTGGACATTGCACAAATCTTCTGAAAGTTAATGGAACAAAGAAACTCATTCAACATAGCAAAAGCGGCAATGCGAAATAAAAGACAGAATCTGTCAAAAACAGAACAGTCCGTAAAGATGAATCTGGCAGGGGCACTTAACTTGCTCAAATGGAAAAACTAAAAAATAATGAAAGTTGCGTAAATATATGAGGATCACACTCGTAAATTTGCATATTTTTTAGATTTTTTTAGAGAGACTTCTGCGAGAATTCGTGACAGACAGCAATGTTGTTTCTGCGCAGCGATCCAAATCTATCATCAACTTTAACATAGAAACTTTACTTGGCACAAAAACATGATAAGGAGAGGTTGCTACAGTAGTAAGCAACTTCCAAGACTCAACAATACAGTAAATAAAATAAAACATGGGTTATCTCCCAAGAAGTGCTTTTCTTTAACGCCTTTCAGCGGCAGAAAGTGCAAATCAAGTAACATCAAGAGATGGAGCATCAACATCATTATTTTTCTTACAAACACAACTTGTTGCAGAGGGTACCTTAGATGCTCCATTATCTAAATTTCCTATGGTGGTGCTAGGGGTTTTATCAATTTTAGGCCTATAATAATTCTTTTGTTTAGGCACCTTAGAGGCATACATGAATTTTTGCTCTTTACCCACATAAGCTTTCTCCTTATACTTGAGAGAAGAAAAAGTTGAACCCAAGGTTCCCATAGCTTTTTCAAGTTCATCAATCCTATTGGTTTGATTATCATGGACAACACAAGTTCCTAGGACACTAATTCTTTCATCAATTCCTCCTAGGGATTTATCAAGTTCATCAGTTTTATCAAATAACATTTCCAATTTAGTTTCAATACTTGGAAAAATTTTCTCTATGGTTTCCAATTTTTTCATAACATCCTCAAGAGATTTCAATTTTAACTTCATTAACAGGTGGTATTCCAACTAGACTCTCAATGATGCAACTAGCTTCTAAAGCGGGAGTACCTAGGAAATTACCTCCCGAAAGAGTATCAAGAACATACCTATTCCAACTAGATAAGCCAACATAAAAGTTCCTAAGAAGGATAGTAGTGGAGTGTTTCTTAATGCACCTATGATGAGCATTACTAATTCTGTACCAAGCATCTTTAAAACTTTCTCCACCTTGTTGCTTAAAAGAACGAACTTCAACTTCAGGATTACTCATTATAACAGCAATAAAGTAAACCAGGCAAATAAAGTAAAGACAAGTAACTAATTTTTTTTTTTGTGTTTTTGATATAGAGCTAGTAAACAAGACAATAAGTAAAGTAACTAATTTTTTTGTGTTTTTAATAATAAGCAAACAAGACAGTAAACAAAGTAAAGTAAAGCAAGACAAAAAAACAAAGTAAAGAGATTGGAAGCGGAGACTCCCCTTGCAGCGTGTCTTGATCTCCCCGGCAACGGCGCCAGAAATTTATGCTTGATGCACGTAGATGTACACGTCCGTTGGGAACCCCAAGAGGAAGGTATGATGCGCACAGCAGCAAGTTTTCCCTCAGAAAGAAACCAAGGTTATCGAACCGTAGGAGCCAAGAAGCACGTGAAGGTTGTTGGTGGAGGAATGTAGTGCGCGCAACACCGGTGAAATCCGGCCAACGTGGAACCTGAACAACACAATCAAAGTACTTTGCCCCAACGTAACAGTGAGGTTGTCAATCTCACCGGCTTGCTGAAAACAAAGGATTAAAAGTATCGAGTGGAAGATGGTGTTTGTTTGCAAAGAACAGTAAGAACAATAATTGCAGTAGAATGTATTCAGATGTAAAAGAATGGACCGGGGTCCACAGTTCACTAGAGGTGTCTCTCCAATAAGATAACTAACATGCTGGGTGAACAAATTACAGGGGGCAATTGACAAATAAAGATTCAATACATATCAACGATGATTACTATGTGATTTAATCAGGGCATTACGACAAAGTACATAGACCGCTATCCAGCATGCATCTATGCCTAAATAATCCACCTTCAGGTTATCATCCCCCCTTCCGGTATTAAGTTGTAAACAACAGATAATTGCATTAAGTATGGTGCGTAATGTAATCAACACAAATATCCTTAGACAAAGCATCGATGTTTTATCCCTAGTAGCAACATCACATCCACAACCTTAGAACTTTCTGTCACTGTCCCAGATTCAATGGAGGCATGAACCCACTATCGAGCATAATTACTCCCTCTTGGAGTTACAAGTATCAACTTGGCCAGAGCCTCTACTAGCAACGGAGAGCATGCAAGAACATAAACAACACATATATGATAGATTGATAATCAACTTAACATAATATTCTATATTCATCGGATCCCGCCAAACACAACATGTAGCATTACAAATAGATGATCTTGATCATGTTAGGCAGCTCACAAGATCTATAACAATGATAGCACAAGCGGAGAAGACAACCATCTAGCTACTGCTATGGACCCATAGTCCAAGGATGAACTACTCACACATCAATCCGGGGCGGGCATGATGATGTAGAGCCCCTCCGGTGAGATTCCCTCTCCGGCGGTGCCGGAGCGATCTCCGAATCCCGAGATGGGATTCGCGACGGCGTCTCGGAAGGTTTTCCGTATCGTGGCTCTCGGTGGGGGGTTTCGCGACGAGGCTATTTGTAGGCGGAAGGGTAGGTCGGGGGGCGTCACGAGGGGCCCACACAACAGGCCGGCGCCGGGGCGGGCCGGTGTGTCGCCACCTCGTGGCCCCACTTCGTCTCCCTTCGGTCTTCGGAAGCTTCGTGTAAAATAGGCCCCTGGGCGTTGATTTCGTCCAATTCCGAGAATATTTCCTTACTAGGATTTCTGAAACCAAAAACAGCAGAAAACAGCAACTGGCGCTTCGGCATCTTGTTAATAGGTTAGTGCCGGAAAATGTATAATAATGTTGTAAAGTGTGTATAAAACATTCAAGTATTGTAATAAAAGTAGCATGGAACATAAGAAATTATAGATACGTTTGAGACGTATCAGCCGCTTTACCAGATAGCGACATAACAAATAATTTCTTCCTAACTTCATCCATTGAAATACCTGCACATTTGAATAACCCGCATAATTCATGTAAAAACAGTAAATGATCTCCAGGATGAACAGTTCCATCCCCTTCATAGCGGTTATCCACAACACGTTCAATAATTTTCATAGGTATTTTATATGGTATTACTTCCTCACCTGGCGCCTCATCCACTACCGTTGCAGTAGTAGTAGATTTCCCAAATAAAAATTCAAGGGAGGATCTCTCCATAATGACTTATAGCAGCAAGCAGAAACAAAATCAGCACGTACAGTAAAAGTTTCCTTACCAATTCCACCAATAGCGCTTCACTCCCCGGCAACGGCGCCAGAAAATAGTCTTGATGGCCCACAAGTATAGGGGTTGTATCGTAGTACTTTCGATAAATAAGAGTGTCGAACCCAACGAGGAGCAGAAGGTGTTGACAAGCAGTTTCGATGAAGGATTCACTGTAAATGCTCACAGACAAGTATTCAGGGGGTTTTGATATAGCAGATAAATAAAGTACAAGTAAATAAAATGTGAGAGAAATAATTGCAGCGAGTGGCCCAATCCTTTTTAGCACAAAGGACAAGCCGGTTTGTTTACTTATAATGACCAAACGTTCTTGAGGACACACGGGATTTTAGTCTAGTGCTTTCGCTTCATACGGCTGATTAATCTTCATTGTTTTGATAAGTGTTGTGTGGGTGAACCTATGCTAATGCACCGCCCTTCCTAGGACTAATACATACTTGTGATTATACCCCTTGCAAGCATCCGCAAATACAAGAAAGTAATTAAGATAAATCTAACCACAGCCTTAAACTCTGAGATCTTGCTATCCCTCCTGCACCGATATACTAACGGGGGTTTAGGTTTGTCACTCCGGCAACCCCACAATTAGCAAACGAATACAAGATGTACTCCCCTAGGCCCATAAAGGTGAAGTACCATGTAGTCAACGTTCACATGACACCACTAGAAGAGTAACACCACAACTTAAATATCATGACATTGAATATTACTCAACAATAATTCACTACTAACATCTAGACTTCACCCATGTCCTCAAGAACTAAACGAACTACTCACGAGACATCATATGGAACATGATCAGAGGTGATATGATGATGAATAACAATCTGAACATAAACCTTGGTTCAATGGTTTCACTCAATAGCATCAATAACAAGTAGTAATCAACACCGGGAGAGTTTCCTATCAAACAATCAAGATCCAACCCAAATCGTTACAGCGGTGACGAGATGCAGCGGTGGAGACGGCGGTGTAGATGGTGGAGATGATGATGATGATGATGATGGAGATGATGTCCAGCTCGATGACGATGGCGATGGCGTCGATTTCCCCCTCCAGGAGGGAATTTCCCCGCGGATTCCTGCCCGCCGGAGAGCTCTTTTCTCTCGGTGTTTCTCCGCCCCGCGAGGCGGCTCTGTCAATTCTCCGTAACTCCCCGGGGCTTAGGTTTCGGGACGAAGAGTACGCGAAGGAGAGGCGGCCGAGGGGGTGGCCCCCTCCCCACAAGGCGGCGCGGCCAGGCCGGGGCCGCGCCGGCCTATGGGGGCCCATGGCGGCCCCTCTCGGCCCCTCCTTTTGGCTCCCTTCGTCTTCTGGAAAAATAGGATTTTTCATATAATTTCCGTCAATTGTTGATCTTCCGAAATATGGTGTCCTGACGGTGCTTTTTCCAGCAGAATCCTGACTCCGGTGAATAATTCTCCAATGATCATGAAACATGCAAAATGGATGAAATAACATAAGTATCATATCTAAATATGAAATATATCAATGAATAACAGCAAATTATGATATAAAATAGTGATGCAAAATGGACGTATCAGACTGCTGGGTAGATGCAGTAAAAGGAGCTGGTACAGGAACCGGTGCTGATGCAGGAGAGTGGGAAGCCGGTGTCGGTGCTGGTGTGGGTGCCCTTTGTGACATCCGCTCCTGTTCCATCAAGGGATCTGCAACTTTGATCATGTTAAACCCAGCAAGCTAGAACAGAGGGAATGGTTTAGAACAACTGCTCAAAATGCAGTAATCAAAAGATATGAGTAGAAAAAAGTTACATATTATATATTTGGAAGTGTCTCCAACTCTGTAAGCAGTTACGTATATCTGCCCGTTTGAGTTTCTGATCCTCAGCTCGTCGCCCTTCTTCAGACCGTAGTCAAAAGCAAACTTTCTCCAATCATGTCCATACAAATATGTGATGGCCTGCGTCTTGTAGACATACACCTCATAGACCGTGTAGGTGTTCATCAATTTGCCATTGCCATGCATAGTGAAAGACCCTTCATGCGGACACATCTGGTTAATCATTGGACGAAGTTCACAAGGTACAGTCTGCATGTGAAAATTGATACTAATGTAAGAAGCATGAAGACTAAAAACAAGACTTTACTATATGCCAATTCATGCTAAACCATTGAGAATACATACCTGTAATTCTGTGAAGGAGTTACTAGAAAGGTAGAGAGAGCCATAGAAGGTGTTATATGCGGGGTATGTACATGGACCCGCCATATTCCCGCAAGCTCGGCATCGGGATGGTGAAGGAAACATGGGAGGTACTACTGGTGCGTAGCGCTGAATGTAAGTGGCAGAATTAGGTTGTGTAAAGTGCACAGTTCAGAGCAATGCAAAGGTTGACAAGAGAGTGCATAACACTATGTTACAAACTGAACAGTGAAAAATTAGTGTATGATGAATATAAGCATGCTAATTTGGTGTTTCCGAATTTCAAAAAGCATTAGACAGAGCCGGTGATAATATCAGACATAAATCATGGCATGTATATGTGGCTTAAGAAAATATACCCGAACCCTTGGATGGTTACGGCCCGGCTGGTCCTTGGACTTGAGCTTATATAAGCATCCGGAAGGTGGGGCTGACAGTAACTTGGTGGCAGCCTCTGCAGATGCCTCATCAGCAGCAGTTGCAATCCTTTTGACCAATGAAGGCTTAGCAGTTTCAGTTGCATATGAAAATTGAAGAGCAACAGACATCAGCATTGATATATAAAATGAATCTATGAGACACTGATGCATATAGTGCTGGATGTAAGTGGAAGAATATGGTTGTATGTGTTTCTGAACTATTGGTAAGCATTAGACAAAGCCGGCAATAAACAGACAAAAATCAAATCATGTATGAGGATTAATAAAATATACCTGCTTACTGAAAAGGATACCACCCAGCTGGCCCGTGGCCTTGTGCTTGAGGAGGTTTCATAAGATGGTGGCGGCACCATCGTCTTCACAGCAACCTCATCAGGATCATTTTTTATCCATTTGAGTAGAGGCACAGAAGTTTCATCCTGCATATGAATAGCAACAGAACTCATCATTGATATTTAATAAATATATGAGTTAGACTGATGCAAATAGTGTGGGATGTAAGTGGAAGAATAGGGTTGTGCATAGACAACAGTTGACAATAATGCAAATGATTACAAAAGAAGCCAACGGAAATCAACAGTTTATATACTGGATGAGACAATTGAAAAGTGAAAAATGATTGTAAGCAAACGCAGTGTTTCTGAACTTTTGGTAAGCATTAGACAAAGCCAACAGTAATTAAACATATAATAATGAAATCATGTATGTGGATTAAGAAAATATACCAGATTCACCACCACAGCTGGCCCATGGCCTCATGCTTGTAGAGGTTTCCGGAAGATGGTGCCGGCACCATCGTCCTCACAAAGAGCCTCATTAGCCTCATTTTGCATCCACTTGAGTAAAGGCGCGGCAGTTAGCCTGCATAAGAATGGGAACAGATCTCAGCAGTGATATTGAATGGCTCGAGACAGCCATGCATATAGTCTGGATGTAAGTGGAAGGGTATGGCTGTGTATGGACAATAGTTCACAACAATGCAAGGGTGTGTTCGGTTCAAACAGCGTGGAATGGAATGGAATGGTTCCATTTCGAGAGGAATGGAATGGTTACATTTTTGTTTGGTTGGGAAAAATGGAGAGCAGAAGAGATCGAGGTTAAACTAACCATTTGTCTCAAATTTGTAATTAACAATTGCAAATGACATTTTAATCTCAAAATTGTAATTAACAGCGCCTAATGGTGCTCTTTTAATCTCAAAATCGTAATTAACATCATTTTTGTTGGGTTAGGGGAACTGGAGAGTAGATGAACATTACTGTATGATGATTGTAAGCAAACAAATTTGGTATTTCTAAACTTTTGGCTTCGAGATCTTATGGGTTTCATCTCTAGCCTACCCCAACTTGTTTGGGACTGAAAGGCTTGGTTGTTGTTGTTGTAAAATTTTGGCAAGCATTAGAAAAAATCGACAATAAACAGAAAAAAATCAAGGCATGTTTTGTGGATTAAGAAAATATACCATATTCATTAAAAGATCACCACCCAGCTGGCGTGGCCTTGTGCTTGTAGAGGCATTTAGAAGACGGGGGCGGCATCAACATACTGGCAGCCTAATCAGCCGCAGTTTTGATCTTCCTTTTGAGTAAAGGCCCTAAAGTTTCAGTCTGCATATGATTAGCAAAACAAAAGGTAGACCTCAGCAGTGATATTGAATTACTGTATGAGATAGACTTATGCATATAGTGGATGCTCTTAGCCTTTTGCACCATGAACACTAGCTATGGACAGACAAAAAAACTAGTGGACTCAGCTTTGTCTAGATATGAATGTACTACCTCCATCCCAACGCTTAAGACTTATTTATTTTTGAGAAATCAAAACAAGCAAAGTTTGACCAAAATTTAAGAACATTATATCAACAAATATAATATTGTGTAGATACCATAGGAAAATACATTTTATTATCTATTTAATGATATTAATTTTGTATTTTGCATGTTAATGATTTTTGGTAAAAGCTTAGTCAAACATGGTATAGTTTGACTTTCTAAAAATAATATAAGCCCTAAGCTTTGGGATGGAGGTAGTAGTATCTAGAGCTAAAACACATCTAGATACATCCGTATCTACAGATAGTTGAGTCAATTAATTTGGATCGAGGGAGTATCGATTCGACTACATCATGGTAAGTTGGTTAAAAAATTACCTGGACGGTCCCCGCCTCGCGTGGCATTTCGCTTCTTGTCGTAGATCGGGCCATGCTCCTGCAGCAGGTGGGCGCTATTCTCGTTCCCCATAGCCTCAGCACGGAACCTGGAGGTACCAACCTGATACAGAGAATATAGAGCATGGTGTCACAGAGGCTTTACGCACAAACAGCTGAAGACATGTGCAACTTTAAGCATATTCCAGAACAGGAACAGATTGAGGATGCAGAGAGACACTTAAAAGGTAAAGAGTGGATAAGCAAACGGAGTACCTTTTGCGGGGCAGGGCAGCTCAGGCTCAGCCAACTGCCCACATGCGTGGTGGCCTTAGCTCCATTGCCCCCACCACCGAGGTCTTTCCTTTCTTGTACAAGCTGACATAAGATACAGTGAGGATCAGCAGAAACTACAAAGGTTGCAAATGTCGACAAATAAAGGAAGAACACCCCAATCCAAGCTAAGGTAGCCCCCGCCCCCACCCCCATCAATCACTCCCAGCTCGAGGGTGACCAGAAAGACACCCCTTCGCCCAAAATAGGAAATAGATGCGCAAGATATCGAGGTGAGGAAAAAGAACCGATCTCGAGAAAGGAAAGAACATTACTAGTACTACCTAATCCGCTTGGTCTAGATGCAGCTTGCCCCTCCAAGCTGGATGCCTGGACGGTGGAGGCGAAAGGAGGGGATCGAGCTAGCGGCTTGCATCCGTCGGCAATCGGCACTCGATCGGGAGAGAAGGGGTGCTACATAAAGGGGAGGGGTAACATATTTTATTACACACTGAACTTACGGATGTGACTAGTCATTACATATCTCACTGAAACTGGGGCCCATAGTGTGGCACCCCAAATTCACTTGAAGCTGCCCGGCGGGACGCATTGGCGCGTCAAGAAAACCCCCGAATCGTAGCGGGGAAATGAAACATTTCACAAAAATTCGAAACTCAAGCACACCACCACGCGCCAAGCATGTGGGCTGTTCCTTCCTCTTCCTCGGTTCCTCCTCCCCTATCCGAAAAAACCCCAAATCCCAAGCTCAAACAAAAAAAAACCAAATCCCCTGGCCGCCATGCATGTCCTCGTTAACCCGCGGAGATTGTTCCGGACGAGCGGACCCCCCTGAGATCCCGAGTTCCATCCACCTCGAGGCTTTGCGTCTTCTCGCAGCGGCTTGAGGGCGCTGCAGAGGAAGTTCCGCCGGAAAGTGCTCATGGCAACCATGCAAGCTCACCGGCGTGTTGTATCCCGAGAGGAACTGGTCAAAGCTTCGTCGATGGCTTGCCGCGAGAGGCTTGGAGTCCAGAGTCAATAAACTAGCTGCTCGAGGACTTGGGCGGTTTACACGGATTTATATTAACTGACTCAAATTTGTTAGTCTAGTTAACAAATGCATCTAGATACATCCATATCTAGACAAATTGAGTCAATTAATATGAATCAGAGGGGAGTACCTAAAAGTGTTTCATGCTACCAACTAATGCGCTGGCAGGACTCGCTGTAGAAGTAATTGTGCTACTACTCATACGATGAACTGATTGTGTGGGTGTCAAATTTTGCAATGCGATCATCCACTGAATGCTTAATTATAGTTCTAGCGCCAAAGGCGTACAAATCATAACATAGATAGTACATACTACAGCACCAGAACATAAGAGTACAAATCATAAAGTACCTCAACATTTTGCATCAGGGCTGGGTGGTCCTGAGACTACCGGGACGCCCCGATGATCTCCGGGTGTGCATCCACTTCAACGCAAAGTTGTGTACTCGGTCCACGGCCTCCTTCTGTAGGCTGGATAATCTCACGTGCAGGACCTTCGTCTATGAAAGGCTCGTCATCAGTACCATCCACAGGTGCATCAGGGCTGGGTGGTCTTGAGACTACCCGGCCGATGATCTCGGGCGTGCATCCACTTCAACGCAAAGATGTGTACTCGGTCCACGGCCTCCTTCTGTAGGCTGGATAATCTCACGTGCAGGACCTTCGTCTATGAAAGGCTCGTCATCAGTACCATCCACAGGTGCATCAAACTGAGATTCATCTTCAAATCTCCCATCAAACTGAGAGACCTCTTCAACTCTATGGTTCTGCAATTAGTACATCAACCGATTAGACAAACATCTAAGGGATGCAACCTGAACAAATGCCGTTTTACATATTTACCTTCTCATCTGCACAGCACATGTCCCAGCTGAAACCTGTTTCCTGAGGCAAGCGCTTTTTCTCTCCTTCCCGTCCATCCATCTGCAACAAGTTAAATTTGAGTACAGAACCTTGCACAACAATGCAAACTATTGATCGAAACAGCGGCAGCATCAATATAAATAATTAACTACATATGCCAGCACACATACAGTGTGAGCAAGATCTGCTTCTCCCGCTGAAGGATCATTATATGGTTCACCATGATAAACCCACCTAACATATGTGCGGTCCATCCAAAAAATGTGTAAATGATCTTCCACTACATGGTGAAGCCTCTTCTCACCATTCATACATGTGCAACGCGGGCAATACACGTCCAGTTGTGACCTTCATGAGCTCTAATAAACCCCATAAAGGGTTGAACACCATTTATATATGAAGGGGAACATAAGTGTCCATGCAGTATCCAAGTTCTTTCCATCTGTTTGATTATTAGATACAATGGTTGGTGATTAATTTAAGGCGAAGTAGAAAATGTATATCCATCGAGTACAAAACTATACTACATGATTATGCATTTCAGCAATCATGTCGAGTACAAAACAAAAAATGCCCATCGACATTTTAGCAAACAGATCGTCTACAAAACTCTGCCATGGCATTTCAGCAAATTAACGGATCGAGTGCAGAACTGACTCTATATGCCCACGCAAATGAACAAATTGATCGATGACAAATCGAGCGGAAAACTATAAAGTGCCAATTAGTTCGAGCATACTGACGATTTTTTTAGCAGCATCAAGAAAATATAAATCGTTAGGCCGTCTTGCCCGATGCATGATTGAGCTAGAGATAGCAGCCCTACCGTGGATCAACTTGACCGCCGGTGCGTCTCGAGAAGAACGACGGGGAGGGAAGCTTCTTCTTCGCACGGACGGGACGGGAGGAAGCTCTTCGCACGGACGGGGATAAGTTGTGTAGGGGTGGGTGGGTGGTCATGCGGCCGGGCCGCCGGGGTGATAATTAAGGTCGGTAGGTGGTGTTTAATGGATTTGCGTGTGTAATTTGCCGTGCACAAGGTTGAGGAATAGGCGGTTCCCTTTGCCGCGCGCACAATTCAAACTATCCCGCCCATGTAGTTTAAATTCGCCATAATTTCGTTAAATCGACATAAAGTCATGTGAGTGGGGGGAATTAGCAAAGTTGCTTGAAAAATAGTAAAACTCTGGAATTATCCTTTAAATATGCTCTACTTCGTGTGAAAATCGGGGTGTGGAGGCATGTTGAGCTGTTTTATTTGTACTTTCTTCATTAAAACTCCCATTTTATGCACTTTGGATGGAAAGAAATCATTTGTACATAAATTTTGACAACGCCATTTGCAAACATTAATTGTTTTACATGCCAAGATGCACTCATCCACCAAATATATATGGGGCAAAAGTTTATCACAATCTAGCAGATATGTATAATTAGTGAGGGGCCCCTTTTGATTTTGTGCAATTTCCACTAATTAGGTAGAGAGAAGGGGTTAATTAATTAGGCCATGTTAGGGGTTATGTGTTTTAGATTAGGTTGTGTGGATTCAAATACAACATCTTTATTTGTGTGCTATGATTAATCAAAACTAGATCGATCGACTGCGCACACATTAGAGCACATGCCTTTGCGCACAAAGTGCATGTGTGTGTTGTTGGCCACCAACGAGAGAGAGAGAGCGCTACGAGAGAGCGATTGAAATCACCAAATTAAACACATATATATGCATGGCACATTTAATTTAATTAGAGGGCCGCGAGGCACCCCTGGCCTGCTTGATGCACAATTAAGTGTCGTTGGCCTATATATAGGGTTTAATTTGGGTTTAGGGTTTAGGGTTAGCTAGGGTTTAGGGTTAGGGTTAGGGTTTAGGGTCCAGGGTTTAGGGTTTAGTGTTTAGGGTGTTTAGGGTTTAGGGATTAGGGATTAGGGTTTTAGGGTTTTAGGGTTTAAGGTTTAGGGATCATCGATCGAGTGCGCACACATATTATTAGAGGCACGCGCCTTTGCGCGTAAAGTGCATGCGTATATATGTGTGTTTTTTGGCCACCAACGATATATAGATGATCGAGAGAGAGATTGAAATCCCCAAGAATATGTTCAAATATATATTAAAATATATGCATGGTAGGCCATGCATGCACACTAATTATATATATATTATGACGAAACTTAATCAAATGTATTTTCATTGGAGAGAACTTGTCAAAATTCAAGTTAATTAATTTATCATCGATAGTTATATAATTAATTAATGAATCTCAGGGAGATGTTATACAACATATGATCGATATAGGCCATGTATATATTAATTGGTGTTAATCTACGGTTTGCTAGCTAGCTACTATATATAGTGCATGTTTTATTAGATCGGGTTATAGCTAGTATAGTTTAAGGTTATGTGTTTTAATTAAGTAGGGTTTTATTAGCTAGGGTTAGTTATATATATATGGTTTAGGGTTAATGCATGGCACATTTAATTTAATTAGAGGACCGCGAGGCACCCTGGCCTGCTTGATGCACAATTAAGTGTCGTTGGCCTATATATAGGGTTTAGGGTTTAGGGTTAGCTAGGGTTTAGGGTTAGGGTTAGGGTTTAGGGTCTAGGGTTTAGTGTTTAGGGTGTTTTGGGTTTAGGGACTAGGGATTAGGGTTTTAGGGTTGTTTAAGGTTTAGGGATCATCGATCGAGTGCGCACATACATTATTAGAGGCACCCGCGCCTTTGCGCATAAAGTGCATGCGTATATATGTGTGTTTTTTGCCACCAACGATATATAGATGATCGAGAGAGAGAGATTGAAATCCCCAAGAATATGTTCAAATATATATTAAAATATATGCACGAACGCATGGTAGGTCATGCATGCACACTAATTATATATACTAGATTTAGATGTGCGCCCTGGCGCACGACCCCGTGGAGCTCATGTCAATGTATATTTTGTATAACGACAACAAAAATCTGCTTATATGATATTACATTTCTTAAGTTTCACAAAGCAATGCCGCGGACCAAATGTACCAAAATAGGTGTTCAATCAAATGGACAGGTATATGGGCAAAACCATTCTGTTGTTCAGGTGTTGTGGCCGAAAAACAACATATAAATATACAAATAGATCCAAAAGACTAAAAAGCTTAGTGGCAGTGTGCAACCACAATATAGTAAAAATCATAAGATATACACCTTTTGTGCATAAGCTGCTCTTTCCCTGCAGTAGATGATGAAAACAAAAAAGTTAATCTTGCCCACTTGAACCAAATACCTATAAATAGGAAGCAAACATTTCAGAAGTATAGCATTTAAAAAAAAGGATCCGCTGTGAAAGATTGAGCAGAGCATTTAGCCAAGGCTTTTTTGAGTGCACACTGAATCATGACAGCGAAGTGGTAAAAGTGACCGGCAATGATAAGTCGATAGCTATTAAATATTATCTCTTATCTTATCAAATCCATCAGGTAAGAATTAACACAATGTTTTTTTTGAGAAATAAAAAAGCTCCAGAATGAACAAACAAACCTAGTAAGCACATAAATCTGATGCTATATCATTTTTCCTTATACACGAGGACCATAAATAAGCAAGTCTGAGGTATTTGCCCAATGTATTTAAAAATGTACTTGTTAGGTAGCTTCTACTGATCCATGCACCAAAACCTAGAAAAAAAGAGAAGAGATTCAGCTATAGGTATCTAAATAACACTTGCTAAATAATAATAATAACTATCAAAGTTTGTGGTAGCATGTCCAACCTTAGGTGGATAAATATGTAAAGCTTCTTCAAATAATATCAAAAATGCAAGTGGTTCAGTAGACATGAGAAGACAAAACACTCAAGAGAGGGGAAAAATTACTTCAAGTGAATCATGTTCGGCTAACCTAGATAGAAGATCATCAAAAAGCTCATACATCGCACACTTAAAATAAAAATATTCCATGGTCAGATAAATATTTAATTTCATCGGATCAACACATACATTTATGTGTGCGGAAAAGCTTTTTGTGAGGTAATCATATAATTCTAATTTGTTTACCGCAAAGCAATATACGAAATGATGTATTTTTCTAGGTCAACCCGATAACCTTATTTAACCAATGCGGTGAGATCACATATCTAAGTAAAAAAAAAAGTACTTGGATCCACTATTGCGACAAATATGGCTCAATGGAGAAGATAGGAACCAAGATCAACGGATTATAAATGTTTAAACACAGTAGTGAATCAAGGAAGATTGCCTTCAACACCACTATGCTGCATTTATTAAATATATTTAGGAAAAATTGACCGACATACATCAAAATATAAGGAAACCAATTGCACTGTTTTAGAAAAGCATAACAGAATTTC
The DNA here is from genome assembly GCA_030979885.1 of Lolium multiflorum. Taxonomy (NCBI): domain Eukaryota; kingdom Viridiplantae; phylum Streptophyta; class Magnoliopsida; order Poales; family Poaceae; genus Lolium; species Lolium multiflorum. Next base: position 64,985,056 of record CM061752.1, on the reverse strand, counting down.
TTGGAAACCAGGAAAGAAATCAGTTTGTGGCAATGGCATCACCTTGCCTTGCTTCTCCGTATCAGCCAGCAGACCCATTTTGCAACACCTTCGGTAGTCGGTGACCACGCTCTACCTCAATCCAACCTACGGAAGATAGAAATTGACCAAAAGGCAATGGCGGTGAGGCAATGATCTTTTCCGAGAAAACACAAAAAGCTTTTGCATTTCATTTCATTAAAAAGAAGGGAAGAGTTAGTTGTTACAATCCTCCTAAGAGGCCATGGTTCTGAAAAGGTAAACAGAGATTACAACTCAGTGGACATCCCAGGTGGGCGGCAGGAGGACACGCAGGCCCGACGCGCCAGCTCTGAACCAAAGGGCAGCTTCGTCTCTGACCTTGGTGACGACATTGCGGACGGATGGTTCAGCTCCATGTGAGGCAATGATCTAAAACCATATGCAATGCAAAGTATCTTACAGCCACTTCTGTTTTAGCAGCTACTCTGATGGTATAAACTGCATACTACGCAAAAAAAAAAACATGGTTCAAAGCTTCTAACTGTCAACGTGATCAAGTAAAATTAAATTTGAATATTTTTATGAACTGAGGATTCATAGCAGTTATTTTATTCTAGATAGTCGTACTGGACATAGAATTCATTTTTGTTTCATATAACTGCTGCCCAACTACTGCCCCTTGCTTTCAAAATGGCAGGCAAACTTCCCACCTGGAAATCGAGATTGATGCAAAAACCAGGGAGGTTGGCTCTGGTGAAGTCTGTACTTGGTGCGATCCCAATCCACCAATTTCTGGTGTTGGCACCGCCCAAAAAAATCCTGAAGCTAATGGAGAAAATAGAGAGAGCTTTCTTGTGGGGAGACCGCGCCGCTGCCAATGGCGGGAGCTGCCATGTCAATTGGCGAAAAGTGAGTCGGCCAACTTCACTTGGCGGCCTCGGCGTCCAGAATCTTGAGCGCATTGGCCTTGCATTACAAAGAATGGAAGTGAATCTAATGGAGACATTAAGAGAAAGCTAAATTATGGCAGGTTTGCAGTCCTACATAGCATAAATAGTAGTACATGCCGATTGCGTATTGAGAGACAGAACCAACTAACTAAAAGGAAGAACTGTAGATGGGAAAAGCCAGATAAATGGAAAAGCTTATAATTGCAGAGTATAGAAGTCTGATTGCTGAAAATATTGCACGCAGATGTGCACCTACTGTTTTTCAATTAGATAATATGAGAAGTTATACTGCAAATAGAACACTTCTCTAGGTGGCTACACACAGCCATTGTGCTGCCCCTTAGTGGTACGGCTTCAATATGAGGTTGCAGGTGTACATCCTAAGTCAGCTTGAGGGTAGGGATGCCTTGTTTACCTCAGGATGGTAAAGAGATAGGAGATCGCCAGTGTTGACATCTTTCCAAGGACTGACCGACCACGGCGAACCCCACCACTGCACCTCCAGTCGTGGCTCAACATTGCAGATGCGATCTTAGAGTAGAGCCCAAGGCAGATATCATGAACGAAAAATCAATGACATGTAGAGGGTACATAAGCTATAATTTAATGGTAGTGAAGTACCATGCCTATTACATCTATCATTTCGTGACAAACAATCGAGCCTAATAACAAAAGATGAATTGTAATGAAGAACCGGTCATTATCCCTAGCACTCATTAGCTGTCTTTTTTTTGCAAAATGCAAACTCAATTTAATAAGAAGAAGAATTAAAGAGCATTTCTAGCCTCTCAAAATAGAGCACTTGAAACAGATTTCTGGACACCCTTGAACCTGCTGGTAAACAAAAGCAAATCCTAAAGGTTTATGAAAGTTGATGATAAACAACAAATAAGCAAATCGAGCACATGAAGAATAGTTACAGGAGTAGATTACCTATATGATCTTAGGTCCATTAGCTGAGTGATATAAATTGAATATCAAAAAAATAGAAAACGTTTGTTGTACCTAAATTAGCAACAATAGGTTATACAATACAGAAGAAACTGAGTATGATACATATAACACTGAAATGGTTCTGCTATTTATAGATGCAGTGACAATGGGTGCTTTGTATATAAGAATGGAAAGTGACTTGATAATCGGCAGGTAGTTCCATACAACAGGGACTTGCTAAAAAACATCGGGGACACATTAATGTTGAGTGGCGTAATAAAACACGAGTGATGAAGTACTTATTTAAATATGACTCCATCGGTCCTCATTTTTCAATGGATGTTTCAAAAAGAGTTGAAGGAAAGGGTGTCATATCTGAATCTACCACTGATCTCACCTGGAGCTTAGGCCCACTTCTTGGCATGTATAAAGATAAGGATGACATGACCACATGCACTACTTTTAGCAGAAGCTAATTCATCTTAAGTATGACCAACCAAGTTTAGCAGAGAATATGAATTACTTAGTGTCCATCCTCCAGTCATGTATATATAACATATTCAAGCAATAAATGGCTCAAACAAAAGATTTCCCGAACAAGAGTTTATCAAAAATGCAAAAACTGTAATATGACCCGAGTGGCCAAGTCATACCATCTAAATGCAAAATATATGTCTGCCACAAGAATAGAGAATATAGAATAACTAACCAAATCAAATCTCTAGGAGCAATCCAAGAAATGCTAATCGTGTGGCATTTTCTGAAAAAACGTTGTGCTATGCCTTTCTGACTAAATCACATTTATGCATGGTCCACTTGGAAAATCTCAGGATTTTTGGCATACATATATTTTGCATTTAGATGGTAATAGATTTGGCTAATATGTAAGAATAGAAATATTCATAAATAACTCATTAAATATAACCTTCATTCTTACTATTTGGTGGCACCAACTATTTGAGTAACAAACTAAGAAAAGCAACATCTACATAAGTTGATATGTTGCAGCATGGTCCTCAGAGGGCAGGGCACAATGGAAACGTAGCCCTAATAGGTACTTGCACCACCAAAAGTTGACACGCTGAAAATAAGAAGATAAATTAACCAGAAGCTAAAATCAGGGCAAATGAAAGAAGTGTTAAAAACCAAAGGTTAACTCATTTTGGATACAATAAACATGACAATGTACCTTGGTTCCAGATCTAAGAGAAGTAATTCTCTCTCATTTTTCAGAACACTTTTCAAGGGCGGAACTTGCATGTTTCTAAAAGTCGATCGTAGCTTAAATCACTGATGATTGTATTGGTCACCTGCTGAACGTATGTGATAGCTTTTTCGCATGCAGAATCTTGGCCATTTCATAGCTCTTGAACTTTCTGCCAGACATTGAGAGATAGACAGGACAACCTTCGTACTTGGGGCTTGGAAGTTGCAGCTTCTGCAACATAGCTTCCAAACAAAACAACACTGGAATTAAACCAGTATTAAGGACACCACAATAAAAAGAAATGCTACAGAACAATGGAAAGTTACAGTAATACTGTAATTAAAGCAGAGTATTTGTAAACCAGGAGTATTATTTCCATTTGGATATAGCATAACAGGAAAACCAAGTCTCGGATTTGCCTCCATTGGTGAACAAATGAAATGTAGGTAGCTTTAGGTAGAAATTAACTGATTTATCATTACAAAAAAGTCGATCTACCAATTTAACAGAAAAAAAGGGATCAGAACTGAGAAAGAGATAAAAGTGTGTGCAACCATATCAACGCTAGGACAACAGAAAGCTGAGAAACAGAACTACACCAGGTAGTTAAGAAGCTTGAGAAGAAGCATGTTGCCATCAGGTGAAGGCTCACTCGATACACCGTAAGGCAGGTAGACACAGTGTCTCTAAGCTTCGAGCGACATTGAGAGCTTAGTTTTGATGTTACTTTCACTGGTCCTTCACATCACGATGATTCGCCCCTGCAGTTTTGGAACCATGCCAGTTAGCACATTAGTACAGCGTATCCAACAAATGTTATATTGCGAGACCGAAAAGAGGCAATTACTAAATAACCTGAATTGTAGGTACAACGACAAAGAACGTGATCAAAAAAATTGCTAATTCAGTAAAAATGAAAAAAAAATACAATGACAACAGAAGTATTGGTACAATCCTCAAACCTTGTTATTCGAGTGTAAACATGAATTGGCATTGATATTTCTTTACAATAGAATAAGTCCATTTTAGAAATCAGTGACCACCAAGAATTAATACATGAATAGTGTGCAGTTTTGATTCTTAAAATGATTGCTTCACAACGCCAAATTAATTAATTCCATTATCCATAACAAGACGATATTACCTGAAAAACTATTTCTATTTCTGCATACAGTGACTTGCAAACAATGGACATCTAGTCAAGAAGAAGATAAAATGACCGAATTGTGCAAGCACACAATGTATATTAGAAGGTGATGTAGCTTCATGTTCTATTCCAAAGGATGTAGAAATTAAGGATAAATCACCTATACTACCTATACACACGGAAGTACATTTGTGTTTTTAAAGCATATCATGGAGCAACTGCAAGGAATAACTTAGGTCCAACTACATTTTATTTTGGAGATAAATGGTAGTTCAACCTTGATATATTACTAAGAGGATAGGGTGTCATTGACCTATGAAGAGACGAGGGATGGAGTGGGAAACAAACCTTGGTGGCACATACTTTATAACAAGCACAGAAATATGGGTGCTGAAACACCGACTTTTCCCAACAGTCCAATAAAATCCAATTCCAATCTATTATATTATTAAAACAACAAACAACCAACGGTATAGATTAGCTAGAAATAATCATACCAACAACAACGGTGAAGATTAACTTCTTAACGTCCATCACGTATTGATTTTAAGATGCGCATACACAGTTTCCTTCACCCCCACGTCTTAATCACGTATATGAAATTATGAATCCTATTGAAGGCTCATCTGCCGCCGCCTCGCCAATTCTCTTCCTCCGGCCGGCCGGCCGGCCGGCTCAAGCTGTATCTCCAAACGACGGTTTTCGTATCAAGTCTGATTCTGATGGAGGTAGTACCTCTTTTGCGGGTAAATTCTAATTGATTAATGCAAGTTTCGATCTGATTATGTCCACGTACAAGGATGCAGATCCATTTGCCTCACAGGTTTGCATGGTACGTACAGGCATCTGCAAGCACGCCAGAAAAGGGATGCCGGATGCGCATCCAAATCGGGGAGGCTTCATATGCACCTATATGTATGATGTATCCAATCAGATTGATTACTTAAGAGAAGGAGGTCGATCTAATCCGGCCGCACGGGCCCTGTTGCCTCGCCTCGCCTCGCCCTGAATCTGATGATGCAAAACAGCCGGAGTCGGCACGCATGATGGCTAGACACAAGCAAATCAAGAATAACGGTGAAGATTAGCTCTTAAAGGCGCTCCCGTATCACTTAGATATATGTGCGTATAGAGTGTCCTTCGTGCCCACGTCTGTCTCATATACGATCCAGGATACGTACTGAAAAAGATTTTCCGGGCTTCTGTTCAGATTTCTATGTGGTTTAGATTCGAGAAAGTCTCATAAGGTGTGTCGGCGAACGCACAACCGATTGTTTCCAATGAGTCAACGTCGACGATGATCAGCTGCTGGAGTGCCGGCTGACATACACCATGACTGGTGTGATACGTCTACAATGGCTACATGCAATCGATTGTCTCCAACGAGTCAACGCTCTCACAAGTCACGACACCGGTCCTCGAAGAGAGTAGAAGACGATGCAATCTAAATAGAGAGGAAATATTCTGAAAATTATAGGATGCAGATTTTACCTCGCCGTGAGTGCTTTCTAAACGTGCAGATCAATTTATGAAGCGGGCGTTCATTATGGCATAACTCCAGATGATGCCAGCAGGCGGTGTCGAGCAATCGGAGCATGTTCGCCAAATCCATTGGCCATGCACAACGATGGCGGATTGATGATCCATATTGCAGGTGTTCACGATGGCAGTCATATAACAGATGTGGTGGAGACGGTATGTTTTCTTTGATCACTTCATATGTTAAACTGCGTACCGGATTACTCAGCTTTGATCTCACGCAAAAAGATACATCTAGGATTACTGGAGGAATCAACTTCAGAGTTTATGATGGTAATAATCGTACAGGTAGTATGTAGTCCTAAACCTACTTCTAACATTGCATGGTCTACTAAGGAGTCTAAAAAATAGTATGATCAGGAGAAGGGCGCCCCTAATTTGGTCCCATATTCTTTTGGTTTCAAGCACAATAATTCACAAACGCATGTAATTATTGAGGTGAACATTACACTTTCAGGCTCACATATCATGTAGGTTGAATAGATTGATTGGTTAAATTATTTACTGACGAGCTCAGAAGAAATGATGTGGCTGGCATAGGGGACTATGTTGGCAAGGTGACCGGAGGTTCGGTGTTCCTGCAACTAGGTTCTGTTGCATATTCTTCACTCATTTTGTTTTTTCTCTCTGAATTCTCTATGTGATGTCTGATGTGTCATGGTACCTGGACGAGCCTAACCTGAATCTAATTAAGCTTCTTTGTGTTACAGTTTGCTTGCAGGATGTGTTTCAGTTATAGAAGACGCATACCTTCATCTACATGTCGGTGATGGGTTTTATGTTTCTTTACACATAGTTTTATTCCACAGTATTCTCCCCTGCCATTGCCATATGCATGTGTCCATAATTAATGAGTCCTAACTACCATCCAGACATGAAATCTAGGAACAACCAAACAAACTTAAACCTGGAAAAGGGCAAGAATTATACTGCTTTGATTTTCATAAGAAATTGTGCGAAAATGTTGTATATAATTGGATAAATTGCAGAAGCAAAATGCGCATAACATTTTAGTGGAGGCTTATAATTAGTTTCCCTTTCTGGTTTTGCCTTTCATTCGTTGTTATTTGTTAGTGTTTAAACTAGCGTTAGACGTGTAGGGTCAATTTTTTCTTAATGATTGCTGTCTTCTCATATGCTAATTTTCCTATGTTCTCCAGGTTCACCCGTTGAGAGCAAAAGAATAAGGCAGCATAAGTGTACAACTTCTCCTTCAGCGGGATTGACCTTGAGATGTTGTGTATGGAGCTAGAGAAAACGATGGGTATAGGTGGGATGCGAATGATGTTGGATTGATTTGGGACAAGAAAATATGAAGGTACAAATATTCATATTTTACTTAGATTTTAGTTGAATTTTTTTGGTGGTACATGGAGGATACACACTACTCATGCACACAACAATAAAACCTTCGCATATGAATGCCTCGGAAACTGAAAGAAATTGGATACTTCGAAGTTAATCGGACTGAGCTGACTGAACGAGTGTCTATCTCCTTGATTTCTCGGACTGAGCTCAGATGGCACTTCTGTGACACATCCAAAATTCAGTCCACAAAGAATGGAACTCCGGCCAAATTATTGACCACTGTTGTCTCTAGCCACCGAGTTGCATCTGGACGTTCTTGCCCCTACATCAAATTGGATGCTGCAACTTAATTCATAAACATGGTTTATAAGAGAGCATGTACAAAGTATATAGGAGTACTATACTTCTCCAAATGGTTGTTTTTGTTTTATGGGTTAGATAGATTAGATACTTCTATTTGCCGTTTTAACCATTCTAAACTACTACATATTTCATTTTGAGAAGTGAGATATTGAGCAGTATTCATGTTTGGAGTTGATGCAAAGTAATATTTCTACAAGTGACATTGTTGCTTTTTTAATTTTATTTTAATTTAATTTTTATGGATGAAAATATCCTCATATGCGTCCACATTTACCAGATATCAATGTAGAGGATGATGGATTTTTATCTTAGGCTTGGAAAAATAGTAGGGAAAATTCCTCTTTAATATAAACAGCAACTGGTACGAAAACCGTGAAGTAATAAAAAATTAAATAAAAGTTAATACCTTTCACCTGAGATATGCTTTCGAAGTGGATTGAAAATTCAAATACACTTGAATTATTTTATCATGAAACAAGTTAGTGAGACCCATTTGTTTCCATGCGGGTTTGCATTTTGCCAAACTGCAAGTCAAACATTTGATCCAATAAAAAAGAATATTGACAGACAATGGTTGTACACAATGTATTGTGATCTTCTTACCTGTCTAATCCACAATTCCTCATCGGTGAATGAAGAAAAACCATGTTTCGTGACTATTATACCGAGATATGGTCTGTTTGAGTTTTATTACATGACATACTTCTCAGAAGTGGTTAATGAATGTTTGTGGTCACATAGTAACGAGGTCGTGAATTCTTTATTGTTAATGAAATCATAATTTTTTTCTCAAACATCACTAGGGATACCCTCGCATTTGCGAGGGCCACTATGCTAGTTCATAGTATAATAAGAAGAATCTAAATATTTTGTATAACAGAATAACACCAAAAAATCATAAACGCCAGTCAAAGTTAACATGAAATGAAGAAATATTTTCTATGATTTAACTGACCATAAACAGTAAGATTGCTATGTGCTCTTGTTTCTTTATATAATGAGTTAAAAATAAATACAGCAGCACCCAATATATGGCTATATGGTTTGCATGGCACTGAATCTTATCTCAGATTTTTTCTGTCGTACACCAAGGCACACAACAGAACTGAGATATTGTATAGCTAAGTGACCGTTGACTGCAGCTAAATTTCAGAAGTTAGGTATTATCCAGTAGATAGCAGACAATAAAAAGGATATAATCTTCCTCTGCAGACTGATTGGATATTCATCGAACACATTATAGGAATAGATACAAAAGCATCTACACAAACAAATATGAGAAATTATGGGGACTGAAGGAGAGAGGTGATGAGGAAAATCAGGACAAAATAAAAGACAACCTTCGGCTGACCCATGGATTCATGATTGGGGGAAACCTACTTTACATCATGAGAGGAACCTGGACAAAAACATGATCAAAATAAATTGAATCTAGTGGTGATATGTACATACAGACAGAGCTATAGATCAACAAAGTGGAGGGGGACATAACTTTTAGCAAACAAAGCAAAAAAAAATTACAACAATACTTGGAAAGTCCACCCTGGCTAAGAAAACCACAAACACTTATCAACAAACTGAAGACATTTAAACATAGCAAATCCAGCCCAATTTGGGAGCATCATTTGCTGAATAAAAGATCACAAAGATAAAATAAGATATTATTATTCTTCCGACAAAACCATCATGGCAATAACACCTAAATAAATACCAAGAATCCGAAATACCATTTTTCTCAGGCAACCAGTTGAACCTCTGTCTATTCAACGATATTAGCTAGATGGGTGACAGTTTAGCAGCTGAACATGCATTCATAAGCTTGTGTAACTGAAAAAGGGCAAGCAAACCAAGCTGAAATCATAGAAATTGAGTACATGAGTATTCTTATAGTACACGAGACCTCCTGGTGGGTATGTCATCAATGCTATACTCAACTCAGTATTTCATTAGTAAGCAAACGAGAAGAATGAAACTTACTGTAAATAGTCAGATTCCAGCTTGGTTGTAACTGAAATAATGTTAGTGCAGGTTCTTCTGTGAATTGCCAGTGATTTACACAGTTTTAGAACATGTTACTGAAGAAAACTGGACTATCGAATAGAATTAAGAAATCAGTAATACTTACTTCAACAATGGTATCCTTCTCTGCTTGGAGTTAGTATTGTAGGTGACAATGCAAAGACGCGTGATTCCTCTCCACTTATCCCGTTCCTCTGAAAATAAAAAAAAATGAGATAAATGAAAGAAAACAAGGAAAACATATTTTGGTGAAGACCAGCAATTTGGGTAGACTATAGATATTATTCATTGATGAGGTTTAGAAAGAGTATATTTTTTAATTATAATATTTTTCTAAAGTTGAGCTTTAGGACAAAATATAATAACAGACAACTATTCTTTCTTTGGACACCAACGCTCTGTTAAGAAGAAAATTAAAGTTCAAGAAGGCTTTCGACACAAAACATGAAAGACAAACAAATTTTGCTTACAAGATACCATACCTTCTATCTTATTAATACAATTTCAAAAATTGAGCTCCATGCTTCTACACATTTATCTAAGAAAATTGGAATGAGGCATCACAATTTTCAGGCTTCAGGAGCCAATGCGAGGTGTTAAACCACTACCACCTGATCAGTTGTGGTCAGGACCATCCACTACTCATGAGCTCTGCCTCACCGCTGCAGCCACATACCACTCCCATCGGAACCCACAAAGCGATAAAATGGATTGAAACAAATATATAGCAGAACTGAGAGAGGATTTTCCTGAGGCTGTGTGAACCACTAAAGAGCACTCCGTAGTTTGCTCACAAACAGAAAATGACATTGCTTCATAAAATGCAAAGTGTGAAGTCTTTGCTTCACAATAACATAATTAAACAAGTAGGGGTACAAATAGTATTATTCGCATGTTCAGACCTCCATCTCAATGCAGAAACTTAGAAGAGGGCAAGAATACAACAGAGTTGTGCTTCATGGCAAACAAAGAAGAGGAGCTCACAGCGGGTTTAGGAATCTGGACAGGTAAATCGGCGGCCGAGGCGACTTCCTGCCATTCGCGCGGCCCATCCATACCAAGCCCAAAGCCATGAGCAAAGACGGAGCTGAAGATACAGGGTGGATATAGCGCACCACCGAGGAGGCCGGCGAAACACATCTCGAAACGATGCACTGCGCCGACGCCAGGGACGCCACTACCGCGCAGCCGCTCTCCTCCTGTCCAACTCCTGCAGCGCCTCCTCCTACCCACCAACCGACGGATTACGAGCGGAGTGCGGCGATGTACTCGTGGAGGTCTTCGAGGATGCAGAGGTTACCTTAGTTGGATTCGTGCTTGTCGAGGACGGGCTTGGTGACCTAGCGCTGGAGGATGATGGAGAGGGCCTTCCACTGCTATTTCACCTTCTCTGCCTCCACCTGCTTCTCCTCCCTACACCATCCTCTCTCTCCCGCATCGGCCCGATTGCGTGCTACTGTGTTCGTCGCTGTGATGGTAGGCGCGTGGACACGCTGAGGGGGAGAGTGAGGGACGCGAGGAGGAGGAAGAGGTCAGCGGGAGGAGGCGGCGCATGAGGGTGAATGAGGCAGGGATTGGGAGAGGAGGAGGAGGAGGAGGAGGAGGAGGAGGAGGAGGCAGGGATTGGGAGAGGAGGAGGAGGAGGAGGCAGGGAGCTGGGAGAGGAAGAAGAGAGGGGATTGGGAGAGGAGTGGACCGAACCCGACGCGAGGAAACCCCAAAATATCCAGCCAGGAAGAGATCTTTTCCATGGACCGAAGTGATGCGCGACCAACCCAAAACCCACCTCCAGCAACCGACGAGTGGACCTGGCCAAATGTGGGACCCACACGCAGAGACATATGGGTAAAACACGGCCGTTCCATGGCTTTGCCTACCAGGAAACCAATGGGGAAAAGGCCAAATCGCCCACGCACCCAATAACAAGGCGTGTTGTTGCCCAGAATGAAGGGACAAGATCCACCACCAGACAAGATCCAACGATCCAGAATCGTAAATCGTTGGCATCAATTATACCTTTAGATATTATGAGGCAACTTAATCAAATGTGTTTTCATTCGAGAGAACTTGTCAAAATTCAAGTTAATTAATTTATCATCGATAATTATATAATTAATTAATGAATCTCAGGGAGATCGATGTTATTCAACATGATCAATATAGGCCATGTATATATTAATTGGTGGTAATCTACGGTTTGCTAGCTAGCTGCTATATATAGAGCATGTTTTTATTAGATCGGGTTATAGCTAGTATAGTTTAGGGTTATGTGTTTTAATTAAGTAGGGTTTCATTAGCTAAATAGTTCAATCAACATTGTCCTCATAAGGACCAATAAAGCGAGCACGAATATGTCCATAGTAATCAACAAAGAGAACATGAGAAGGGTTGTTAGGATCGGCGTAGCCCCTCGTGGTGGGATCAGGGGCTTCACCCCTTCTTGGGTTAGAGTCACCTCCCTCATGGATGGTGCTCATGTCCTCGTTGTTCTTCTTCTTCTTGGTCCTTCTTCTTTTCCTCTTAGGCTTGGTAGCCACTCCTCCTTCTTTGCATGAGCCCTCATTGGCTCCTTCGTTAGCTTCAGTGACTCCTTCCAAGTATCGGGCTTGGATTTGGAGTGTATCAATTTTGGCCTTCAAGCGATTAACTTCATCTTCATGTTCCGGATGAGGGTGAGTGATATCAAACACTTGGACCTCCTTTTCCTTGTTCACCCGGAAATGTTCCATCAAAGCTTCTTCTTGGAGAGAGTTCATCTTTATGAGTAGGCGCTTGTGGCTCTCCAAAGTGGCAACATCACCTTCATGGTTGCAACATGCACGGTCCTTGCTCAAAGGAAAGTAATCCTTCAAGACTTCTTCTTGCATGGAATTGATCTCCATGAGCTTGGCCTTGCTCCCCTTCAAAGAGGAAATCTCATCTTCATGATCACAACAAGTGGACTTTTCTTTGCTCATGCGGAGGCATTCCATCAAGGACTCTTCTTGCTTGCCATTTAACTCCAAGAGCTTGGCCTTGGTCTTCTCAAGAGTGGCAATCTCTTCTTCATGGTTGCAACATGATGTCTTCTCCTTGCTCAAGCGGTAATACTCATCCAAAGCTTCTTCTTGAAGGGAATTGACCTCCAATAGCAATGATTATGCCTCTTCAAAGAAGCAACTTGGTCAACAAGATCGTCATACAAAGAGTTAGGGCCTTCATCTTCTTTCTCCTTGCAAGCTTCCTCTTGAGGACGATCACTCATCTCGGAGAGAAGCACAAACTTACTCTCCAGGGACTTAAAGTTCTTGGTGAGAGTTGCAACTTCCTCGAGTAACAATTCGTGGTCATCCTCAAGAAAAAGCTTCTTGTTCTTGAGCTCACCCACTAAACCAAGAGCATGATCTCGGTCTTTGGTGAGTTGGGAAATTATAGAATTGTTGGAGTCTTCAAGGGTAATGACACTTGCTTCAAGAGACATGCGCAAGTTTTGCTCCTCCTCATGAGCTTGAGTGAGAGAGGCAATCTCATTTGCCGCCTCCCTCTCAAGCCTCTCCTTCTCCTCTATAAGGTCTTGAGCCGCACCAAGTTGAGCCATGAGGGCCTCAAAATGGGTCTTGGTATCCCCTTGCATGTTAGTGAGAAAAGCATCCAAACCCACAATCTCACGCTTAATGGTGAGACTAGTGGCATCATCAATATATATAGCATTTGAGGAAGGTGTAGGTTTGGAAGGGGGTTCTACCTCCGACGATACCTTTGCCATAAGGCAATGGGAGTTGTTGACGTGGTTCTCATTTGGAGAGTCGAAGAGGGAGACGGAGGGAGTGGAGATGGCGATGGCGGCCACTCCCTCTTCTTCCTTGCTCGAACTCTTGTCTTCACGCTCTTCACCTTCATCGGAGGAGTACTCCTCACGGATAATGAAAGCTCTAGGCTTCTTGATGAAGGAGACCTTGGCGTCACCATGCTTGGAGGAGAACTTGGAGAATCTTTTGGAGAGGGACTTGAACTTGTCCTTTCGAACGAGCCTTCCACCATTGTCTTCCCTTCTCTCATAGACACAATCCGCAACAAAATGGCTTTTGTTGCCGCAATTGTAGCATTTTCTCCCCCTTTGCCCTTCCCTTGGGCTCTTGGAGAAATTTCTTGGAGATTCACGAGGTGAGTATCTTCTTGGTCTTGAGCTTCTAGTCTTGTTTCCATCCCAAAAATTCTTGGCGGCGAGGGCCATGTATTCCTGATAATTGGTCTTGAGGTCATCCGGACCCCACTCAATGGGATCCTCATCACTTTCACTTGCTTCATGCTCCCTCATCTTCAAAGCGAGGTTGGGCTTGCGGGTGTTGTGAGCACGTGCAACAAGATCCTCCGCATTCTTCTTGGAGATGTCCAAAGCGATGACTTCACTAAGGAGTTCATCGGAGGTCATAGCGGGGAAGGAGGCATTTTGGCGGATGGACGTTAACTTGACCTCCTCATAAGGGACGAGAGCATTGTAGAACTTTCTCTTGATCCAATGGTCATCCACAAACGTTGCTCCAAGATCTTGCATTTGTACGGCAAGAGCGATGAGGCGCCGGTACATCTCCTCGGGAGATTCTCCCTCTATCATGACGAAGTTGTCGGCCATGTTGTTCACTTCATTGAAACGAGAGCTTTGGATGCTCTCATTTCCGAGGAAGAGCTTGTCGAGCTTATCTCATGCTTGCTTGGCGGTCTTGAGCGAGCAAATGTGGGCGCGGTCCTTTGGCGTGACGGCCATGTGGATCATGTTGATGGCGGTGGCGTTGAGTTGATCATCCACCACTTCTCTCCTTGTCAAGTGTCTTGGATCTCGTGGTGAGTACCCTTCCTCGATGATCCGCCAAAGCTCGGTGGAGGCGCTGCGCACATGAGAACGCATTAAGAACTGCCAATTTTCAAAGCTATTGGATTCAAGTAGCAGTGGTGAACCATGAGACAAGATGTGTGGCATGGGAATTGGTACATTCACGGCATAATCACTTGGTGGTGGCACCGCATGATTATCCCCTAAAGGTACTGCATCCGGTGATCCATCCTTCCCTTTTGTTGAAGTGCCGACGCCCCCAAGTCCCTCCTCTTGATTGACTTTTGTCGATGAAGCGACAAAACCAATAAGAGGAAATTGAGTAACTTGTTGTGGGGGAACCTCGGCACTTGCCTTAGGATCTACGATGGGGGTTGGTTTTGGAGCAATCAACTCTATCATCATAGCCTTCATTTGGTTTACAATGGATGACTCCAATTTCTTGAGGTCATCCAAAGTAGCCGTTGTGCTATCGGCGTTTGATGGTGGAGGTGGTTGCTCACGGGGAAGGGAACCATTCACAACCGTCTCTTGTTCGGCCATTTCTTAGGCGGTAAAGCCCTAGCAAGAAAACCTTGCTTTGATACCAATTGAATGGATCTTAGCAAACAAGAGGGGGGTGAATGGTCGCTACGCAATTTTTAACCTTTTTCAATTTTAGTGCGATGCGGAAGTAAAGGTGATAGCTTTGGTGATAGAGGTGATCCTAGTATGATCCTAGGCTAGTGCAACAAGCAAAGGAACCAAGCAAGATAGTAAGGTTAGGGAGCGGGACAACCGGGGGGTGCGGAGACGAGGCGAAGTTTGTTTCCCATAGTTCCTCCCACAAAAGGGAGTACATCTGCATTG
This sequence comes from Lolium multiflorum, assembly GCA_030979885.1. Classification (NCBI taxonomy): domain Eukaryota; kingdom Viridiplantae; phylum Streptophyta; class Magnoliopsida; order Poales; family Poaceae; genus Lolium; species Lolium multiflorum. The sequence goes on along the minus strand of CM061752.1, from coordinate 64,969,931 downwards.
AGGAGGTGCTAGCCACGAAGGCTAGACGGCCACACCACGAAGGAAGGCCCCACCTTATTCCTCGAGAGAGCTCCACAAAGGGGCTCCCCCTTCTCCACTATGTATCCGGTCGAGGCGGCGGTTTCTTCACAAGGTTGGGGCGAGCTCCACAACACTAGGAGGCTCCCAACACCCTATGGGGATAGCACAACTCCAATCTAGCCTCCATAGGAGCACTTCCTCCAAGATCCCACTATAGGAACCCTAACTTCAAGATCCACTAAGGACTAGATGGTATTGGTGAATTCTCTCTTGGTAGATCAATAGATCGGGGCCTCCTCCACCGCTCCTCCGAATTTGGGCAAGATTGATTGGGTAGGTGGGGAGATCCTCAAGGTTTGAGCTCAGCAACAATGGAGGAGAGAGAGAGAGAGAAGATATAAAAACGAGCTGGGGAAGAAGGGGCCCTTTTATAGGTCCCTCCAAATCCAACCGTTATGTGCAGTTCCCGCACAACCTGTATTACCGCTTGGATTCGAAATTCCCCCACAGATTCGCCACGTGGACTCACAGTGGTAGTACCGCTTGCGGTACCGCTTGAGGTACCGCAATGACCTCTGTGAGTCCCTGGACCCTCGCGGTACCTAAGCGGTACCAATGCGGTAGTGTCGTAACTTGCGTTACGATACCTAAGCGGTACCGAGGCGGTACTACCGCTCTCAAGCGGTACTACGCTCATGGTACCGTAGAGGTACCGTAATGCACTCGTGGGACTTTTCAGGTGCAAATATCTAAGCGATGCAGGGCGGTACCTGAGAAGCGGTACTACCGCTCGTGGTACCGGTAGTACCGGTTAGGCAGAAACTGTTGTTTTTCTCTTTTCCTCTCCAACCACGTCACCTCCCGACACACACACAAAACCAGAAAACTTATAAGCTACGCTTCAGTCTTTCGATCATGACGTGTTCAGCGAGGTCACCGTGCACCTACAAAACTATCAAAGAAAATCTATGCACACGGTTAAATTCATTCAAGTGTTGTTATCAAACACACAAAATACGGGATATAGACCTTGCTCTTTCACTCCTCGACCCTTCCCACCAAAGGGGAAGACCTCGATCCACTATGGAACCTTAGGGTGGTCACCGAACCCACACAAAGCTTGGGGCTATCTCCACAACTTAATTGGAGGCTCCCAATATATCGCACAAAGATCTTTCCCTTGAGGAATCTCCACAACTTAATTGGAGGTCCCAAGAACACCACAAAGCCACAAAGCACAAAACTTGAGGAAATCTCCACAACTTAATTGGAGGCCCCAAGAACACCACAAAGACCACTAAGCCGTCTAGGGTCCAAAGACCCAAGAGGAACAAGCTCCCGAAGTGTATATCTCACGAACTTTCACCTCCACGTATCACCGCGGAGAAGTCAAACCGATGCACCAAATGCAATGACAAGAACACCACAAACATGCTCATGTCCTTCTCTCTAAAATTCCAACAAAGCTACAAAACCTATTGGGGGAATAAGAGAGGAATAACAAATAGGAGGAGGAACACCAAATTTCTCCAAGATCTAGATTTAGTGGATTTCCCTCACAAAGAGAGGAATTTGCTTGGCTAAGATGTAGATGTAGATCTCCTCTATCTATTCCTCAAATATGAGCAAGAATCACGAAGGAATTAGAGGGAGAGAAAGCTTCTCAAAGTGAACAATGAAGCAGAGAGAGTAGGAGAAGCAATCAACTCAATGGGGAAGAAGGGGGTTATATATGGCCTCCAAAATAGAATCTAACAGTTGAAAACGCACCCAAAAACAGCCCCCAGTTGGACCTTCCAGGCTTGTCCGGACCACTCTAGCCGGCCGGACTCGTATGGCCAAGTCCGAACCATTCCGGACACAATTTTCGTGCTCGCGGTAATCCAGCCGGACTGAGTTTGGCCCGTGGCCGGACCACTCCGTCCGGCAGCGCACCACACACCAAAAACATCGTCATTTTCACCTACGAACTCCGATTTCGACGAACTTGGACTCGTTGGGATCACAATAAAGAGATCTACAAGATCATGCAGAGAACCATCATAGTCCAACCATGTAGAATAATATAAAATGACGAAAGGTTTAACCTATCTATAAGAGCTAAATCGGTCACATCTCCAATAGGAAAAATGCGACAGCTTGAGTTAGGAAACTTGGATTTAGGTGAACCCAATTTTATTGGAAAGGGGATGAAAAGAGATAACCCACAAGGAGATAAAATCTTAAGAACATGTTGGATAGATTTTTCCATAAATTTAGAGGTGAAACCTCTCAATACAAAGAACCGAGAAAAACTCCAATATCGAAAACGCAACAAGTATTTCATGTGGAATCCGTTTTCGATGTATTAAAGCTTGTCATGAGAATAAGCACAAGCTCTAAAACACCATATGGATAATATCCAAATAACAACGCAACGATGCAAAAGTTTGACCTCTCTCCGAAAGATACGACTGAGTTACTCACTCGAGAGCCCTTTGATAGAGTGGCAACTAACATATAACCCGGTCTCCCAACTAAACCACGAGGCCGGTAAGAAAGAAACCCTATCAAGACCAAACCTTAACCGTGTGCATTCAACTTGAGCTTGATGATGAGGATCTTAACTGCAACAAGATGGAACTCCTTTCTTGATTGTGCTTGTTTGATGAAGTCTTGCGGATCGCACACTCCACTATGAGAAAGTTTCTTCTTTGGTGCATCTTCACATATCCATGAAACCGTATGAATGGCAAGCTTCAAGCATATGATCTCTCCGAGTTGGCTTATCTTGGACTTGCACCTTGTTTCATCTTATTGCAACCTTGAAACTAACATATGGTTCAAACATTGCCTATGGATAACTCCTACAAATCTAACTCAATGCAACCATTAGTCTAGAGGGATTGTCATTAATCACCAAAACCACATATGGGGGCTCTATGCACTTTCAGTGTCCTCCTGTGTCCGACCGCCTAGAGCGAGATCATGCATGGTAGCGGCCCAACGGCCTTCTTCCTCTAGCCATCAATAGAAGTAGGTTGACTTTGGCGCTCGTTCTCTGCCTGCACCGCCCAACACCTGCGCTCCCGCTCTGGTCGTGCCACCCGCCCACTACGAAAGCCGCATGCCTTTCATAGATGTCGTTGTTTTGTTCTACGCGCTGGCATCCAAAGCCCTAGCCCTTTTAAGCAGGCCAACATCAGCCATTTTCTTCCACAACCCAACTTCTTCCATTCCCCACCACCACCACAGGCATCTTTGTAGCAATGGCTGGCGGCATAGGTGACAAAGGATTAACTTGTCAATGCCTACAGATTGTAGACTAGGGTTTTGCTAGAAGTAGAGGGCAAGTAGATCTCGAAGGTTTAGGCGAAAAGTACTCGGCGATTATGAAAACTAGGGTTATGTTGACAACGATTCGATCCTTTCTTTGTCCCTCGACTCCCCCTTATATAGGAGGTGGAGCCGAGGGTTTCGTTTTGCACAAGTTACAGAGTCCGGGACGGTTTCTAACTCATCCCGCCAGATTACAAATAACTCTTCCTATTACAACTCTAGCTTTCCTTAACATGTCTTGGACTCCGAATCTTCTTATTCTTCGGGTAGTGGGCCTTCATAAACTCCGGGTACTCTCTTTGGCAGGCCCATTTGGGATGCCTATGTCAGTAGCCCCGAGATTTTGCTTGAATCGTAGAGTCAGGGAAATCTCATCTGTTTATATTTTTCGAGAACTCTTATTTATGCTTCTTCACGTAAAATTCTATATTGTACAGGGATAATGGTAGTTGGGGCTAGTTCATCTGACGGATCAGGTACTAGTTAACTGCTCTAGTGGCAATCCGCAAAAACCTACTTCAAGATCACGTCCCTGGACATGATCTCGGGATACTGGTGTAAACTTCGACAGTGCCGCTTAAGGTCTTACCATTCTGTCGAGTCCCAGTCAAATTTATCGGGTACCTAACGCGTCCGTTAGATTTTTCTTCGTATCTGTTGATACGGATAAAAATAGCAGAGCGCAGTCTTTGGCGATGCCACGCCCAGAACGGATCTGGGTCTTACCTTCGCAAATTTGCGGCATTCAGAAATTGATCGCAACTTTGGCGTTCTGAGAATATATTGTCGAGTGCTTTTCGCCTTTGGAATAGCACATTTTATCGAGTCATATTTGATGACTTATTTTGCCTTCCCGATGGGAGTATATGTAGAGTTATCTTTGTAACTCGAAATATACTCACTTTTGTTTTATTTTGATAAAATTCATCGGGCACGCGAACAGCGTTCCCGATGGGAGTAGCCCCCGAGGCTACAGCCAAGAACTTGTGCTTGGGTGTAGGCTCCACAAATGTCCTTTGCCGCTATTTTTATAATCCTTCTCGATATTTTCATATTTATCGGGTGCGCGACCAGCGCTCCCGATGGGAGTCCCCGAGGCTATGAACAAATTCTTGAATTTGGTCATAGGCTCTCGCCATTTCTATATTGTCATACTCGAAATTTTCTATTTTTCCAAAGTAGCCCCGAGCATTTGGGCAAAAACTTGTATTTGATCAAAGGCTCCAAGAGTATTCGAATATTTAACCCTGTCGCCATTCTCTTTTTATTTTTCTTGTCGACATATTTTCCCTTGTCCAATTCTCTTCATCTCTGTCCATAATTGGGATTTTGTTTCTGCCTTGTGGGTCCACTGTTCCCACCACGTTGACACGTCGTGCAAGTGGGGGACACACGTCCTCCGCTTTCTGGCGCACGTACGGTAACGCCTGTTCCATTCCTTCGGTAAAAATACCTTTTTACCCTTGTATCTACGAGATCCTTTTTCACCACACGATTTCTTCATCCAACGGTGCACTTGTCCGAACCCTATATAAACCTTTCTTCAACCTTGGTCCAATCCTTCGCTTGCGCCGCACATCTGTTCCCCTCTGCAAAAATTTCCCTTGCGCCCAATTCTGTTTGGTCTGCCGCACGCTCAAGCATTGCCTTGTCCATTGCTGTTGATGCCACCACGCACGCGACTTACGCGCCACGGCCTCCAGAATGCAATGGCGCGGAGATCTTGACTGGGAGAGATCGAAAATCTCCAACCAAGACCTCAACGATGAAGAAGCTTGTCGATGAAGAAAGATGACGCCATCCGCTTTCCCAGCGAAGAAAGCTACCCCAACCCTTCAATGGAGTATCGGGTTAGTTTCGTTGATCACCTCATCCGCGGCCTTTCTGCACGATTTCCTCCGCGGCCTTCTCTTTGTTTATGGGATTCAACTACACCAGTTGACCCCCAATTCTATCCTCCATATTTCCATTTTCATCACGCTGTGCGAATGTTTCCTTGGAATCCCTCCCAATTGGGCTCTTTGGAAACGCATTTTCCTTCTTCGCCGCAATGCCTCTCGCAACGCCACTTATAACATAGGCGGCGTTGTCATTTGTGTCCGAACTGATGTTGAATACTTCGACGTCAAGTTTCCTGATTCTGTCCAAGGGTGGCGCAAAAAGTGGCTCTACATTCACGAAGAAAGTGCCAACTCTGTGGAGCACAACATAGTCCCATTCGACGGAAATGCCAAAATTCAACGCCGCCGCTCCTGGGATGTGAAGCTTCCGAAGAAGAGAAAAGCGACAGAAGCGCTTATGTCTCGTATTCGTCATGCAAAATACTCGAGGCGAAGAGCTATCTGGTGTTCAAATCACTGCCTATTTTCTTAGAATTAGGGTGCAACCTCTTCAGGCTCGCAAAAATCCCCTTTGGACATATACTGGTGTAAACGACGCCAATAGGCTCTCCAGTGATCTTTCTGCAAAGGACTTGGAGAAGCTGATTCGAAGAATTTCACGTTTGAACAAGAAAGATCCTGTTCCTTCCTCCTGCCGCGTGGTACCATACAGCTCCACCAATCCTCTCCCCGAGGTATTTTTGTCTTCTCGATTTTTACCTTGGTTGCAAATGTTTCCTGCATCACTGTATTGATATCTCGCTATTTTTCTTTTGTCGCTATTTTTGCAGAACCATCCTACTATGTCTTCTCTTCCTCCCCTTCCCGAGGATGGAGAAGTCGAAGAACAAGCTGTCGTTGCCGAAGACCATCAAGGTTCCTCTCTTCATGAAAGTGAGGTCGCAGGTTCTCACAAATCTGCGGCTTCCCATGAAAAGGAAATTGAATCTGAAGCTAGCGAGTCGACGCAATCCCTTCCTCCTGCTGTTTCCCCGAAGAACAAAAGGAAAAGGGATGACGCGAAGCTTCCGGCACCTCCAAACCCGAAAAAACTGTTCCTTCTCGGCCGGGGTCAGCTTATGATCCATACCTCGAAACTCTTATCAGTTCGTAAGTACCACCTTCTTGTTTTGTTTTGCCTTTAAAATTTTTGTCTATCTTGCCTTCATACTGTCGACTTGTACTCGTAGTGATGATGAGGAAGTGTTACCAAGTGTTGATGTGGCTACTCGAACGAGTACGTCACATACATTGGTTGCCTCGGAAACGCCAGCCGAAGGGGAAGAAACGTCGCCTCCTCGACAAAATGTCGACACCGCGACTCCTCCGACAAGCCCCCGAGCCCCTTCACCGAAAAGGGCAAGGACGGAGATTATCGCGGAACCTACTCTTCAATTGAGTAGCTCCTCGAACCTTCTCCTGGAAGATGTAAGCTCTCCACTTTTTTGTCATTGTTTATATTTTTTCTACCTCTGTGTATCATTATACTTTTCTCATACCCCATTTTCTCTTTGTCCTCTTTTTTAACAGCCTATGATCAAGGATCTTCTCCGCATCGGTGCCCAATTTGTTGGGTACCGTGAATATGCTAATAAAACTGAAGGTAATGCTTTACTCTTTTTTCTGCCCTTTTGCTCCTTGCTGTCGAAGTGTTTAACTATATTTTTCTTCCTTGCCAGAAAAACTGGCGGAAGCCAATGAGCGTGCCAACACACTTGCTCAACAGTTAGAGCAAAGTGAACAGGCTCGCAAAAAGGTGAGTCGATGTTGTTGGTGCTCGTGCAGAGGCGATAAGGCCAAGTCTGATGCTGCTGGTGTCGAAGATCTCCGGAAGAGACTTCATGATGCCGAAACTTCGCTGAGTGAACATATAACCGCTCAATCTGCTCGCGAAGAGGCGATCCGTAAACGCTTGAAGACACAGAGTCGCCGCTTTGTCGGTAAGTATCACTTATCATTTTTTGTACTTCCTTTTCTGTGTTTGTTAGTTGCTCAATAAGTTTTCTTTTTTTTTTTTTGGCAGCTAGAACAGCTCAAGAGTTTCAACTTGAAGAACCCGTCAATGATCCTCTTCTCGACGCCCTGTCATTTCTCGAGGTTCATGGATCAGAGGCACGCGAAGGCATTGATCAAGCCAAAGCAGGGTTGTCGCGGCTTTTTCCTTATTTTTCCCGAAGAAAGAGGAACCCGCAACTTTCGTAGACCTCGCCAAGAGCTTTAATTCAGCAGAGGACCTTGGACTGAAAATGCGCCAAGAAAACATGAAGGTTCTTTAAAGTAATCTGTTGCCCTGGTTGCGACAGCCGACAAACTATTGATTGGACGAAGGTGGGCGACACCAATCAAATAGAGCAATCGAGGTGGAGGTCGCTGATTAAGGCAGCCAAACCCAACACGAAGAAGATCTTGGCATATCTCGGGATCAAGCCACCCTCGACTCCCAGCTCATCAAGGCCGGAGGTCTAGTTTCATATTCTTTTGCTTTGTTTTAGTTTATCTTCTCCTTCTGGTACTGTCGCTGTAACGCTCCTGGCGATGATTAGGTCTTGTAGAGGTCCTCCTTTTGTAATAGATATGTATATACTACAAGAATGAATGGAAGTCGAACTTTTGTCTCAATGATTGATGTCGACGTTTTTCTATTTTTCAGTTGATTTTTGACAATTATTCGCCAATTCCTGATCCTCCCGAAGTTTTTCCTTCGTCCCTTTCGAAGAAGTCTTCTCCCTGTTAACTTTGATGATTCTTCGAGTATGGATCTGATAGAAGAATTGAAAGAACTTCGAGTGCAACTTCGTGAAGAAGCGATCGCTTATGCTTATGGAGCATCTCGAGAATCTTCGAAAAGGAAAATTGCACTTCAACAAGCTCAGGATGCCATATCGAGAGGATACTATGTTCTTGAAGCTGACGGCTGCATCTCGAGAGAATGCTCCAGCTGCTAACAGATGCTAGCTTGGATATGGCGGGTAAGTTTCATTATCTATCTTGCTTCTTCTTTTCCTTTGCTGCTTGCCTCCTTATTGCCCACTGAATTGTGTCAAGAAACAATAGGTGCTTTTTTGGATACTGCAACTGAAGATGAACGTGTCGAGGCTCGTTCCAATGTTCTTCTTCGGCTTGCACATGAACATGGGTCGACTTTTTGGGGTACACCTGAGCGGACCCGCCAAATCGTGAGATTTCAAGATCGTGCACTTCAGGTTCGCGAATATCTTGACTTCTGTACAAGGACTTTGTCTCTGGTTTATGGTACCATGTTTCCTCGCAATAAGATGCCAGAAACCCTTCCTGCATGGACAAATTTCGAGATGCTCCTCGCATCCACGGCTTTGTACGAGCTCAACTGCTGCTGGTGCAAGGTTTGCGATGATCATGATAAAAATTTGCTACCCAAAATTAGACGTGGGGCAAGTTGTCCCAAAGTGCTTGGAGAAGATGTCGAAGAGGAAGAGAAACTTCGGCAAATATGATGACATTGTTACTCCTGTTGCCGAAGATATGATGGATGAACTTCTCCGGATGGATTCCGAATTCTTCGTGAAGGGTAGCTATGCTGAGCATAGTACTCGCGCTGTAAATAACGAGCGCTTATAGATAACATATTGGGGAATCCTTGAGATTTATTCCGAACTTTGCATCCTGTATAGACGAGCTATATTGTAAAGTCATTTATTTTTATCGCCAAGCCCCCGGGCGTTTTGATTGCAGTGTCCTTTGTTTATTATAATGCGAGGTTGTCCCAAGGCAAGATAATATACACTGTATACTATTTTTGTGGGTGTAAGCCCCCGAGTCTTTTGTTGATCACTATTTTGTCTGTATCTCTTTTTATTTTGGCGAGGTATGTTTACCAAGGCAAGATGCTTCTTTTGCGTTTGTCGACACTGTGTTTATATATATATTGTATCATGTAGGGGAAAACCCCTGATCTTGTCGAGAAGAAGATATATAATTCCACTATCTTTATTATATTGCAACACCACGAGCCCGCCTCATTAAAAACCTTTCCCGGCCCCACTCGGTGCCCCGAAAAAGGAAAAGAGTGCGTCTGAAAACTCGTGGCGTTTCAGTACATTGAAGCTTTACAAAGGAGGACTATATTTTCGACACCTAGGCGTAGAAACGCCTGAGTTGTGCCACATTCCAGGGATTTGGCTCGTCAATCCCTGTCTTCTTGTCTTTGATTCGTATGCTCCTCCTTCGATTACTTCGTGACGATGTAAGGTCCAAGCCATGGTGATTCGAGTTTTTCGTGACTTTTTGGTTGAGCCGCAGAACTAAGTCACCAACTTGAAAAGACCTTGGCCGCAATCGTCGACGTGATAGTTTTTCAGGTCTGCGATATTTGGCGACTCTTGACAGGACTTCGTCTCGAGCTTCATCGAGTGCATCGACATCATCCTCCAAAGCTTTTCTCGATGTTTCTTCGTCATATTCTGTGACTCTTGGAGAATCGTGCTCTATTTCTATCGGCGGGACTGCTTCGGCGCCAGAAAAAACGGTGTTTCCTGTGTCGCCGTATTTGGTGTTGTTCGGATACTCCACAACACACTTTGTAACTCCTCCGGCCAAGTATGCCGAGCTTTTTCCAATGGGCCTAGCAGGCGTTTCTTGATGCCATTGCAGATGATGCCGTTGGCCTTCTCGACTTGTCCATTGGTCGAGGATGCGCAGACGCAAAACTCAATTTAATGCCCACTTCGCGATATGCTTTGAACTCCTTGGACGTGAAATTGCTGCCGTTGTCCACATACTGTGAGGAACTCCAAATCTGAAGACGATGCTTTTCACGAACTTAATCGCCGACGCCGTCCGGTGAATTTATCGGCTTTGCTTCAATCCATTTTGTAAACTTGTCGACAGCAACAAGCATATACTCATAACCTCCTGGCGAAGCTTTGTGTAGTTTTCCCACCATGTCGAGACCCCATTGAGCAAAGGGCCAAGATAGTGGGATTGGCATAAGTTCTGCGGCGAGAGTGAGGTCTTGCCGCAAATCTTTGACACGCGTAGTGCGCACTATTTCCTTTGCATCTTCGATTCTGTGAGCCAATAGAATCCTGCTGAAAACCTTTGCCGCGATGGCTCTGCTGCTCGCATGGTGTCCGCATATCCCTTCATGCACGTCCTTTAGGATGATCCTTCCTTCTTCGGGTGTAACACACCGTTGTAGCACCCGAAATACTGCGTTTGTACAATTCCCCTTTTACCACAGTGAAAGCTTTTGATCGCCTTATTATTCGCCTTGCTTCGACTGGATCGTCGGGTATGACTTTCCTTAGGATGTATGATATGTAGGCCTGCATCCATGGAACTTGTACCATCATGACTAGTTCTTGCTCTTCTTCTTCTTCTTCGCTGTGTCCTTGGTGACAGTCGAGGTTTTCTCTTTCTTCTCCTTTTTTTGCTGGCTTTGTTGATCTCTTGCTAATCTCTTCCCAGAACACACCGGGAGGAATCGCGAGGCATTGTGACCCGATGTTTGCGAGAACGTCGGCTTCATCGTTGCTCATCCTGCTGATGTGGTTTACCTCACAACCATCGAATAACTTCTCCAGCTCGTTGTACACCTCTTTGTATGCTATCATGCTTTCGTTGACGGCATCGCATTGGTTCATGACTTGCTGTGCTACCAACTGTGAGTCGCCGAAAATTTTCAGTCGGGTTGCAAGCTTTCGCCATCTTCATCCCATGTATGAGAGCTTCATATTCGCTTCATTGTTAGATGCGTTTGGGAACGTCATCCGAGAACATACTTCAACTTGTCGCCTTCGGGTGAAACTAATATCACGCCTCCAGCACCTTCCAATCTCTTGGACCCGTCGAAGTTCATGGTCCAAGTCCTCGATAAATCTGGGGTCCCGTGTTTTGTAGCTCCATCCACTCTGCAATGAAATCTAAGACCTGCGACTTTATTGCTTTTCTTTTTCATACGTGATGTCCCGAGAGGAAAGTTCTATTCCCCAAAGGGAGACACGACCCGTAGCTTCGGGTTGTTCAGATATTTGATAAGGGAGCCTCATTGACCACTATTATCGGGTGCGCCGAAAAGTAGTGTCGCAATTTCTTGCTGTCGTGAATACTCCATATGCTAGCTTTTGATATTGCGGGTACCGCTGTTTTGACGGCGATGATGAAATATACTGGCCTTTGAACTCCATGAAGCTTGCCTTCTTCTTCCCTTTCGACCACTAAGGCCGTGCTGACCACGAGGTGTAGCTGCAATGTACAAGAGGAGAGGTTCTTTCTCATTTGGCGCCACTAATATCGGCGGTGTCGAAAATTGCTCGCTTGAGATTCTCGAAAGCTGTGCCTTCCTCATTCCATTGAAAATTTTCCCTTGCTTGATCAACGCATAAAACGGCGTCTTTTCTCCTAGCCTGACGAATCGCTTAAAGCTGCGACTCGCCCGTTAGCTGTTTTATTTCTTTCAACTTTGTTGGCTTTCTCATAGTAACGATGGCCTGTATTTTTTCGGGATTAGCTTCAATCCCCCTTGCGATACTAAGAACCCGAGAAGTTCTCCTGCTTACTCCAAAAGAGCACTTTGTCGGGTTCAGCTTGAGGCAGAACTTGTCGAGGTTGTCGAAGTTTTCCTTCAGGTCTTCGATCAAAGTCGACCCTTTCTTTGATGTTATCACGACATCGTCAATGTAGACTTGTACGTTTTTTCCAATCTGTGTTGCTAGGCACTTCTGCATCATCCGCTGATATGTTGCTCCCGCGTTTTTCGACCAAAAGGCATTGTTTTGTAGCAAAACACACCATAAGGTGTGATGAACGCTGTCTTAGCTTCATCTTCTTCTTTTAATCTTATCTGGTTATAACCAGAATATGCGTCCAGGAAGGAAAGACGTTCGCATCCTGCCGTGGAGTCGATGATTTGATCGATCCTTGGGAGGGAAAGTGATCCTTGGGACAATGTTTATTGAGACACGTAAAGTCGACGCACATGCGAAGGACTATTGTGTGTTTTTTCGGCACCATCACTGGGTTGGCTACCCAAGTGGCTTCGGTAGATATTTCTCGATAAATCCAGCATCTTTGAGTCGATCTATTTCAGATAACATGGCTTTGCGGCTAGGCTGAGAAACGCCGCAAAGGTTGCTTGGTCTTGCGAGAGGATCCAAATTGAGGTGGTGCTCGGCAAGTTCCCTGGGTACTCCTGGCATGTCAGCTGGACACCATGCGAAGATTCTCCGGTGCTCACGGAGGAACTCGACGAGCGCGCTTTCCTATGCGACATCCATGTTTGCGGCAATGGACGTCGTTTTCTTTGGATCTGTCGGGTGGATCTGTACCTCTTTTGAATCCTTAGTTATATTGAAAGTTGGCTCCTTGGATCTTCCTACCTCGGTAACACGTCATAATCGGTGAACCGTGGCGCCGCATATTACCTTGCATCCGAAGTTTCGATCGATTCCTTGTCGCATTTATCGGATAAAACTTCCCCTTTTATGTATAATGTTGAAGCGTCATTCGGCATGATACGCGGGAAATCCTTGAACAGATAGTAAACCGAGGTTGATCTTGCCCAATGGGTAACCTATAACGTGTCATCAAGTTTGCCATATGTTCATCTTCCTCAATGAAGCATACGCTGCCGCCATCAAAACTCGCGACACGTCGAACCCGCAGCATTCCGTAAATCCTTCCAAAACCGTAGTTCTCTGGTCTATCATGGATGTATTGTTGACAAAATCCCGTGGATATGTGTGCTCTCCTGAAAGTTGTCTATCTCAATCTACAACATGGTAAGCCGCCATCTAGAAAACTTCGAGCTCGATGGATGCGTATTGCGGGAGCTGCTGGATGAATTGCCAATGTCTTGCCTTTAAATACTCTGTTGGTGGGGCATCTTCTGCCCATAAACACTTGTCGAGATATGACCTTTTGCGCCTGTTGGATTTTGAATCATCGAGAAGCTGCGCCATTGGAATTGGGATCAACGTATGGGGGTGGTTGTGGTGCTGCCGCTATTCTGAGCTGATTCGATTTTCTCGGTAATTGCGGGAGGAGGTGGGAGGTGAATCTCGCTCCTTGGCTCCAGAGTTTCGTTATTTGCTGAGCGTTTACGATTCTGTCGCCATTGCACGAAAATTGCGTCTTCTGTAGATGTCCCTCTTTCCATTGTTGTCGAGGTAAAAGTGCATTTGACACGGACCGTTCATCATCTCCTCGGGAGACACATAAGGTCTTTGAATCCTTGGTCCACTATTTTGTCTGTTCGCGAAAATCACCTCTATTGTCGCCTTGTTGCTCGTTGCTCCTTTGATAATCATCTCGACTATTTCCTCCGGGGTTTCCCCGCAAGGATATATGGCCGGAGCATCGTTGTTGTAGAACTGGCGAGAAAATCGCCTTCTATTTTGATAATTTCGACCACGATCTTCCTCTGGCGACCTGTGTCGCTTGTTGTATATTGCGTCTTCTCCATCTGCCCACTTATTAGCGATTTCCATCAACGCTGAGATTGTCTTGGGATTAGTTCTCCCCAAGTCCTCGACGAAGTCTGCTCGTCGGATTCCTGCCACGAACGCATCTATTGCCCTCTCGTCGGATATGTCTTCTGCCGAGTTCTTAATAATGTTCCACCGCTGTATATATTTTCTCATCGACTCGTCATGTTTTTGTCGACACGCCCGTAATTCTTCCAACGACGCGGGTTTCTTGCAGTGGATCGGAAGTTCTTCACGAAGATGTCCTCAAAGGTTTCCCAGCTGTCGATGGAGTTCAGGGGAGTTTCTTTATCCAAGATCTTGCGGCACCACTCAGGTAAACTTGGATACTTTGCATGGCTGTTGCTCTGGTTCCTCCTACCAGTTTCACCATCTCGAGATAATCCACGAGCCAATCCTCGGGATCTTGCAAAGCCGTCGAACTTCTTGAAATTCTCGGGTAACTTGAACCCTTTGGGACTCGAGTTTTTCGCACTCTTCTCGTAAAGCACGGGAGCCCACACATATCTTCGTCGGCAAGCTCTGGCGAGTACTGACGGTCCCTCCTTTCTTGTCGCGCTCTGTCCACCCTTACTTGGACTGCTGTGTCTCTTGCTCCACTTGCTCTTGGTGGGTCTTGAACTGCTGCAGTGGTCGTGGACTATTTTGCCTAGGATTTTCTTCGGGAAGCGTTGTTGCAAACGCTGTTCCCATAACTCCTACTCCAGCCATCGCCATATTGAACAATGGTTCTCTCGGGTCTCCAGAGGTGGTCTGGATGCCAAGATGTAAGCTTGTGTTGCCATGTAACCTGCCTCTGGCGTTTTGGGATGATATTTCCTCTTTCATCAATCGACATAAAGGACATGTCGAGATTTTGGATTATGTTTCCTCTCTCTGCTTCGGGTATGTTTTGCAGCCGAGACATTGCTCTCCTCCGAGCTTCTCTGTGACTATCTCCCGAAGTTCTAGATTGTCGACTTAAATCTGCTCGTCGTCTGCTTGATGCAGAAGCTGCTTCTTTTCTCCTATTCAGGGATGCTGTCTGTTTTTCCAACTCTCTGCTTACTCGAGCAAGTCTATATTGATATGCTTGAAGTTCTTGTGCGGTAGCGGTGGTGGTCATAGGTTCTGAACCATCCATGGCTTTCGCGGCCCTATCCCACGCGCTTTGCGGGAGCTGTACTCTTGCGCGAGTTGTGGATCCAGGATATTTGGTGCCTAGACCATGTCTGAGATCAGCGGGATCGACGTATGGATTTCCCAAAAAAGCTCTGATTAGCGGGTCTGATGTGCCTGCCCCTTCACCACATAGATCTGATATTTTGTGCATTGATTTTTGTCAGATTGGTGACACCATCATATAGAGTGGTGAAGACCTTTCCGATGGCGACAGATTTGTCGATGAAGTTGAAGCTGTCGACGTCCAGTCGCTGCTTATAAAGGAGTCCGCAGATGACTCGAAGGATGTGTTGCTGAAGATCTTGGCGAGCTTTCCGCTTGCCTTGTTGTCGGCGAAGTATGTCGACGAAAACTCCTCGTCGTCGACGAAAAGTTGGAGTCGACCGCTGAAAATTCCGACGAGATCGAACTTGACGGTAGGATCCTTCCTTGTTGACGCCAAATCGGAATTCTCCGAACGTCATGACGATGGGCTCCTCCAGATAGGCACATGCATCCATACGGGAGGGCGGGTGAGGAATAAAATTGAATAGATCAGTTTTTCCCTTGTTACCTCGATCCATCGCGTTGCTTGCTGTCGATGAAGTCGAAGATCTTGAACGTGCCATCGAGATCAGATCCTTGCAGCCTCTAATTCCCATAGACGGCGCCAATTGACAAAGGATTAACTTGTCAATGCCTACAGATTGTAGACTAGGGTTTTGCTAGAAGTAGAGGGCAAGTAGATCTCGAAGGTTTAGGCGAAAAGTACTCGCGATTATGAAAACTAGGGTTATGTTGACGGTGATTCGATCCTTTCTTGTCCCTCGACTCCCCCTTATATAGGAGGTGGAGCCGAGGGTTTCGTTTTGCACAAGTTACAGAGTCCGGGACGGTTTCTAACTCATCCCGCCGATTACAAATAACTCTTCCTATTACAACTCTAGCTTTCCTTAACATGTCTTGGACTCCCGAATCTTCTTATTCTTCGGGTAGTGGGCCTTCAGTAAACTCCGGGTACTCTCTTTGGCAGGCCCATTTGGGATGCCTATGTCAATAGGCTCGACGGGAGGGCATCTAGGACGGTCTCCGAGCCGTGGGTGTGGCCCAGGTTGTCGAGGAAGGAGTGGTGGGAGAGTCCATAGTCATCCACCGTCGTCCCCGTCACCACCGCCATCGACACCATCGCCGCCCATCCCCATGGCCATCGACCTCTCCGGTTTCGAGTTTGGCGTCACCATCCACCAGGGCATGAACTTGGACAGGCTGCACCTGCCCTAGAGGTTTGTGTCGATCGTCGATGGGCAAGAGCCCCACCATGCCTCCTGCGTGTGTCCGGTGGCGCGACCAGCCTGTGGTCCACGGAGGTGATGTTCGACGGTGAATGGAAGATGTTCCTCCGAAACGGTCGGAGGCACTTCGCCCACGCGCACACCATTGAAGTCGGGCACTTTGTCGTCTTCAAGTATGACAGCCATGGCGTGTTCACCGTCAAGGTCTTCGACGAGACCATGTGTCGCCGCTACTACCACACCGACTAGGATGACTAGAACATAGAAAGATGAAGACGATGTACTCTTTTACTATGTTTTTGTTAAGTTCGACCAATTTGCTTCAAGCAAATTGGTCTCCCAATATATATGCAAGTTCAGAATGTACTATGCAATTCATTTGATTTGGCCAAACACCGGACCGAAACGTTGGACGCATTGTCCTGTCCGGCCGGACCACTATTTAAATTCTATCCGTGAGCCGATCTAAACGAACAAAAACGAATTGTTTGGGTCAGCCCGGTGGAGATGCATTGTGCATTAGGATCATTGGTGATGTTAGGTGAAAATGGACCGAACCGGTACCCCGGTACGGACGGACACGGGCGACACGGAAGGCGATTTGAATGGCGACGGCGGGGCCGTCAGCGAGCGCAACGCGGGCTGGAGTTGGCCGGCGCGAGAAGGGACACCGGTGGCGGGCGATTCGTCGGTGCGAGGTAAGTTCTGGGTCTCCTCCCCGGAGCAGGTAGCTTCTGACGACGATGAGGCATTTGACGAGGCGTTCGGGTCGGACGGGTCCGACTCGCCGCGACGACCGCCGGCGCGGCCTACCCTGGAGAGCTTCATCTCTCGCGCGGCGGAGCTTGGGGGCTCCCTGCGGTCTCATCGGCGGCGGGCTTTTGCGCCTGGAGGCAGGGGCTCAAGGTTTGGCGCCGGAGGAGGGCCGTGGCGGCGACGACCAGATGCGAGCTGGCCTCGTGCTGCTGCGCGGGGGCGTGACGCGCGGCGGTGGTGCGGTGCGGATCCGGTGGCCGGACAGGGGTGCCGGTCAGCGCCGGCGAAGCTGCTGGCGGCGGTTGGCCACCAGGCGGCGGGGCTAGGGTTCGAGGAAGACGACCTTGCGGGGGCTGAGGTCGTGGATGGGCCTGGGCCGCGGCCTCTGACGCCGCATGTGCTGGACGAGGTGGGGGCCTCGTGCGGGCCGGGTGACCTGGCATCCACACGGTGTGGGCTGGAG
This sequence comes from Lolium multiflorum, assembly GCA_030979885.1. Lineage (NCBI taxonomy): Eukaryota > Viridiplantae > Streptophyta > Magnoliopsida > Poales > Poaceae > Lolium > Lolium multiflorum. The sequence continues at coordinate 64,952,599 of CM061752.1, read as the reverse complement.
TGGCCTGGTTTAGCCCAGGATGGCCTGGGAACGGCCCAACTGCCTGCTACGGTCCAGGAGGCCCACCAAAGGCTGGTTTTTAAGGGCTGGCTCTGGCTGCCCCGGGGTTGCAAAAATCCTTCTCTAGGGTTTCCTGCGAGGAAGGCGGAGGTGCGGCGGCTTGCTTCCACAGCGCGCCAGCTTCGCCGAATCCCAGAACCACCACCACTCGAGCGCTCGTTTGCGGAGGTGTTGGTCATGGAGGGGCGTGGGCAGCGACGGGAGGCGGCGGGGAAGGCGGGCGGCGGGCGGCGGCGCGGCAACAAGCAACAAGCGCCGCCATTACGGCGGGCGCGGCGCGGCGGCGGTCGAAGAAGCGGCGGCGGCGGTGATACGTCTCCAACGTATCGATAATTTCTTATGTTCCATGCTACTTTATTGATGATACCTACATGTTTTATGCACATTATATGTCATATTTATGCATTTTCGAACTAACCTATTAACAAGATGCCGAAGAGCCGATTCTGTTTTCTGCTGTTTTTGGTTTCAGAAATCCTAGTAAAGAAATATTCTCGAATTGGACGAAACTTTCGCCCAGGTCCTATTTTTGCACGAAGCTTCCGAAGACCGAAGACCTAACGAAGTGGGGCCACGAGAGGCAGGAGGGTGGGCGGCGCGGCCCAAGCCCTGCCGCGCCGACCTGCCCCCTGGCCCCTCGTGTGGCCCTCGCGTTGACCTTCCGCATACTAAAGCTCCCGTCGCGACCCCCCGAGAGCCACGATACGGAAAACCTTCAGAGACGCCGCCGCCGCGAATCCCATCTCGGGGGATTCAGGAGATCGCCTCGGCCCCTGGAGAGGGGATTCATCTCCCGGAGGACTCTACACCGCCATGGTCGCTCGGAGTGATGAGTGAGTAGTTCACCTGGACCATGGGTCCATAGCAGTAGCTAGATGGTCGTCTTCTCCTTGTTGTGCTTCATTGTTGGATCTTGTGAGCTGCCTAACATGATCAAGATCATCTATCGTAATTCTATATGTTGTGTTTGTCGGGATCCGATGGATAGAGAGTACTATGATTATGGTGATTATCAATCTATTGTTTATGTGTTGTTTATGATCTTGCATGCTCTCCGTTATTAGTAGAGGCTCTGGCCAAGTTTTTGCTCTTAACTCCAAGAGGGGGTATTTATGCTCGATAGTGGGTTCATGCCTTCATTGACACCTGGGATCGTGACAGTAGGTTCTAAGGTTGTGATGTGTTGTTGCCACTAGGGATAAAACATTGATGCTATGTCTAAGGATGTAGTTGTTGATTACATTACGCACAATACTTAATGCAATTGTCTGTTGCTTTGCAACTTAATACTGGAGGGGTTCGGACGATAACCTGAAGGTGGACTTTTAGGCATAGATGCAGTTGGATGGCGGTCTATGTTCTTTGTCGTAATGCCCGGATTAAATCTCACTATATTTACCATGTCATGTATATGCATTATTATGCCTTTCTCTATTTGTCAATTGCCCGACTGTAATTTGTTCACCCAACATGCTTTTATCTTATGGGAGAGACACCTCTAGTGAACTGTGGACCCCGGTCCTATTCTTTACATAGCATACAATCTACTTGTTTTACTGTTTTCTTTGCAAACATCTTCCACTCGATACGTTTAATCCTTTGTTACAGCAAGCGGTGAGATTGACAACCTCACTGTTTCGTTGGGGCAAAGTACTTTGGTTGTGTTGTGCAGGTTCTAGTTGGCGCCGGAATCCGCCGCATCACATTTCGCGACCATCAACCTTCAACGTGCTTCTTGGCTCCTACTGGTTCGATTAAACCTTGGTTTCATACTGGGAAACTTGCTTCTATACGCATCATACCTTCCACTTGGGGTTCCCAACGGACGTGTGCATCTACGCGTATCAAGCTAAATTTGGCGCCGTTGCCGGAGATCAAGACACGCTGCAAGGGGAGTCTCCACTTCTCAATCTCTTTACTTTGTTTTTGTCTTGCTTTATTTTATTTACTACTTTGTTTGCTGCACTAAATCAAAATACAAAAAAATTAGTTGCTAGTTTTACTTTATTTGCTATCTTGTTTGCTATATCAAAAGCACAAAAAAATTAGTTACTTGTCTTTATTTTGTTTGCCTAGTTTACTTTTTGCTTATTTCATCATGCTTAATCCTAAGTTTACTTTGGAAGAGATACCGGTAGGACGAGGGTGTATCATTGGAAGAGATAATATAGAAGAATTTTTCACCCATGTTAGTATGATGAATTTTGAAGATAGACACTTGGTAGAACTTGCACCTACCTATGAAATTGCTGCTGCTGCTTTAGTTCGCATGTTGGAAACTAAATTTGTTAATCTCAATCCTATAATCCAACACATGTTTCTTACACTTGGTGATATGGAAGAGGGGAAAAGAAAGATTTTGTTTTAGAAACCCTTCTTAGAGAATTTGGTGGTCTAGCAAGAGAGGCTAGAAAGGTTTTTGCTAAATTTAATATGCTAGGTTCTCATACCAATTTTATTGGTCTCCTTGAAAAAATGGACATGGATAGAATTAAGTATACTAATAATGTTAATGATGGTAGGGAAATTAAAGCGCCAATACCTAGTAAACTACTAGGGATGCATGAAGCTTTGGAAAATAACTATGCTTGGCTTGTTCCTGAAAATTTGTTTGATGAGAATAGTAAGCCTAGGAGCAATGAGAGAGGAGTTACTTATATAGACCAGATACAATGCATTGTTGAGAAAACTCCCAGCTCCCAAGGTAATGATGTTAATGCTTCATCTCTCGATAATACTTGATTTGCACTTTCTGCGCCTAGCTGAAAGGCGTTAAAGAAAAGCGCTTATGGGAGACAACCCATGTTTTTACCTACAGCAATTTTTTGTTTTATTGAGTCTTGGAAGTTGTTTACTACTGTAGCAACCTCTCCTTATCATGTTTTTGTGCCAAGTAAAGTTTCTATGTCAAAGTTGATGTTATATTTGGGATCGCTGCGCAGAAACAGCATTGCTGTCTGTCACGAATCTGGGCATAATTCTCTGTAGAAAATTCGAAAAAATCTGCCAATTTACGAGCGTGATCCTCAGATATGTACGCAACTTTCATTAGTTTTGAGTTTTTCCATTTGAGCAAGTCTGGTGCCATTTATAAATTCGTCTTTACGGACTGTTCTGTTTTTGACAGATTCTGCCTTTTATTTCGCATTGCCTCTTTTGCTATGTTGGATTTATTTCTTTGATCCATTAATGTCCAGTAGCATTATGCAATGTCCAGAAGTGAAAAGAATGATTGTGTCACCTCTGAATGTGTGAATTATTAATGATGCACTAACCCTCTAATGAGTTTGCTTGAAGTTTGGTGTGAAGGAAGTTTTCAAGGGTCAAGAGAGGAGAATGATATACTAAGATCAAGAGGAGTGAAAGCTCTAAGCTTGGGGATGCCCCGTGGTTCATCCCTGCATATTTTAAGAAGACTCAAGCATCTAAGCTTGGGGATGCCCAAGGCATCCCCTTCTTCATCGACAACATCATCGGGTTCCTCCCCTGAAACTATATTTTTATTCAATCACATCTGGTGTTCTTTACTTGGAGCGTCGGTTTGTTTTCGTTTTTGTTTTTGTTTGAATAAGATGGATCCTAGCATTCACTTTGTGGGAGAGACACGCTCCGCTGTTGCATATGGACACATGTGTCCTTAGGCTTTACTCATAATGTTCAAGGCGAAGTTTCTTCTTCGTTAAATTGTTATATGGTTGGAATTGGAAAATGCTACATGTAGTAATTCTAAAAATGTCTTGGATAATGTGATACTTGGCAATTGTTGTGCTCATGCTTAAGCTCTTGCATCATATGCTTTGCACCCATTAATGAAGAAATACATAGAGCTTGCTAAAATTTGATTTGCATATTTGGTTTCTCTAAGGTCTAGATAATATCTAGTATTGAGTTTTGAACAACAAGGAAGACAGTGTAGAGTCTTATAATGTTTACAATATGTCTTTTATGTGAGTCTTGCTGCACTTGTTCATCCTTGAGTTTGCTTCAAATAACCTTGCTAGCCTAAACCTTGTATCGAGAGGGAATACTTCTCATGCATCCAAAATCCTTGAGCCAACCACTATGCCATTTGTGTCCACCATACCTACCTACTACATGGTATTTACCCGCCATTCCAAAGTAAATTGCTTGAGTGCTACCTTTAAAATTCCATCATTCACCTTTGCAATATATAGCTCATGGGACAAAATAGCCTTAAAAACTATCGTAGTATTGAATATGTACTTATGCACTTTATATTTTATTAAGTTGCTTGTTGTGCGATAACCATGTTCTGGGGAACGCCATCAACTATTGTTGAATATCATGTGAGTTGCTATGCATGTCCGTCTTGTCTGAAGGTCTATCATTTTAGTGGTTGGAGCATGCAAAATTGTTAGAGAAGAACATTGGGCCGCTAACTAAAGCCATGAATCATGGTGGAAGTTTCAGTTTTGGACATATATCCTCAATCTCATATGAGAATAATAACTTTGCTACATGCTTATGCATTAAAGAGGAGTCCATTATCTGTTGTCCATGTTGTCCCGGTATGGATGTCTAAGTTGAGAATAATCAAAAGCGAGAAATCCGAAATGCGAGCATTCTCCTTGGACCTTTGTACAGGCATGGAGGTACCTTTGTGACACTTGGTTGAAACATGGCATGCAAAGATCCGGTAGTCCAAGTTAAGTAGGACAAGGTGCGGGCACTATTAGTATACTATGCGTGAGGCTTGCAACTTGTAAGATATAATTTACATAACTCATATGCTTTATTACTACCGTTGACAAAATTGTTTCATGTTTTCAAAATAAAAGCTCTAGCACAAATACAGCAATCGATGCTTTCCTCTGCGAAGGACCATTCTTTTACTTTTATTGTTGAGTCAGTTTACCTATCTCCTTCCACCTTAAGAAGCAAACACTTGTGTGAACTGTGCATTGATTCCTACATACTTGCATATTGCACTTGTTATATTACTTTATGTTGACAATATCCATGAGATATACATGTTACAAGTTGAAAGCAACCGCTGAAACTTAATCTTCTTATGTGTTGCTTCAACACCTTTACTTTGATTTATTGCTTTACGAGTTAACTCTTATGCAAGACTTATTGATGCTTGTCTTGAAGTACTATTCATGAAAAGTCTTTGCTATATGATTCAGTTGTTTACTCATGTCATTACCTTTGCTTTGATCGCTGCATTCATTACATATGTTTACAAATAGTACGATCAAGATTATGATGGCATGTCACTTGAATTATCTTTGTTATCGTTTTACCTCGACGAGCAGAACTAAACTTGGGGATGCTGATACGTCTCCAACGTATCGATAATTTCTTATGTTCCATGCTACTTTATTGATGATACCTACATGTTTTATGCACATTATATGTCATATTTATGCATTTTCTGGAACTAACCTATTAACAAGATGCCGAAGAGCTTGCTGTTTTTCTGCTGTTTTGGTTTCAGAAATCCTAGTAAAGAAATATTCTCGAATTGGACGAAACTTTCGCCAGGGTCCTATTTTTGCACGAAGCTTCCAAGACCGAAGACCTAACGAAGTGGGGCCACGAGGAGGCGAGGGTGGCCGGCGCGGCCCAAGCCCTGGGCCGACCTGCCCTGGGCCCCTCGTGTGGCCTCGCGTTGACCTTCCGCCTACTTAAAGCTCCCGTCGCGAAACCCCCAACGAGAGCCACGATACGAAAACCTTCCGAGACGCCGCCGCCGCGAATCCCATCTCGGGGGATTCAGGAGATCGCCTCCGGCACCTGCCGAGAGGGGATTCATCTCCCGGAGGACTCTACACCGCCATGGTCGCCTCCGGAGTGATGAGTGAGTAGTTCACCCCTGGACCATGGGTCCATAGCAGTAGCTAGATGGTCGTCTTCTCCTTGTTGTGCTTCATTGTTGGATCTTGTGAGCTGCCTAACATGATCAAGATCATCTATCCGTAATTCTATATGTTGTGTTTGTCGGGATCCGATGGATAGAGAGTACTATGATTATGGTGATTATCAATCTATTGTTTATGTGTTGTTTATGATCTTGCATGCTCTCCGTTATTAGTAGAGGCTCTGGCCAAGTTTTTGCTCTTAACTCCAAGAGGGGGTATTTATGCTCGATAGTGGGTTCATGCCTTCATTGACACCTGGGATCGTGACAGTAGGTTCTAAGGTTGTGATGTGTGTTGCCACTAGGGATAAAACATTGATGCTATGTCTAAGGATGTAGTTGTTGATTACATTACGCACAATACTTAATGCAATTGTCTGTTGCTTTGCAACTTAATACTGGAGGGGGTTCGGACGATAACCTGAAGGTGGACTTTTTAGGCATAGATGCAGTTGGATGGCGGTCTATGTTCTTTGTCGTAATGCCGGATTAAATCTCACTATATTTACCATGTCATGTATATGCATTATTATGCCTTTCTCTATTTGTCAATTGCCCGACTGTAATTTGTTCACCCAACATGCTTTTATCTTATGGGAGAGACACCTCTAGTGAACTGTGGACCCCGGTCCTATTCTTTACATAGCATACAATCTACTTGTTTTCCTGTTTTCTTTGCAAACATCTTCCACTCGATACGTTTAATCCTTTGTTACACAAGCCGGTGAGATTGACAACCTCATGTTTCGTTGGGGCAAAGTACTTTGGTTGTGTTGTGCAGGTTCCTAGTTGGCGCCGGAATCCCTGGTGTTGCGCCGCATCACATTTCGCGACCATCAACCTTCAACGTGCTTCTTGGCTCCTACTGGTTCGATTAAACCTTGGTTTCATACTGAGGGAAACTTGCTTCTATACGCATCATACCTTCCACTTGGGGTTCCCAACGGACGTGTGCATCTACGCGTATCAGGCGGAGGCGGACCAGCGCGGACGGCGGCCGGAGCGCGACGATCGGGCGGCGCCGCAACAGCAACAAGTGCAGCATGGGCAGGCGCGCAAGGAGGGGCACCAGGGAGGCCGCAGCAAGGGTCAGCAGGGGGGCGGCGGGAGCTCCGGCTCTGGCGCTGGCCCGGCGAAAGCGCAGGGAGCGCATGGTCCGGCCAAGGTCAAGGGCAAGGCCAAGATGGGAGCGGGCCACAGTCAGGGGGCGGCGGTCAGTGGGGAGTGCTTCCGCTGTGGGCGTGCGGGGCACTTCCAGTCCGATTGCAGCTTCGACCCCTTGTGCGTCCTATGCAACAAGGAAGGCCACATCTCGGCCAACTGTCCGACAAGAGGAAGGCCTCTCATGCTCCAGCAGATGGGGCATGCCTTCACTGGTTGCGGGTTCTACGACATCGAGGTGGATCCTATCCGCGAGGAGGCCAAGGGGGCGCAGTTCACCGCGGTGATCCGTTTCGCCAACAACCCCCTCTCGGAGGTGGAGCTCTCGGGAGAGCTGAAGAGCCTGGTCGATGACTGTTGGGACTGGCAGGTTACTAGGCAGTCCGAGTCGGAGTTCTCGGTGCAGTTTCCGTCGAGGGCGACGCTGAAGCTGAGCACGGGGAGTGGCAAGTTGCACCTCCCACTGAGCGACGTTGACGTGCACATTCGGGAGGCCTTCGTCGCGCCCAAGCCCGGGAAGCCTTTTCCCTCGGTGTGGGTTCAACTGACAGGCCTACCTCGGGACGTGCTGGTGCGGGACTGGCTCATGGCGTCCCTGGTCCTTGTTGGGCGCCCCATCGAAGTCGATGAGCTCTCGCTCAGGAAGTGGACCACCGAGCCGGTGCGTGTGCGGTTCCAATGCCGCCATCCCGAGCGCATCAAGGGATCTTTCCAACTGTGTGTGAATGGGGAGCCATACACGATCGGAGTGAAGGCGGAGCTGGGTGGGGCATCGGGCGGCTCGGCCCCGGATGTGCCACCCAAGCCACCGGCTCCACGTGACGAGGACGGCGGTGACGAGTCCGATCCCAGCGGGGAGGTGGAAACTTGGAACCGGCACGGCTGGAAAGGGAACGGCAAGACCAAGTCGTCCACGGAGCAGGGAGCTCAGACCGGGGCGGGTGAAAGGATCGTATGCCGCACCTAGAGGGGGGGGTGAATAGGTGCTAACCAATTTTTAGTTCTTTTTCAATTTAGGTTTGACACAAAGGTAAATTCTCTAGATATGCAACTAAGTGAATTCACCTATATGACAAGGTTATCAACTAAGCAAGATATAGCTACGCAATATATAGGAGATAGAGTGGGATAGAGGTAACCGAGAGTGTAGCACGCGTTGACACGGAGATGATTCCCGTAGTTCCCTTCCTTTGCAAGAAGGTACTCTACGTTTGGAGGAGTGTGGTTGCTACGCAAGCCAAACCAACAGCCACGAAGGCTTCACTCAGATCTCCTGTGAGCAACGCCACGAAGGCCTAGCCCACTTCCACTAAGGGATTTCCTCGAGGCGGAAACCGGGCCTTAACAAGGTTCTTGGGGCACACATCCACAACTGAATTGGAGGCTCCCAAATCTGTAACAATACAACAATCAACAACAACACATCATCAACAAATCAACTAGGGAACCAAATAGGAACACTAGCATGAGATCCCTCAAACAAGTGAGGGGGAAATGAAGAACGCTTCGGTGAGGATGTAGATCGGTGGCTTCTCCTTCGAATCCCCAAAGATCAAGAGCTTTGGTTGGGGGAGGAAGGAGATCTTGCAAATCTTGTGTTTCTTGAGGTGGCTCTAATGGTGGTGAAGCTTGGCAGATTTCTTGTGCAATAATTGAGCAAAGCACCAAGGTAGGAGAAGGGGGGTATTTATACCTCCCTTCAAAATCGAGCCGTTGCAGCTTCCGGGGCCGGATATTCCGGCCTAAAAGGCCGGATAATCCGTTTGGATAATCCGGCCTATGGGACAAAAGTGTGACATTGTCCGGCCAAATATCCGGCCCTATGCCAGAGCCACATTTCTTCCAGTCCTTAGCCAAAATTGGGGGGGCCGGATATTTCCAAAATATCCGGCCCGGATATTCCGGCCCTACAATACGGGACAATATCCGGGCAAATGTCCGGCCCCATACAGAGCAGCTTTTCCTCGAAGACTTAGCCGAAAACAGGGGGGCCGGATATTTCAACAATATCCGGCCCGGATTATCCGGCCTGGCCAAACTTTTCCTGTTGCCTTTTGACAGATCGACCAAATCCAACACACGCAAATATGAAACTATGTAATCCCTGTACCACTTAATCAAACATTAGTGTATCACATATATTGACATCAAACATACAAAACATAATGTGAGAGATGTTCTTTCAATCTCCCCCTTTTGGTGTTTGATGACAATATACGGATTTGCAAAGGAATCACTATAGAGACAAGCATGATGGCAAAACATAGAGGCACTCCCCCTACATGTGTGCATATAAGTAGTTTGCATTTGAATACAAATACACAACACATAGGAGTATGGTGCCTCAACACAAGAGATATCCATCATGAGCTCTAACACAAGACATAAACAAATATGAAGTTGAGGTAGGATGCAAGAAGTCATACCCATGTGTAGATATAAGATACGGAGATATAACATCACACATAATATAGCATCCTTGATCTCAACATATAGAAATCCGAAAACCATAACAATGTCTCACACTTAACAATGTCTCACAACACATAGCACATAGTTTTAAACGAGACACAACCAAAGCAAATAGTGCAAATACGAGGGAGCACAAGCAATAAAGGAATGGTAAACGCAAATGCTTGTGCCCAAACCATGCAAATCCCCGAGATAGTTCCTAATAGAACACTTCTCCCCCTTTGGCATCGAAACGCCAAAAAGGGGACAAGCGCGATGCTACTCGTCCCATGGGAATCACTCGGAGGCATAATCATCATCGGACTCGTCTGCCGCTTCCTCTTCATCCTCATCAGTGTCAGGTGCATCCGGGGAGCGGCGAGAGATGTTGGACCTTTGAAGGCAGTCATCAAGTTCACTCCATGGAACCTGTTCAGAGTGCCATCTACTGTAACCCTGGTGAGCTGGAGGCTGAGGCGGGGGTCCTTGATCACCACTGAGCTTGTGAAGAATAACCGCCTGAGTGTGCTTAATTTCAGAACGCTCTCGGCTAGCAGCATAGTTTTCCTTGTGTATCTCAATGTTCATGCACAAGATGTGACGCTGAAACCAACTAAGCCGGCTCACTTGCTTCCTCATGGCCGGGACATCAGGGTGACGTGCAGGAGCAAAGCCACTGGAGCGAGCATCACGCATGAAAGTGTCAGGAGCAGGTACGGCTGAGGAGACTGGCTTGAGCTTGTAGGGCTTCTTGACATGGTGCTTCACCAAAGGGTACCCACTTATGTCTTCACCAACCTTAGCAACAGAGTTGTTGATGAGAAGCTGAATGTAGGGAGCATAGGGTATGGTGGTCCGGGAGACCATGGCATCATGGATCTCATGGAAGATAAAGTCCATGATATCAAGAGTGTAGTCCCGTTCTTCATTCTCATCACGAGCACACTTATAGCTGAGGTGCATAAGGTCCACAAGGGTCCCCCGAAGAGCATCATTGTTGCCACCACTTGGGCAAATGGTGGCCTGACTGTATATGGGAAGCAGCCCCTTAGCTTGACCAATCTTTCCCGCTGAGGTGTAGAGATGCACAAGAGCATTCTTATCTGTCTGTTGTGGTCCATGAAGTCGACGACCCCCATCAACAGGAACTCCAAGAACACCAGCAAACTGACGCAGAGTGGCACTGCAGTGAGTGGAGCCAGTCATCCATTCCATGGTGTGTTCCTCATCTTTCCTGATTGCCAAAGTGGCAAAGAACTGCTTCACCAAAGCTGGGCTAAAGTCACACTGAATCTTCATGATATCATGCAGGCCCAACTTTCCAGCTACCCAGATAGCATCTTCAAAGTGATCGTTGACGGTCAGAATGTCCACATCGATAGCTTGCATGGGTCTCAGATTCTTCATGGGCTCATAGATGTCCATGAAGATGAACTCCTGCTCAGCGCACCAATATCTCCTGCCCGCTATGTCTTCATCCCTTGGGACATCATCATACCAGTTCTTCCGGATAGCGGAGTAAGAAACTGGGTCCATGGTCTTGTAGTTCTCCCTCACTTCCTTGTTCTTCCGCCTTGAAGTGACGGACTTGCGAGGTGCATTGGAGGCAAACTCATCACTAGATCGATCATGCCTTGGGCGTCTCCGACCACCCCGAGAAGCACCACCTGTGAGAAGCAAAGGCGGGTAGCAAAGGAAAGGTAATGCTCATAAGTCATGTAAGATACGGTAATATACTCGAGAAGCATGCAAACAAGTCGGTACACATCTAGACATGATAGATTGAAGCAAACTGCAGCGGCGATGAAGCTCCAGGCCGGATAATCCGGGGTCCCCTGGGGGCGGATAATCCGGCCGGGCCGGATAATCCGGCCGGCTCGAGGGGCGGAAAATCCGGCCCTTCGAGATGTGCAGTTTTCCAATCAAAAACATGTCTAAAACTAGATCGGCCTCATAGCATGCAAGAGGAGTACACTACACACGATTTGGAACAACTAGACACCAATTCCACCAAGAAAATAGCACATATAAAACACAACATCTAGGGTTAGAGATTGTGAATCATACCCACATCCATTGTGGAAACCGCTTGGAGGAGAAGGTAGCTAGGGAGGAGATCCACCCGATCCACCCAAGAACTCCGAGAGGGGGCGGACGGAGCGGCTCCGGCGAGGAGGAGGAACTCCGGCGGCTTGAGGAGGAAGAAGGGGGCGCGTGGGGGAACTGATTGGTGAGCCAACCGTTCACCCCGCGGCCTCCCTTAGTCCTCCCGCAAAACGCCCAGGCCGGATAATCCGGCCCAAAGTGAGGGCGGATAATCCGGCCCGGCCGGATAATCCGGGGCACCAGGGGGGCGGATTATCCGGTGTTCTGGAAAATTCCAGAATACCGTAAATCCAGCTTATCTTTAGTTGGATATTTGCGAACCCATATGTGATGCAATATACTTATCACGTCATATATGAGATGCATATTTACCAATAAGATGGGGCAACCTAGATCATCCGACCGAGAAACCTCAAACTCCAAGTTTTTACCAAACATGACAAATGAGCAAGATGGAAGTGGTTTGTTGGAGAGGTAGGCTTAGGTTTAGAGAGTTCAAACTGTTAATGGTACATGATCACTTAAGTTTGCAAGATATGAGCAAATAAAGCCAAACTTGAGTGATTTCCCATAAGAACATGGAGTTGTCAAATAAGAGGCAATAAGATCCAAATAACTCCAACTCTTCACAAAGAAGAGTGTGGTGGCCTAGGCCACCATATATGAGTGTTATGGCATGGCACCGCGAAGATGTATCTTGGGCCCAAAACCACTACTCATCATTGAAGCTCACATATCATTATATGATATAAAGAGAATGATTTCTTTTAATGTTGGCATTATGGGGGGAGGGATAGCTCAATAGTTTAAACCGCACTCCCCCTATTTCCATGCCCACATCTAAATCATATAAAGTTTTGAGACAAAGGTGTGTTTGCAAGATGGTCAAGCTATACTCCTTGAATCTATGATATTTAGCTCATTCCTCAAATAAGAGAACCTTGCTTCATCAAGAGGCTTCGTGAATATATCGGCAAGTTGATCTTTGGTAGGAACATAGATGAGCTCAATATCACCACGGGCAACATGATCCCTAATGAAATGATTCCGGATCTCAATATGCTTCGTTCTTGAATGTTGCACCGGATTATAGGCAATCTTGATGGCACTTTCATTATCACATAATAGAGGCACTTTGTCACAAATGACACCGTATTCCTTTAAAGTTTGCCTCATCCATAACAATTGAGTGCATCCACTTGCGGCGGCAACATATTCGGCTTCGGCGGTGGAGAGAGATATACAATTTTGCTTCTTAGAAGACCAACACACCAAGGACCTACCAAGGAATTGGCAAGCCCCGGAAGTTGATTTCCTATCATCCTTGTCACCCGCCCAATCCGCATCGGTATAACCATTGAGAATAAAACTTGAGCCCTTGGGGTACCAAATACCATATCTTGGGGTATCAACCAAATATCGAAAGATTCTTTTGAGAGCCATCATGTGGCTCTCCTTAGGAGAAGCTTGATACCTTGCACACACACCAACACTCAACACTATGTCCGGTCTAGATGCACAAAGGTAAAGCAAGGATCCAATCATGGAGCGGTATACCTTTTGATCCACCTCTTTACCATTGGGATCTAGTGCAAGATGACATTTGGTGACCATAGGAGTGGCCACACCCTTCAACTCGGTCATCTTGAACCTCTTGAGCATGTCTTGGAGATATTTTGCTTGATTGATGAAGGTTCCCTCTCTCAATTGCTTGATCTCAAAACCAAGGAAAAACTTCATCTCTCCCATCATAGACATCTCAAACCTATCGGTCATAAGCTTTGAAAATTCATCATTGAAAGCTTTGTTAGTAGAGCCAAAGATGATATCATCAACATATAATTGGCAAACGAAAAGCTCCCCATTAACCCTCTTAGTAAAAAGAGTGGGATCGATTAGCCCAACATCAAACCCACGGTCTACCAACAATTCTTTAAGGTGCTCGTACCAAGCTCTAGGAGCTTGTTTGAGACCATAAAGTGCTTTATCAAGCTTGTAGACATGGTTAGGAAAGTTGAGATCCTCAAACCCCGGGGGTTGCTTAACATAAACATCTTCATGCAAAGGACCATTAAGAAATGCACTTTTAACATCCATTTGTTGTAACTTAAAGTTATGATGCGATGCATAAGCAAGAAGGATACGGATGGACTCAAGACGAGCCACGGGAGCATAGGTCTCTCCAAAGTCAATTCCTTCAACTTGAGAGAAACCTTGAGCCACCAATCTTGCCTTGTTCCTCACAATATTTCCAAACTCATCTTGCTTGTTCTTGAATATCCACTTAGTGCCTATAACATTGCGGCACTCCTTTGGCTTCTCTACTAAGGTCCACACTTTGTTGCGCTTGAAGTTGTTGAGTTCCTCATGCATGGCATCCACCCAATCCGAATCTTCAAGGGCTTCAAATACTTTCTTGGGTTCCACAACGGAGATATAAGCATGATGATTGCTAAAGTTAGCCAATTGCCTTCTTGTGGAGACCTTTGCTCGAACATCACCAAGGACCTTGTCATGAGTGTGTCCACGAATTTCAAGGATCCTATCTCTTCTTGCTAGACGACGGGCCTCGATCTCCTCCTTGGTTTTCTAGGCCTTGGAGGTGTCACTTGATCAACTTGATCATTTGGGTCCCCGTCTTGACCTTCAATTTGAGCTTCCTCAATTACTTGAGAATGCTCAACCTCATGTGCTTGATCTTGGACAATGTTTGGTGAAGTGCAAATATCAAATGGTTGATCTTGAATGCTTGGTTGATCTTGTCCTTGATCTTGTACATGAGAGGGAGGGTTTTCTTCTTGTTCTTGGGTTGGTGCACCATTAGCTTCACTTGATGGGGTTTGTTGATGTTGAGAGGATGAGGGCTCCACCGTGGTAGAGCATAGTTCTTCCCGAGACGCCACACCGTGTCCCTCAATGGGGCGGAAAAATCCCACACCCATTCTTATTATGGCATCTTGAGGTATTTCATCACCTGCACATACATCAACTTGCCCCACTTGGGAGCCATCATTTTCTTCGAACTTCACACTACAAGATTCGATGATAATCCCGGAGGCTATATCAAAGATTCTATAAGTGTGAGATTCGGCACCGTAACCAACAAATATACCCTCCAAAGCTTTAGGAGCAAATTTAGACAAACGAACTCCTTTGATTTTGTAGAAACACTTACAACCGAACACCTTGAAGTATGAGATATTAGGCTTGTTGCCGGTGAGTATTTCATATGGAGTCTTGTTCAATCCCTTGCGGAGATAGAGCCGGTTAGAGGAGTGACAAGCGGTGGAGATGGCTTCGGCCCAAAAGTTATAGCGGGATTTATACTCCGCCATCATAGACCTTGCCATATCCATAAGAGTCCGGTTCTTCCTCTCCGCAACACCATTTTGTTGAGGGGTGTAAGCAGCGGAATATTGATGACGAATCCCCTCATCACTAAGAAAATCATTGAGTGTGTAGTTCTTGAACTCGGAGCCGTTGTCACTTCTTATTGCCATAATGAGAAGGTTGTGTTGGCGTTGCACCTCGGTGGCAAAGTCAATGAATATTTGTTGAGTCTCATCTTTCGTCTTGAGAAAGTAGACCCAAGTGTATCTTGAGTAATCATCAACAATCACCAAGCAATGTTTCTTCGCACCAAGACTTGCATGAGTAACGGGACCAAAGAGATCCACATGAAGGAGCTCCAAGATCCTCTTGGAAGAGATGATAGTCTTGCTTGGATGCGGAGAGTCATGCATTTTGCCTTCAACACAAGCCCTACAAACACGATCTTTGGCAAAAGAAACATTTTCCATTAGTCCCACAATATGGTTCCCTTTGTGAAGACTTTGCAAAGTTCTCATGTTGACATGGGCTAGGCGGCGATGCCACAACCAACCCACATCCGCCTTTCCGAATAGGCACATCGCACTTGAAGTGGTGGTCCCCGAAAAGTCCACCACATACAAGTTATGTTCGCGATACCCAACGAAAGCGACTTTTAGAGTCTTGCTCCACAAGAGGACCACAATATCTTTATCAATAAAGACGGCGAAACCCATCTTGCCAAGGGCGGAAACGGAAAGCAAATTGTAACCAAGGGTTTTGACAAGCATGACATCCACAAGTGTTATGTTGTGTGCAACCACAACCTTGCCAAAACCCAATACCTCGGATGTAGAATTATCGCCAAAGGAGACGGTGATATTGTTTATGTTGGGCCTCAACTCCTTGACGAGGTTCTTGCCGCCGGTCATATGACTTGTACATCCACTATCAAGTACCCATTTTGAACCTCCGGCGGCATAGTCCTACATGAGATCAATTCTTGGATTTAGGTACCCATTTCACAATGGGTCCTCTTTTGTTAGCAACAAGGGTCTTTGGGACCCAAATAGACCAAGCAACATAACCATCATATGGGCCAACATATTTAGCATAAACATCACCATAATAATCTTTAAATAAAACATAGTGAGGGTTAGCATTTCCCGCATCATCATCATTAATGGTTTTGCCCTTAGGAGCTTCACCATTAGTGATATCTTTCTTCTTCTCTTGTGCGGGCTTGGCCTTTTGCTTGTTTGCCTTCTTTGCCTTGGCTCCATAACCAAGGCCCTCCTTCCCATTGTTTGATCTTTGCTTACTCAAAAGATCATCCAAAGAAAGTTTACTTTGGGAAGAGGAGGCCTTAGCAAGTTCATCCTTCAACCTAGTATTTTCCTCAATAACATTTGCATGATCACAAGAAGGAGTAGAGGAACTAGGCACATCATATGAAGTAAGCCTAATTTGAAGTTGCTCATTTGACTTGGATAGGAGAGAGTATTCACTCTTCAAAGCTTTGTGAGCTTTGTCTAGTTCATCTAGATCCTTCACAAGTTTCTCATGATCAACACCAAGTTGGGCCTTTTCCTTTTTAAGCAATTTGGTCTTAGCCCTAGCATGATCTCTAGCTTTAGTGAGCTTGTTAATTTCATCTTGAGGCTCTTCAAGATTTTCTAGCCTCTCCTCAAGAGAGGCTATAGTTTCTTGACTTTCCTCAAGGGCATTTTTAAGAGCATGGATTTCAAGAGAGTCTTCTCTCTCTATTTGACCCTTTTTCTCAAGCATATCATTTTGTTGAGCTAAACGAGCCATGAGATTTGAAACATGCTTTTTGTTGATACCTTGTAGGTTAAGCAAGAATTCATCAAATTCTAGCATTTCTTGTTTTACTTTTAGACTAGCATCATCAATCCCTAGATCACTTGATATGTTAGGCATAGAGGGGCTAGGAGATGATACCTCGGAGGATTTGGCCATGAGGCAACTTTCTTCCTCCACATGAATGATCTCATTGGGGGATTCACTTGGTGATGAAGAGTTAGTGGAGAGGGAGGCAAGAGCGACCAATCCATTAGAGGTTGCATCTTCTTCATCATCACCTTCATCATCCCCGGAGGAATATTCTTCTTGAGTTGATAGCACAATAGATGTGTCCAAGGAAGATGTTGCCATGAAGCAATGTGCATTCTTGATATGAGGATTCTCATTGGGGGATTCAAAGAGAGATGAAGAGGGAATGTTGGTAGTGACAATGGCGGCCATTTCTTTTGAGCTTCCTTCTTCATCATCACTAGAGCTCGCAACTTCATCGGAAGAATATTCTTCCCTAGTCACTAGCATGACTTTTGGGTGCCTCTTGCCCTTCTTCGTCTTGTTGTTGTAGAACTTCTTGTTGGGGGCTTTTGAGTATTTGCCCTTTGATTCTTTGCTCTTGTCCTTGGGAATGAGCCTTCCATTATGAAGCTCTCTATTTTCATAGGGGCATTCGGCAATGAAGTGGCGCTTGTCATCACAATTGTAGCATGATCTTGTCTTTGGACCAAAGCTAGTGAACCCACTCTTGTGGTTTCTCTTGATGTTGTCTTCCTTGGCCTTGGAGGGATCAACCCAAAAGGACTTTGCATGGAAGGCCATGTGATCATGATAGTGGCATTCCAAATCTTCCGGATAGGACATACTCCAAGATGCCCTATATTGCTCTTGAGGGTGCACTTCATCTAAGGGGTTGACCACCAAGGCAAGATTGTTCCCTTTTGACATACCAATGGCACGATTGAGAGAGTCATGAGAGTTTTGCTCGAGCACCTTGAGGGCTTGCATCTCGTGCACGGCATCTTGAGAAGAGAGAGAGGAATAGCATTCTCTCCCAACAAGGGTCTTGACATCAATGGGTACATATGGCATCATGCATTCAATGTACTTCTCCTTGATCCAAGAGTCATTGATGTGGGTGGCACCAATAAGACGGAAGTCATCGGCAACAATGAGGAGTCTTGAATACATGTCTTGATGATCTTCATCCGGTAGCCTCATGAATCCTTCGGCTTTATTCTTAAGAGCATTATACTTGTTCCTTCTCGTGCTCTCACTTCCAATGCAACTAGCGGCCAACCCATCCCAAGCTTCCTTGGCGGTGGTGTAGTTCCGAACACGAGGCAAATCCTTTGTCCCCACACTAGTTTGAATCATGTGCAAGGCGGTGTTGTTGAGTTGACTATCAACCGCTTCTCTTCTAGTCAACTTGTCGGGGTTGTAAGGCTTGAAGCCTTCTTGGATGATTCTCCAAAGTTCATTGGAGGCACTGCAAACATGAGAGCGAAACTCAAATCGCCAAGTATTGTAATTTTCAATGGAAAACTTAGGTGGGTCGCCCCGAATGTTCAAGTGAGGATGGGGAACCGGTATATCGGGAGATTGAAAAGGTGGAGCTACTCGATTGTAGCTCTCACCTCCACTAGTATCCCTAGGAGATGCAATGGGAGATTTGTTAGTGTTTAAGTTATCACCTTCCACGGGTTTGGTAGAAGAGGGTGGTGCCGAAGCACCTCCCTCTACTGACACACCCGCGTCCTTTACCTCTATACTAGGAGCCATGGGACGGGCCGGAGCCAGAAGCTCGGCAATCATCTTTTTCATGCTTTCCATTTGGGCTTCCATTTTGGTTTCCATGAAGGACTTCAACGAATTGAATTCTTCCATGGAGACCGTATTGGCGGCCCCATCCGAGGGCTCCTCGTTTGGCATACTCTTAGGCGGTTAAGCCCGAAATAAGAGCCGAGGCTCTGATACCAATTGAAAGGATCGTATGCCGCACCTAGAGGGGGGTGAATAGGTGCTAACCAATTTTTAGTTCTTTTTCAATTTAGGTTTGACACAAAGGTAAATTCTCTAGATATGCAACTAAGTGAATTCACCTATATGACAAGGTTATCAACTAAGCAAGATATAGCTACGCAATATATAGGAGATAGAGTGGGATAGAGGTAACCGAGAGTGTAGCACGCGTTGACACGGAGATGATTCCCGTAGTTCCCTTCCTTTGCAAGAAGGTACTCTACGTTTGGAGGAGTGTGGTTGCTACGCAAGCCAAACCAACAGCCACGAAGGCTTCACTCAGATCTCCTGTGAGCAACGCCACGAAGGCCTAGCCCACTTCCACTAAGGGATTTCCTCGAGGCGGAAACCGGGCCTTAACAAGGTTCTTGGGGCACACATCCACAACTGAATTGGAGGCTCCCAAATCTGTAACAATACAACAATCAACAACAACACATCATCAACAAATCAACTAGGGAACCAAATAGGAACACTAGCATGAGATCCCTCAAACAAGTGAGGGGGAAATGAAGAACGCTTCGGTGAGGATGTAGATCGGTGGCTTCTCCTTCGAATCCCCAAAGATCAAGAGCTTTGGTTGGGGGAGGAAGGAGATCTTGCAAATCTTGTGTTTCTTGAGGTGGCTCTAATGGTGGTGAAGCTTGGCAGATTTCTTGTGCAATAATTGAGCAAAGCACCAAGGTAGGAGAAGGGGGGTATTTATACCTCCCTTCAAAATCGAGCCGTTGCCCCGGGCCGGATATTCCGGCTAAGTAAGGGCCGGATAATCCGCCCCCGGATAATCCGGCCTATGGGACAAAAGTGTGACATTGTCCGCCAAATATCCGGCCCTATGCGAGCCACATTTCTTCCACCTTAGCCAAATTGGGGGCCGGATATTTCCAAAATATCCGGCCCGGATATTCCGGCCTGGTACAATACCGGGACAATATCCGGGCAAATGTCCGGCCCCCATACTGAGCAGCTTTTCCTCGAAGACTTAGCAAAACAGGGGGCCGGATATTTCAACAATATCCGGCCCGGATTATCCGGCCTGGCCAAACTTTTGTTGCCTTTTGACAGATCGACCAAATCCAACACACGCAAATATGAAACTATGTAATCCCTGTACCACTTAATCAAACATTAGTGTATCACATATATTGACATCAAACATACAAAACATAATGTGAGAGATGTTCTTTCAGCGGGGGGTGCGTCGCAGCTCTCCCGCGGCGGGGGCTCGTGGAGCGCCCCGGTGCCGGGTAAACCGGCGTTCCGCATCGACAACCAATATGGCTCCAACCTGGGGGTGCTTCCTGCTCTGCTGGAGGCAGCGGTGGCCAAGGGCGCCAACATCCCGACCGCGGTTGACCAGGAGGGGCTGGTGGTCAAGAAGAGGCTGCCGGCGGAAGTCATGGAGGTGGGGCTTGGGGGTGAGGACGTCTCGCTGCTGTCTGGTGAGACCTCTTCTCAGGTCACAGACCCGGTGGAGGCGTGGCTCCTCCCCAGCCCGTGCTCGGCGCGCCCCGATACGGGCGCTGGGATCCTGGCGACGCACGTGATGGCTGGCGATGACGGTCTGGAGGGGAGCTTGGAGGGTGCTGAGATGCTGGTGGTGGAGGAGGAGCTGAGGGAGCAGCAGGACGCGCCGGGTGCGATGGTGGTGCTGGAGGTGCCGACGGTACCAGCCTCGGCGAGGGGCAGGCGCTCCAAGGCGGTGCCAGTGCCATCCTCGGCCACTCAGGCGGTGCTGCGCAAGAGCTCGAGGCACAAGGGCACGTCGGCATCGAAGCCGGTGCTGGAGAAGGCGATGGAGCGTGCCGCGGAGAAGAACCTCGAGACAGGTAATTTCGTTGTCCTGGACCATCTCCCTGACTCGCATTTATCTGCAGTAGCTTCGGATTGCTGTTTTGTGTTTACCCCGAGTGCGGGCATGCCCGCGGAGGCCTTGTCGCTCATCCGGGCCAAGGAGAGGCTGCAGGGTTCGCTTGCGGCGGTCGCGCGCCGCCAGGCGCAGGAGGCGGCTGAGGGCGCGGCCAGGGAGGCTGCGTAGGCCCTCGCTTCGTCCACCGCGACGGCGCAGGACCCTCCGCGCGCTGACCAGGGGGTGGGCGGCGTGGAGGAGGACGAGTGCGGCCAGGGATTGGCTGCAGGGCTGGGAGGGGATCTCCCACAGACATCGGGTGCCGAGGGGGATAGGCGGTCTCGCGCTAGGGCTCCTCGCAGGTCCACGTTGACCGTGCGGAAGGGAAGGGGCAAGAAGTCCAGCGCCAAATGAAAGCCCTCATTTACAATCTTCGTGGGTTCGGCAGTGGGGGCCGGCGCACACAGTTGAAAGACTACATGAAGCAACACCGTCTGGACATCCTCGGCCTGCAGGAGACTATTAAACAGGACTTCTCGACGGCGGAGCTTCGTAGCCTGGAGTGTGGGGGACAGTTTGCGTGGAACTGGCTTCCAGCAGATGGACACTCAGGGGGCCTGCTTCTTGGCTTTCGGGATGAATGCTTCGAGGTAGGCTCGTGGAAGAAGGGGACATTCTTCCTTAGCGCCACGGTGTTTCAGCGGAAGACCAGGCTGAAGTGGTGTTTTTTCCTCGTCTACGGTCCTGCGGATCACCGCAGGACGGACGAGTTCCTTGTCGAGCTAGAACGGGAAGTTCTTGCGGCTCCTTTCCTAGTTGTGGTTGGTGGGGACTTTAACCTCATCCGCACGGCTGGCGACAAGAGCAACGACAACATCTGCTGGCCTAGGGTGCGCCGGTTCAATGAGGCCATTGCCGCTATGGCTCTGCGGGAACTATGCCGGGTCGGCTCTAGGTTTACCTGGACCAATAGGCAATTGAACCCCATTAGATGCGCCCTGGATAGGGTTCTGGTCTCGCCGGCTTGGGAGGCCGCCTTCCCTCTCTGCTCCTTGACGGCGGTGACCCGGATCGGCTCGGACCACACCCCCCTCCTGTTGGACAGTGGTGAGGAGGCTCCGCGCCGACAACCGCGTTTCTTCTTCCAGACGTGGTGGTTTGGAGTACGAGGGTTCCAGGAACTGATGACAGGTAAGCTTGGGAGCTACCTGGAGTCGCGTGGGTTGGACCGATGTTCGATCGACGTTTGGCAGCGGGTGGCTCGTAACTCGCGCCAATTCCTGAAGGGCTGGGGAGCCAACCTGGGCAAAGAGAAGCGCCTCTTCAAGGAGGGCCTACTCGCTCAGGTAGCTGATCTGGATCGTCGGGCGGACTCGTCAGGGCTGGACGAGGACGACTGGGCGTTGCGGTATTTCCTGGAGGACCAGCTCATCTCGTTGGATAGGCTTGACGAGGAGTACTGGCGACAGCGCAGTCGGGTGCAATGGACCCTTAAGGGGGATTCATGCACGGCGTATTTCCATGCGATTGCCAATGGGAGGCGACGCAAATGCGCCAAACCACGCTTGATCACGGATCATGGCGAAATTGAGGACCAAACCGACCTCATGAAACACGTATACGAGTTCTACATTGGCCTCATGGGGTCGTCCGGGGAAGAGAGGGTATTTTCCCTGGCGCCAAACCTCTGGGGGGAGGAGAAGCGGGTCTCGCCGGCAGAGAACCTGGCTTTGGAGCTTACCTTCACTCAAGAGGAATTGGACGAGGTCCTCTTGAGTATGAAGACGGACACGGCCCCAGTTTCGGATGGCTTGCCGGTGTCTTTCTTCAAACGGTTTTGGGGAACCCTTCGGGCACCAATCTTGCAGCTCCTTAATGATTTCGTCCTTGGGAGGGTGGATATCGCAAGGCTCAACTTTGGTGTCATCTCGCTGATTCCGAAAGTCCCGGGCGCGGACTCGATAAGACAGTTCCGGCCCATTGCCCTGATTAACGTCATATTCAAGTTTGTGGCCAAGGCTTTCGCGATTCGGCTGGCCCCGTTGGCTCACAGGATCATCGATCGGAGCCAGACGGCGTTTATTCGTGGCAGATGCCTTCACGAGGGAGTGTTGGCTCTCCATGAGATTGCTCACGAGCTGCGGGCCAAGAAGCTTGGGGGCCTCTTGCTCAAGCTTGATTTCGAGAAGGCGTACGACCGCGTCAATTGGGAGTTCCTTAGAGAGGTTCTGCTCCGCAAGGGGTTCTCCGGGATGATGGTTCACCGCCTGATGCAGCTGGTCATGGGTGGCCAAACTGCTATCAACGTTAACGGTGAGGTTGGGGCCTTTTTCCGTAATGTTCGGGGTGTGCGTCAGGGCGACCCACTCTCCCCCATCCTCTTTGATTTTATGGTCGATGGCTTGGCAGCCATGTTGTCTAAGGCCAATGAGGCATGCCACATTGAAGGGGTGGTGCCACACTTGATCCCTGGGGGGGTTACTCACTTACAATACGCGGACGACACGATGGTGTTGATCCAGCCGTCCGATCTGGGGATCGCTAACCTCAAGTTTCTCTTACTTAGTTTTGAGAACATGTCGGGGCTAAAAATCAACTTTGACAAGAGTGAGGTTTTTGTGACTGGGGTCTCTTCGGTGGAGAAGCAGAGAGTAGCGGACATGCTGAACTGCAAACTGGGTTCGTTACCTATGAAATACTTGGGTTTGCCGGTGAGCGATCGCCCGCTTAGGGTAGCGGACTGGTGCTTCCTCCCCGAGAAGGTGGGGCATAGGGTCGACCCATGGCAAGGGCTGTTTCTGGCCTCGGCCGGGCGCCTTGAGCTGACTAACTCGTGTCTATCTAGCTTACCTATGTTCGCAATGGGCATCTATTTGCTCCATGACGCGACCCATCTGGCCATGGACAGACCGAGATCCCGCTTCTTTTGGGAAGGAGTGGGAAACAAGCGCAAATACCATATGGTTGATTGGGCTACGGTCTGTAATCCGAAAGAAGTAGGGGGTTTGGGGATCCTCAACACGAAGCTTATGAACATCGCGCTGATGCTTAAATGGATATGGAAGCTGTATCAGAACGCAGAAGGGCTGTGGGCTGATTTGATTCGCGCTAAGTACCTAGGGGATAGGGACTTGTTTGATAGGGACGTGCCAGTGAGAGACTCCCAGTTTTGGAACGCCATCCATAAGATCAAGTGGTATTTCAAACTTGGAGCAAGGCACAAGGTCCGGAATGGGAAAAGGACCTATTTTTGGCTCGATTGGTGGTCGGGACCTGGCCCCCTCAGGGCGAGATTCCCTAGGCTTTTTAGCTGCTGTGATCAACCGTTCATTACGGTGGATGCGGCAAGGGATAGGGGCGGCGCGCCGGGAGCGTGGCGCATCCGCTTTAGAAGGCAGTTCAGCCTGGCGGAGACGGTCGAGTGGGACAACCTCTGTCGCGAGATTCAAGATCTCCCCACTGTTGACCAACACGACGTAGTTTCCTGGTCCTTGGAGCCCTCAGGGGTGTTCTCGGCTAAGTCGGTTTACTACGGTCTGACGCAGGGGGCGTCGGTGTCACACTTTAGAGATGTTTGGCGGGCACGGGTGCCTCCAAAAATCAAGGTGTTTCTTTGGCAGCTTATCAGGGGCAAGCTACCATCATCTGAGCAGGTGGCCAAGCGGCATGGTCCGTCTAATGGCCGATGCTCCTTGTGCGGAGAGGTGGAAGACTGTAACCACATCTTCTTCACTTGCCACATGGCGGGATTCATGTGGGCGGGAGTTAGGGAACTGCTGCATTGCGAATGGAACCCGGGCGGGATAGGGGATTTCATTGCGCTAGCCCAGGGCATTTCAGGCCCTCTTCGTAGTTTAGTTTGGTTCACCTTTGCGGCCATGTCTTGGTCTCTTTGGAACATTAGGAATAAACTAACTATTGAAGGAAAGCTGATTAACAACCCGACTGACGCCTTCTACCATATGATGCTTCACATGCAGTCTTGGAGGATACTGGTCAGACGGAGGGACCGGGCGCTGCTGGACGAGGCGCTCGAGGCGGTACGACTGCTGCACGCGAGGAGTAGAGCTGGAGGGTAGAAGACGCCGTCAGAAACTGCTTATTCTACTATTGTATTCGACCCGCTCCAGGGCTTGTCATTTGATGTATCTTCGTGAGAACTCCGTGTGGACATGTGTGCTTGCCTAGGCAGGGGTGCCGTGCAGACTTGTTGTGATCTTGGGTGTGTTGTATCTGACGCTTATGCGGTTCCGTTGGGGCTTTATATATAAAGCCGGGCTCATAGCCTTATGTTTAAAAAAAAATGTTAGGTGAAAAACCCCATTCGTGTCAATTAAAACCGGATGTGTATGTTTTTCCGTCGAATGAACTCTTATTAGTACGTTGACTAGCTAAAGAAAAACCGGACCAAACCGGATGAAGTCTTCCGCGTTGTCCGTCCAGCGTCGTCTGTGGACAGAGGGAAGGGACGAGGAGTGGTGGTTGGGTGCAGCCGTGGAGAGGTCATTCCCTACCTCGTTGTCGGCCGAGGGGGCAGAGAGGCCTGGATCCTCGCCGGAGAGGAGGGAGCGCAGGGATGGTCCGATGCGGAAAATTAATGGAGAGAGAGAGGGGAAGTAGGCAGATGGGCTGGGGTGGGATCCTCGCGGGAGAATGCTATTGCTAGCTATCACGAAAAAATGTAGAATCTGAAGGAGCAGGGTATTTGATGTCGACTCGGCGCTGGGGACACTGAATCGACCACCACCGGCGCCGGGATCGTTTGGCGGCAGGCAAGGTGAGAACGACAACCTCCCGCTATTAATCCAGGTCTTCTATAATCTGAAATGTAGAATCTGGTGGATTAGTGGACCTGGATGGCTAGATATGCCTGGGGGTTGTACAATGTGCTCTAGATATCAAGACAGAGTTTAAAGTGGTTACCGATATTATCAGTTGGGTTCTTAAGTTCCCTCCTAGTATGAGAGGCCTAGTAGCAACTGGTGTTACTGTGGTTTTACGGGCTTTATGGAAAACTAGAAATGTTGCTTGCTTTAATAATGTCTTTCCTTAAGATCCGACTAGTGTTATTGCTCTAACCGCTCACTGGATGGAATCGTGGGCTGTTCTTCAGATCCGAGGTCGACGCGGCTTGCAACACAGAGGACAAGACGCTGCTGCGTGTGGCAGCTGAAATCTTCAGTAAAAAGAAGGGATGGGTGCGGATGGTATTTAGACTTGAAGGTTAAATGACGAGAAAAAGAAAAGAGAAGAGATGACAAAACTTGGGATGAAAGAGTAATGGTAGGAATAACAAAAAAGTAGACACTAGGCCAAGCTTGATGTTCTGTCGTGGCATAGAGTTGGGTTATGTATTTGCTCTTAATGGGAGTATCTGTTTTGTAATGTTCCTGGAAGTTGGAAAAGGAGGTTGTAGTAGCAGGTTTGTTTTCTATTCCCTGAGAAGCAAAGGTTCTGAAGTTTATTAGTCTGGTAGTTGCTCTGTGGGTGAATTTCTGGGAGACTCGAACTTCAAACTTGGTTGTTTATCTGGTTTCATTTTCCATTAATGAAATCGGGGACTGTGTCCTTTAATTCGAAAAAATCAAGCATCGAAGCCAAACTAGGCACTCTTTCTCTCCCCTAAGCACCCGGTGTTTCCAGCGTGGCAAAATAAACCCGGTTTTCTTCTTACCGGGAGGGCTGTGCCAGCGGGCGTCCAGGACATCTCCACCTCACCAAGCTACTGCCACTGGCCATCTTCTTCTCGGACCTTTTCAGCATGCCTTGAACAGGCAGAAAGGGTCATCGTTGGCCATCTCAGGTACACAAATTCTAAACTTAAGTTGGTGTTCTAATTCGAGATTAGATTCTTATGTTGATTAGCTTAAGGCTAATAATGTCTAACATATACTACAGTTTTAATTTCTTTTCTATGGCCACACAATTTGATGTTTGCTGAGAAAATTAGCTCTCGGTAAAGAAGAAACAAAACAAAAACGCTTTGCGCCTTATTATTTGTTGAGATAACAGAATTGAAGATCATATCAGTTTCCAAAGCTAGGTTTCGAAGGAAATTTGTCGAGTCTCCCACTATGTTCTTGACATTATATGAGGCATGCCGTCTTCTTGCGCATGATAATAAATCGTCAACCTTTTTTCGAGGTAGCAATTGAACCAAATATAGACAATCTTTCTGAAAATATTCATTATTGTATTTTTACATGATTACAAATTACAATGGCCCCTTTTCTGTTAATTACAGACTGTACAAAATTGAACTAACTGACCTAAGAAAACTGTTAGCTGCCTAAGAGTGAAACTACTAATACTGATCAGTATATTGTCTCCTCATTTACTTTCGACCATGCCGGAATGCCATCACTTTGCAGCAAGCTGAAGCAAAGCTGACTCTGTTTTGAGGCGGCTTCTATCATCTTCTTTGGAAGTTAAAGACTTTGATGGAGAAGGCAAAGACAAAAGCAAAGAGAACGGTGAAGCCTACAACACCAATAGCCATAAAACCTACGTAATCGTGCCTGAATCCAAAGAATCTGTTGATGAAAGCATCCACCGCTTCTCCATCCTCCAGCCTAACATCTGCGATATCTCCATACTGTGAAGCGACAAGTCCGTACAGAGTCCATGCCACCGGACATGCCCAGGAATACCATCTCCACCATATTGGTATCCTCTGCAAGCCAGCCATATAATTTAGCATTGGTGGTATGGAGGAAATGTAGAGTCTGTTTCATAGTAGAAATGAACTAGTCGTGGAGACTTACTGGTCGGGGGACAAGGAAGCCAGCAAAGATATTCCATACTGCATAGAATGCAGTTGCAACTATTGCAGCAATGTCGCTGTTTGGTGTCATGGCGACTGCCATCATGCCATAAAACGTGAAGTACAGGAAGGTGAAGAACATGAAGAACATGTACCAAAAGAATTTCATAAATGCCCAGTCTAAACCAATCAGGCTGTAGACAATCAGACCATACACAAGGGTCTGAAGGAAGACATGTGGGATCTCAATGAAAACCTGTTGAATGGTTAACATGGTTGGAACTTAGACATGAATTGGAGGAAGAAAGCTGCAATCTTTTATATTAAAATATTGTGGCGACTATTACCTGAGCAAAAGCATAGGGTAGAGCAGAGTACATCCCGGCAGCCTTTTCTCGATAGAAGACTGTCCTTTCGACGTCTACAATCGGTTGAACGCATTGTCCATTCTGAATTCCAATGAAAATGACTGCTGCATACATGGAACCCAGAGAGTTGAACAGGTCCTGTCTCTTATCTCTGAAAGGAAAGATAAAGTAAAAATTAGTTTCTGTTTCTCATTATGGCATAATGGATCAGGGTCTTAGTTGGAGCTTTAACAATGGTACTTACACTTTCTTGCCTAGGTTCAGGAAGATGGTGCCGAAGATGAGGGCAATAACCATCGTGAAGAATATTCTAGTCGCAGTGTATGATGGATTTCTCCAGTATGACTTGTGCTGCTTCCACAGGCAAGCAATACATTGTGTGAAGAAGGACTGTGCGTACTGGTTTGGGAAGTACAGGTCTGTCGATCCAGGAGGAGGTGTGCTTAGTTCACTGATCAGAGCTTTGTTCCTCCTGCCATGATACATTTGAATCAGTGAAATGGGAGAGAAGTATTGAAAAAGCTGAAACATCATTCTGGGACTGAACATACCGGTATAGGTCAGAATTCATGTATACTTCGGCGAAGTTGACCCCCAGGGCATCTTCTTGAGATAGGGTAGTCACTTCTAACATCCAAGTTGCAGGGTTGTAACCATCCTTGATTTTCTTCACTCCTTGTATTCCCTGCATTTGGAGCACCAAACAAAGTTATCACGCATGCCATAAGTTGGAATCTAGGTGTTCTATTTAGTAGGTTAGTACTGAGGCTCACCTCAAAGTAACTGATCAGATGGCATGAGTTGTGTCCCAAGGGTCCAACATATATTTCTTCACCTCCCCGTTTCATCAGAAATAGCTGTTCAAGTTCAATAATAACATGTGAGTGCTCATATGAGAGACATCCAATCTTCTACAGCTTATGATTTTGCCATCCTGGCTGCAACTTACCTCATCAAAGGCTTCAAAGATGTCAATGCTCGGCTGATGGATGGTGCAGACAACTGTTCTTCCTGTGTCAACCGTGTTTCTGACCGCCCTCATCACGATTGCAGCTGCCCTTGCGTCTAGTCCAGAAGTTGGTTCGTCCATGAATATGATGGATGGATTGGCAACAAGCTCAACAGCAATGGTGAGCCTTTTACGCTGTTCTGTGGATAAACCATTCACTCCTGGCAGTCCGACCAAGGCTCCCCTCAGTGATGTCAGCTCGACGAGTTCCATGACTTGTTCCACAAACATCTGCAATCATGAAGTTAATCACTTCAGTACTCCTGTGATCAGTTGCAATGAGTTAGTGCTTCTCAATTAGCAGAATAAAGTTCATTCAACTTACTTTTCTTGCCTCCGAGTCTACATCGGGGGACAGTCGAAGCCATGCTGAGTACACGAGGGATTCATAAACAGTGACATGTGGAGAGTGGATATCATTTTGCTCACAGTAACCAGCAATCCGGGCAAAAGTTTCCTGGTTCTTTGAGTAACCAGAGATGCTGATGTCTCCTTCAATGTAGCCGCCAGTTTTCCGTCCCGCCAACACATCCATCAAAGTTGTCTTACCCGCCCCACTGACCCCCATCAATGCTGTTAGAACTCCTGGCCTGAAAGCTCCGCTTACACCTTTCAGGAGCAATAGCCGGTCTTCATTAATACCTTTGTCCTTCATTTCCTGTCAAAGATCGGTGCATCAGTTCACTATCTGGCATTCGCACTGGCTGGTGTTGAACATGGGGAAGAACTTCTTGGTTATGCTTACCTGAGGCATGTCCACAGAATATCTGATATTGTCAAAGGTGATTGACAAGGCAGTAAATGGTAACGCCATTCCCCTATTCTTGGTGTCAGCTCCAGTGATTTCACCTCTTCCTGCATTTGTTACACTTGTTACAAGGATGCAAACATGGTATGCTTTCCTTGATGCATTTTATTCAAGAATTGTTACTGACCATTGGAAGGTGAATTCCGGTTTTCCGTTCCAAGAAGCTGCAACTCTATGTTTTCTCCTGTGCGATTCACATGCTTCTCCCTCAGCTCCTCTTCGGAAACAACATTTTGACCCTTTCCAAGTGCTGTAGTTACAAGAAGGAGGTCAGCACCGACATAATATGTTTAGGATGGGTGGACCAGTGAATCACGGTTAAGAAGGTACTCACGGTCAAGTAAGTCGAGGAACACAACAAACAGTACATTGAAGAGCATGATGTATCCAAGTAAGGCACCAACGCCGATCCAGTACCAGTTTGGGTCGGTAAAGATGCCGCGGGCCTTCAAGACTTGTATGCCAAGTGTGTCGGTGCTCACGGTCGGATCAACAACCTGCGCAAAGATTGGTATTTGTTTTTAAGTTAATCTGTCCTAAATTAGAGTGGTCGGGAGCTTAGGAGACACTGCATTACCTTCCGCCAGGTATGGCCCAGGAACTCGTTCACCGCTATAGCATTCTGGGCATACATCAGAGGGGAGCACCAGTAGCCCCAAATCCACCATGCCTTGATGTTATCTGCAGAAAGAGAACTCAGCACGATAGTCTTGATAATTGACACGAAAATCGCTGAATGGAGATTCGACGTACCTCTAGCTATCAAGTAGCCACCGAGAATCAGAAGAATAAGCTGAGCAAATGAGCCAAACGTATCTGCAACGACCATCTCTCTTCCCAATGCAGCAAGAACCCGGAAGAGACCGGATGCCATCTGGCTGATCAGTACAAGCAACAGGTAATGGCGGAAGAACCTTACGATGTTTGGATCGAAGCCGATAACATAGTAAGTCATGCAGATCCACACAGCACATTCCAAGAATGATATTGGGATCTTGAGCACCCATGTAGGCAATCCATATGCCCATGATGGATAGAAGAGCAGGTCCCTCTGCTTATAGAATATGGGCAGCTTTGCAATGCTCATAGCGAGCTCCGCGAATCCATTGAACAGATGTGTGAGTAGGCCAAGGAACATCGCACCCATGAAGATCACTCCATCTTCGACACTGTCCCGGTGCATCTTGGTACGCAGGAATACAGTCATCGCGATGGTCCCAAGGATTATGAGCTGGTACAAACATGGAACTTTCATGAGGCTTTGCTATCGAAATTCAGGATTAAGGAGGACTTCCAAGGAGCAAGATGCATACCTGGACTACTTTAAAGATGTAAACGAACGAGTTCCTCTTCATCAGCAACCACTCCCTAGAGAAGCAAGCCTTCAGAAGCTCCATCTTGCTGATACCGAACTTCGAAGTCGTGAGTGCAGCGGGATGGTTCCTGGATCGGTCGAACGGCACCCTGAGCTCCGAGCCCATCTTACGGCCAACATGGAAGGCTTTGAATGCCTCTGTGAAATCGTTGACCGAGATGTATCTGTATGGCTCGTTACTTCGGCACCAGTACTGGTGTTGATCCTTCCTAGATGTAACCTGTGATATCACAATGAACACTGTCAAATATGGAGTTTCTAGTCCCAAGATTCAGCATAAAGAACTCAGGTGGATCACTTACTTCTTGTAAGAAGTCTGCAACACCTTTCCTCTCAGGGCATCTGAATCCCATGGCCTCAAAGAACTCGAGAACATTTTCTCGAGGACCCTGGTACACGATTTTCCCCTCAGTGAGCAGAACAATGTCATCGAAGAGCTCGTACGTTTCAGGTGCAGGCTGAAGCAGTGCGATCAATGCTGTGCCGCCGAGGATGTGGACAGATTGCCTGAGGGAGTTGACGATCTGGTACGTCGTGGAGCTATCCAGACCGGTGGAGATTTCATCCATGAACAGTGCCTTTGCTGGCCCGACAAGCATCTCACCTATGCAAATTCAACGATTTGAGAGATCAGATTTTACTGCCATGATCAAAAGGCCAATTTTGTGTTTTCCTTAACTGCATATCGCACATACCTGTTGTGACACGCTTCTTTTGTCCTCCCGAGATGCCTCTGATCATGCCATCACCAACCATTGTATCTGCGCAGATTTCCAGACCCAAAATCTGCACGACAAATGCAAGTACGGTTAGAGGTATATCCATTTACCTGGCTTATGTTTCATGTTATATATGGCACTCACTTTGAGGATGTAATCTGTGATAACACTTTCTTGACCTTCCACAGAGATGGCCTGTTTGGACAGAGAAGTAGAGTAAACAACTTGAGTAAATCTTGTTCATTTCTTTTCCAGTCAAAAGGGTAATCTTGTCTAATTCAGAATAAGCAAGGACTTTGATACAAATGAAATGCATCCCACCTTCATGTAAACATCAATATCAGGATCTGGCTTAATGTTGGCTTCTTTCTCCCTTCTTGAGAGTTCAGCAAGCATGTCTGTAATATGAAACAACCATAAGAATCACTAATACACAATGTGAATAATCACCCTTTTCACTTTCCAGAGCGCACGTAACATACCGTAACGGGTTCCGACTCCTTGACATCTAGCAGAGAACGCCAGCGTCTCCCTCACCGTCATTTCGCCGATGTGGAGATCGTGCTGCCCGATGTATGCTGACGTCCTCTGGGGGACGAACTCGTCCATGTCATGCCCATTGTAGGTCACTCTCCCGGACACCTGAACATTTGCAATTCAAATCATCAATGTTAAAGCTCACAACTGTATCTTTCCCGATTAATCTCATTTCTGCCGGAAAGGGAAAAACTACTAAAAATCAAGAAGGATGTGAAGATGTAGTACCTTCAGTGTCGAATCCAGTTTCCCGGCCAAGGCTAGGAGCAGGCTAGTTTTTCCAGAACCAGGGGGACCAAGCAACAATGACATCCTGACCGAACAAACTCCAGATGATTACAATTCCAATGTACATACGTAGTGTGAGATCGCGTAAGCAGAGCAGTTCTTTGATCCTCACTCACCTGCCGGGTCTTACGACTCCACTGATGTCGTGGATGATCGAGATGGGCCTCTTCCCGCTCGAAACAATGCGCAGAGCGCTCAACACGTCCTGAAGGATGGAAAGAATCTCACGAGATTCAGAAACTGAAGCTGAAACCTCTCGACATCATGTACTGAACTTTTCTGTTGTACTACTGAAAAAATGCATACCATGATCTTGTTGGAGAAGAAGTTGGTGAACGTCGGGATGCCCCTGTTGCCGACGTACGCCTCGGCGTCGATGTTGAGGTTCTCGAACCGCACCTCGATTGTCGGGTTGTCGATGCCGACTCTGCAAACATAAAAAAAAGAAAAAGGAAACATTTTTAAGAAACAGAGGATTTTGCGCTGCAGCATCAAACAGTTTCTGATACTAGAAATGTTTGTCAGTGTCATTCGTGCTCATAAATAAATGGATGAAGAGAAGTGGAGTGAGGAGGAAGCTCATTCATCGTACCGCTCCATCCGGTCGCGGAGCTTGAGGAGGAAGCGCTCGTTGTCCTCCTCGGCGGTGCGCATGAGTCGCTCGATGAGGTTCTTCCGCTCGCTCAGCCCGAGCCCCAGGATGTCCACCTCCCGCCCGGCCCCGCCGACGTCGCCGACGGCGCCGGGGAGGAGGATGCCCTTGCGCATGCGGTCGTAGGTGGGGAGCCTCTCGATGGCGGCCCACCGCAGCGCCTCCTCGTCGTCCTCCTCCCGCGCCGACCTCCCGAACACGTCGCTCCTCCCTGACGCGCCCCGCCACGACGACGCCGTCCGCCGCGCGCTCCCGCCCGCCGAGCTCCCCACCCTCACAATCTCCATGGATGATCCTTCCTCCTTCAGTAACTTGCTGTTGCCTGTTGATCTCCTTCACTCCTTGGTTTGTGGTACGATTGTATCTTCCCTCCTCCTCCTCTAGCCAACACTCCTACCTCGAGCTCTTGCTGCTTGCTCTCATGGAGGATTAGAGGAAAGCGGAGTTGGATCGTTAGTGTCTGAGGAGGCAGAGGCTGAGGCAGGAACTATAAATACCTGCGCCCTCGCTTCGTCCGCCTCGCTTAGCTAAGGTTGATCGGAACGCGGTAATCCAGGTTTGGCGAGGGTGGCGCGACGTTGCATAGCATGGTTACTGCTCCTCGGTCCTGTGACACTAGTACGCAGCTTTCGTTCTTTATTGGGCGGTCTCGTCTCCAGCGTGCACAGTTTGACCTTCCCGGCGCCACAACGGCTTGACCTCTTCAGGTCGCCCTTGTCCGACCGGCCGCCCACTGCCGTCCAGCCCCGGGTATGGGGCTCGTCGCGGCCGTCCATCCGCCGATCTGCGGCTTGCGGCGCCACACGTGGCGTTCTGGGGCCGAGGGGTTTATGTACGTACGTGTGGTCCGGCAGCTCAAGTCAGCCGTGCAGGTGAAACATCGATTAGTGGCGGCATTGTGGACAGTAGCTCTCGAATTCACATTCATGGCATACACATTTCATATGTTATTATCATGCAATGTTATCAAAGATTAGGGAAAAATATTGAGTTGCACACTGAACACCTAGTGGGTGGAAATCAAATAGTCTAGGTAAGATCGCTTGTACATTATTATTTTTCTAGGAGATGTTGCTTTTCAAAGAATCTTTTTCTATTTTGGTGGGGTGTGCTGCTGTTACAAGTAACTGATCACCGTGACAGGGTTTTTTTATTTATTTTTCCTCTGTTTTTTATTTTCCTTTTGGCACATGTACATCTTAGACATCTTTCAAACATTATGTTGGTGCAGAGAAAAGATGTAATTGGTATCATGATATTAATAAACTTCCTTTGTCAAAAAAAATGAAGACTTTTCTTTCACCTGGACAGCATCTTTCTACCGTTCCTGGCCGATCTGCGAAATACTGCTACTGTTGCTATCTGACGTTGTGCTTCAGTACTTATCATATTCACACTGTCAAAAATCCCAGATTTCAATGGTGGATTTCAAAAAAATCAGAACTGAATCTCCCGAGTGATTTCAATCCTCTAAATAGGAAATTTAATTTAATAATCACTTTAATTAGCGTTAAGAACGACTGGATCTCTAGGTAATCAGGAGCAACACTACAGTTAGTCAGCGACGCTTCTTCTCCACGACCGCGTCACCGTCAAGTACGTCAGTCATCCTGGTTCCTTTGCTAGGAAGTACAGCATCGCGCCGAGACATCAGGTACTGGTATAAGTCAACAAGGGCTTGCGCCTCTGGTGCCAAAGACAATAAAGGCGGCAGCAAGGAGCAAGGACGGATGTAGTACGTACTCCAACTTAGATCAGTTCACGGGGTCTCAGGTCTAGTCATTAGTCAAGGATGGATAGCCAGCTCTGGTAATTGAGGATACTGGATGGAAAGCTTTGCAATGGACTTCAAGGTCTTTGTCGATGGAGGGTAAAGAGCACGACTGAAGCGCAACCGTTCACGCCTAAACCTTAACTCATTGTTGAAAATTTCAAACACTAAGTTTATTTATATTTCAGTTTTGAGGGAATATATCCACATTTTATATCAACTATGTACAGTTATGTATTTTCAATCTGGATTCAAATCTTATGACTTATAGTATCGTCAACTGCTCTTGGTAATATTCACGACCTATCATCAACTTAGCAATGTTTCAGAGTTTTCTAGTATCAAGCAAGGTTTTAAATAGCGTGCTATTTCATTTAGCGAGGATTTTCTCCAAACGATATGCACGTTATAGCGCGTTATAGCACGCTATATATAAAATAGCGTTTTGCAAAAAGACATGCAAATGTTAAGGATTTCAGCAACTAAAATCTTGTCCAACAGACTAATTGCATAACCAAATCGTTCAAAGCAAATTCTCAGGACCAAATTAAAGACAACATTTTCTAAGACATACTAATATTATAATTTAAGAGCTAAGAAGACAACAACAGAGGTGAAAGCACTCATTCAGAATCGGAAGAAGAATGCATGGCTTCATCTAGAAATCGAAGGATAACTTGTACACTACCAATCTAGTCATCTACGCATCAATAGTTCAATACATCTAGGCATCTACAAATCAGGATGAGGAGGAGGAGGTTCTAGTCAGCTCTAACCTGGTGGGTGATTTGCTTGCGGCGTCGTTTTAGCGCCGTTACGTGTTATGCGTTTTAGCGCGATTTAGCGTGTTATTTCGTGTTTGAAAGTGCATGGAGCCCCCATGTGTGGTTTGGTAATTAATGATAATCCCTATGGACTAATGTTTGCATTGAGTTATATTTGTAGGAGTTGTCCATAGGCAATTCTTGAACCATATGTTGGCTTCAAGGTTGCAATAAGAAGAATTGATGAAGATATCAAGTGTCAAGTATGTCTTGAAGATGAAGATGAAGATGAAGTGAGCCCTCAAGTGACTTCAAGACATCAACATGATGAAGAATGAAGAATTGAAGTGCAAGTTCAAGATGAGCCAACACGAAGAGTTCATAAGCTTGAAGCTTGCCATGGAGAAATGAAGTGCAAGTTCAAGATGAGCCATCTCGAAGAGATCCTTTGCTTGAGTCTTGCCATCCATATGGTGATCATGGTTATGTGAAGATGCGCCGAAGAAGAAGCTCTCCCATGGTGGATTATGGGGGAGCAATCCACAAGACTTCGCCAAGCAAGCACAAGCAAGAAAGACGTTCCATCTTGTTGCGGTCAAGATCGTCATCATCGAGCTCAAGTGGAATGCGCAAGGTTAAGGTTTGCTCTTGATAGGGTTTCTTTCTCACCGGTCTCATAGTGTAGTTGGAGACCGGTTTATAGTTTAGTTGCCGTACTATCATCAAGAGGGCTCTCGAGTGAGTAACTCGATCGTATCGTTCGGAGAGAGCTCAAACCTTTGCATCCTTGCATCATCTTTCTTGGTTGTTATTTGGACCTTATCCATGTGATGTTTTAGAGCTTGTGCTTATTCTCATGACAAGTTCTAGTTCATCGAAAACGGATTTCGCATAGATCACTTGTTGCGTTTTCGAGTTTGATTCATCATCTTTCTTGGTTTTTATTTGGATCTTATCCATGTGATGATTTAGAGCTTGTGCTTATTCTCATGACAAGCTCTAGTTCATCAAGAATGGTTTTTGCACGGGCAACTTGTTGCATTTTCGAGATTGGAGGTTTTACCGGTATGTCTTTTTTAGATAGGTCAAACCTTTCATCATTTGTTTCTATCCTCCCTTGTTGGACTATGATGGTTTCCTGCATGATCTTGTAGAGCTTGTTCCTAGCTTCAAAACAAGTCCAAGATCATCAAAATCGGAGTCCGGATGCTAAAGTTATGCCCGTTTTAGTTTTGGTGTTTCTGCAGTTTTGCCAGGATCCGCCCCGGATATTTCGGAAATATCCGGCCCCCTCGAAATCGAAATCGGCTCTGGACAGGGGCCGGACATTTGGCCGGATTTTTACCAGGTTTTGTCCCTGAGGCCGGATTATCTGGGGGGGGGGGCGGATTATTCGTCCTAAGATTATCCGCCCTGTTTTGCCGGCTCGATTTTCTTGGGGGTATAAATACCCCCTTCTTCCTCCTTGGGCTGTAGCTTCTCTTACTCTCTCTCTCTCCTCCATTGTTGAACTAGAGAAGCTTGCTCTATCTCTCAATCCCTCCATGATTCTTGCCCCCATTTGAGGGAAAAGAGAGAGGAGATCTAGATCTACATTTCTACCAATCAAATCCATCTCTTTGTGAGTGGAACTCTCTAGATCTTGATCTTGGTGTTCTTTGTGAATTCCTTTGTTCTTCCTCTCTTATTCCTCCAATAGCTTTTGTAGCTTTGTTGGAATTTGAGAGAGAAGGACTTGAGCATCTTTGTGGTGTTCTTGCCATTGCATTTGGTGCATCGGTTTGAGTTCTCCACGGTGATTCGTGGAGGTGAAAGCAAGAAGGTTGTTACTCTTGGGTTCTTGGAACCCTAGACGGATTCTAGGCCTTTGTGGCATCTTTGTGGTGTTCTTGGGGACTCCAATTAAGTTGTGGAGAATCTTCAAGGGCAAGGCCTTTGTGGCATCTTAGTGGTGTTCTTGGGGACTCCAATTTAGTTGTGGAGATTCTTCAAGGGCAAGGCCTTTGTGGCAATATTGTTGGGAGCCTCCAATTAAGTTGTGGAGATAGCCCGAAGCTTTGTGCGGGTTCGGTAACCTCCCTAAGGTTACATAGTGGATCGAGGACATCCCTCTTGGTGGGAATTCTCGAGGAGAATACGGTGGCCCTCGTGCATTTGGAGTGACTTGTCCTCCACACCGCTCCAACGGAGAGTAGCACTCGCAAGAGTGTGAACTTCGGGCTACATCGTCGTCTCCGCGTGCCTCGGTTATCTCTATACCCGAGCTCTCTTCTTATGCACTTTACCTTGTGATAGCCATCGTGCTTGAAGTTATATATATCTTGCTATCACAAACTTGCTTGTATTGCTTAGCATAAGTTGTTGGTGCACATAGGTGAACCATAGTATATAGGCTTTGGGCTTGACAAAGTAAACGCTAGTTTTATTCCGCATTTGTTAAGCCCATCTCGTAAAAGTTTTAAATCACCTATTCACCCCCCCTCTAGGCGACATCCGTATCCTTTCAATTGGTATCAGAGCAAGGTCTCTCATTCTTAGGCTTCACCGCCTTGAGAGTAAAGATGTCGGCTAGAGGATTAGTGCACGATAACACTCTTATATTAGATGGCACAAATTATGATGTTTGGAAAATTTGCATGCTTAGTCATTTTCGGGACATTGACCCTTATATGGAGAAAATTGTAGATATAGGTTTTTCTCCTCCTATGGATCCACAAAATCTATCTTTAGAGGATGAGAAAAATTTATATCTCAATTCTCAAGCTTCTTATGTTCTTATGAATGCTTTGCGAGATGTAGGTCTTTTTCCATACTTGCCTCTTTGGAGCGCTCATGAGTTATGGACAAAAATTCAAGATAAATATGATGTGTCCAATATTATTAAGGATGATTGCATTGCTTCCACTTCCGGCCGTGATGAGTTCTCATCTTCATCCACTTCACCAAAGTGTGTCAAGACACAAGGTAATGATATGGTGAGTGGTGATGAAAATTGCAATGTTGATATTGAGCTTACTATTGATGATTCTTCATCTCTATCTCGTTGCAATGCTTAATCTTTGGACTTAAACACATCTATCTCTAGAAATGATTTACATGCTTGTGTTGATAGTCCTTGCATATCATGTGTAAGTTGCTTGAATAAATCTCATGATGATATGCTTGATTTGTCTTGTGGCCATGATAAAAATGCTTCTATTTCCTCTAGTTGTTGTGTGGCTAACAATGTAGAGGAAACCAAATATTCTATTGGTCAAGACAAGATCTTGAAAGGAGCCTCAAGTAACTCCTCATCTTTATCTCACGGTTCTCATATATGCCTTATGGCCAAGGGTTCCACGGTACCTCCTACCATGGAACCTAATATTTCTCGTGGGGATAAGGATGAGGAGGAATATGAAGAAGATGGATGGGTTGTCTCTCTACGTGATAAGGGTAAGAGTGTATTCAAGGTTCTTTGCAAAGATAAAATTGCTAGCACTCACTTCTTTGAAATCTTGACTGCCGCTATTGAGAGCCAAAAACTTATTTGGATGCATGAGAACACCATTGATAAAATGGGTGCTCTTGAACGAGAGTATGCCGATGATGTGGCATCTCTAAAGGATGAACTTGAAGAAGAACAAACCACCAAGGAAGCTTTTGAGGAAACCTTTGCTCTAGAATTGTCTAGAGAAAAGGAAAACCATGATAGAGCTCTTGAGGTGGCAAATGAACTAATGCTAAAAAATGATAAGCTTGTGTTTGTTAATGCTAAACTCCTTGAGGATTTTGAGCAACTCAAAAAGGGCTCAAGGGTTATTGAGAGTGCGCTCACCAAACTCACCGAGTCGCATGAGCAACTTAAAGCTTCTTATCTAAAAGAGCATGACAACTTGCCTTCTCCCATTACTATTAATGATGATGCTTGTGCTACTAACTCTACTTCTTGTGAAGCATCTATCTTGAAGGAGAATGTTGAGCTAAGGGCTCAACTTGAATTGCTAACTAGCAATTATGGGAAATTGGAAGAAAATCATGGAAAGCTTTCTAGCTCCCATGAGGATCTTCTAGCCTCCCATGATAGGCTAAAGTTAGCTCATGAGGCTATAATATCTAAGGCAATACCTTATGAGCCTCATGTGGGTACTAGCACTACTACTCAAAATGTTATATTGCCATGTGCTAGTCCTAGTAATTCATTCACTCATAATATTGCTAAATCTTGTGATGAATTATCTTCCTTGCCTTGTTGCTCTAACAATGAAGTTTCTACTTCCTCTAGTACTTGTGTTGTTACTAACCATGTAGAGGAAATCAAAGAGCTCAAGGCCCAAGTCTCTTCTTTGAAGAACGACTTGGTAAAGAGTCATGAAGGGAAATGCAAACTTGACAAATTGTTGAGTATGCAACAATTCCCCAATGACAAGAGTGGACTTGGATTCAACTCCCACAACAAGAACAAGTCCAAGAACAACAATAAGAAGAAGGGCCAAGTACAAGTCAAAGACTCGGCCAAGATTGTTTGCTTCAAGTGCAAAATTGAAGGGCATCATGTTAGATCTTGCCCTTTGAAGAAGAAGCAAAAAGGAAAGCGGCCACAAGCTCAAACTCATATTCAACCTCAAGTTGAAGAAATGCCACTTTCCAAGAAGAATCAAGCCAATGCTCCCATTGTGGAGAAATCTAGTGAGAAGAAGGAGAAGAAAAGAACTTGCTACATATGCCGCGAGAAGGGCCACATCTCCTCCTTTTGCAATATTGGTACCTCATCCAACTCTATCACCGTTGATGATGTTTATTATCTTCGTAAGGATGAGGGTGGCAATGTGTTTGCCAAATATGTTGGTGCTCAAAGTGGTGTCAAGAAAAGAACCATTTGGGTTGCCAAGCCTATTGTGACTAACCTCTTAGGACCCAACTTGGTTGGGGACCAACAATCCAAAACTTGATCAATAGGTGCTTGTTGGAGGGCATTGAAGACTTGGCTACATCATGAAGAATTAAGGGATCTTCATCATTTATATTATATCAAGCCAAGTCTTTTGATTATCTTGCTACTATCATATATCCAATGTTCCTCCTTGCGGTAACATGTTCTCAACTCATTTATATTGAAAGTTACTCGCCCCTTTGCATGTGTTAGTTTTGTTCCTAACATGTGTTTGTATATGTTGTGCTTCCTAATAGTTTTGCTTGAGAAATCAAGTCTATGCATGTTGGGTTGCACACCATGTATTTGTGTTTGTGTTGGAGCCTCTTTGCATCTTGTTGTATCTAATATGGCTCTTATGAGCGATTAATGGACAATCCCATTTTGGGGGAGTGATATTCCTTTGGGAATTTCATGATCCTAAACAATGTGTGTACATGAGGAATATCACTTAGAATTGATATTGCGAGATTATCTAGTCGCTATGTGGTATGTCATCTTCATGAGAAATTCAAATTCTAATGTCCATTAATATCTCTACTTGGATCTTATTTGCCTCTTGTGAAAATAAATTTCTTATCACATTATGGGGGAGTAATAAGCTTTGTGCATATTACAAGCCTAGAAAATGTGAACATTTGAGGTTGTGTCACATAGAATTGATACCGTAAATTATCTCTCTCCTATGTGGCATGTTTGCTCAAACAAGCTCCAATTTGCTTAAATGGCTTCATTGCTAATATCTTTGTGGATCTTATTTGTGAAAGTTTTCTTGGCATGGTTTTTCACAACGTGTCGCTCAATACTTTTGGGAAACCATGTGCTTCAAGTCATTCTATTAATTGCTTTGCATGTTGGCATGAATGCTATTAATTGCTTTGCATGTTGGTATGACTAATTGAAGCTATCAAGAAACTATCTTTGCATGATGGTTAACTCTTATCTTTTACCATATGCTTTATTCGTTGTAAATATGATCATATGTATACTTACAAACTACCACGGGAAATATTTCCTAATACCTCTTGTCCTAGGACAATTGGTAATCATTATGAGGTAGATATTTATTGATCATATCTACATTGGCTCTTGTGTTTAAACTTGCCTTATTTATTGCCATGAATTTGTTGTGCTTTGACTCCCATGTGTCTTCCTTGCATCTTATGGATCTAAGTTGTCTATTCAAAC
The DNA here is from genome assembly GCA_030979885.1 of Lolium multiflorum. Taxonomy (NCBI): domain Eukaryota; kingdom Viridiplantae; phylum Streptophyta; class Magnoliopsida; order Poales; family Poaceae; genus Lolium; species Lolium multiflorum. Next base: position 64,910,788 of record CM061752.1, on the reverse strand, counting down.
TTTCTTAGCATTTTTAGAAGATATAGGTAGCGTGATGATCCTAGTTTTGTGCATTTTGTATTCATATAAAAAATCCTAGATAATGCACCAATCTTGGGGGAGCTCTTCTATATTTATTAGAATGCTTAACATCTCTTGATCTTTATCAAAAATTTGGTTTTGGGAGACATAAATTTTCTTTTTGGTACTTTGTGCCATCATAAAAAGTGTCGAGGGTTTGGTTTATTTGTTGGAACCTTGCTCTCTTGGGAGTTGGTTATCTCATTCCTTTGTGTTTAGGTTTAATTAGCTTCTTATAATGAGATAAGTCTTTGGAGTCAATCTTGTGTTGATTTGATTCTTTGATATAATTTGGACAACCATTGTCTCTTGGTTTATTTGGTGTTTTGTCTAAATTGTATCTTCCTTTGGTTCTTGAAAGTATTGTGCATGCATATTTAATATATGTATATCTTATGGCATGCGTCACTTTCTTTGATCCAATATATAGGGTAAACTCCATCAAATCCTAATTTGGCTAAAATGTGCATGAAATTCAATTTCATATCTATATGCACATAGAATTGTGGAGTTTGTCCTATATGTTGTAGTATGTCTAACTACTTTGGACCCAATTAGTTTGGGGACCATTTTGTACTTACCTTTGTGTTAGGTACAATGGATATGCATTGAATGCTTGTCTCACTCTTGGAAAGAAGTGGTGACTCAATGGTAACTTGAGGCAAGCTAGGATGGTCAACGAACACATATCTACTACATCCACACCAATGCTATCTTGGTAACAAGTATCTTCTCATGCATACTTTTCTTGTATCCAACCTTATGGTTGCATCTTGGCATGAATCTCTTGATTTGCAAATAGTGTGCTTCTTTCAAAAGTCTCAATGAAACCTCTTTATTGTGAATGTGAGTAATTTGAGATGAGTGCATTTGTTGGGAAGTATATTAAATCATGCTCATGATTCATCCATCCCAACTATGCCTATCTAGCAATTTTATTGCATATCAATTCCTCAAGGCTCTCACATGTGCAATATAGATGAAAGTGCAAATTTAGGTACTTCTTTTGGTATCCCCGTTTGTGATACTTGTTGTCTTTCTCAAATGCATCCCAACTATCTTCTATCCCTTGTTGATATTTGTGATGTATTTTAGTTGTTTGTGGTTGAAGTTCATGAATGTACAATAAGATAAAATTGAGCATTTGGCCATGCTATTAAGCAAAAAATTCTTATTGGTATATTGCATGACTTCGTCTTAGATATCATACTATTCTTCTTGCGTATCTATTTTGTGTGTGCATGTTTCTTTGTGGATATGCCCACTTAGAGAAACTTATACACATAAGAGATGATACATCTCCTTTTGATATCTTATTTATTTATTACGTGTTGATTGGTCATGCTAAGCAATATAATTCATTGAAGACTATGATGATACTTTTTGCTCATCCTTGTAATAGTCTTATAATATGCTTTATCATGCCTTTCACATATCCTCTTGGTTGAGCCTTTTTATTATGGTTCCTCTTACTTGTTGCTCAACTATTTGTTTGTTGCAAGTGTTTAGCTTACTTTTCTATCTATGATCTATTACAAATGTTTGTGTTTTAAATGAGGGAGTGAGGATTCCATGTTATGCATATTGTATTCAAATGCAACATTTTATTTTATGCATGTACCTTGGGGAGCTTCCTCATTTGATTTGGAACACTATCTTGTGGTGATCATTAGAGTTTGATTCACTTGGTATCTTTTGTTTTTGAATGATATTATGGGAGTGATGATTCCATGTTTGTGCACTTTATACTCCAATGCAAATTGTCTAGTTTTGTGCACAAACCTTGGGGAGCTTTCTCATATTATTTAGAGCAATCTTCTTGATCTTATCATAATATCTATCTTTCTTTTGGTATCTTCCTTGTGGTTCATTTGGTTGCTTGCTTCATTTGTTGAAGCTTCTTGACTTTGTTATCTTTTTGCAATATTTGATCCTATCTATAGTGTGATTCCTTCCGAATATTCATCATTAGATATGTGCATTTGATTTCACTCAAATTATGAGAAATGCACACGCTATGGAGGAACTCTCACTATATTGGCCTTCTAAATTTTTCACCAATTTCGGCAATTGGTGCCAATAGGGGAGAAGTTTGGAGGGTTTAAGGGAATTTGGTTATGTCTTTGCTTTGTGCTTAAGCATGTGCCTTTATTGCATTGCATCTTGTTGCTTTGCATAGTTGAATATTTAGAGGAAACTCCACTAGGCTTTGAATGCCAATATATGCAATGAAAGTCAAGATCTTTCACACATGCATATATTATGGGGGAGTTTGCTCTATATATTCAACTTATTTTTTACATAAATTACATATATAAACCCTCTCAAGAGATTGTCATCAATTACCAAAATGAGGGACATTGAAAGTGCATGGAGCCCCCATGCGTAGTTTTGGTAATTAATGACAATCCCTATGGACTAATGTTTGCATTGAGTTATATTTGTAGGAGTTGTCCATAGGCAATTCTTGAACCATATGTTGGCTTCAAGGTTGCAATAAGAAGAATTGATGAAGATATCAAGTGTCAAGTATGTCTTGAAGATGAAGATGAAGTGAGCCCTCAAGTGACTTCAAGACATCAACATGATGAAGAATGAAGAAATGAAGTGCAAGTTCAAGATGAGCCAACACGAAGAGTTCATAAGCTTGAAGCTTGCCATGGAGAAATGAAGTGCAAGTTCAAGATGAGTCATCTCGAAGAGATCCTTTGCTTGAGTCTTGCCATCCATATGGTGATCATGGTTATGTGAAGATGCGCAAGAAGAAGCTCTCCCATGGTGGATTATGGGGGAGCAATCCACAAGACTTCGCAAGCAAGCACAAGCAAGAAAGACGTTCCATCTTGTTGCGGTCAAGATCGTCATCATCGAGCTCAAGTGGAATGCGCAAGGTTAAGGTTTGCTCTTGATAGGGTTTCTTTCTCACCGGTCTCATAGTGTAGTTGGAGACCGGTTTATAGTTTAGTTGCCGTACTATCAAGAGGGCTCTCGAGTGAGTAACTCGATCGTATCGTTCGGAGAGAGCTCAAACCTTTGCATCCTTGCATCATCTTTCTTGGTTGTTATTTGGACCTTATCCATGTGATGTTTTAGAGCTTGTGCTTATTCTCATGACAAGTTCTAGTTCATCGAAAACGGATTTCGCATAGATCACTTGTTGCGTTTTCGAGTTTGATTCATCATCTTTCTTGGTTTTTATTTGGATCTTATCCATGTGATGATTTAGAGCTTGTGCTTATTCTCATGACAAGCTCTAGTTCATCAAGAATGGTTTTTGCACGGGCAACTTGTTGCATTTTCGAGATTGGAGGTTTTACCGGTATGTCTTTTTTAGATAGGTCAAACCTTTCATCATTTTTTCTATCCTCCCTTGTTGGACTATGATGGTTTCCTGCATGATCTTGTAGAGCTTGTTCCTAGCTTCAAAACAAGCCCAAGATCATCAAAATCGGAGTCCGGATGCTAAAGTTATGCCCGTTTTAGTTTTGGTGTTTCTGCAGTTTGCCGGCCGGATTTTTCGAAATATCCGGGCGGATTATCCGGGCTGGATATTTCGGAAATATCCGCCCCAAATCGAAATCGGCTCTGGACGGGGCGGACATTTGGCCGGATTTTTACCAGGTTTTGTCCCGAGGCCGGATTATGGGGGCGGATTATCGGCCCTTACTTAGGCGGATTATCCCCTGTTTTCCCAACGGCTTGATTTTCTTGGGGGGTATAAATACCCCCTTCTTCCTCCTTGGGCTGTAGCTTCTCTTACTCTCTCTCTCCTCCATTGTTGAACTAGAGAAGCTTGCTCTATCTCTCAATCCCTCCATGATTCTTGCCCCCATTTGAGGGAAAAGAGAGAGGAGGTCTAGATCTACATTTCTACCAATCAAATCCATCTCTTTGTGAGTGGAACACTCTAGATCTTGATCTTGGTGTTCTTTGTGAATTCCTTTGTTCTTCCTCTCTTATTCCCCAATAGCTTTTGTAGCTTTGTTGGAATTTGAGAGAGAAGGTCTTGAGCATCTTTGTGGTGTTCTTGCCATTGCATTTGGTGCATCGGTTTGAGTTCTCCACGGTGATTCGTGGAGGTGAAAGCAAGAAGGTTGTTACTCTTGGGTTCTTGGAACCCTAGACGGATTCTAGGCATTTGTGGCATCTTTGTGGTGTTCTTAGAGACTCCAATTAAGTTGTGGAGAATCTTCAAGGGCAAGGCCTTTGTGGCATCTTAGTGGTGTTCTTGGGGACTCCAATTTAGTTGTGGAGATTCTTCAAGGGCAAGGCCTTTGTGGCAATATTGTTGGGAGCCTCCAATTAAGTTGTGGAGATAGCCCAAGCTTTGTGCGGGTTCGGTAACCTCCCTAAGGTTACATAGTGGATCGAGGACATCCCTCTTGGTGGGAATTCTCGAGGAGAATACGGTGGCCCTCGTGCATTTGGAGTGACTTGTCCTCCACACCGTTCCAACGAAGAGTAGCACTCGCAAGAGTGTGAACTTCGGGCTACATCGTCGTCTCCGCGTGCCTCGGTTATCTCTATACCCGAGCTCTCTTCTTATGCACTTTACCTTGTGATAGCCATCGTGCTTGAAGTTATATATATCTTGCTATCACAAACTTGCTTGTATTGCTTAGCATAAGTTGTTGGTGCACATAGGTGAACCATAGTATATAGGCTTTGGGTTTAACAAAGTAAACGCTAGTTTTATTCCGCATTTGTTAAGCCCATCTCGTAAAGTTTTAAATCGCATTCACCCCCCTTAGGCGACATCCGTATCCTTTCAGTGTTTAGCACTGTAGCGACCATTTTCTGTCAAATGTTGCGTGGAGGGTCCAAATCTGCTATTGCGCGCTAAAACCGGCGAAATTGCGCGCTATTTAAAACCTTGGTATCAGGGGTACACCAAACCTAAGAGCACATATACCCTAGCAGCGCCATTTTTACTTCGTCATTTTTAGTTACACGGTTTTGTCTCTACTGGTACACATTATGTAGTGTTAGCTTGCCGCTCAAATAAAGGGCTTAAACCGCAAATACTTCGGGGAAATTTCTGAACAGCATCCACCAGAATGTTATGGCCAGCCTACGAAGAGATTCTCAAACTTAAATAACTGCACTGATTGACATACTAAGGGCAGCTTACATTACAGACGGACACAAGTCAGACAGGTACTCAGGACGGATAGGTCTTGATGGCATCAATTAATCAAGGTATTTCCGGCTCAAAACACAGAGGTCTTCAGGCCACACCGTTCTCGTACCCTGAACCGTCTTTGGTCGTGGCATCTTCAGCCATGTCGATCTCAGCCATCGCAGAATCAACGAGAGCCTGTGATATATGTGAACAGAGTGAAAATTGGTGCTTGTAATAACTGGCAACTGTAAAAGCTGCAGCCAGCTTATTAACACACTACTGATACCATATCACACAACAAGCAAATATGCTGGGGAAAAAACCTTGAGATCATTTTCAGCATTCTTGGCCCTTTCATTGAAGTCCTGAAGTTGAAGAAAACATTTGTACAGCTGCACGCGTACAATTTTGCAATGAAGTCAGTTGCTTGATTTGCTTATCTTCATAAAAGCAGCAGCTAACCAGTGAACACAACAAGCACACATACCTTTGTGACAACCAATTGTCGCTCTGAAGAAACTTTACGTGCAGCAGCCAGCTCTTCCTCTAACTTCTGCATTTTTTAAGAATTTTTTTTAAAACAGTCCTCACAATTTGGCACCCACTAGCTCAAATGAGAATAAGGCAAGTTATACAAAAATAAATATTCCAATATCAGGTAAACAATTACCAGAGATTTCTTTTGCAAATCTGCAATGTGGTGTTCTTTGCTTGTAACCTTATCTTTGATCTGAGAAACCTGCAAACAACAGCATTGACATTTATCTTTCTAAAATGAAGTGCAAATAATAACAAAGCAGCTCCTAATATCGATCAAGCTAATGCCATTGTCGGTCTATCATCATTGATTCATACTGTGTTGTTGTGACTGATAAATTTCTGAAGTGAACAAATAATACAACAGTTGTAAAGGCAACCATAAGTAAGCAACTAGTATGCGTCAACCTGAATATATGATATAAGGCATTCGCTTACTGAGTACACAGGGTCTAGCATATTTAATGCTTAGGATTTTGTTGGCTGTCTATTCCTACTTAAGGAATGTAGAATTTTTTGGTCAAACAGATCCTATGTAGAAACGAATTCATATTAGCTCACACAGTTACAGCTTAGACTGACTCTCTTGAGATGGTATACACTTTACGAAAATGGAGTACCTCATTTTCAAGATCCTCATGCATCTGAATGGCCTTGTCCAGCTGGTGTTTTACCTAATACAAGCACACAAAGGTAAGGTAGATGTTCGAATTTACCAAAACAAGCAACTGAGAGCAGGTCGCGAGAGTCACGAAAACTTGTGGACGACCCATTCAAAATAGCATAGAACAAGGACAGATGCATTTACATCATTATGAAGATCATCACTGGAACTTGAAATCTCTCTGCTATCACGAGCTTTTGGACGGCTGCACGAAAAGAAATGAAAGTGAACAGCTAATCCAGAAAAAGATCTCTTTAGTACTCCACAACTAAACATGTGGCATGCCTAAAGATTATGGTTTTGCAGAAACAGAAACCAGCAAATGAAAGCACATCACATTTTAGAAGTCAAAACTCATGCGACATTTCAGACTGTCACACTTGTCAAGGAAAGTATAATAAACAAAATAAACATGCAGAATATTTTACTAATAATTTATTTAGTTATATTGGGCTGCCAAATTTTATATATCAAAGAACTAAAGTATTTTTATTGTCCAAAACAAGTACCATGGGTCCAGATCCATTATTGCTATCTTAGTGAAGCAGATCACTTGTTTTTCATGATTAATATACCATAAACATAAAGCATTTGTAACACCTTGTCAGCATAATCAAGTCCATTACGTCGATTTGGAGTTGTACATTGTCATTCTTGGTCACCATAGTGCAAACTTACTGTTAGTTAAGTACTCCCTCTGTTCCATAATTCTTGTTGTGGTTTTGGTTCAAATTTGAAATAAAACCACGAGAAGAATTATTGGAGGGGGTATCAAACTAATTTGCGCTCTACCACGAACAGAAATACAAATCAACAATAAAAGACCACATGTGCAAGAGCTGGTTGTTAGATTCTATTAATGGTGATGGTTTGACTAATGGCATGCATTTAAGCAAATTAAAGCAATCTAAACATTGAGCCAGATCAACATACATTTTCAGTAAGCTAACAATCTGTAAGCTTGCCAATGTAAAATTACACTATCCAAAGAACTTAATGTACATAATAAGACGAATGCATGGTACCGTATGGATATTATCCACCTACACTGTTCAAAGTTACTATATAGTGTCTTATTATTTAGAAGGATAATGAAATGTAATTCCCAAAGGAGGTGTTGCAACTTTGCAGCTATTCAACTAGGGTCTTAATATTTCAATAAGTCTCATGGCCACAGAACTTTTTTCCTATAACTAAGAAGTAATGATCTTGTTCACTCCCAACAAGCTCATGGTTAGCAACTTAGCAATATTAACATAGTTCCTGTTAACATATCATAACTATGAAAAAGTAATACCTGAACCTTTTCCTTGGTGGCTGTTCCTTGTCTTTATCTCTTTCACTATCATAGCCTTTTGAATTTTCCTTCTCTCGGTCATTATCAGAATCCACATTACGCGTCTCCACTGGACGTTCATGGTCTCCCCGATAATGGTCTCTAGCACGCCTCTCATCTCCTTCATGATCTCGATCCATGGAATAGTCCATATCTTGATCAAATCCCCCACGCTCATCATATCTGTCCCTACCATGGTCGCGAGGTCTATCACTATCCCTGTCATGGTAGGGATCTCTATCGCGGTGACGATCATAACTCCTTTCCCTGTCCCTTCTGTCCCAGTATCCATCCCTTCCATCTCTTATAGGATCCCGACGGAAACTATCACGCCCAAACTCACGGTTGTCAACTCTTGTCCGCACTTCATTTACTCTAACAGCACGATTACCTATTTGCTGTTCCGAACAACAAAATACTCAATACAAGAGAAAGAAACATAGGTGTCAAAGTTCCATATATGAACTATACCTTGCCATCCATTTGCATGATAGCACGCTGAGCAGCCTTAGGGTGAGTGTAAGTAACAAACCCATAACACTTGCCCCTGACCCTCTGGTCATTTATCACCTGCAATTTGCAATGCACAAAATGATCAGGAAACAATGGTATCGAATTGCACGCACAATCTTGATCTCCCATCGATCATATCACAAGGAACCACTTCAAGGAAAACCGTATCATTAAATTCCAACAACTCAAAGCAACAAGCAAATAAATCAGAGTCATTTATGGCATGTGATCTTGTATGTCGCAGAATGTTGGCCTAGTAAAGGAAAACAATTCAGTTAGACACGTTTAGCCGAGATGCATATGCTATAGTGAATCTGTCGCCATACATGGAACAACCAAAATCATAATGACGACAATTGCACAAAAGCAACACCGCGCGATATGGTTTTGGCATAAGGATGCTTCCAAATGCTCCGGTGGATAGCTAAATTTTAATGTCGACTGTATAAGGATAGTCGGGGGCTCAACCATAAGAGATTTGAAGGAAAGGGTTGTACCCAAAGATTTGGGTTTAAATAGGAGAATGTGGAAAATAGCGATAACGGTGCCAGAATCATGACCTCCAAATCAGGCTTCTTTTACGAGTTATTGCTATTGTTATTTTGTGCACATTCATGACGATGGGACTTAAATAGGCAAGATCAAACTTTAAGTTTTGTAAAGCAGCTGTTATAATGATTTTGGCCTGCGAAAAGATTGCACCCGCCACACGGTCATATTCACAAACTAGATCATAATGCCCTGAAATCCATGCCTTGATAGCTAAGATTCACTTGAATGGTACTCCTGAAATCCATACTTCTAGGCATTAAATCAAATACCTGAAACCCAAGCGAGCCCCCTCCTAGGATAGGAACACCACAAAAAAAAGAAACTGGTACATGGAACGCAATTGACACCGACTTAAGCACCAAAAGAGCAAACACTACATCTGCACATCCGTCTTTCCATTTCGTCTCTAGTGAGGCAAAGTCCACTCTTATCCAGTAGTGGAGCTCTTCCAGAATCAACTTTACCCCACCACCCCGTCCGCTCTCATTTGCACGTAATCAAACAAAAATACATACATAAAAGCCCCACTCTGAACCCCGGAACCTGGCAGGCGCATGCTTCTGAATCGAAGCGGCGGCGGCAGCAGAACGAAACCCTAAAACCAAAAAAAAAACATTTTTTTTCGCCCGAAAGTAGACGGAAAAAATCGCACTCCCGAACGACCCATCACACCAGCCCCAGCATCGGGCAGCTCGATGGGGAGAAGCGGGGAGGAAAACGGGGGTGGGGAGTTGATTACCTTGACGGAGACGATGGTGCCGCAGGGCTCGAAGTAGAGGCGGAGCATCTCCTCGTCGGCGTCGTAGGGCAGGCCGCCGACGTAGACGGAGGTCTCCTCGTTGACGGCCATCTCGCCGCCGGCGACGTGGGCTAGGGTTCTGGGTTTTTTTTCCTCCCGATCTCGCGTCGAGGAGAGCGGGGAGGCAGGACAGCGGAGCAGAGAGCGTGTCGGATCTCGCAGAGTAATCCGGGACGGAGACCCGCGTGCTCCCGTTCGATCCTGCGGCTGGGAGATCTCAGCCGTTCGTTTTGGTGGTGGGGTCCGGAGCCGGTACAGCCTCGTCGTGCTCCTTGGTTCGTAGCCCAGTATAAATTTCACCCGGTTAAGTTTCGGCCCAGGTTAACCTCTGTGTCACTCAGCCTAGGTTCAGAAATGGGTAGCTCAAGTAAAGCCCAGGGTTGGATGAAGATGCAATGTGACATAAGTTTCTAGAATGGCTGGCCCATGTAAAGCCCATAGTTTGATTTTATTTTTCGAGGATACACTCTCGAAAGGTGTATCAATCGAAAATTCAATGCAAAATCAAACATTTGGCACGCCAATGTGCTTAAGTTCAGACGTGATTGGTTGTACAAAATGTGTACACGATCCAATGGGTCAGACTAACATTATGTGATATCATGTTTTTTAAAAAAAATCTGACCCTTTGACAAAACTAATCTATGCATCTGACAAAGTATTTTAGAATTTGACCCCTATGCTTGCGCTATCGAGAACAATGCCAAGGTTGTGCAGGTAGAAAAAAGGTCAAATTTAATGTTGGAATAAGATTTAGCGAAATTAATCGGGTAAATTGGGCATGTGACAACATATATACAACATCTAAGTGTGTCGTGCATTGGCTCATTTCCATCGCCTCGGTGGAAACCGGTGCTAATTGTTGTGTGGGCCGCATGCTTGGTGATATGGGAATCAGTAGGCACATGTTTCAAATAGCGATGTCCTAGTTATCCCGCCATTTTAACCTTTAGCCAATAATTATCTTAGTGGATGGTCATCTTACAAAAACCCCATGAGAGAGAAAACCTTTGATGAAGATGGTCAAGAAGATCAAGAAGGTGTTGGCTCAAGCATACATGAGTCTCGTGTGACAAAAGCCAACCATCGCAACATTATTAAATGCTTTCTCTCGCAACACCCCACAAGGATGCCTTAATTTTCATATTTTCCATAACAATCATAGACATGGTATACGTGTTACCGAAACACTATAACATTCATTGCGTTCCATATCTCCCACGATGTGAGCATAATGAGCGACTCAAAAGATTTCCTTCTAGTCACATTTGTGTAGATAATCGACTCCCACTGTTCCTTTAGCAATTCCTAATCCGTCCAAAGCAATGTGTCTACCGAAAGCAAGGCCAAGCCACGAAATGGCCATGTTCCAAACTCGGACCATGTAGCGGCATTTGAAATAGATTGAGATTTCAATCTCTTGGTTGCAAAAGCTTGCGACACCCACAGCTAGGCCACCCACACCTATGTAGACGGTCGGCTATCCATACCCGGTCTCATAAGATTAGGCACGTAAAGATCTTGCGTTTTGGAGGTGCCCAATTCTTCCAAACCGCCTTTCATATGTAAGAGTGCGTAAGGCCTTCGAATTATCCCTTTTACGCCGTCCAGTATTCCCCCAAAGTTGTAAACTTACAAATAATCTTGTTATGTGGTGCCTTTAGCAAGGTTTACCTCACTAATCTATGTCCAAAGGTCAACAAACTTAGAGATGTGCCGCAAGTACAACCCACTAAAGGTATTGATTTTGGCAATCCAAAATTCATTGGTAATACCCTTATCGAAAATGAAGTTTTTTTGAGCTGAGGTGGTAAAAATAGGTGGATCAATGTCTCTAGGTTTGAGGTCTACGCACCTGGTGAATTGATTTTGCTTCGCGAAAACTGCAGCGCCTTGGATCAACTCGCCTCAAAGGAAATATGTAGCCGGTAGTTCCGAGCTTTGAACATTAGGGTTGTTTGTTCCTTACAATTCTTTCCTTTTCGTTTTTCACCTAAATATTTTGTAAGACAAGTCTTGGTTTCCTGAATAAAAAGTCTTGCAAAAAATGATGAATGTATCCATGTATTCACAGGTTTGAAGAAAAAATATATATACCCCCATATGTGTATGTATCCAACCATTGATCGGAGCTTGTAGCATATTCCCCATGTTTGAACAAAAATCGTTCATGCATGGCTGCTGCATTGTTATCCTGTCGCAGTCGCGGTAGCTCTAGCGCCATTTTTCATGTCCATTCTTCCTGCTTGGTGCATGCGCATGCGCCCGGTACTTTTGAGGAGGGAGAGGAGAGCAGGAGCCGAGGCCGGCTTTTCCCCAGAGTTCACAGCAGAGCATCTAACCAAAGCTGCACCGCACGCCATGGACGGACCCATCCACGCTCATTCTCTCTCTCCACTTGGTACTGTCGAGATCCCAGCCACACGTCACGCCCATACCGCATACGTACGCAGGCGTGGCGCAGCCGTCCTTGTTTCTACTCTGCGCTTGCGAAATCCTTAATCCCGTTTGCCGAAAGATCTGCTCCATGATCGCCGATTGCCCGGACTCTCTCGGCGACATCTTTGTAAGAGCAAATATAGTGGCCGGAGTGGTGTTTTGAGGCGGGGATCTTCCCCTCTGGCGGCGGCGGTCCGAGGATCTCTGCCGCCGGATCTCCGTCTTCGCTGTGCTCGCACCTCCTCGGAGTGGCGCTGCACCTTGGTCCCTCGCCGGAGTTCGCGGGACGGTGGATCCGGATCTTGAAGAAGATGGAAGCGCTGCTGGTGTTGACCATGTCGTTGGCGGTGGTGGCGCAGGGCGGAGGCTCCTTGTTGGGGCTGAGTGGCGTCGACTACCCCGTTCGTGCAGGGGATCCTCCCAATCCAAGGCTCAGGGGAGAAGGTGCGGCGGCCCGCCGGCGCAACGTTCTCGTCGTCGTCCTCGGCATCGGGGTCCAGAAGGATCTATTTGTAATTTCCTTTTTTTGTTCTGGGCTGTTCTGTAAGAACCATGGTTGAATACTATCAGTGTTTTCCCGCAAAAAAAAAAAGTAAGAGCAAATATAGTGGATTCTGTAAATTGTGATACTATGTAAAAACGCGAGAACAAGTCGCGGTTAAGGCGATTTTTTTTGCGTACACAGGCCATGGCCGATTAGATTTCGTAGATAAAAAATGTAAAATAGAATCGACCGCGGTGGAATTCAAACCAAGACCGTAAGTTTCGACAATGCGACAAACAAATTTAATAATACGACATTATTTGACAACAATGTTCATATCTAAAATCATTTAAAATATGCGCAAAAACATCATATGCACGCAATAATCCACCACCACCATGATGAAAAAGGCATGCTCAAGCCACACCGCCGTCGCCGGTAGCACCTCGGGCGATACCACCACTGGTTGTAGCTAAAGCATCATTTTCTCTACCGAGAGTAGTATTCACCACATTCATAGCTTCAACACGGGCTTGCCTCCTCTTTGAGATGATCTCAAGTCTCCTCGTACACCTCCACTCTCTAGTGAAGAAACCCATGGTGGTCAAATTGACCTTCATCATCTTATTTTCTTCGGCAACAAGCCGTGTCGTTGCTCTTTTCTCAAGTGCTAGCCTCCTCTCCTCTAAGTCATGAATTGATTGCCACCAAGTTTGCTTCATCTACTTCTTGTTCTCCCTCATGATCTTCCTTGCTTCGAACCTTTTGAGCTTCATTGTTTCCTTTAACTTCACAAACTCATTAATCTAGGAGGCCAAGATTGATGCTTCAACATCAAGTTTGATTTTCTCATTTGCCTTATTGTTCCATTTGGTTCTCCCTTTTCCGTTACTTCTTTCCCATCATTATCATCATCCAACATTTGAATTGCTCTTTTATTTGGTGACACTTGTTGCTCACTCAATTTCCACTTGCCAACGTGCTCGAGCAACTTCAAACAATGTTGTAGTGTAATTGGTCTTCCCTTGGAGGCGGGCCATTCATTCCTATAATCACAAAGGTAAATGCAAGGTAAAAGTTATGTGTTGCAACACATTCACATGAACACAAAGAAAAATGCACTCACATAGACATCAATAGAAACGCCACTTAGGTGCCCCTTTATGTCTCGGTGACTTCGCGCGTCAGCTGTTCAATGAGAACCAGTCGGCTCTCTGGTGGGACCTTAGCCTGTTGGGAAGTTGGTACCACAACTCCCTGCATCTGCCGGTGCCCCCCGATGTCGCGTGAGGGACGCAAGCGCCATGGCGAGATCCAACACCGCCGCGACGAGATCCGACACCACCGCTTTATCATGTTGCCAGGTATGCACAATGATACGACCTATGCTTTGAACTCCTACAACTAGATCATCTTTGGGGCCTGGGAGTTCCACCCGCACCGCAGAGAGGGTTACCTCGACGACGTGGGCTAATTCAACTGAGAGCTCGGTGTCGGCCTCAACGACTATGAGGATACGAGGGGGGAGGCCACCATAACACGGAGGGTCACGAGGATGCCATGTTCGACAACGGCGAGGCGCCTGCTCCTGTAGTCGTTGACCTGGAGATCCAGCCAATGGACTTGATCGAGGAAGAGGCCCTCGAGCTAACAATCGCCTAGAGTGAGCTCGGCAAGTTGCGTGAGGCAAGTTGCATGGCCTTGCCACGCAGCTGCGGAACTCCTCGGCGTAGGGCAAGCCGGTCGCGCTGCCGTTCACTGCTACGCGTTTTCCAGCGCCAGCACCACAACCGGTATTGTACTTACCCTAGTCGTGGGCGCCTCCTGCCTTCGCGGATCTCGCCAACGCCGACGAGGATGAGTAGCCAATGCCTAACTAGTTAGGGTTCTATGTTTAAGTCATTTTTTCTCTTTTTTAGCATTATGTAAGTTACTTTCGATTAATAAAACTATTATTGAAAAAACCATGTCAGTTCGGTGGGCAGCTCCGACTCAAACGGACAACCGCCAAAACTGGTTATTTTCGTGTCCTCAATCCAATCTAAAGAGACATAAACTTAGAGAATGGACTTTTGTAGCTCGAGCTACATGTAGACCACTTTTTGAATCTATGAAAATTTTATTTTAAACATTTTATAAAAAAAAATGAAAAAATATTGAGATGTAGACCATATTGTAATCTTCAAGTGTGTAAACTTTCATATTGAAATATACTGTATTTTGGAGCTCAACAAATCTTGATTTTAGCACCGATGAATAGTAATGAACAACACTAAAATCTAGATTTTGTCATTTTGTGATACTTTGTTATTTTTACCTAGGACAATGTATGATGTATTTTAATCCGAAATTTACACACCGATAGATTTCAGCATTCTCTACGTCTACATATTTTTTTCAAAATTTTCTAAAACTTTAAAGTCAAAAGTTTGAAAGAAGAGAAACAAAACCGGGCGTTGAAGATCTCCTGTAACTATTTTGGGTCCAAACTTATACAAGCGCTTGTCCATTTTGTACTACAAGCCTGAAAGCACCTTTGGAGGAACTTCCCGCAGCTTCCCGCAGCTGGTAATCCTCCCGCTAATTCATGCCACTCCGTATCTTCATATTTACGGCCAGAATGCCACCCGGTATATATACAAACCCTTTCACAAAATTTCCCCCAAATCTCACCCGTTTTTCCCATTCCCCGACCTGTCCTGAGATGCAAACCAGGGAGAGGCGGCTACGGTTCTTCCAGGCCGTCGGCCTCTCCGGCGCGACGCCGGCCGGTGCTTGCCGTGCGTCCGCCTCCGTCCACGTTCGCCTCCGCCCGCCTCAGCGCCTCCGTTCCCGCCGCACTTCTCCTCCCGGCGGACGTTGCCCTTCCCCTCCCGGTCGCCGCCCCACCCGCCTCTTTGGCCGCTCGCCGCGCATTCGCCTCGTCCACGTCACTGCCCGCACTCAACTCCCGGAGGCCCGCTGATGCACTTCTCCTCACGGTCGCCGCCCGCCCCAACTCGATTTAGGGGCTAAATCTTTGTTGTTATGTGTGTGTATATGTGTAGATAATTAATTATTGTGATATATTACTGTGATTTAGGACTGAATCTTGATTCAATTGACAGAGTGTACAGATGATACAATGTTGAAACTCGTTATAATATGGAACCAAATATTATATGTATCTCTGTCTGGTTTAATTGATTATAATCATTTATTAACAAGTATAAAATTATTTTTACCTAAAAAGTGGTAAACCTATAATTTGAGCTAGCACACAAATCATAGTCAGCTTATTAGATCAAACTAGTTGAATGCCCGTGCGCTGCCACGGACTCTCAATTTTACTTCCTCACCCAAAAATGTCAATATAATACACGTGAAATGTATGTGTATATAACACATTAGTCACATAGTATTCTAAAAATCTTAAGACTCCATATTGCTTCAAGTGTAATTCTATAAACACTTTAATTTAACATCATTTTGCTTCAAGCTATAATTTTACAAAGCCAAACCTAACTTATTACTCCTTCCATCCCATAATATAAGGTGTTACTATAACCAAGTACATTGATTGTAAGAACATCTTATATTATAAAAGAAAGAACTAATTAATTATCTCATACTAAAACCAAAAAAATGCGTCCTACAAGATATGTGTGCTTCACTGAGGTGTACTCCCTCCATTTAGAAAAAAGTGTTGCTCATTTTTTCCATATTTGCATGTATGTGGATGTGTTTTACTGTGAAGATACATGTGAATTTAGAGAAATTTGCGACACTATTTCCGAAATAAGGAAGTATGGTTTTTAAGATTTGAAGATGTCAAACTGCGATTGTGCAACTTTGTACCGCTCAATACTTTTTTTAAAGCATGCATCAAGTTTTTATAGCAACATGAAATATATGCCAAAATCTAATGACACGTATACTTTTTGTGCATTGCAATATAAATAGTGTAGCTCCTTGAAGAGGACTATAGCTGAACTGATGTATCAACCTTTGTACCTGATCAGAAAATAACACACTGGGCTTTTATATATGCTCAAAGGAGCAGTTGCATCACTCAGTTGCATACAACACAAAATAAAAGGTAATCAAACCAAAACAACCAAAACCCAAAATAAGTATTACTTGCGTGAACATACAAATATGACCATGAAGCAATTGTCATGTGGCCGCAGGTACCACAAGGCGAGTATTTGACGCCTACCGTTGATGCCAAATTTCAATACCACACTAAGGCAACAGAGTACTCTGCTGGATCCATGTCCATGCGAGCCTCTGGTACCACCTTCCCATACTCATGCAAAAGTGAAGGGGGGAAATCATGCACCTAGACACGGACATTGCATAGGGAAAATAGTTAGGCAGGTGTACTTTCAATAGGGTTAACATTGCAGCTAGGATCAAGGTCGACATGAATAGGAAAAGAGAAGAACAACAAGCCTAACATGTATTTGATGACAAAATCTAAGGGATATATATGGTGGTGTATCGCCAAGGAATAACGAATTACTATTATTTTTGTTTCAATTCAAAATATTTTATACCAGTCAGCTATCTACACTAACATTCTCAGCTTGACCGGTAAAAATTATATGCGAGGAAGTCATGACTCACGAGAAAGAAAGTATATAATTTTTTTTTTGAAGTAAAAAGAAAAAGAGGAACTTGACTTCTGCGTCAGACCGAGCCAAAGTATATTTTTCTTGAACTTGTTCATCACAGAGATAATGGTTGAAGTCTGGCCTTAACCATTTCACCCAGATTAACATTTGGAGACCTTCTTAATATTCTGCAACAAGGGATGATCTGCAGGTAGCTACGAGTTATGGATATGATTATCTTCTATTTTGTGTTGCAATGCAATTAAATGATGTGGGGGCAGAAGTCTATCTTTCTGCTACTGTAGCTGCAAGGTTCAAAAATCTTGGATAAGTTTAGAGGTTGAGAATTTTCCGTATTTGTTTTAAGAACAATAGGAATCAAAATGGTACAATCAACTTTTAATATACCTTTCAAGACAAATAAAAGTTTAAGTATCCAAGCGTCAAAACTTTTGATATACCTGTCAAAACCAACTCGAATAGTAGTTCCAAACAAGACCTGTAGCAGTAGCTAAGTGCACTTTCTCCAGCTGTGTAATATTACTTGACAACATATTCAGGCCCCACTGTATGTATGACTTTCCTGCAGAACACGTGGAGAGTAAATATACAAAATCAATCATCATCCTTGAGTGTAAGACAGGTACACTCTGCACTAATATCTTACAGAAACTATTTATTCAAATGTAAAATGCGTTGTTGAAATTGCACAAGCTACTGCCCAACTGCAATAGGCTTTACAGCACGAAATGCAGCATGGAGCACGAAACCAGATAATTAGTATGGCTGGTCTATGGTGAGCAAGTATTGCAGTTGCAATGGCTTGTCCGACATTGCACATCACAGTAATCACCCATATGGCTATACATAATGGTGTTTTTGGCCAAATAGATATTTGGTTCTTTGCACTACATTGTCACACCGTAGGTAACTAAATATAAAATATCATTGATTTTCTAGTGGTAGTAACTACATTAGCAGAACATTATTTCCTTATCAAAAAATGGCCTAGTTCACAATAGTAACTGACTGGTAATATTTTTCCAAAGAGGTGGGTGGGATATCTCAGACCCGGAGTGCAATCTAGGGTACGTGGTCAAGAAATCAAAACTATTCATGCTCATAGAAGCATATGCCATAAAATGATGCCATGTCCATTAATTCACATGATAATGTACTTCACCGTTAATTCCTTCTGTAGCGACGTATCAGTTTGCCAAGTTAATGCTTCCATAGAGGACAATACTTTTGGTATACAGGTTCATTGTCTGCAAATGCATGTCAGGCTAAATCCAACATGAACTTAGATTATCCCTGCAAGGGCTCTTTCGCTGACACCTGACAGATACTGATTTGCAACTCAAACTTTTTTCAACACTCGGGCAGGTATATACTACGGTAACCAGCATGACAAAATGGTCGTAGACCCACGACAGTAACACAGACACAATTAATGTAACAGAAAAGATTGATAAAGTCATCCGAGGTAGGAATCCATCCGCAGAATCCTTAGGAGCAGCAAGGTCACAATAAGACAAGAGTGATAATGTCTGAAGAGATCAGATGCTTGCAAGTGGAGATGACTCACACAAAACACATGAAAATCCATAAACTTCACTCAAAAAAAATCAAGAACCCATAAAGAACCAGAGCATAGTATCAATATTGTTCAGAATATCTACACCAGAGAATTAAGAATTCTCAAACCTGAATGCTTGGGAACCAATTAATAGAAGAATCACTGTGAATCACGGTTTTCTTGAACAGGGATGTCACTTCTTCATAGATTTCACAACTGCGCTTCCGATTTCACTTGAGCCTGGACTCTGCAGAAAACAAACAAACAAATAAATATAACCAACGGAGAACACACTGGTAGCTAGTAGGAAATAGAACAAGAAAGAGATGTTTGCAATGCCTAATTAGATTTTGTTCAAGCATGGAAAATTGAACCTGGAAGCTATCTGACAAAAATATAATAGAGAGAAACCAATCCACTTTACAGGGATAAACCTAACAGTCTAAATCTAGAGTTTTTTTCTTGGACAACTAATGCGACCTAGTTCGGGCAGAGCATAAATTTAGATGAGGTTGCAGCAAAAAAAAAACTGTGGGTATGCACTATGAACGTTTGACAACACTGATTGGAGCAAAGATATTGAAAGTGGTATGTGCAACACAAAGCTCGATCTTTTACAAACAAGAAAGGGAAATAAGTAGTAATAGCGGAATTAATACTTCTCAACGAAGCTATTCAGATAGATTAAAGGATACGCTAATGTTTCTATTAACTGTAGACGTGTCCAAAGAAACATGGATTCTAAAGCCTACCAATTCTAAAGCAGCTAGAAAACAAATATAATGTACAACCCAAGCCATTTCGACTAACTAAGGTCAAGAAAAAACACTAAATCGATCTAATACAGTTCTTACTTATACACGGCCTAATTTATTTTCATCTGGGCCGTGGACGCATACATGCAAATTTTGTTCTCAAATATACGGTATGAAATATATATAGCATCACCGCTCAACAAACTGCAGTTTACCTAATAACATTATCTCATTGCTTTTCTCTACAAAATAATTATCCCAAACGTGATATACAATGTAACTGCAGCTACTTCAGTGGGTAAGATGGATGTAATGGACCGCCGGCTCCCAAGTACAAAGAAGAAATCACCAAGGTCTACCCCAATAAACGATTCCAAGTTATAATACGCTAGTGCAGTGTCTTAATCAATGACACTGAGACTACAACAAGAAAAGAAGCTCTGGCCAAGCTAATGCCTGTGGTAAGCTCTTTCAGCCATGCATTCTTGGATATCCAATCTTCGATGCCTGCCAATAACACAATCTGGATTTATATAGCTTATCGGATGAATATCAATAAAATATCATTTTTATTGTTCACTTGCATGATTACTTAACAGTAGCAACTTTGCGGCTTCCACATTACATTTGTGCTAGACAAACAATTAAGAAAAACTTCAACTCACTAATGACCTCATGATGCTGACCCTTTTTGTGATTCCTTCTCGACCTCTTTCACACATAACACCTGGCTAGAACAAGTAAAATGATGATCAATTGTTCATTTAGACACCGAATCTGAACAACAAATTGCCTTGTAACTGCATATGAGGTGAAGTAAATTAGACACGAGACTGAACCAGGCGCAGTAAAAATAGCAAGTTTAATTACCATTCAAGCCCCACATCAGACCAGAGGAGCCAAGAGGAACGAACCGAACGAGTTAGGAGTTGAGAATCAAGCAAAGGAGCACCCGACCACAACAAACCTGGTGGACGAGGAAGACATGGACTGACGTTGCGCTTGCCTGAGGCGTGTTGACGGCGGATGATTTCGATGAACGCGGGGATCCACGGCTTATCGCCCTGATCGTCGCTGAAGATGCCGGAGATGAAGCAGCCGTCCAGGGTCGCGGCCTTGGAATCGGACGGAACTCCAGCCGCCCCATTGCATCGGCGAAAGCCGCGGCGTCGAACAGCGCTCTCTCGAGGGATTGGTGAATGGGGAGGAGAGGCGAATCATGGAAGGGGGTATCTGTGCCAAGGAAAGACAGGAGGAGGCTTGTGGCGGCGCCTGTATTAGCGATGTGGTTCTATGAAGCTGTTGACGACCGCCTCGTCCTTCAATGGCGGCGGCTAAAGCTAGGAAGCGCATGGTGGGCGGCGGCCCTCGGGTAAGGTGCGCGTGTGACAGTTGCTCGAGAGAAGACGTGTGTGAACTGCTACGGCGCGTGAGAGGACCCCACTTTCGGTGCGATGAGACATACTACGAACCAGATCGTGTGAGATAGACGGGAAAAAGCGGGCCCACGCGTGGGCGCCCAGGCGTAGCAGCCAAAGTGGGAGGGGGAAGGACGTACCAACCATCTCATCACTACTAGCCATTTAATATAGTAGAGATTAGTAGTTATACATCATACAAGGGTATCTCAGACAATCAGCAGCTGCATGTCTACCAGCTAACCTAATAGCAGGTTGCCAAACACCAATTTTATATTTCACCAGGTGTCCAGCTCCAGCCGCTTCTCAGATCCTACCAGCTCCAGCTGCAACCCAAACAAACAGCCACTTAGTGTGATAGCGTAATGATCGGTTTGGAGGCGCACATGTTTAGGCTGGTCATAGTGAGGAGTAACATAAGGTGTGTCATGCATAAGTTACTAGTCCATGTTACTACCTTCATAGTGGAAACTAACTTAGAGATGGTATCATGCAAAGCCTTATTTATTAGTTTGTAGACTCATTTTATTTTGAGGTGTGTGATGTTATGGTAACATAGCTAGTAGTTACCATCTCCCTCTTTTTCTTCATTTATTGCTGTACATATCACAAAAATACCTTAAAATATATGATACTACTGCCTAAGTTATTCTCACTATGAGCAGTTTTAGCTGATCCGAAGGGGAAAGTCACGGATCGAAACTGGCAAACTGCGTCTGCCTCTCGGACGGGCGTGGTAGCCGTGCGAGAGATAGCACGCGCGGGGGGGCATGCGGCGCGCACGCGCGAGGGCAACAACGGACGGGGCACGCGCCTTTTGCCGGCTGCAGGTGGCAGTTGGATCGCATTGGCATCGCACGCGCCGATCCGGCCCTCGCGCGCGATCTTGCCATGATCTCTTGGTTACCGCACGCGCTGACACGCTAGCGACGCGTAGGGTCTATTCGTAGCCGTAGCGCAATGATGGACTGACTAAGCCTGGCCCGACGCAAGTACAGCCATGGCATGCAGCGCAGCTCTGCCGCCGCACTGTAACTCGGGCCTGACAAATTCCGCTGCGGCAAGCTAGGTATGGCTGGCCGGGTAGGGACCACGTAACTCTCTGCCGCGCATGCACGGAGCGGGCGGCCGGCAAGGCAAGCAACCCTGTACAGTGGAGGCAGGCGGGGGTAGCTGCGACTTTGGCCGTAGGAGGCGCGTGCGTTGAGTTGTTCCGCTGGGGCTAGGCGGCTGCGTGTCTTCCAGCTCGCCGGCACCGTCAGCCGTTCTCGGCCGCAGCAGCCGAAACGCACGTCGCCGGCGAGTCCACTTCTCCAAACACCTTTGATTCCTTCAGCATTGGCACTACGGTACGGAGCGTCTGCACAACATCCTCCGTTTGGGATGGTGTTCCCACACTGATGCCCCACCCTCAATATAATTCAAATGTAAAAAAACATTTTAAAAAAATGAGATTTATACGAATTTAGGTTAGTTTTGTACCTAAGTGACTTGAATTTGAACTAAAAAAACTAGCGACGCCCCCGGAAAGCGTTGTAGTCGAGATTGTCCGCGTCGTCGCCGTCGGCAAAGTAGTCGAAGGACCAATCGTCCTCCTCATCCTTTGGCGTCCACGGCTCAAAAGGATCGGCGAGGTCGACGAAATTCTCGTTGTGGTCCATGGCGGGCCACACCGCCGCCTGCCGTGGGTTGAGCGTAATATGCCTGTAGTACTCTTCGACGGAGCGACCGGCGATGAGGTGCTGCCCTGGGAAGTCCTTCGGATCGTCGCCGCCATGGAAGGCCGCCTGCGCCTCCATCTCCCACTATTGCTTCTTCGCTGGTGGAAGCAGTGGTGACTGAGTGCCTTCCTCCTCATTGGGGCGGCGACGTGTAAGCATCCTCAGCGTCCTCCGAGCCCGGAGTCGAAGTTGTGCGCCTCGAGGCGTCGTGGATGACGAAGCCGCCAGAAGTAGCGTGCGCGGCCGAGCGCGTGCGGCCACTAGCGGCTGACGAGCCGGAGCGCGAGTTGCCCGATGTCGTCGTCCTTGCCGGCGACCTCTGTAGCAGCAGCACCTGCAGAAAGAAGAGATAAACGCGTGCGGGGTCGACTCCGTGGATGCGCGGCCTGAAGCCGTATGCCATGGATGCGCCTGCGGGGAGTAGAGAGGCACACATCGTTTTTAATGTGCCCAATTTGCATCCTTTGCGAAGGGACCGGCACGGGGTTTTCTCGGCGCTTCGATTGGGCTCGAAACCGCGTCGTCGCTTTTTTGGACGCGACGGTGTTAGCCTAAAAACCGCGTTGGCCCCCAAATATCTGTCGGTGCCGCTATCGGGGGGATGGGAGGCACCGGTGGAGATGCTATTAGGGGCCGATGTCATTTCTGGGTTCACGTCGGCGCGTCCCAAAAATAGGCGGTATGTTGCCCAGACAAATAAAATTGTCGGCAAGTATGTGCCATCCCCAACCCACAAGGCACCGAATGGGCGCGATGGAACCCCATTCCACGTCGGCTTTCACTGGCGGGATCGGCATGTTGGCCACTCCATAGCCGGCTTTGCGACGCCTCAGATGCTCTCTGCGTTGGTCGCCATCTTCAATGAACCCACTAGTTCCACACTCGGGGATGCCGCCCTAAATGTGCACACCAACCACCTCTGCCCGTTTGTAATAACCCAGAACATAGGAACATGTAGATTTAGGAATGGCATGTGCATTTCATCGCAAAACGAGGGAAATTTTCGCACCTTATTGCAACTAAACCTAAGAGGGATCGAGGTTCTCTCTCATTTTGCAATTAGGGTTAGGCAATGTGAGTTAGTGAATTTCGACATGATCTCTTTTGTATCTTGTTGATTTGGGAGTTGATTTCATTTGACAAGTAATAATACATTGATAACATTAAACAATAAGCAATAAGGATTATAGAAAATGAATTCACAATTTAAATACAACTTATAAATTCAAATGACTTTGAATTTCAAATCGAATTATAAATACAACAATTATTCAGAAATATAAACATTACATAAACCAAAAAGCTCATAAGCAAAAACTTGAGCTTTATTGATACACCAACACATTTACATTGTCTTTACAATATTCTTGATACAAGAATTAAAAGAATATGCAGAAATAAAAAGGAAGATTACAATAGTTGATCCTAAACTAAAAAACCTAGACTAATGACTTGGAAGTATTCTTCTATGGTCATATTCACCTTCAAAACCTGCAAAACAACACAACAAACACTAGCCAGGGGATTAGAGTTAGCCAATATTCAGTTTGGACAGAAACAAGTGTCACGCACACTTGTGCTTGTCCAAAGACTTGGACAGCACAGGATAAGAGCAACAGCAGACCAAACCTGAGCACACACCAGGGGCTCAAGTTTCAGCATATGAGAGCACACAGCTCATGTGTGCTGAGCAAGCAACAGCAAGGCCATGCACTGGCCTAGTCACCAAACCAAGCCAGGCTTGTGTGGCATGGCAAGGAGAGAAGTAGAGATGGTATAAAAGAGCACAAACCCTAGAAATAGTGCATAGTCGACCAGATAAAGATTCACAAGGTAAGCAGAAGAAAGAATAGGTAGAGTTCATCATGTTCTTGCTCAAGAACATCACAACCCAACACATAACCCAACCAACCACCAGAAATCATGGTGACCTGAGAAGATCAACCAAGAACTGGAGGTGCAGGGCTGTGACAAACAAACCAGAAGTCTGCATCAACAAAAGATTTCACTCTAGGAGCTGGAACAAGGTATACCTAGTTCCTGGAAGGGATCCAGTGGATCCAACCCATAAATTATGCATGACATATGTCATGGGATTGAGCATATGCTCAATGGGTAGCTCATCACTTGGTTTTCACCAAGGATCACTGGCAGTCTAGAAATCCACTAAGGCCCAGTTCTTTTGGAGCTTCTAGACAACTTAGAGGTGAGGGGCAGCCTAAGCCCAAAAGAACTGGATTTTAAGCCGTGGTGGGGGGAAGCCGGCTTTGATCATTTGTGTGTAGTGGGGAAAAGCTGGGTACCCCCAGCTTCCCGCACCCAGCGAAACGGTATATGGTCTTGCCCCTATAATTTGCCTTATTTACGTTCAAATGCCACCGCGAAGCTGGGAGCTGACCGAAACATTTTCCCCTTGCGACCTGCAGAGTAACTCCAATCATTTTGTTCCTCTCGCGATAGAAAAAGAAGGCGTTAGGGCGCAGCCGACCACGACGCTCCGGCCGCCGGCAGCCGCCCGCCCGCCTCCCATCCCTGGACGCCGCCCCCGACGCTCCGACCGCCGCCAGCCACCCGCCTCCCATTCACCGACGCCGCCTAGTCCCGTTCCTCCTGCTTGTACACTCCACCACCGCCCCCACGATCAACTTCGGCCGCCACCTGCCACCGGACGCCATCAAAATCATCCCTGCCCGACCCCGTTTCTAATCCATGGCGGAGGGGTAGCCCGCAGCCTGCCCCTAGCTTGTCCTCCTAGTTCAATCCTGGGACTTGCAGGGAACAACGGCCCAGATCGAGGCGAGCTTGAGCTCGCCGACGGCCGACCGCGGCTCGATCTGCTGCGACCCTCCTCCGTACAGGGCGATTATGGGCAAGCTGCTTGCCGTTGGAGTCGATACAAGATCCATTCTATATGCAGGGGTATTTTGGATTTTTCATCACACCACTCATAGAATAAGCTGAGACGTCACCAGCCGAAAAGAACTGGGTGAAGTTTTCTCAGCAGCTTCTTTTCACGGCCGTTTATTTGGGCAGCTCATGGTGGAGCAGCTTTAGCACAAGCTGAAGCTAAAAAGAACTGGGCCTAAAACAGAAACCATCTAGATACAAGTCTTGTGCACATAAGCTAGAGTTCATGCACAGATGCACACACCAGCAAGAACACTTGCACAGACAGCACCAGTAGATGAATTGAAAGGAATAGCAGCTACCAAAGACTACATAGTAAGATCCTAAGCATGTAACCATCAGGAAAACCCTAGATATCTTCATAAGCAAGCATATTGGCATTCATATTGATTATGATTCCCAAATATGCAAACCAAGATGAGGAACCAACAAGATCTAGCCAACTATGTGAGCAACCAGTCAGTAGCAAGGCTACTGAGGTCACATCAAACATAGAACCATCCAAAGCAAAGCCAAATAATAAAGCATCATTATCCAAAAAGGGATTCAGACACCATTTGCTTTCCAATTAATCATGAAAAGTCAAATCATACACAGCAAGTCATTTAATCATTACTGCATAAGCATTTCATCATTAATTAATTCATCCAGGCATGAATACATAACAAATCCATGCAATACTTTTACAGTAGCACACTGTGAGGCAACACGAGCACATGTCACTACATCCTAGCTACTGGATCAAGTCCAGAAGGCTATGGAGAGCAGCAGCACATACACACAGTAGCATAGGCATGCTTGAATAGCAGCATCAGTAAGCAAACCAAGTCACTGACATTTAATTGATCTAAGGGATCAATTGAATCAAGTCAAGCAACACAGAGAGTCTAGCCAACATAAATTATTGATCCAATGGATCATTGGATCATACAGAAGGCACAGAAGCACCTCACAAGCATCACAAGCATCACAAGTGTCACAGATGCATAGCAGTACACCTAGACAAGCAAGCATAGGATGCCAGTAAGCACAAGCAAGCTCATGATCATGTACATCATGGCATAGCAATTCATAGCATGATAGGAGAAGTAAGCAAGCAACACAAGACATGAACAACAAGCATCACACACTGGCCAGTAACCAGAGCTTGGTGAATTGGTCAGGGCTTGCAGAGAAGAAGCATAGGAGGATTAGGCAGTTGTAGCAAGGCATGTATGATCATATGATCATCAAGAGGCCGAAGAGCTAGAGGTAGAAGAAGCACAGAGGCATGGGAGGCGCACAGACATGGCGTTGAGAAGGAGGAGGAGCAGAAGAACCTTACCTGCGCCTGGAGGCAGAAGCTATGGCATGGCGAGGCAGTGCCCGCACGGCCATAACAGCTGCAAAGCCAGGGAAGACGCCGGCATTACGCCGACGAACACCACGAGCAGCACAGCACCCCGAGACGACGGCACAGGCGCTTCGAGCACAGCACCTGCGCTAGGTCAGTCCCAGACACGCGCTCACGCCGACGATGAGGACGCCAGCTCGTCGGAGATACCAAATCGCCGGAGGCGATTCTCCACGAGATCCAGAGAGGAGGCGATCTGCCAGAGGAGGAAGAGAACGACGGAACCACGCGGACGGAACGATAGATCGTCGCGCGGCGGTTCAGATGGTATAGGTGGCAAGGTCAGGGGAGCACGGAGGTGGCCGGAGCACGGCGGCGGCCATGGCGGCGACGCCATCGCCACGCGCGTCGCCAGAACTAGGGTTAGGTCACGAGTGAGAGAGGAGAGCGTGCGAGTGAGTGAGGTGGGCCGAAATGGTTCCACCAAACCGTTTTGGACAAGCCGTGGTGGGTTGTCCAAATGGGCCAAGTTAAATGGGCTGGCCCAATAGGGGCCAGGGGGTATTTTAGTCTTTTCCTATTTTGGAAAATAGCCTAGAATTTCACCAAATTTTAGTAAATAAAATATACCTCTAAAAATCCATGAAAAATTGGATTTGTAAATGATAAATCATTCTTAACAAGAACAAAATAAGAAATGGAATTTAGGAAACAAATTCAAATTTTGGAATTTCCTGAATTTAAATTAAAACTTGGAATTTTAAACTATTATTTCCTTGTATTTAAAAATCAAGGAAAAATCTCAAATAAGTTCAAATACTTGTTTTCAAATATTTCAAAATGAAATTCTATTATTCCAAGTCATTTCTATTAAGGAAAGATATTTTCCAAAGGAAAATATTATATTCTTCTTATTCCAAATATAGAGGCAACTCTATTATTTCAAATTATTTTGAAATAAATAATGAATCACAAAAATAAAGTGGTATTACTATGAATCATTTTTCTTTATGAGAACAAAGTGTTTTTACAAATAAAAGTAATTGCAAATTACTGCCAAAGGCATAAATCTTAATTCAACCCTAAATTTTAATAAATAATTGGGGTAAGGGATTCCACATAAAATAATACATTCATGACTGCATTATTTGGATTTTATAACATTGTCCTTACCGGACAATGATGCTTCTTACATAACCCGAGGTCCAGGTTCCATCCACTGCATTGTGCACTATCTCGCAGTCCACAGGCAAGTTCACCCTTGCTCATACCGACTTGAGTATTTTCTATTACTTTACTGCAAAGCTATATACTTACCATTCCTGCATGGCAAATAAAATGTTACTTTTCCAATTATGAATATGACTATGTGGCTGGTAATGGAACCATGGTATGTGTTGATATGGTGGAGGTTCCATTGCATGGGTTATATTAACCTCTATATGGTGGAGGTTGATATGGTGGAGGTTCCATAAGATCTATAATGACTCTAGGGAAGCCAGCTGTATCTTTTCCCTCCTGCACGCCAACGGACTGGTTAGAGCTGCGGGGTGTGATGACCCACAAGTATAGGGGATCGCAGCAGTCTTCGCGGGAAGTAAATCCCAATTTATTGATTCGACACAAGGGGAGACAAAGAATACTTGAAAGCCTTAACAGCGGAGTTGTCAATTCAGCTGCACTGGAAACAGACTTGCTCGCAAGAGTTTATCGATAGTAATTTTATAACGATGGATGGTGAAATAACAGTAACAGAGACAGCAGTAGTGATTATAGTAAACAGCAGGATTAAAATACTGTAGGCACGGGGACGGATAACGGGCGTTGCATGGATGAGAGAAACTCATGTAACAATCATAGCAGGGCATTTGCAGATAATAATAAAACGGTGTCCAAGTACAAAGCAATCAATAGGCATGTGTTCCATATATAGTACGTGCTCGCAATGAGAAACTTGCACAACATCTTTTGTCCTACCAGCCGGTGGCAGCCGGGCCTCAAGGAATCTACTGGATATTAAGGTACTTCTTTTAATAGAGTACCGGAGCAAAGCATTAACACTCCGTGAACACATGTGATCCTCACATCGCTACCATCCCCTCCGGTTGTCCCGATTCTTGTCACTTCGGGGCCATTGGTTCCGGACAGCGACATGTGTATACAACTTGCAGGTAAGATCATAAAACAATGAATATCATGATGAAACAATAATATGTTCAGATCTGAGATCATGGCACTCGGGCCCTAGTGACAAGCATTAAGCATAACAAGTTGCAACAATATCATCAAAGTACCAATTACGGACACTAGGCACTATGCCCTAACAATCTTATGCTATTACATGACCAATCTCATCCAATCCCTACCATCCCCTTCGGCCTACAGCGGGGGAATTACTCACACATGGATGGGGGAAACATGGTGGTTGATGGAGAGGCGTCGGTGGTGATGATGGCGATGATCTCCTCCAATTCCCCGTCCGGCGGAGTGCCGAACGGAGACTTCGGCTCCCGAGGCGGAGTTTCGCGATGTGGCGGCGTTGGAGGCTTTCTGCGACTTTGACTTCTTCCCTGCGTTTTTAGGTCGAAGGCAATAAGTAGTCCGAAGGAGGGCGTCGGGGCCGCCGAGGTCGCCACACACTAGGACCGCACGGGCCCCTCCGGGCCGCGCCGGCCTAGTGTGTGGGGCCCTCGGGCCCCACTTGCCCTTCGCTCAATATTCAGGAAAATAGGACCTTCATAAATTCGAGGATTATCTGAAAGTTGGATTTCGCACAAAAACGAGACACAGAGTTCTGAAAACAGCGTTAGTCCGTGTTAGTTGCATCCAAAATACACAAATTAGAGGCAAAACAATAGCAAAAGTGTTCGGGAAAGTAGATACGTTTTGGACGTATCAACTCCCCCAATCTTAGCTTATTGCTTGTCCTCAAGCAATTCAGTTAACAACTGAGCGATAAAAGAACTTTCACGAACACATTTGTTCATATGATGTATATATTCTCATAATATGGCTAACACTTAGGCAGTTCATAATGAGATGCATACAAATAAGATCATCTAACAGCTATGTCAATCATGGAGAGGTACCAACAATTAATAATAAGCATCATGAATCATGTCTATAAGCAGGATTGCAATGTTCATAAAAGAGTATGATAAAGTGGTATCTCGCTTGCCCATATTTGATCGGCAAAACATAAATGCCCAGGCACCTCGAAGTTCATAGAAAGACTAGAAGTAGTGATTGTCAAAGATAAAAGCATCAAAGTTATACCACAATCAATCATATTTTGGGACAAGCATATTATACTAAGAATGACAGTTGTGCTCTCAAGATAGTGCTCAAAGAAGGGATTAACATGCGCTAGAGCTTTTCATTTCTAAAACAGGAGTAAAATTATTTTGAGAGGTGTTTGTTGTTGTCAACGAATGGTAATGGGTACACCAACTACCTCGCCAACCGGACTTCCAAGAGAGGCTCCCATGAATTATTTTTATGTTTATGTGGCACTCCTTCCAACCTTTCTTTCACAAACCATGGCTAACCGAATCCTCGGGTGCCTGCCAACAATCTCACACCATGAAGGAGTGCCTTTTTATTTTAGTTTTATTATGATGACACCCAACCTTTGCTTACACAAGCCATGGCTAACCGAATCCTTCGGGTGTCGTCCAACAATCACATACCATGGAGGAGTGTCTATTTAGGTTAATTAATTTGGGACTGGGAATCCCATTGCCAGCTCTTTTTGCAAAATTATCGGATAAGCGGATGTGCCACTAGTCCATAATGAAAGTCCATCAAAAGTAAATGACAAGGTTGAAAGTTAAACACCACATACTTCCTCATGAGCTATGAAACATTAACACAAATTGAGAAGCATTTTGAAGGTTTTAAAGGTAGCGCATGAGAATTTACTTGGAATGGTTTGAAATGCATAGGTATTTATGGTGGACACTTTGGAACAACTTAGTTTTCAGGTATTTGGAAGCACGAGCAGCGTTCCTGCTCAGTACAAGTGAAGGCTAGCAAAAGACTGGGGAGCGACAAATCAAGAGAGCAGTAACTATCATAATCATGCTTGCGGCAAAATAAATTAACGGAGGCATAAAAGTGATACAAGAACTCTGAAGCAATGTAAATCATCGAGGCTTAATTGACTTTTGTTCAGTCATATGCATGCGTGAGCATGTGCCAAGTCGATATAAATGAATTATTCAGAGGAGGATACCGCAATGCCATACCTACTTATGAATAAAACAATGCAAGCAAACATCCATGACATGCTACTCATATTAATAAATTGAAGCTAAACATGAGAGATCATGAACTACTAGACTTTCTCAAATGACATATACCTCACATGAACCAACTAAGCATGCTCACATGGATGAGTATATGTACAAAAATGAAAACAAATAGAGTTCATACCAGCCTCTCACCACAATCCAATTGTCATAGATCGTCATTATTGCCTTTCACTTGTGTAGCTTGGATAATATGAAATGAAAACCACGCTCCAGCCACCGAAGACCATTGAACTCAAAATGAACTTTACAACCAAAGAAGAACAGCAAATATTTTTGGTGTTTTCGAATTGGGAACAAGAACAAAAGGAAACAAGCAAACAAAGCAAAATCTTTTTGGATTTTCTTATAGCAAACCAACGATAGAAAATAAAGCAAAATAAATGCAAGAAACTAAAGCAAACAAATGATGGAGAGAAACAACAGAAATATTTTTGGTCTTTTTGTGTTTTAGGAAAGAAACAAAGCAAAAACAAGAAATGACAAACTAGAAGAGTCACATAAACACCAAGCAGCAGAAATTCGTCAAACTTGACAGCAGTACAGTACTCGATTTTTAAGAAATTCTTCCACTGCTCAAATCGAAAAGTGTTCAACTAATTAAAGTTAGATAACAACCTGGGAAACATGCACAAAAATTGGCTTCGCAAAATACTGTTCTGGCTATTTTTGAGAATTTTTTCGGTAACAGTCCAGAATCTGTTTTCAGGCAGCACTTCCCCAAATATCATCTCCCTCTCATTAGAAAACCACTCAAACAAACTAAACAAGTATATACAAGTATCCAGCAACCATAATACGCAAAGAATGAGTGATGCCGGTATACCTCCCCCCAAGCTTAGGCTTTTGGCCTAAGTGGAGTTCAACCCCAGCGAGGGTCGCTGTTCCTCGCCGCTGGATAATGCATGGCGTAGTCATAGTAAGGTCCCTGTGCAGAAGAAACGCGTGGAGGCTCCTCATGCCCAAAATGTTGGTGCGAGGAACTTGCTGCATCGGATGATGAGTCGAGGTGTTCCTCGGCCTCCGTGTTGTATATTGCATGATGGCCTCCTCCCTCTATGTGTGCATTCAGTGCACCTTCTGTGACTGACCAATCCTCCCTGGAATCAAGGTTAAATAGAATAGGCGCAGGCAATCTTACTAGTTTTTCAGTTTTCTTAGTTATTCTCCAAGCTTTCTTATAAAATGTCATCTTATAAAATAGGTTACCCAAATTAGATGAATCAGAAACAAATTCATGTTTAATCATGGAGACTATGTCAAGTTTTTCTACGGAAAGTCGAATATCAAGATGGTGAGGTTCTACACCATGCAAAGCTAGTAAACGAGAGGCGATGAGACCTCCACAAATTCCGCCCTTCTCACGGTTGGTAGCAAGTCTATAAGCTATCAATGCCCCCAAATTATAAGTCTTACTACCTTGCAGTGCAGCAGCTAGAAAAGCTAAATCCTGGATAGATAGTTTACTACCATTCTTTCTAGCAAGAACGCATTTAGTAATGAAATAAGCAAAGTAGCGGATAGCTGGGAGTTGAATGCTAGTGATTTTACCACCATCGTCTGAGAAACTCCTTCCATGACAAATCATCTCGAAGAGGCTTAAGAGCTCTCGCGGCGATCCCCTTATCTTCTCGCATGATCCCCATTGCGGTACTCTTATTGCTGTACAAAAATCATTGAATGGCAAGTTGACAGTTTTATTATAAATCTTATACTGAACCATGGGGTTAGATTGCGACCAATTGAACCTAAAATCCTGCACAACAGACATAGTCAATTTTGCATATTGGCATGGTTCTCCATCAACAAAATCATTCAACCCTGCACGAGAAATTAGATTCTGAACATCTTCCAATATTCCTGCACTTCTCATGAAATCTGTGCACGGGTAGTAAGAGGGGTATACTCCCTCTTCGCGGTTCACTCTCATGACTTGTTGCACCTCCAATTCTTGTTGGTTTAGTTGATATTTATTCCACTCCATTTTCTGAAATTTTTCAACAAACAATATAAAATTTGATTTGGTGACATATAATCAAGGGGAACTACTATAGGAACTTGCTAGAGTACTAATCATGCATCAAAACTAGTTTATACAACTTAGAACAAGCATGCAAGCTCACTAAACATGTTACCTACAGCAGCAAAATATTCAAGATATACTCAACCAAACAAAATTCTACTTGGATAATCGGAGGAGTCACATACCGGAGAGCAAATGTGCCAAATTTCAGACAAAATCTGGCTGAGCAAAGAGATCGAAAAATCCTGAGCTCTTGAGCAAAAACGAGTGAGAGAAAGCTGGTGTCGATTTTTCGGGAGAGAGAAGAGTGGGAGGAAGAGATGCTAAAGTGGGGCAAAGGGGGACCCACACGCCGGGTGGCGCGCCCCTTGCGGCCACGCCGGCTGGGGTGCCACCGGGGTGCCCAGGTCATCCCAGGTGGGTGCATTTCGAAAAATAGGACCAACGGTATAATTTTTGTGAATTTTTGAAAACTTTGAAAAATGCACATTTGTGGGTATTAAATTTATTATTACTGGCCAGGAAAAATTTTGAAATCTCTAATTAACTAAGGAACTTTGCAAATCAAAAGTGCTACAGCAAGTAAGACAAGTGGAGGGAGAAAGAGATGTTGTTTACCTCCTCTATGCATATAAAAAGTATTTGTTAACAAGGTTGATCAAGTCTTGCCACCAAATAAATTTTACATAGCATAAGAAGAAATAAACCTCAAATCAATCATGTTACCTTGAATTGTATTGATATGGATCCAATCATAAGACTTTGATATCCTTCTTTAGGCTCATATATAGGACAATCAATAGTTCCAATTTTGATAGTTCTCGCATTAGAAATAATATTAACTCCACATACTTTATCAATCCTCTTGGGGAAATAGATGGTATGCTCCTTTTTTTTTTGAATAACAGCAGGAGAGCTGCTGTGTTCATTCATTAGAGGAGTTTGGCAAATACAAAAAAGGAGGCCTAAGGTGGCGTTCCTGAAAAAGAGGGGGTACAGGCCTAAATTCAACCGGGGTCAAAAGGTGCCCCATCTGTGAGCGCCACCATCGGGATAGGGGCTCCGGCTATCCTCCAAAGCTCTATTTCTCCCATCACATTATGAATGAAGACGTGGACAGGCTGGTCCTTTTTGTTAAAGATCCTGCGATTGCGCTCCTTCCAGATCTCCCAGCAGATAAGATTCGTTAGGGGGAAAGTTATCTTCCTTTGTTCTTTGGTTTTCTCCCCCACCATCCACCTGTACCAGGACTGGACACTGAGTTGGTCTCTTGGCCATGTTTCTGGATCCAACGAGTGTATACCGAGCTGATTGGCGACGTGCGACCAAACTTTCAGACTGAAAGGGCATTCGGTGAAGAGGTGCTCAGCAGTCTCTAGGTTTCTGCGACATAGGGGGCAGAAGTAATCATTCTCCCAATGTCGAAGCAGAAGTTTGTCAGCCGTTAGAATGCGGTCTAGCATGAGGGTCCAGATGAAGAATTTGCATCTCGCCGGCGCCCAACCTTTCCACACGATCTTCCTGAAATCGGTCCCAACCGCCCCGATGAACTGAAGCTGGTAAGCTGATCTCGTAGTGTAGTAGTTCTTGTTGCCGAAGGTCCAGGAGATGTCATCTCTAGTCTCTGAAAGGTTGATGCTGTTAACTAGAGTTTCCAGTCGTGAAAGTTGTGCGGAGTGACATTCATCAAGGGAGAAGCGCAGATCTTGCACCCATTTGTCATTTGTTAGCGCGTCCTTCACCGATCAGTTCTTCCTAATGGAGATCTTGAAGAGATCAGGGGCCAAGTCTTGGGGCGCCGCGCCATATAACCAGCGATCAGTCCAGAATCTTGCCGTTTGGCCATCCCCGATTGTTATGTTGGTGGCAGCCGCGAACAGCGTCCTTTCCTTCATTGTGGAGGGCACTTGCAAGTGAGCCCAAGGTTTGTTCTGGCATTTCCATCTTTGCCACATCCATCTAAGGCGCAGCGCCGTCCCAAAGGAATCGATGCAGTGAACACCTAGGCCCCCCAGGCGCTTTGGTCGACAGACTGTTTTCCAGTTCACTTTGCATTTTCCCCCCTTACAGGCGGCCTCACCAGCCCAAAGCCAAGCCCTGCGACGTTTGTCGAATTCTTTCCTTACCCAAGCCAGCATGGAGTTGATAGTCATCATGTAGACCGCAAGGGAGGTTAGGACTGTGTTAAGCATCTCTAGCCGGCCAGCTTTGCTCATCATCCTTGCTTTCCAGGTTGCCAAGTGCCGATCCATCTTGTCAAGCAGGGCCTGCCAGTCCGCTTTTGTGAGGTTCTTTATGGATAACGGCATACCAAGATACATGCAAGGGAAGGGAGCGATTGCAATTCCCACGCTTGCGGCGAGATCCTGGATGTTGATGCCTTGGCAACTGATCGGGGATAGCGAACTTTTTGCAAGGTTGGTGATAAGCCCCGTGGCCCGGCCGAAGGCGGACAGGATTGCCCCTAGCCCCTCAATGTCCTGCCGGGTTGGGTTTAAGAATAGTGCGACGTCGTCCGCATAAAAGGAAGCCCGAAGCGTGCATTGTCGTCCCTTAAGCTTGGAGAGCACCCCCGCGTCTGTTGCTATTTCAAAAAGGCGGTGTAGAGGGTCGATGGCAAGATCAAAGAGGAAGGGGGAGAGGGCGTC
The DNA here is from genome assembly GCA_030979885.1 of Lolium multiflorum. Classification (NCBI taxonomy): domain Eukaryota; kingdom Viridiplantae; phylum Streptophyta; class Magnoliopsida; order Poales; family Poaceae; genus Lolium; species Lolium multiflorum. The sequence goes on along the minus strand of CM061752.1, from coordinate 64,874,993 downwards.
CCCTTGCCTAAGGCCACGGTGGTGATGAATCGATCGACTGGGCACGCCATTAACCAACACCCTCGATGAGGCAGTGCGGAAAAGGAGGGAGATCCAGTTCCTCCATCGTAGCGGGAAGCCCCTTGCCTCAAGCATGTCCAGGATGTAGGTCCAGGAGACCGAGTCAAACGCCTTCGCGATATCCAGCTTAAGGAGGAGCGTTGGAGTCTTTGATTTATGGAAGTGCTTAGCCACTGTCTGCACATAGAGGAAGTTGTCTTGAATATTCCTTCCAGCGATGAAAGCACTCTGGCATGGCGAAATGAGATCGTGTAGGTGCGGTTGCAGTCTCATGGCAAGAATCTTGGACACCAGCTTGCCAAAGGAGTGGATGAGGCTGATTGGCCGGTAGTGTGTCATCCTTGAGGGTTCTTCTTTTTTGGGGAGCAGGATGAGGAAGGCTGTGTTCAGGTTGTCGAAGGACGGATCGTTTAGGTCGTAGAATTTGTTGATTGCTGAAAGCAGGTCGTCCTTGACAATGTTCCAGGAGGAGCGGAAGAATCCACCGGAGAAGCCATCGGGGCCCGGCGCTTTGTCTGGTGGCGACTCAAAAACAGCTGCTTTTAGCTCTTCCATGGTGAAGTGGGCGTCGAGGTCGGAGAGGTCAGGCTTGGGGAGATCCAACTGAGACCAGTCCATCCGCTCAGAACATGGCGCAGGCTCCCCCATGATGGCATGCAGGTGTTGGAAGATGGTTTCCTCTAGCTCCGTGGGTGTCGTGGCAATGCCGGTATCGCTCCGGAGGGATTGGATTCTATTTTTGGCCCTTCTGTGTGAAGCACGGGAATGGAAGAATTTAGTGTTGGCGTCTCCCAGCTGAAGCCATTTAATTCTTGCTCTTTGTTTGGCCTTCACCCTGTTAATGACCGCCAGCCCCACCGCTCTTGCCTTAAGCGCCGATCGCAGCCTGGCTTCATCATCCGAGAGCAATCTAACCTCCTGCGCGGCGTCTAACCTCAGCATGATTTCTTATCCTACCAACATTTGCTTCCTTATGTCCCCCACATAGTTTTTGGCCCAGGCTTTTAGGTCCTTAGCCAGACGCTTTAACTTGAAATCAAGGACCGCAAAATGATTGGTCAGCAAGCACGGGGACTTCCATGACTGCTCCACCACCGCGTTGTACCCCTGAAGTAGAGGCCAAAAGCTCTCGAAGCGGAATCGTGGCGGAATCCTGGTCGTAATGTCCTGAACCAGCAACAGGGGGCAATGATCCGACATGGAGGAGGCCTGGGGAAGTAGCTTGGCCGCCTGGAAGAGGTCGTCCCATTCCTCATTGCAAAATGCCCTATCAAGCCTCACAAGGGTGGGATCAGATTGCTCGTTGCTCCATGTGTATCGCCGGCCGACGAGCTTAATTTCCCTAAGGAAGCTGGAGTCGACGGCGTGCTTGAAGCGCCGCATCCAGGCCCTGTTCACTCTCCTCTTATTTTTGTCTTGATCACTCAGAATCAAGTTGAAGTCACCGATGAGCATCCATGCCCCGGAGATATGGCTGTGTATGTGAACCAGCTCATTGAGGAACGCAAGTTTGCGGTCGTTGTCAGCCGGACCGTAGACCGTTGTAAGGTGCCAGGAGATGTTGGAGGCTCGGTCTGTGAACTTAGCAGTGATGGAGAAGGAGGCTATGGTGATGTCGGACACCAGGTAGGTGTCAGTGTTCCAGAAGAGCAGGATCCCACCACGAGTGCCGTCAGCCGGGAGGTGAGCGCTCCCCACTAGCGAATGCCCGGCGATGTCAGCCTTGTCAGCGTCAGATAAGGTGGCTAGCTTGGATTCTTGAATACAGAGAATCGAGCATCTGGAGGAGGCGGCAAGGTCGTGAACAACAAGACGACGGGCTCATCAACATTGAAAGTAACCTTTCCTTTATTGCAATCAATAACAGCCCCTGCGGTGTTAAGAAAAGGTCTCCCAAGAATAATAGACGTATTATCATCTTCAGGCATTTCCAACACAACAAAATCAGTTAATATCAAGCAGTTATTAGTAACTTGAACAGGAACATCCTCACATATACCAACAGGAATAGCAGTAGATTATCAGCCATTTGCAAAGATATATCAGAATGTATCAACTTATCTAAGTAAAGCCTCTTATAAAGAGAAAAAGGCATAACACTAACACCGGCTCCCAAGTCACATAGAGCAGTTTTAACATGATTATTCTTAATAGAACAAGGAATAGTAGGTATACCTGGGTCGCCCAACTTCTTTATCATTCTTCAACCTCTTCTTTATCAGAAGCATCATTCTTATCATTATCATTATCATTATCATGTTCATTTCCACTTTCAGTTTCAGCATCGGAAATAGAAATACTATTAGGATCATTAACAGGTTCAGAGGATTCTACAACATTTTTATGTTTCTTCTTCTTTTTCTTCTTAGAATGAGCACTAGGTTCAATTCGTTGAGAATCTTGTTCAATTCTTTTGGGATGCCCTTCAGGATATAGAGGATCCTGGGTAGAGACACCACCTCTAGTTGTTACTTCATAAGCATGTTTCTCTTTAGGATTATTTTTTAACAAGTCATTTTGCACTTTAGTGAGTTGATCAATTTGAGTTTGAACCATTTGAAAATGTTTAACAAGCATCTTAACATCATTGGAGGTTCTCTCCACAATATCATGCAAATTGTTAATAGCTTGAGAATTTTCCATTAGATGATTCTCTACTCTCATATTAAAATTTTCTTGCTTAACAATATAATTATCAAACTCATCTAAGCATTGCGCAGGAGGTTTCGAATATGGAATATCTTCCCTAGTAAAGCGTTGAAGGGAGTTTACCTCAATCATGGATGAAGGGGGAATTATCTCACATATATCTTCTATGGGAGGTAGATTCTTCACATCTTCGGATTTAATACCTTTCTCCTTGAGAGACTTCTTAGCTTCCCTCATATCTTCATCATTCAATTCAATTAAACCACTCTTGTTCAATATTGGCGTTGGAATTGGTTCAGGTGTATTCCAATCATCATGATTCCGGCTTATTTTAGCCAATAATTCTTCAGCTTCGTCTGGAGTTCTTTTCCTGAAAACACAACCAGCACAACTATCCAAATATGCTCTAGACTCAATGGTTATTCCACTATAAAATATATCAAGTAGATCATTCTTTTCTAAATCATGTCCAGGTCGAGCTCTGATAAGAGAATAAAATCTTGCCCAATCCTCAGGCAATTTCTCTTCATCTCCCTGGTCAAATCTATAAATTTTCTGTAAAGCAGCATGTTGAGCACTAGCAGGAAAGTATTTTCGAAAGAAAACATCACGCAAATCAGTTGGACTTTTAATAGAACCAGGAGGCAAATTATTATACCAAGTTTTAGCATCATCCTTTAATGAGAAAGGAAAAATTTAGCGACAAAGTAAGTACGCATCTTGACATCATCAGAAAACAAACTACTCATAGAAGAAAGTTCAATCATGTGTTCTACAGCACTTTCTTTTTCAGTACCACAAAAGGGTGCTTTCTCTACAATAGCTATATGAGATAGATCAAGAGAAAAATCATAATCTTTATCCTTAATGCATATAGGAGATGTGGCAAATTCAGGATCAGGAGATAACTTATGTCTAACAGTATATTGTGTGAGAAACTTTTTAATTTTTCTTGCATCAGCAGTAGCATTGCATCTATTAATAAAATCATCATTAAGCTCCACATAATCCTCATCAGGATCATCACTAGAATAATCAAGTTCAGGTGAATTAACAGGTGTAGTAGAATTTTCATTAGGAGTTTCAGCATTTTCAATTTGTCTAGACCTAGCAATTGTAGCATCTAGAAAGGATCCCAATGAACCACTATCATCAAGCACAGCAGAAACATTATCAATATTATGAGAGTTTTCAGATTCAGCAGAAGTACAAGCAAACGAAGCTTGCGGCGGTGAAACAAGCTGACTTATCACAGATGGTGAATCAAGAGTAGCAGAGGTACTCAGAGTTGTACCTTTTCTATTAGTGGATGGTAATATGGCGACTTTAGAATCGCGAGTTTTACCCATGATGGAGAATTTGCAGCGAACAATATCAATCCAAGTGAACTTCCAAATAAAGCTATGCTCCCGGCAACGGCGCCAGAAAACAGTCTTGATGACCCACAAGTATAGGGGATCGCAGCAGTCTTCGCGGGAAGTAAATCCCAATTTATTGATTCGACACAAGGGGAGACAAAGAATACTTGAAAGCCTTAACAGCGGAGTTGTCAATTCAGCTGCACTGGAAACAGACTTGCTCGCAAGAGTTTATCGATAATGGTTTATAACGTGATAGTGAAATAACAACGAGTAACGAGACAGCAGTAGTGATTATAGTAAACAACAGGATTAAAATACTGTAGGCACGGGGACGGATAACGGGCGTTGCATGGATGAGAGAAACTCATATAACAATCATAGCAGGGAATTTGCAGATAATAATAAAACGGTGTCCAAGTACAAAGCAATCAATAGGCATGTTTTCCATATATAGTCGTACGTGCTCGCAATGAAAAACTTGCACAACATCTTTTGTCCTACCAGCCGGTGGCAGCCGGGCCTCAAGGGAATCTACTGGATATTAAGGTACTCCTTTTAATAGAGTACCGGAGCAAAACACTCCGTGAACACATGTGATCCTCACATCGCTACCATCCCCTCCGGTTGTCCCGATTCTTATCACTTCGGGGCCATTGGTTCCGGACAGCGACATGTGTACACAACTTGCAGGTAAGATCATAAAACAATGAATATCATGATGAAACAATAACATGTTCAGATCTGAGATCATGGCACTCGGGCCCTAGTGACAAGCATTAAGCATAACAAGTTGCAACAATATCATCAAAGTACCAATTACGGACACTAGGCACTATGCCCTAACAATCTTATGCTATTACATGACCAATCTCATCCAATCCCTACCATCCCCTTCGGCCTACAGCGGAGGAATTACTCACACATGGATGGGGGAAACATGGCTGGTTGATGGAGAGGCGTCGGTGGTGATGATGGCGATGATCTCCTCCAATTCCCCGTCCCGGCGGAGTGCCAGAACGGAGACTTCTGGCTCCCGAGGCGGAGTTTCGCGATGTGGCGGCGTTCTGGAGGCTTTCTGGCGACTTTGACTTCTTCCCCTGCGTTTTTAGGTCGAAGGCAATAAGTAGTCCGAAGGAGGGCGTCGGGGGCCGACCGAGGTCGCCACACACTAGGGCCGCACGGGCCCCTCCCGCGCCGGCCTAGTGTGTGGGGCCCTCGGGCCCCACCGTGCCCTGGCTCCGCCAATATTCTGGGAAAATAGGACCTTCTGCATAAATTCGAGGATTTTCTGAAAGTTGGATTTCTGCACAAAAACGAGACACCGAAAAGCTGAAAACAGCGTTAGTCCGTGTTAGTTGCATCCAAAATACACAAATTAGAGGCAAAACAATAGCAAAAGTGTTCGGGAAAGTAGATACGTTTTGGACGTATCAGGGTGCTGGAGGCACTGCCGTAGGTTGGGATGGCCTTTTAAATCCCCATCCGTGTGGATGACTGGCTCTACCGTCTATGATGGATTGTCCAAAGTACACCATGGGTAAAGCCGTATGATCGGGAGATGTCTACCGGGGGTGTACGGGTGGACAAAAGGGTGGGTTTACAGGGTCGCGGAGAAGGCGGTGTGGGCTTGGATTTTCATACCTGGCCTCACACCAAAGGAAGTGTGAACGGGGGCAAGTCCTGCGGATGGCAAAAAGGATGGGATCTCTTATGGGAAAAGTAACGCACCTCTCGAGTGTATCAAATTGTGGCTGTCACTCCTTGTTCCGGAAAGGAACTACGAACGCGGGGAAAGGAACTCCACGAAGTTGGTCAACCCGTGAAGGGACATAGTTTACATAATAAAAGCAACCTTTTGAAGAAATGTTTTCAAAACATGCATTGACCTGCGATTTCCTGATCAATGGTCGTAGCTAGTGCATCAAACACCTTTTACTCTTTTGAACTTGCTGAGTACTCTGTACTCACTTTCTTTCGACACCCTTGCTAGACTGTGATACGGAAGTGGAGGCCATCGCCGATGGAGCACCGGAAGGAGACTACGAGCTGGTCTACGAGGAGATCTTCTGGAGGAGTTGAAGGAGTAGACTATGGGATAGTCTATGGACCCGACGAGACGGAGGCGGAGGAGTAGTGATATACCCTAGTATCATAGAGCCGAGCAGCGTAGAACTTACCTAAATAAGTTGTTGAGCTCTCTTTCATATATGGATGTGAGTTGTAATCGTACTTAAGTAGTATCTTAGGGTGTTCTCATAGGACCTATGAGAATGCCAACTTGTTAAGACAATGTTTGTAATAGTATTTGGAGTGTTATGACCTGCAATGTTTCTGTTGTACCACTCTGAGGGATATGGCAATTGTGAAGAAGTCCCTTCACAAAGATCATATCAACGACTTGTATACTACAACATGCAGTGGTATGCTGGATCACCGCACCGTTCTATTTAGTACGCCCTCTCCGCTGACCTCCATCATACTCGCCTCTCCACCACCGCTGCACTCCCCTTGTCTGCCGCACTCACCTCCACACCACAATGTCGCGCGGGGCTCACCACCAGCTACTCCATGATAAGACGGAACAGACACACTTCACCGGTGGAGGAGGCAGGTCGCCTCCTCATGGCAGCCGAGTGGCACAGGCTGCTTGAGCTCAACGATCAGCGCCAAGCCAAGGCGATCGCCCGCGAGAAAGCGAGGCTCACCCCGAACAAGGAATCCTGCCAATGGCGAGCGGCACTGAAGGCCAAGCATCGCCGATAAGCTCCAGCAACGCCTGCGGTGAAGTTGCACTGCCACATGTGCGAAGCAAGGGCGGAGAGGCGGGCGCGGCTGGTGGCAGCGAAGCGGAAGAAGGATGACGAGGCATTCCCATCGCGTGCCCCAATCGACAACTAGTAGATTAGGGTTTATTTTAGATCTAATTTTATTCAAAATTTTGTAAAATAAACCTAAATATGAATGAATTTACCAAGAGGCCACGGGCACCACCTATACACGCACGGAACCGCCGCCTGGGGAGAGAGATCTGGCTGGATCCATCCCCACCCTAGATTAGCCCGACTGTACAGTACATTGAGCCCTCTTGTGTGGTTTTTGAAAATAATGCATCACACTCCCTATGAACTAATGGTTGCATTGAGTTGTACTCGAAGGGTATGTCCATATCCAATGCTCCAGCCATATGTTGGCGTCAAGATTGAAATAAGATTAAGTGATGACCAACCTATTCAAAGTGCAATCCGAAGAATGGCCATGTGAGGTTTGAGTCCACTAGAAACATGTCTTGAAGAAGTGGAAGATTGTGTGAGATTTCATGGTTAAATTCAAGACATCGTCTATATGAAGAAAGATGAAATTATCCTAGGTTGATGAAGTCAAAGCACAAGTTTAATATAAGCATCTAAAATGTATCACATGCTTGATTCTTGGGGTCTATTATGTGATCATGAATATCTGAAGATATTGATGAAGAGAGGTTCTCCCATGATGGAGTATGGGTGAGCAATTCACAAGACTTTAACAACCAGACTCAACCAAAAAAAGTGTTCCATCTTGAGCTTGATAGTGTTTCTTTTTTACCGGTCTCATGGTATAGTTGGAAGATCAGTTTGTAGGATATATAACCGTGGAGGAGCTCTCGACTGAGTAACTTGATCGTATTATTCGGAGGGATCTTGAAACTTTGCATTCTTGGTATCTTATGTTTTGGTTGTTATTTGGTTCTTATCCACATGACGATTTAGTTCTTGTTTATCTTCATGAGAAGCTCATGTTCATCGAAAACGGATTTCATATGCATTTATTGCATTTTTGATATTGGTGGTTTTACTTGTTTGTCTTTTATAGATATAAATCAAAGATTTCGCCATTTAGTTTTATACTCCCTTTATGGGCCTTGGTGGTTATCTGCATGATCTTGTAGAAATGAGCCCAAGATCATCGAAATCATAGTACGAATGCTCAAGTTATGGTAATTTCAGTTTCACTTGTGTTTGTGTTTTCCAGGACCGGGGACACTGGACCGAATCATGTTTCTCCGTTTTCAAGTTTGTCTTGCTCTAAGATGGGGGTGGGGGTCTGCATAGTTTGGTCTCAATCTGAAATCTCCGGTGTTAAATGGTTGTAACTGTCATATTTCGTGCGGGCCTATTAAAGGCCCCCTTCTTCCCCAAGGGCTCTTACTTCTTCTTAGTATATCTCCTCCATTGGTGACCCTGGGAGCTTGCCTTAAACTTTCTATTCCTCCTATGATTCATGCATCTTCTTGAGGGAAAATAGAGAGGATAGAGAGGAGTTATAGATATACATTTCCATAAATCAATATCCTCTATAAATGAGAGAAACGTAGTGGATCTAGATCTTAGAGTTATTTGTGGATTTTATTTGTTCTTTCCCTCTTATCCCCCCCCCCCCTCCCAAAATCTTATGTAGCTTTGTTGGAATTTGAGAGTGAAGGGTTTGACCACCTTGTGTGTTCTTTCATTGCATTTTTTGGTTTGAGTTCTCCCCCAGAAAATTGGTGAAGAGAAAATTCGTGAGCTATTAGTCTCGGGTGTTTATACCTCTTGGGTCTTTGGACCCTATATGGCTTGGTGACCTAGGTGGTGATTACTTAGGGCCTCCAATTAAGTGTGGATATTCCTCAAGTTTGAGGCCTTTTGTGAAGGATTGCTTGGGAGCTTCCAATTAAGTTGTGGAGATTTTTCCAAGTTTGTACCAATCCGGCGACCATCCTTAAGGCTCACAATGGATCGTGACATCTTGAATTGTGCAAGAGTTCGAGGAGGTTACGATAAGCCATCATGGCGCTTGGAAGGGCATTGTTCTTCCACACCTCTCCAACGGAGACTAATTTTATTTGGGAAGCGAACTGTGGGATACATTGCCATCTTCACGTCCCCTCGGTTATTCATATACCCAATCTCTAAACTTATGCACTTCGCACTGTGATAACCTTAGTTCTTGAAGTTACAAATCTTGGTATCACCTCGTTGATTCCTTGCTTAGCATAAGTTGTTTGTGCACATAGGTGAACCCTACTTTATACAGGTTTTCTGCTTGATAAACTAAACACTAGTTTTATTCTGTATTTGTTCGAGCCAATATTATAGAATTTTCAAACCGCCTATTCACCTTCTCTAGTAGACATGAGTGTCCTTTCCCATACATCCTACAACGACGAGGAGGGGAGACACTTGAGAAGGGAAGGGATGTATGCGGTTTGGATTTAGGGTTCCCCGGGTCGCCTCAAGGAGCAACGCGGGGACGAGACGGGGGATAATGATTTTTTAGGAACAAAACATTTTGTCTCCTCTAAGGAGTACTCCATATGTTAAGAATTATAAGGCCTGGGAGTAAATTTGCTACAATGAAAAAAGTACATAATCTTGTTATTAATTACCGCATGCACCAATAATTTCACATGCACAAAAGAAAATAGAGAAAAGAACATGCATTGAAGGGAGAAGATAATAAAAATGAAAGAGGCCTTATAATTCCTAACAACTAGAAAAGCTTTGGCAGGAGTATCTATGAATTTTTTGTGCTTTCTATGAAACAAGTAAAATCATAAACTATTTTCAGTTTTAGTTATTCTTTATTCTAAGTTCAGCTAAAGTAGAACTGCCGAAGTTCAATTTTAACGTATAACAACAAATAACAATTGCTACACCATAAATTAAAATTGCTGGAGTTACAAAATATATTTTTCAGCGGAGAATATCCTGATATTTTTCTATTTGCTTCATGTCGCTTTACAAGGATTACATGTTGTTTAAGGGAGCAATTAACTATAAATTTAATCAGAAAATATAAATTACATATCACAAAGTTAAAACATTAGATTAACATTTAACTTTTAATAGTATTACACCGTTCCGAAACTTAAGCCTTTTAGAAAGCTAAGGCTTACATTTTAGAATGAAGACAATATGATTTTTTATAAGATATTCACAAAAATGGTTATGATTAAACTATTTTTTGCAGCATAATTCCTCCATTCTGATATTGAACCTTTTTTTAAAAAAAGTCAAGGTAAGTTAACTTTGACGGTATTATTTTATAAATGGGATTTGCTAGCTTTTAGCGAATTAATAACTAAGTTCGGGGACAGTCAAGTCCTACGCCATTTGTTTTACATTGTGATTCGTACATATGAGTTGCAAATTAGTTTGTAACTGAGTTTTTTCGGTTACTACCTCCGTTTTAAAGAATAAGACATCCTCATTTTACGAGCTTTTTGTTTGACCAAGAATTACTTTAAATAGATAAATATTGTTTGGATGAAATTAATATCATTAAAAAGTGATTTTCAATACGAATCCAACGGTATTAATTACATATAATATAATCAAGATTTTGTTGCTTAATTTTTATGGTCAAAGTTCGTCTTGGGATACGCGTGCGCCTTGTTAGATGTTAAGTTTGTATACTGTATGGCCTTGTATACATATACTTATCATGTACTATACGGCTTTAATGCCCCACTATATAACACGCAACCGTACCCAGCTCCACGGTACGTTCCGCCAAACTACATCCAATATGGTATCAGAGCAGGCTCTTCCCTCACCTAGCTGCCAACCCCAAAACCGCCGCCGTCGTCGCTTCTCCTTCGAGCCGCCGCCGCCGCCTCTCCTACACCTCGCCGTCACCGTAGCCTTCCTGCGGTCACCGCGATCAAAACCCTACACCAAACACCAGAAAAACCCATCGCCGCCGTGTGCTAACCCTAAAGCCACCGCCGCTGCCATACATCAAGAAATTCTGCCGCCGCTGTAAGCCAGCCGTCGCCGATCTCAAAACCCTACCACCAAAAGCCTCAAAATCCTACATCTCCTCTCGTGCCCATTGCCGCCATTAGTTCATCCTCGGCAAGCTCTGGTCTCGTCGCCGCCCTTGGAGCTCCTCCGGCCCAACGGCTCACCCGGAGCAATTTTCTGCTATGGAAGGCGCTGGTCCTCCCCGCCTTTCGCGGTGCCAACGTGATGTCCCTTCTTGAGGGAACAGATCGGGCTCCCCCAAAGCTCATTGAAGTAGAAGATGCCGACAAGAAGAAAATCTCTGTGGAAAATCCGGCCTATGTCACTTGGATGGCGAGGGATCAACAGGTTCTTCGCTTCCTGCTGAATACGTTGTCTCTGGACATCCTCTCCCATCTCCTTGGAGTTGCATCCACTGCTGAAGCCTGGAACACCATCAATGCTATGTTCAAAACCGCCTCTTGTACCAAGGCTCAACATCTGCGTGAACAACTCAATGACACAAAGAAGCTTACCATGACTGCGGATCAGTATTACACGAAGATGAGAGGTTTTGCATCAGAACTTACTGCCCTTGGGAAGCCTATTGAGGACGATGAATTTCCTGGCTACTTACTTCATGGTCTTGACAAGACTGAGTACAATTCTCTCATCACTACCATGAATGGCAATCCTGGCACTACTCTAGATGAATTCTATGATCAGTTGTCCTCTTATGACATGCGCAATGGTGTCGAAGAAAATGGCACCTTCATCTCTTCTGCAAACCTAGCCCGCCGTGACCGTGAGCAGCGCTCCCACGGACGGACCTCTCCTCAGCGGCGGTACTCCTCCCCGCGCAGTCGTAGCCCCGATCGTGGCTCTCATCGTGGCGGAGGCAGTGGAGGTGGTGGCTATCGCCACACTAGAGATGATGACCGCGGCTCCTGGCGCGGTGATGATCGAGGCTCATGGCGGAGTGATGACCCTCATGGTGACCGTGATCGTCGTGATGATAGACGCGACAAGCATCGTGATGATGGCGATCGTTATCACCGCTCCGATGGGGGTGGACGCCGTGATCGTGCCCCTACACCTTTTGCTGATACTGAATGTCAAATTTGTAAGATCCATGGTCATCCCGCCTCGGGCTGTTGGTGGCGCTACTCGGATGACAAGAAGGACAATGGAAAAAAAAGGAGAAAAGGGTGCACACCTTGCCTCCTATGGAGTGGACACAAACTGGTACACTGATACGGGTGCCACTGATCATATCACTGGTGAGTTGAACAAGCTCCACATCGCCAACAAGTACAATGGATGTCGAGGGTACTCCTCGGCAATGCCCTCCAATTGGGGCTTAGGATTGTTGGAATCCTGTAGGCTGACACGAGACATCGGTTAACAAACAAGTGGGGAGAGCGATTTACCCAGGTTCGGGGCCCTCGATGAGGTAAAACCCTTACGCCCTGCCTGTCTAATCTTGATTATGAAAATATCGGGTTACAATGGGGTGCCGAAGGTTTCGGCTGTGATCTCGTCGAGAGGCTAAGTGCTATGAAACCCTAGCTCTAGACTTTTGGTGGCTAAAGTTGCTAAGATTGATTGTGTCCCTCGGCAACCCCTCTCCTGGCCCTTATATAGGGGGCCAGGTCTCAAGAGATATGTCCGGGTACGACTAGGTTACAAAAGCCCTAGATCTAAACTTTCCTCGGTTCCTCTTCGTCTTGTCCTTCAAGGAACCTTCTTCGGCACCGCCGTAGTGGCCCACCTTGCCATCGGATGTCTTCATGGGCCTCCAGTTGGGTTGTATAGGATAGGGCAATAATAGTTACTCGAAGGGTAATGCCCACGTCAGTAGCCCCCGAGTGTCTAGCCGAAGCTATTTCGGGTAGAGACTAAAGTATGCCTCCATCAAATGTCCTTCTCTCTTAATAGTTCTTGTCCATCTTGTAACATCATCATCTTCTTCTATCGGGTGCGCGCCCAGCGCCCCCGATGGGAGTAGCCCCCGAGTCTAGGTACGGATGCTTGCAATCTGTGCATAGACTCAAGTTGTGCCACTCGAATGTTTTCTTCTGCCGAAGTTTTCTGCAACTCTTCATAGGTCATCTGATACATTTACATCGGGTCTTCAAATTCTAAAAGTTTTAACGTGTAAAGGATATTGAGTAGTGTGCCCAACTTTGCTGGTTAACTGCCGAAGGCAAAACAACACTACCCTACACAGAATCACGTCCCCGGGCATGATCCTGGAGTGCAAAAAAGTTTATTGGGTGCGCGTCCAGTGCTCCCGATGAGAATGGCCCCTGAGTCTGGGCACGGGCGCTTGTGGCCGGGTGCAGACTCGAGTTGAGCATTCCATCATTTTCTTCAAATATTTCCTCACGCCCTTCTTTGCAGGAGAATCTTCGAGTTCACGTTTATCGGATGCGCGTTCAGTGCTCCCGATGGGAGTAGCCCCCGAGTCTAGGTATGGATGCTTGCAATCCGTGCGTAGACTCAAGTTGACCACCCGACAGTTCTGGTTTCTTCTCGGATGCTTCCGGCGAGCTTCACGATGTCACTGATGACGTAATTACTATTGCAATTCTGACTGACAAGACACAACCTGTTGGGCCCATCCTACTTATGCACGATTTTGTTTTAAGAAGTGACCGCTGCTTGCGTGCAGTTACCAAGGTGTCTCCTCGATTTCCGCGATCAATGGTGAAAAGAGGTTCTCTTAATAAATTGGAAACAACGACACGTGCCCGCTCAATCCTCGGGTTTCCTTGTACTTTATAATCTTTCGGGGCAAACTCCTCCCTTTCCACAATCCATCATTGCATCCTCTTTCTTCTTCATTCATCTTCTTCACCCATAACCACTGCGCCGCTACTGCCGTTTCTAGATCTCCCTTAGATCTCAAAATGGTGAATAAGAAGGGCTCCACTCTTGCCACCAGTGTTGCGAGCAGCGGTGCCACTGCCAAGACTTCTCCAAAGCCGTCGAAGAGAGGCGCTCCAGATGTTCCTCCTCCAGCTCCGGCGCCGCCAGCAACGTCGAGTGATGCTGTCCAGGACTGGCGCGTGGTTGACGAGGGAGGAAATGGTGTAGCTTTCCTTCGTTCCCCGGCAACGGCGCCAGAAAATAGCTTGATGTCTACGCACACTCCTTTTAGACGGTGTTGGGCCTCCAAGAGCAGAGGTTTGTAGAACAGCAGCAAGTTTTCCCTTAAGTGGATCACCCAAGGTTTATCGAACTCGGGGAGGAAGAGGTCAAAGATATCCCTCTCAAGCAACCCCGATCACAATGCAAGAATTCTCTTGTGTCCCCAACACACCCAATACACTTGTCGGATGTATAGGTGCACTAGTTCGCGAAGAGATAGTGAAATACAGGTGGTATGAATGAATATGAGCGGTAACGGGCCAGAAAATACTGGCGTGCGCGTGGAAGATATTGGGAAGTAGAGATGCAAAAACAAAACAAGCGGTGATTGCGTATTTGGAAACAAGGCCTAGGGATCATACATTCACTAGTGGACACTCTCAACATTGATCACATAATAAAACCACTCTACACTCTCTTGTTGGATGATGAACACCATTAATTGTGTAGGGCTACAAGAGCACCTCAATGCCGGAGTTAACAAGCTCCACAACATTCGATATTCATATTTAATTAACCTTAGAGTGCATGATAGATCAACACAATTATACCAAGTACTAACATAGCATGCACACTGTCACCATCATACTATGAAAGGAGGAATAGATCACATCAATACCATCATAGTAATAGTTAACTTCATAATCTACAAGAGATCACAATCATAAACTACGCCAAGTACTACATGATGCACACATGTCACCATTACATCATGAAGGAGGAATAGAGTACTTTAATAACATCACTAGAGTAGCACATAGATTAATAGTGATACAAAGCTCATATGAATCTCAATCATGTAAGGCAGCTCATGAGATCATTGTATTGAAGCACATAGGAGAGAGATTAACCACATAGCTACCGGTACAGCCCTTAGCCTCGAGGAAGAACTACTCCCTCCTCATGGGAGACAACAGCGGTGATGGAGATGGCGGTGATGTCGATGGAGATGCCTTCCGGGGCACTTCCCGTCCGGCGGCGTGAACAGAGACTCTGTCCCCCGGATCTTGGCTTCGCGATGGCGGCGGCTCTGGAAGGTTTCTCGTACCGTGGCTTTCCGTTTCGAAGATTTAGGTCGGGGGCTTCTTATAGGCGAAGAGGCGGAGTCGGAGGGGTTACGGAGCCGCCACACACAGGCGGCGCGCCCCTCTGGGCGCGCCCACCATGTGTGGTGGCCTGTGGACCTCCTCGCGCCTCTCGGGTGTTCTCGAAGCTTCGTGGAATTATAAGATGGGGCGTTGATTTCGTCCAATTCCGAGAATATTTCCTTACTAGGATTTCTGAAACCAAAAACAGAGAAAACGAACTGGCACTTCGGCATCTCGTCAATAGGTTAGTTCCGGAAAACGCATAAAATCATCATAAAGTGTGAACAAAACATGTAGGTATTGTCATAAAACAAGCATGGAACATCAGAAATATAGATACGTTGGAGACGTATCAGCATCCCCTTAGTTCCTACTCGTCCTCGAGTAGGTAAACGATAAAAGAATAATTTCTGAAGTGACATACTACCAACATGATCTTAATCATACTATTGTAAAGCATATGAGATGAATGCAGCGATTCAAAGCAATGATAAAGACAATGATTAAACAACTGAATCATATAGCAAAGACTTTTCATGAATAGTACTTTCAAGACAAGCATCAATAAGTCTTGCATAAGAGTTAACTCATGAAGCAATAGATTCAGAGTAAAGGCATTGAAGCAACACAAAGGAAGATTAAGTTTCAGCGGTTGCTTTCAACTTGTAACATGTATATCTCATGGATAGTTGTCAATGCAAAGTAATATAACAAGTGCAATAAGCAAGTATGTAGGAATCAATGCACCGTTAACACAAGTGTTTGCTTCTTGAGATAGAAGGAAATGGGTAAACTGACTCAACATAAAAGTAGAAGAAAGGCCCTTCGCAGAGGGAAGCATTGATTGCTATGTTTGTGCTAGAGCTTTTATTTTGAAAACAAGAAACAATTTTGTCAACGGTAGTAATAAAGCATATGTATTATGTAAATTATATCCTACAAGTTGCAAGCCTCATGCATAGTATACCAATAGTGCCCGCACCTTGTCCTAATTAGCTCGGATTACCTGGATTATCATTGCAATACATATGTTTTAACCAAGTATCACAAAGGGGTACCTCTATGCCGCTTGTACAAAGGTCTAAGGAGAAAGCTCGCATTGGATTTCTCGCTTTTGATTATTCTCAACTTAGACATCCATACCGGGACAACATAGACAACAGATAATGGACACCTCTTTAATGCTTAAGCATTCAACAACAAATAATTTTCTCGTAAGAGATTGAGGATTGTTGTCCAAAACTGAAACTTCCACCATGCATCATGGCTTTAGTTAGCGGCCCAATGTTCTTCTCTAACAATATGCATACTCAAACCATTCAACTCATGGTAAATCGCCCTTACTTCAGACAAGACGAACATGCATAGCAACTCACATGATATTCAACAAAGGGTAGTTGATGGCGTCCCAAGGAACATGGTTATCGCTCAACAAGCAACTTATAAGAGATAAGATGCATAAGTACATATTCAATACCACAATAGTTTTTAGGCTATTTGTCCCATGAGCTATATATTGCAAAGATAAAGAATAGAAATTTTAAAGGTAGCACTCAAGCAATTTACTTTTGAATGGCGGAGAAATACCATGTAGTAGGTAGGTATGGTGGACACAAATGGCATGTGTTTGGCTCAAGGATTTTGGATGCATGAGAAGTAATCCCTCTCAATACAAGGCTTAGGCTAGCAAGGCTATTTGAAACAAACACAAGTATGAGCCGGTACAGCAAAACTCACATAAAAACATATTGCAAGAATTATAAGACTCTACACTGTCTTCCTTGTTGTTCAAACCCTTACTAGAAAATATCTAGACTTTAGAGAGACCAATCATGCAAACCAAATTTTAACCAGCTCTATGTATTTCTTCACTAATAGGTGCAAAGTATATGATGCAAGAGCTTAAACATGATCCATATGAGCACAACAATTGCCAAGCATCAAGTTATTCAAGACATCATACCAATTACCACATGTAGCATTTCCCGTTTCCAACCATATAACAATTTAACGAAGCAGTTTCAACCTTCGCCATGAACATTAAGGATAAAGCTAAGAACACATGTGTTAATATGAACCAGCGGAGCGTGTCTCTCTCCCACACAAGCATTTATTCAGAGAATGAAAATAACAAAACTAAAATAAAACACACAGACGCTCCAAGTAAAGTACATAAGATGTGACGGAATAAAATATAGTTTCACTAGAGGAACCTGATAATGTTGCCGATGAAGAAGGGGATGCCTTGGGCATTCCCAAGCTTAGATGCTTGAGTCTTCTTGAAATATGCAGGGATGAACCACCGGGGCATCCCCAAGCTTAGAGCTTTCACTCTTCTTGATCATATTGTATCATCCTCCTCTATTGACCCTTGAAAACTTCCTCCACACCAAACTCGAAACAAACTCATTAGAGGGTTAGTGCATAATCAGAAATTCACATGTTCAGAGGTGACAAACTCATTCTTAACACTTCTGGACATTTCTCAAAGCTACTAGAAGTCAATGGAACAAAGAAATCCATCCAACATAGCAAAAGAGGCAATGCGAAATAAAAGGCAGAATCTGTCAAAACAGAACAGTCCGTAAAGACGAATTTTATAGGTGCACCAGACTTGCTCAAATGAAAATGCTCAAATTGAATGAAAGTTGTGTACATATCTGCGGATCACTCACGTAAATTGGCAGATTTTTCTGAGTTACCTACAGAGAACCCTGCCCAAATTCGTGACAGACAGAAATCTGTTTCTACGTAGTAATCCAAATCTAGTATCAACCTTTCTATCAAAGACTTCACTTGGCACAACAATGCAACAAAATAAAGATAATGAGAGGTTGCTACAGTAGTAACAACTTCCAAGACACAAATATAAAACAAAATTGCTGTAGTAAAATAAAAACATGGGTTATCTCCCAAGAAGTGCTTTCTTTATAGCCATTAAGATGAGCTCAGCAGTTTTAATGATGCACTCGCAAGAAATAGTAGTTGAAGCAAAAGAGAGCATCAAGAAGCAAATTCAAAACACATTTAAGTCTAACATGCTTCCTATGAAAAGGAATCTTGTAAATAAACAAGTTCATGAAGAGCAAAGTAACAAGCATAGGAAGATAGAACAAGTGTAGCTTCAAAAATTTCAGCACATAGAGAGGTGTTTTAGTAACATGAAAATTTCTACAACCATATTTTCCTCTCTCATAATAATATCCAGTAGCATCATGAGCAAATTCAACAATATAACTATCAAATGAAACATTCTTATCATGAGCTATATGCATAAAATTATTACTCTCCACATAAGCATAATCAATTTTAGTAGTTATAGTGGGAGCAAATTCAACAAAGTAGCTATCATTATTATTCTCATCATCAAATATAGGAGGCATATTGTAATCATAATCAAATTTATCCTCCATAACAGGCGGCACCAAAAGACCACTATCATTATAATCATCATAAATGGGAGGCAAAGTATCATCAAAGAAAATTTTCTCCTCAATGCTTGGGGGACTAAAAATATCATGCTCATCAAAACCAGCTTCCCCAAGCTTAGAATTTTCCATATCATTAGCAACAATGGTGTTCAAAGTATTCATACTAATAAGTTCCATGGGTTTTTTATTTTTCGCATCAAACCATCCATGTCTTAACTCAGGAAATAATTTTAAAAGCTCACTGTTGCTTTCCATTATGCCAAACTAGTGTAAAACAAGAAACAAAAAGATGCAATTGCAGGATCTAAAGGAAATAGCTTCGAGCACTTACAACGGCGGAAAATAGCTTAGTAGCCGAGATCCGGAGTGTGAGTGTCTTTTACCTTTCCTCCCGGCAACGGCGCCAGAAAATACTTGATGCTGTCCAGGACTGGCACGTGGTTGACGGGGGAGGAAATGGTGTAGCTTTCCTTCGTTCCCCGGCGGCGCCAGAAAATAGCTTGATGTCTACGCACACTCCTTTTCCGTAGACAGTGTTGGGCCTCCAAGAGCAGAGGTTTGTAGAACAGCAGCAAGTTTTCCCTTAAGTGGATCACCCAAGGTTTATCGAACTCAGGGAGGAAGAGGTCAAAGATATCCTCTCAAGCAACCCTGCGATCACAATGCAAGAAGTCTCTTGTGTCCCCAACACACCCAATACACTTGTATAGGTGCACTAGTTCGGCGAAGAGATAGTGAAATACGGGTGGTATGAATGAATATGAGCGAGTAATAGCCAGAAAATACTTGCGCGTGCGATTGACGTGGGAATATTGCAGGAAGTAGAGATGCAGTAAAATAGTAAACAAGTGTTGATTGCAGTATTTGGAAACAAGGCATAGGGATCATACTTTCACTAGTGGACACTCTCAACATTGATCACATAATAAAACCACTCTACACTCTCTTGTTGGATGATGAACACCATTAATTGTGTAGGGCTACAAGAGCACCTCAATGCCGGAGTTAACAAGCTCCACAACATTCGATATTCATATTTAATTAACCTTAGAGTGCATGATAGATCAACACAATTATACCAAGTACTAACATAGCATGCACACTGTCACACATCATACTATGAAAGGAGGAATAGATCACATCAATACCATCATAGTAATAGTTAACTTCATAATCTACAAGAGATCACAATCATAAACTACGCCAAGTACTACATGATGCACACACTGTCACCATTACATCATGAAGGAGGAATAGAGTACTTTAATAACATCACTAGAGTAGCACATAGATTAATAGTGATACAAAGCTCATATGAATCTCAATCATGTAAGGCAGCTCATGAGATCATTGTATTGAAGCACATAGGAGAGATTAACCACATAGCTACCGGTACAGCCCTTAGCCTTGAGGAAGAACTACTCCCTCATGGGAGGCCGGTGATGAAGATGGTGGTGATGTCGATGGAGATGCCTTCGGGCACTTCCCCGTCCGGCGGCGTGCGGGAACAGAGACTCCTATCCCCGGATCTTGGCTTCATGATGGCGGCGGCTCGGAAGGTTTCTCGTGCCGTGGCTTTTCCGTTTCGAAGATTTAGGTCAGGGGGCTTCTTATAGGCGAAGAGGCGGAGTCGGAGGGGTTACGGAGCCGCCACACAATAGGGCGGCGCGCCCCCCTCCTGGGCCGCGCCAGCCACATGTGTGGTGGCCTTGTGGCCCCTCCTCTGGCGCCTCTCGGGTGTTCTGGAAGCTTCGTGGAATTATAAGATGCTTGGCGTTGATTTCGTCCAATTCCGAGAATATTTCCTTACTAGGATTTCGAAACCAAAAACAATGAGAAAACAGGCTGGCACTTCGGCATCTCGTCAATAGGTTAGTTCCGGAAAACGCATAAAATCATCATAAAGTGTGAACAAAACATGTAGGTATTGTCATAAAACAAGCATGAAACATCAGAAATTATAGATACATTGGAGACGTATCATCGAGCTCCACGGCTGGACCCATCCCCGGCGATTGGCCAGCGTCTACTACCACAAAGCGTGACGAAAAGAGGGCTCGAAGCCTTTGATTAATCTCTTCTGACGAGGGGAATGTGATTCTCCCAGGTGCAATTTCATGGCCCAATCCCCCTGCCGGTTTTACCGTGATGTTCTTATCTTTCTTGTATCGAGGTCTTTCACTCCCTGCTCACAAATTCCTTCCTCGCCTCCTTCGAGTTTACGAGATCCAACTGTGGCAGCTGACTCCCAACTCAATCCTTCACCTTGCTATTTTTATCACCCTCTACGAAGCGTTTTTGGGCATTGAGCCCCACTTTGGATTGTGGAAGAAAATTTTCTTCGTGAAAAGGTACAACCGTAGTGGCGGTTCCTTTGTCATTGGCGGAGTTGGATTTGTCGCTCGCAAAGAAGTTAACTATTTCAACTTCCCGATGAGAGAGTCCGTGCAAGGGTGGAGGCTGAAGTGGTTCTATATTAGGGACTCTTCAACAATTGAATTCCGGCTCCCTCGTTTCTCCGATGTTCTCGCTAAGCCTAAGAAGTCTTGGAAAAATATCCTTTCTCCCGATGAAAAACCAGCAATCGATAAGTTGTTTGACAGATTTCTTCGGATCAAAGAAGCCGATGGTCAGACCATGATAGGCACGGAGGTAGCCACTGTGTTCTTGAAGCGTCGAGTCCAGCCGATCATGGTTAGGGCTCATCCGATGTAGTTGTATTCGGGTCCCAAGGACGAGACTAGGATAAATATCGTTGAATTATCCGAAAAGGAACTGCTTGATGAAGTTCGTCGCCTCACTCTCTTCAGCCAGGAAGACTCAATCCCATTGATATCTCCCCGTCCGCCATTCGATGCTGACCATCTGCCAACCGAGGTAAATTTTTCCCTTCATGGCTTCATTGCGCTGTTTCCCTTGATCAATGTGACTGCCATTGTTCTTACTTGCTTGCTTCGACAGATCCCCATGGCTCCTGAGCATTTGCAACACCTGTCAAACGATTCTTCCGAGAGAAGGGATTCCTCAACCCTCGTAGGATCCCGTATCAAAGAAAACGCTAGCCCAAAAGATGAACGTGATGACCCAATGAATCCTGAAGTTGTTTTCGTCAATCCACAATCTCCAGCCGATGACATTAGCAACACAGCGGGATCAATGCATGATGATGACGCTGATCGTGCTGCCTTTGTTGATGCAGCTGTGGAGGAGGCCGAAGCACTTCCTTCGAAGAGACCATCTGGCGGCTTCACCGATGAAGATGACATTCTCGATCTGTAAGTCCTTGCTTATTTTTATCAAAATTGTGTCCTATCTTTGCCATCCGCATCTTCTTTTGATTTCGCCAATTTTTCGCTTTCGTAGTGATGAATTTTTTTTCGAGCCTCCGCCCAAGAGGGCCAAATCCTATACCGTTCTGCCGAATCCCGCAGCTTCCGAGGCTTCAGCCCCTGCCGCGGCCCCAACAGTCCAGATATCGACTGCTTCTTCCCTTTCTAGGGGGAATGATATTCCTTCGACTGCCACTGCCGCAGCTCCTTCTCCAGGGAAACATGTAACTCTTTTTCTATTTTAATGCAACATCTCCTGAATGGACCTTGATTAAATTACTAGTTCTTCAACTGATAACTGTTTTTCCTTATTTCTTAAGGATTTGCGAGCTGTCATATCTTTTTAGAAACTTTCACCTCCCAATACACTTCTATGGAAGTTGACAAGGCCCAACTGCAAAAGGAGGTCAATTCTTCTTCCTCGAAGTTGGAGGGCGCGATAAAAATGGATGCCGAGGCTCACCAGGAAATCGACTCCTTGAAGGAGGAGCTCGAGGGGCTGAAGAGGAGGCTGAAGGATGAAGAGGCGTCCAGGCTAGCCGCTGAAGCTCGGGCGATTGAGAAGGATGATCTTCTTCGCCAATCTTCCTTAGCCTTGCTCAGTAATTCCCTTTCTGCTCTTTTGGTTGATTATTGCTTTGCGAGCTCCTCTTATTTCATTCTTCACAAAGGTTGCTGATATCCCTGTCGAGGCTCTGGACAAACTCCCGAGCAATTCTCTGGAAAATGCTCTGTCGATGACCCTTGCTTCTCACCAGCTCGTTCAAGACCTCCTCCAGAAGGGCAAGGGAGCCATGGCACAGATGCACTCGATGATTTTCCAGAAGATCAATCAAGACAAGACTTTGGGGCAACTGATCGACGCTTTTGCCGTCAACACAAAGGAGGTTATCGAGGTATTCAAACGTACTTCGCGTACCTATGGTGCCCTCTTAGCCTTCCAGCTTATGATGGGTCATGGCTTCAAAGCCAATATTGAAGAGATGTCCCAAGAGCTACCGAAAGAGCAATGTAGGCAATTTGCTGACTTGGGCGTCTTGAAGACCTCGGCTCTTAAATGTGCTCACCAGCTCCTTGATCTGGTCTCGGCAAATAAATCATCCGTTGGTCCAAGCTTGTCGAATCAGACCCATGCCCCTTGATTCTATTCTTGTAATTTTGCTCAGTAAAAACAATGTCCTGCCATAAGATTTGTGTGGTTATAATGAATTCCATGCTGGCAATGTTGCCAGTGTAATCTTGTTATGACATTTTTATTTGCATGCTCCCGATGGGAGTAATTTCTAGTGTTGAATCCATATGATATGCTTGACTTCCACCATTGAAAAATTGTAATTTGGATGTTAATCTTGCTAATAATTCTATAAAGAAACCTTTGGGGAGGATTGATAATGTCCACATTACGGTTAACAATAACCTTGTCCCCGTTGATTTTGTTGTCTTGGATATTGAATGCAATGCATCTTGTCCCATTATTTTGGGAAGACCTTTTCTTCGAACTGTTGGTGCTATTGTTTACGCAACGAAGGCAGCAATAAGCGGTAGTTTGAGCAATTTCCTCGTGTAAACAACATGTAGCGTCGAAGTAGTAGTACTAGGAGTACAGAAATCTTGTGTAATTTCTAGTTCTACACATTACTAGTGTCCACTGTTTGAGAGTTGATGGATCTTTTTTGTGTAATTCCAAATGTGAAGCAAGTCTCCGTATCTGTGAATGGGTCTAATTTCCAATGCTCTTACTGAACTGCATAGAGCCACAAAAAGTTTGAACTGTAAGCACCCTTGTCTCCTTGCTCCTTGTTTTTCCACAAAATGCATCTTCTTATCTTCCCTTGTTTCTTTTTCTAGTCATAGCTCTGAACCCCGCTGAGGAGAACAAGCGGATTCACGAGCGTGTAAACGCATTGACTCAGCTATCATCATCAGATGAAGTTTTCTAGAAAGAGCACTCGAAGGCTTCTGCTGTCGCGAAGTTCCAAGATCGGGTCCAGCAAGTCCATCATTTCTTCGACAAGTGCTATAAAGGACTGAGAGTAATCTGGAAGACAATGTCCCCCTTGGACGCAGTCCCTCCCACGCTGTTGACTTTAATGTCAGAATTCAGTAACGCCAAGAAGATCCGAAACTTGGTTCGAGCGCAACTTCTTGCGGGGGCTAGAGCCGCACTCGCCCTTGTTCTTGTATATCATCCTTCGGCAGACCTGCTGGCAATTGCCAATGATGTAGGTGAATTGGGACCACTTTACCCGAGGGTGGACCTTCGTGCCGCAATTGTTGTTGAGAGACTCGAAGGAGCTTCGGCGGCATCCGAAGAAACAATGACTCCTCAAGAGTAGGCAAGAGAAAAGACCCCTGTTGTAAGTAGGAAACCTCGATGTTTGTTGTATCTGAATGTTCGGATGTTCAACACAAAACTATTTTATCGACAGATGCACATGCGTACCTCTGCCATGTTAATCTTGTTAGCACATTTTGGAGGAGTAAATCTTAATTACTCGTTTTTGCATCCGCGTTAGGATGTATATTTATTTTTAGTTGGCAGCAAATTATGTGAGTGATCAGCTCGTGTTGCGGGTCTTGCTAAACCCGTTGTATGTGCAACTTTGCTTTCAACCGATGTATGTCTTGGCAGCAGCTTCTGATCGAGTCGGTTGCACTAGATCCGCCGATGACTCCGTCACTCTTTGATACTTCCGTGATTTTAAAGTATCGAGCGTGGGTCGTTTTTGTTACGTGTTTCACGATCCTTGCTATTCGCGGCACTCTTTGAGGCATCTATAGCGAAGGAGGAGAGCGAAGTCCCCGTTGGTTTTGCATCATAGCACTCGTAATTTCAGAGGCTTTTGCTAGAGTGCAATCCCCGAGGCTATTTTCCATTGAACTAATGTTCGTTGATATATGGACAAAGTCTTTGATAATGTTGTTCGGGTATCCCGAATTAGTGCAATTCTTCAGAGAAACAAAACATAAGTCTTCATTAATGAAGTAAGAAGGCTAAAGGGCTAAAAGAGGCCATGCTGGAAAGAGAAAAAGAAAGAAACTAAGCATGATGTTGAGCATCCTTTTAAGTGAAAGGAGGTTTCTCCTTATCTTCAAGCTTGTCTGCTGCACCGGTGGTTTTGGAAGCATCACTGGTTTCAGCAGGAGCTATTGCAGTGATTGCCGGAGTTTTCTTTTCTTCCATGACGATCTTGTCGCCAACTGTCAAGGTTTTCACTATCGAAGCTTCCGGGGCGAGGTCGGCTGGCTTCTTCTTCGACTTCGTGACACGTTCATCTTCTTTACTATCGATTGCTAACGATCTTGAAGGGAAGTCGATAGGTTCCTGTTTGAGCCCGAACTTCGCAGCGATCCTCTGAAACTCGCGATCACAATTATCCGAGCATGAGAAAATTCCATAGACTGTGATGTTTGTTCCATTGTTCCCATGCATTTTCAGCTTGAGGTATGCGTAATGTGGCACAACCATGAACTTGGCATAAGCTGATCTTCCAAGTATAGCGTGGTACTGTGATTCCCAGTTTACTACTTCGAACTCGATCTTTTCCTTCCTAAAGTTATCGGGTTTTCCAAAGACGACGTTTAGGTAAACTTTGCCAAGAGAGTACACCTGTAAGGTGGGGAGGATTCCATGGAAGCAGGTATCCGTTTCTTCTAGCATCCTCATCGTGATTCCCATGCTTTTTATCGGGTCGAGGAATATCAGGTTTAATCCGCTTCCTCCGTCCATGAAGACTTTGCTCATCTTAAATCCTCCAATTTGCGCCTCAATTACTAAGGCAGCGTGCCCCGGCTTTGGGATGTTCATCGGGTGATCCGCTCTGCTAAACGTAATGCTCTGCGAGGACCAGTCGATATATTCAGGAATATTAGCCATGATGCTTTCAGCCAGGTTGATTTCCTGAGTGAGCTTCTTCATCTCCCTTCTCGAAACACCGCTCTTGTGAATCATACTCATCTGCCCACGCGGTGGCGGAAAGGACTCGTTAGGGTTGTGAGGCTAGGCTTGCTGGACCTGGTGCTGAGGTGGAGGCGGAGGTGGAATTGGCTGCTGCTGTTGGATGAGCTTCTGCATCTCGATGAACTATCGATAGTCTCTAAGCATATGGCTGGACTTTTTCTTGTTATCTTTTTGGTCGATGTAGGAGTGCAAGTAGCAAGGAGCGTTTATCTGCTCAGCGAAGGGTAACTCTGGGGTCCTCTGTGGTCGTGGTTTGTAGTTGCCACGGTTCACATAATTACTTCGGTTGCCGTCCTGCCGATCGTCTCGCCTGTCGACATAACGATCGTCTTGTCGATCGGAATATCCTGCGGCTACCAGATTGCTGTCATCGTAACTCCGGTCTTTCCTTTTCTTACAACGATCCCTTCGACCGCCCGAATCGTGCTTCGGCTGATCGTCGTCTTCGTCATCGCTGCGTTGTCGTGGCCTTCGTACATTGTCTTCGCCATCAGCCCAGCTATTAGCGATTTCAATCAACTTGGTTATAGTCTTTGGCTTCTTGCACCCAAGTTCTTCTATGTAGGTCTCACGTCGGATGCCGTCGCTAAAGGCGTTGATTGCTCTGTCGACGGAAACATCTTTGGCGGCGTTCAGGAGTTTAGTGAATCTCCTGATGTATGCGCGCATCGACTCCTTCGGTTTCTGCTGGCAATGCCATAATTCTTCGATCCCAACAGGACTCTTGTATGTTGCTTGGAAGTTCGCGATGAAGGCGTCCACCAGGTCGTCCCATGACTTGATAGAACCCTTCGGCAGGCCTCTCAACCAGGCCCGTGCCGAATCTTTCAGGTAAAGTTGCAAACACTGCATCGATGCTATCTGATTTCCTTTGTGCAGGATAACGGTTTGTAGGTAATCGTCTATCCATGACCTCGGCTCCTGATGTCCATCGTACTTAGCGGCGTCGGTAGGGGTAGGTTTGAACTTCATGGGTGGCATCGTTTCACGAATCTTGTAGCTCAAGCAGTCATCTCCCCTCAACTCGCCGTCATATTCCTGGCTTTCTTCTGAAGCATCGCTGTCATACTCCTCCCTCGCGGTTCGCCGTCGTCTGGTGATGTCTACGAGAGCTTCTATTCTTGTAGACAGTGTTGGGCCTCCAAGAGCAGAGGTTTGTAGAACAGCAGCAAGTTTCCCTTAAGTGGATCACCCAAGGTTTATCGAACTCAGGGAGGAAGAGGTCAAAGATATCCCTCTCATGCAACCCTGCAACCACAAAGCAAGAAGTCTCTTGTGTCCCCAACACACCTAATAGGTGCACTAGTTCGGCGAAGAGATAGTGAAATACAGGTGGTATGAATATATAAGTAGTAGCAACGGTACCAGAAAAGTGCTTGCTGGCGTGTAGTTGGTGGTGGTGATATAGCAGGCAGTAGTAAACAACGGTAAACAAGCAGCGATAGCAGTATTTAGGAACAAGGCCTAGGGATTAGACTTTCACTAGTGGACACTCTCAACTTTGATCACATAACAGAATAAATAGATAGATGCTAGACTCTACACTCTTTTGTTGGATGATGAACACCACTAATTGCGTAGGATTACACGAACCCTCAATGTCGGAGTTAACAAGCTCCACAATATTCAATGTTCATATTTAAATAACCTTAGAGTGCATGAGATCAACACAACTAAACCAAGTACTAACATAGCATGCACACTGTCACCTTCACGCTACGAAAGGAGGCATAGATCACATCAATACCATCATAGCAATAGTTAACTTCGTAATCTACAAGAGATCACAATCATAGCCTACGCCAAGTACTACACGATGCACACACTGTCACCATTACACCGTGCGGGAATAAAACTACTTTAATAACATCACTAGAGTAGCACATAGTTGAATTGTGATACAAAACACATTGCAATCATAAAGAGATATAAATAAGCACTTCACTATGCCATTCATAACAGTGAATAAGTATTCTGTGAAATATAGCCTAAGAGACCCACACGGTGCACACACTGTCACCTTTACACACGTGGGACAAGAAGTCTCCGGAGATCACACAAGTAAAACTCACTTGACTAGCATAACGACATCTAGATTACGAGCATCATCATATGAATCTCAATCATGTAAGGCAGCTCATGAGATTATTGTATTGAAGTACATAGGAGAGAGATTAACCACATAGCTACCGGTACAGCCCCGAGCCTCGATGGAGAACTACTCCCTCCTCATGGGAGACAACGGCGTTGATGGAGATGGCGGTGGTGTCGATGGAGGAGCCTTCCGGGGGCACTGGCGTGCCGAGAACGAGACTCCTGTCCCCGGATCTTGGCTTCGCGATGGCGGCGGCTCGGAAGGTTTCTCGTACCGTGGCTTTTCCGTATCGAGGTTTTAGGTCGAGGCGATAGAGGCGGAGTCGGAGGGGCGAAGAGGCGGTGAGGGGGTAAGGCGGCGCGAGCCAACCCTAGGCCGCGCCGGCCACCCTCCAGGTGGGCCTGTGGCCCCCTCTGACTTTTCTCCGGTGCTCTGGAAGCTTCCTGGAATTATAAGATCTCCGGAGTTGATTTCGTCCGATTCCGAGAATATTTCCTTACTAGGATTTCTGAAACCAAAAACAGCAGAACTGGCCCTTCGGCGTCTCGTCAATAGGTTAGTTCCGGAAAACGCATAAATATGACATAAAATGTGCATAAAACATGTAGATATCATCAATAATGTGGCATGGAACATAAGAAATTATTGATACGTCGGAGACGTATCAGCATCCCCAAGCTTAGTTTATGCTCGTCAGGTAAACGATAACAAAGATAATTTGGAGTGACATGCCATCATAACCTTGATCATACTATTGTAAGCATATGTAGTGAATGCAGCGATCAAAACAATGTAAATGACATGAGTAAACAACTGAATCATAAAGCAAAGACTTTTCATGAATAGTACTTCAAGACAAGCATCAATAAGTCTTGCATAAGAGTTAACTCATAAAGCAATAATTCATAGTAGAAGTATTGAAGCAACACAAAGGAAGATTAAGTTTCAGCGGTTGCTTTCAACTTGTAACATGTATATCTCATGGATATTGTCAACGTAAAGTAATATAACAAGTGCAATATGCAAGTATGTAGGAATCAATGCACAGTTCACACAAGTGTTTGCTTCTTGAGATGGAGAGAAATAGGTGAATTGACTCAACATAAAAGTAAAAGAAAGGTCCTTCAAAGAGGAAAGAATCGATTGCTATATTTGTGCTAGAGCTTTGGTTTTGAAAACAAGAAACAATTTTGTCAACGGTAGTAATAAAGCATATGTATCATGTAAATTATATCTTACAAGTTGCAAGCCTCATGCATAGTATACTAATAGTGCCCGCACCTTGTCCTAATTAGCTTGGACCGGGATTATCGCAATGCACATGTTTTAACCAAGTATCACAAAGGGGTACCTCTATGCCGCCTGTACAAAGGTCTAAGGAGAAAGCTCGCATTGGATTTCTCGCTATTGATTATTCTCAACTTAGACATCCATACCGGGACAACATAGACAACAGATAATAGACTCCTCTTTTATGCATAAGCATGTAACAACAATTAATTTTCTCATATGAGATTGAGGATATATGTCCAAAACTGAAACTTCCACCATGGATCATGGCTTTAGTTAGCGGCCCAATGTTCTTCTCTAACAATATGCACGCTCTAACCATAAGGTGGTAGATCGCCCTTACTTCAGACAAGACGAACATGCATAGCAACTCACATGATATTCAACAATGAGTAGTTGATGGCGTCCCCAGAACATGGTTATCGCACAACGAGCAACTTAATAAGAGATAAAGTGCATAAGTACATATTCAATACCACAATAGTTTTTAAGCTATTTGTCCCATGAGCTATATATTGTAAAGGTGAAGAATGGAAATTTAAAGGTAGCACTCAAGCAATTTACTTTGGAATGGCTGAGAAATACCATGTAGTAGGTAGGTATGGTGGACACAAATGGCATAGTGGTTGGCTCAAGTATTTGGATGCATGAGAGGTATTCCCTCTCGATACAAGGTTTAGGCTAGCAAGGCTATTTGAAACAAACACAAGGATGAAGCGGTGCAGCAAAACTCACATAAAAGACATATTGAAAACATTATAAGACTCTACACCGTCTTCCTTGTTGTTCAAACTCAATACTAGAAATTATCTAGACCTTAGAGAGACCAAATATGCAAACTAAATTTTAGCATGCTCTATGTATTTCTTTATTAATAGGTGCAAAGTATATGATGCAAGAGCTTAAACATGAGCACAACAATTGCCAAGTATCACATTATCCAAGACATTATAGCAATTTACTACATGTATCATTTTCCAATTCCAACCATATAACAATTTAACGAAGAAGAAACTTCGCCATGAATATTATGAGTAAAGCCTAAGGACATACTTGTCCATATGCTACAGAGGAGCGTGTCTCTCTCCCACACAACGAATGCTAGGATCCATTTTATTCAAACAAAAAAAAAAAAACCGACGCTCCAAGTAAAGCACATAAGATGTGACGGAATAAAAATATAGTTTCAGGGGAGGAACCGATAATGTTGTCGATGAAGAAGGGGATGCCTTGGGCATCCCCAAGCTTAGACGCTTGAGTCTTCTTGATATATGCAGGGGTGAACACCGGGGCATCCCCAAGCTTAGAGCTTTCACTCTTCTTGATCACATTGTATCATCCTCCTCTCTTGACCCTTAAAAACTTCCTCCACACCAAACTCGAAACAACTCATTAGAGGGTTAGTGCATAATCAAAAATTCACATGTTCATAGGTGACACAATCATTATTAACACTTCTGGACATTGCCCAAAGCTTCTGAAAGTTAATGGAACAAAGAAATCCATCCCACATAGCAAAAGAGGCAATGCGAAATAAAAGGCAGAATCTGTCAAAACAGAACAGTCCGTAAAGACGAATTTTATTGAGGCACCAGACTTGCTCAAATGAAAATGCTCAAATTGAATGAAAGTTACGTACATATCTGAGGATCACTCACGTAAATTGGCATAATTTTGTGAGTTACCTACAGAGAATTTTGCCCAGATTCGTGACAGCAAAGAAATCTGTTTCTGCGCAGTAATCCAAATCTAGTATGAACCTTACTATCAACGACTTTACTTGGCACAACAAAACACAAAACTAAGATAAGGAGAGGTTGCTACAGTAGTAAACAACTTCCAAGAAACAAATATAAAACAAATTACTGTAGCAAAATAAACATATGGGTTATCTCCCAAAAGTTCTTTCTTTATAGCCATTAAGATGGGCTCAGCAGTTTTAATGATGCACTCGCAAGAAATAGTAGTTGAAGCAAAAGAGAGCATCAAGAAGCAAATTCAAAACAAATTTAAGTCTAACATGCTTCCTATGCATATGAATCTTGTGAATAAACAAGTTCATGAAGAGCAAAGTGACAAGCATAGGAAGATAAAACAAGTGTAGCTTCAAAAATTTCAGCACATAGAGAGGCGTTTTAGTAACATGAAAATTTCTACAACCATATTTTCCTCTCTCATAAAGATTTTCAGTAGTATCATGAGCAAACTCAACAATATAACTATCACATAAAGCATTCTTATCATGAGTCTCATGCATAAAATTATTACTCTTCACATAAGCATAGTCAATTTTATTAGTTGTAGTGGGAGCAAATTCAACAAAGTGGCTATCATCAAATATAGGAGGCATATTGTAACCATAATCAAATTCATCCTCCATAACAGGCGGCACCAAAAGACCACTATCATTATAATCATCATAAATAGGAGGCAAAGTATCATCAAAGTAAATTTTCTCCTCAATGCTTGGGGGACTAAAAAGATCATGCTCATCAAAAACAGCTTCCCCAAGCTTAGAATTTTCCATAGCATTAGCAACAATAGTGTTCAAAGCATTCATATTAATAACATTCCCATTAGCATG
Source organism: Lolium multiflorum (assembly GCA_030979885.1). Lineage (NCBI taxonomy): Eukaryota > Viridiplantae > Streptophyta > Magnoliopsida > Poales > Poaceae > Lolium > Lolium multiflorum. The sequence goes on along the minus strand of CM061752.1, from coordinate 64,843,249 downwards.
TATATAAAGTTCCATGGGTTTTTTAATTCTCTCTTCAAACACATCATGTCCTAATTCAAGATAAAGTTCATAAAGTTCTCTCATATTTTTGTTGTTTTCCATTATGCCTAACTAGTGTAAACAAGAAACAAAAAGATGCAATTGCGGATCTAAAGGAAATAGCTTCGAGCACAAACACAATGGCGCCGTACTTTACAGAAGTATGAGTGCCTTTTACCTTTCCTCCCCGGCAACGGCGCCTAAAAGTGCTTGATGTCTACGGGAGCTTCTATTCTTGTAGATGTTGGGCCTCCAAGAGCAGAGGTTTGTAGAACAAGTTTCCTTAAGTGGATCACCCAAGGTTTATCGAACTCGGGAGGAAGAGGTCAAAGATATCCCTCTCATGCAACCCTGCAACCACAAAGCAAGAAGTCTCTTGTGTCCCCAACACACCTAATAGGTGCACTAGTTCGGCGAATAGTGAAATACAGGTGGTATGAATATATAAGTAGTAGCAACGGTACCAGAAAAGTGCTTGCTGGCGTGTAGTTGGTGGTGGTGATATAGCAGACAGTAGTAAAACAGTAAAACAGTAAACAAGCAGCGATAGCAGTATTTAGGAACAAGGCCTAGGGATTAGACTTTCACTAGTGGACACTCTCAACTTTGATCACATAACAGAATAAATAGATAGATGCTAGACTCTACACTCTTTTGTTGGATGATGAACACCACTAATTGCGTAGGATTACACGAACCCTCAATGCCGGAGTTAACAAGCTCCACAATATTCAATGTTCATATTTAAATAACCTTAGAGTGCATGACAGATCAACACAACTAAACCAAGTACTAACATAGCATGCACACTGTCACCTTCACGCTACGAAAGGAGGCATAGATCACATCAATACCATCATAGCAATAGTTAACTTCGTAATCTACAAGAGATCACAATCATAGCCTACGCCAAGTACTAACACGGATGCACACACTGTCACCATTACACCGTGCAGGAGGAATAAAACTACTTTAATAACATCACTAGAGTAGCACATAGTTGAATTGTGATACAAAACACATTGCAATCATAAAGAGATATAAATAAGCACTTCACTATGCCATTCATAACAGTGAATAAGTATTCTGTGAAATATAGCCTAAGAGACCCACACGGTGCACACACTTTACACACGTGGGACAAGGAGTCTCCGGAGATCACATAAGTAAAACTCACTTGACTAGCATAATGATATCTAGATTACAAGCATCATCATATGAATCTCAATCATGTAAGGCAGCTCATGAGATTATTGTATTGAAGTACATAGGAGAGAGATTAACCACATAGCTACCGGTACAGCCCGAGCCTCGATGGAAAACTACTCCCTCCTCATGGGAGACAACAGCGTTGATGGAGATGGCGGTGGTGTCGATGGAGGAGCCTTCCGGGGCACTTCCCCGTCCCGGCGGCGTGCCGGAACAGAGACTCTTGTCCCCCAGATCTTGGCTTCGCGATGGCGGCGGCTCTGGAAGGTTTCTCGTACCGTGGCTTTTCCGTATCGAGGTTTTAGGTCAGGGACCTTTATACAGGCGAAGAGGCGGAGTCGGAGGGGCGAAGGGCGGTGAGGGGGTAAGGCGGCGCGAGCCAACCCTAGGCGCCGCCACCCCTCCAGTGGGCTGTGGCCCCCCTACTTTTCTCCGGTGCTCGGAAGCTTCCCGGAATATAAGATCTCCGGAGTTGATTTCGTCCGATTCCGAGAATATTTCCTTACTAGGATTTCGAAACCAAAAACAGCAGAAAAGAACTGGCCCTTCGGCGTCTCGTCAATAGGTTAGTTCCGGAAAACGCATAAATATGACATAAAATGTGCATAAAACATGTAGATATCATCAATAATGTGGCATGGAACATAAGAAATTATTGATACGTTAGAGACGTATCATCTGGCTCTATCGATTCGACTCTGGGTGATTTCGTCTCGGGTGTCTCTCGAACGGTGCTTCGAGCCACTGGCTTGGAGTGTAGTTTTTTTCCTTCCGTGGAACCAGGTTGTCTCCTAGGATTGCGAGGCTTTCCAGGGCGCCTCGATGAGCTTGAGTCATAGGACCTTCGGGTCGTTGATTGATGAGGTATGCCGCGAGGTTGGCGGTTGCTCCTTCAACGATTTTTGGCCTTAGCATGCCCGCAGTGTCCGTAGTCATGAAGGATCTGGACAGGTTTGAGGTTATTTCTCTAGCATCGTCTTCCGAAAGCCTGGACAGCCCTTATTGATGCTTCCCTGCACCTTGGCTGCTTCGGGACGCACTTCCTCGCGAGCCCCTTCTTCGCTCACTGGATTGTTCTGCCGCGAACATGCGTCTTTCGAGGGTGGCCTGCTCATTCGATAGACGCTCCCGATTTTTCTACAAGATGGAATGGTAGGCATTGAGGGTTCCAACCGAAGTACCGGCGGGAAGCGGGGTGTTATTAAGCATGGCTGCCCTGGCTGCTGCCCATTCTTCCTCTGCGATGGTGTAATCACTATTATTGTTACTGGCGCTGTTTTCAAAGCTGTGTCGCCGGCTGGAGCGCGGGGTGTGATCTCCTCCTCCTCCCGTTCCTTGCGTTTCCTGTGTTATTGGCAGCATAGACTTGGTGGTGTGCTATTTTCCAGGTAACCTCCTTGACGATGCTGTCGACACTGTCCTCTCCCGATGAATGCTGAGCACTGCAGATGAACGGCGTGTCACTCGATCCCAACCCGTGCCTGGTGTCGCAGTTCAGGCAGTAGTACGAAGTCATCTTTGACGGTACGGGGTTATCAGATCCGACCGACATTGAGGACGTCGATCGAGGAGTCGATGGCGGGGATGAATCCATCGAGTCCATCAGCCCTACCGAGAGGTCGACCGATGACGACACGGTTGACCTTGCAGCCGATGGGAGCGATTTCCTTGCTGGTCCGGGGGCGTATGGTTCCAGCAGACAGAGGACTCCTTCCGCGTTGACGTTGTAGTGGATGCTCCCGAATGTCATCTCCATGTTTCCTTGTAGATCCGAAAAGGTTGGGCGAGAAGAGTCGCTGTGCGGGGTGAACTCATAAGAGCCGAATCAGATCGGATTTCCCAAGGTTGGTGATGACGAAGACGTCGACGAAGCTGTCGACGACATGGTTGGATCTGCCGATGACGGATCTTGTGCCAACAGGGTTCCCACAGATGGCACCAATTGTTGAGGGTACTCCTCGGCAATGCCCTCCGATTGGGGCTTAGGGTGTTGGAATCATGTAGGCTGACACGAGACATCGGTTAACAGACAAGCGGGGAGAGCGATTTACCCAGGTTCGGGGCCCTCGATGAGGTAAAACCTTACGTCCTGCCTGTCTGATCTTGATTATGAAAATATCGGGTTACAATGGGGTGTCGAAGGTTTTGGTTGTGATCTCGTCGAGAGGCTAAGTGCTATGAAACCCTAGCTCTAGACTTTTGGTGGCTAAAGTTGCTAAGATTGATTGTGTCCCTCGGCAGCCCCTCTCGTGGCCCTTATATAGGGGGCTAGGTCTCAAGAGATCTGTCCGGGTACGATTAGGTTACAAAAGCCCTAGATCTAAACTTTCCTTGTTCGGTTCCTCTTCGTCTTGTCCTACAAGGAACCTTCTTCGGCACCACCGTAGTGGCCCACCTTGCCATCGGATGTCTTCATGGGCCTCCAGTTGGGTTGTATAGGATAGGGCAATAATAGTTACCCGAAGGGTAATGCCCACGTTAATGGACAAGACCGGGTTCGCACCGCTGAAGGTAAAGGCATGCCTATTAGTCATATTGGTAATTCAATTTTGCGTACCCCTCATGGCTCTTTTGATCTTAACAACATCCTTCATGTCCCTAATGCATCCAAAAATCTTTTATCTATGCATAAGTTCACTCTTGATAATCATGTCTTTATTGAGTTTCACCCTTTCTTCTTCTTAATCAAGGACCAGGAAACTCAAAGAATTATGTTTAGGGGCCCCTGCTATGGTGGTCTCTATCCCTTGGTGCCTATGTTTCATGAGACCTCCAAGCTTGCTTTCGCCGCAATAAAGCCGTCATCCTCTACATGGCATCGTCGTTTAGGTCATCCATCTTCCTTTGTGGTTCAACAAGTTCTTAGGAAAAATAAAATACTTACACCCATGAGAGTACCCCATATATTTGTGATTCTTGTCAGTTAGCTAAGAGTCATCAGTTGCCATATCCTGTATCTACTAGTGTCTCCACTGCTCCTCTAGAACAAGTATTATCTGATGTATGGGGCCCTGCTCCCCTTTTTGTGGGAAAACATGCATACTATGTAAGCTTTATCGATGATTTTAGTAAATTTACATGGATCTATTTGCTCAAGAAGCGTTCTGATGTTTATCAAGCTTTCCTTAATTACCAACAGTTTGTTGAGCGCAAGTTTGATAGAAAAATAGTTACTATGCAAACCGATTGGGTGGTGAATATGAGAAACTAAATAAATTCTTTCAGCAAGTTGGCATTACACATCATGTTTCCTGTCCTCATGCACATCAACAAAATGGCTCAGCTGAAAGAAAATATCGTCATATTGTTGAAGTTGGTCTTGCTTTGCTTGCAAATGCATCTATGCCTTTTAAATTTTGGGAAAGCTTTTCTCACTTCCATTTTTCTCATCAATTTACTTCCTAGTAAAGTCCTAAATTTTGAGACTCCTACATAACGTCTTCTTCATGTTACACCAAATTATGATGCCCTCAGAGTCTTTGGTTGTGCTTGCTGGCCTAATCTTCGCCCTATAATAAACGCAAACCTGCTTTCCGCTCCAAGCAATGTGTTTTTCTTGGTTACAGTCCGCTTCACAAAGGAGTCAAGTGTCTAGATGTGTCCACTGGACGTATATACATTTCCCGTGAAGTTGTCTTTGATGAAAATGTGTTTCCTTTTGCCTCTCTACATCCCAATGCCGGTGCACTTCTCAAAAAGGAAATCTCGCTTCTTCCATCATCCATTGATTCATCATCATCACATGAGGGTGCACGTATATTTGATAACCATATTTCTACTATTGTGCCTATTGATCATGTGCTACCGGATGAGGAAGGTGCTGCTCGAAATTCTACAGAAAATGGAGTTGAAAATCACTCAGAAATTGATGTTGAAGTTCCGCCATAAAATGACGAAACTGGCGCAGAAACTGATGCCGAGGAACATTCCCTGACACGCTCGGATCCCGAGGAGGATTCTCCCGTCTCCGGCGTGGACGCTAGTGCCAGGCGGTCCCCGCCCGCGCTGGCCACGCGCCCGCGCCCTCTGTCGGCTCGCCATCTGGCGCCTCGCCTGCCGCGACGGAGCGGTTCCCGCCCCTGTCTCCGTCAGCGCGTGGTCGACACACACCTCCGGCCAGCCCCGTCTCGCCACCTGATGATGTCAACCCTGAGCACCGGTCCCCTCTGCATGATTCCCTTGTCCTGTCTGCCAGGGAATCTGGGGCAGGATCTGGATCCTCTATGGCTGCATCTAGTGGGGAGACTACTACTTCTGAAAATTCTGATGATTCAAGCACCAGTATTGCTGCACCACCACCGCCCCCACCTCCTGAACCACGAACTCATCTTCAGAAAGGTATAAGAAATCCCAAAAAGTATACTGATGGAACTGTTAGATATGGCATGTTGTCTTCTATATGTGAGCCCTGCACTCTTGTGGAAGCTCTCAATGATCCAAATTTGCGACAAGCAATGCAGTATGAATATGATGCTTTGATTGACAACAAGACCTGGCACCTTGTTCTTCCAAGTAAAAACAAAAATTTAATTGACTGCAAATGAGTGTATAGTATTAAGAAAAAGGCACATGGTACTATTGACATATATAAAGCACGTCTTGTTCCAAAAGGTTTTAAACAAAGGTATGGTATTGATTATGAAGATACTTTCAGTCCTGTAGTTAAAATTGCTACTATCAGAACTGTTCTATCTATATATCTGTCTCTCGTGGATGGAGTCTACGGCAGCTAGATGTCAAGAACGCGTTTCTTCATGGTGTTCTGGAAAAAGAAGTTTATATGAAACAAGCTCGAGGGTTTTGAAAGTTCTTCTGTACCACACTATATATGCAAACTTGACAAGGCACTTTATGGGTTGAAACAAGCACCTCGAGCATGGTATTCAAGGCTTAGTTCCAAGTTATGTGCTCTTGGGTTTGTTCCTTCAAAGGCCGATACTTCACTGTTTCTTTACAACAAGTCAGGTATCATTATATATATGCTTATTTATGTTGATGACATCATAGTAACAAGTTTCTCAGATCATGCCATTACATCTTTGCTTCGAGATTTAAATGAGAACTTTGCCATACAGGATCTAGGGGATCTACATTATTTTCTTGGTATTGAAGTAAAAAAGAACTCCCAATGGTTTTATTTTGTCACAAGAGAAATATGCAAATGATTTGGTTGCAAAAGTTGGAATGAATGGATGTAAGGCTACACCTACACCTCTAACTTCTACAGAAAAGTTGTCTCTTTATGATGATACACCTCTAGGTCCTGAAGATAGTACACAATATAGAAGTATCATTGGAGCTTTGCAATATTTGACCTTGACACATCCGGATTTGTCTTTCTCAGTTAATAAGGTCCGTCAGTTTCTTCATGCTCCAACTACAGATCATTGGACAACAGTTAAGCGTATACTTAGATATGTTTTTGATACATTGAAAGTTAGAACTACATTTGCAAGGTCTTCTTCCACATTTCTCAATGCCTTCTCAGATGCAGATTGGGCAGGTTCTCTTGATGATAGGAGATCAACATGTGGTTTTGCTATACTTGTTGGACCAAACTTAGTCTCTTGGAGTGCCAGAAAGCAAGCCACTGTGTCTAGATCAAGTACTGAAGCTGAATATAAGGCATTGGGAAATGCTATTGCTGAGTTAATTAGGGTTGAAGCTCTTCTTGCTGAACTTGGAGTGAAGTTAAGAGAAAAACCATGTCTTTGGTGTGACAACTTAGGTGCTACCTACTTGTCTATCAATCCAGTGTTTCATGCTCGAACAAAATACATTGAGATTGATTTTCATTTTGTAAGAGAGAGAGTTGCTAAAAATCTCTTAGATATCACGTTTATTTCTAGTAAAGATCAGGTTGCTGATGGTTTCATCAAAGCTCTTCCTATTAGAAGGTTATATGAGTTTAAGCGTAATCTCAACCTTTCAAAAGGTTTAGATTAAGGGGGAGTGTTAGATGTTAAATTTGTATACCGTATGGCCTTGTATACGGATAGTTATCATGTACTATATGGCTTTAATGCCCCACTATATAACACGCAACCGTATCTAGCTCCACGGTACGTTCCTCCAAACTACATCCAATGCGCCTTATTTCTTAAAAGAGGTAGTACAAGTTAAGTTGAAACTGTTTTTTTTTTAGTTGTAAGTAAGGTTGCAACTAAGAAAAATGTTACAGGCCGTTATATTTGCTTTATTTTCCGTGCTAGTCATGAGTTGCAACTTATGAGATATGATTATATCATGTGGCTCAGAACAAAATTAATTCTCAGCGGAATGAGAAATAGTCACACTATTGAAAAAATATTAACAACTACAATATTATATAGATATCATATGGAAATTATTTTAATGAGGCATCTAACATTATTATTTTGTTATATATATTAATAATGTTTTCTCCAAACTTGGTGAAACGTTACGTTGTTTGAATTTACAAAAGTACAAGTTTATTTATTGGAACGATGGTACTCTCAATTCTAAGTAATGAATAAAGTGTCATGTTTTGTTGTGTGTTTGTAATCGAAATTTACTCTAAATATATGAAGTTTTTTATATGAGATTAGTCTTATTAAAACGTGTTTTCGATACGAATCCACGGATTCTAAATATTTATAATATTGCGTATAATCAACATTTTACTGTACTGCTTTATTGATAAAAGTATAACAGAGGTATAGTAGCGCTAAACTTGATGCACAGGGACCATAATACCGATACGTATAGGACGCATGGCACAAGTGTGTCTTTGGGAACAGCGAGCACATACTCCAAGCCGGGCGCGGGCGCAGCCGCTGCTTTCGACGCGACGGCGACCACCGCTGGCACGGCCCGCGATATTAATTCCTTCATCGGCGACCTCGCCGAGGCTTCCCTTCCCCAGTTCCCCCGCCCCACCCTCTTCCGTTCAATAAAAATACCGCCTTTCTGTAGCCTACGCACTGCGCCACGCCACTGTTGCTGACCGTAGCCTACCGCCTACCTCTGCACATCTTTTTTAACTCCTTTTTTACAATGCTAGCACACTCGTTCCACTGCTCCGTTTGGTAAAAACGCCGTTGCTCAGGTGGAGTTAAACTCTTGTGTAGTGGAGGAAGGAAGGTTTTTAATGCCGGAGCACGCACGCCGTCGTCCCGATAACTTTTCCTGCGCGTGCTAGCGGTGCTGCGGCCGTCCCGTCAGTGCCGACCTCTCTCCCTTTTATGGCGCGTGGAGCTCGAATGTCTCGCCGCCTGTCCCGGTGATCCCGTCATGCCGTCCTGTCCGCATTGATGCATGCTAGCTAGGTCTGCTACTACTACTGGAGTATACTAGTACTACTTCCCGTTGAGACGGCGGCGGTACGGCCGTCTCCATCGAGTATCCTGCCCGCTTGATCGCGAGGAGGCTGGGTTGTCTTCTTGTGTGAGTGCCGCTCCCGCCGGCCGCGTCCGGCGCGATGTTGGAGGTGTTGGAAGTGCCGTCGACGGTGGTCGGTAAGAACCCCGGTGGCGGCGGCGGGCGTGGCGGCCACGGACGCCCGGGCGGGCCGCGGAAGCAGCCGCTGCAAAGTAGTTTGGCGCAGCCCAAGGCAGCAGCGGAGGCGCGGCCGCCGAAGGCAGGAGGCAAGAAGTGCAATTCCGGGGCCAGCGCCCCGCGGCGCGGCGAGCTGGCGCGGAGCAAGGAGGTGGCGGCAGTGGAGCGGGTGCAGGCCTCGCGCGGCGCCTGCATTGTCGCGGCACCGGAGCCGCCGCCGCCGGTGTCGAGCAGCAAGGGGCTGGAGCTCTGCCGGCGCCCCGGGTTCGGCACGGTGGGCGCGCGCTGCGTGGTCAAGGCCAACCACTTCCTCGCGGAGGTCGCCGACAAGGACCTCATCCAGTACGACGTAAGTCGCCACCAATCCCTCGCCCTCCCTCTCCAAGCACGGTGTGGTGACAATGAAACCCGTCCCGCAGGTCAAGATCACGCCGGAGTCGAGGTCCCGGAGCGTCAACCGGGCCGTCGTGGCCGAGCTGGTCCGCCTCTACCGCGCGTCCGACCTCGGCATGCGCCTCCCGGCCTACGATGGCCGCAGCAACCTCTACACCGCCGGCCGCCTCCCCTTCGACGCCCGAGAGTTCGTCCTGCGCCTCGCCGTCGACGACGACGGCGGCTCCGACGCCACCGCCCGGTACGAACATTCCTGCCTACACAATCGACCCATCCGTACACAGCTACATTGTCCGCGGCGTCTCTTTTGATGAGTAATATGGTTCGCCTGCACCTGCAGGGAGAGGGAGTACAAGGTGGCCATCAAATTCGCGGCCCGTGCCGACCTGCACCACCTCCGGCAGTTCATCGCGGGGCGGCAGCCGGACGCGCCACAGGAGGCCCTGCAGGTCCTTGACGTCGTGCTGCGGGAAGTCGCCAATCAGAGGTGGGTAAATGGAAACTGTGATGCATTGCGTGTTTCATTACTTCTTCAGGGAGGTGGTGGGTAATGGCTTCTTGACAATTGGTTAAGGTACCTCGCTGTAAGACGGTCCTTCTATTCGCCGGACATTCGGGCGCCGCAGAGGCTTGGCGACGGCTTGCAGTCGTGGTTTGGCTTCTACCAAAGCATCCGGCCGACGCAAATGGGATTGTCACTGAACATTGGTGAGCTATAATGCTATATACCTCGGTTGGCCCAACATTACCTGTTTCTTGATGATGATCCAAGTGATTGAGTTCTTCTGTGTCCTGAGCTTACTGTCCTGGTGCCCGTTTCAGACATGTCGTCCACGGCGTTTATCGAGCCGCTGCCAGTGATAGATTTCGTCGCGCAGTTCCTGGGGAAGGATGTCATGTCAAGGCGGTTGTCGGATGCTAACCGTATCAAGGTTACACTTATGTGCTATCCAAACCAGTGATATCTATCTACTTACATAGGCAAATGCCATGTCACAATTGCTACTTGTTTGTTTGGTTCTGAACCGGAGGTTTGTCTGTACTTCATACTGCAAGCTCCATGGGATTGATTAGTTTATATGGTTGCATTTCATGTAAAGCAGATTAAGAAAGCTCTACGAGATTTGAAGATCGAAATCACTCACCGAGGAAGTTTAAGGCGGAAGTACCGTGTATTTGGCTTGACAGCGCAACCAACTCATGAACTAGTGTATGTTTTGGAATCTTTCTTGTCATTCTTGTGTTTCAGCTTTTGCCTTCCTTTTCCTTTTCCAAGTAACTAGGGGTTGTCAGTTTTAATCTCATAATTGACTTGTTTGGGATACATGCTATGCAAAATTCAGTATATCTTAATTAAGTTTATTCCAAGATGATTTATTCGTTTGCAACGTTGGCAACTGAAATTTTTGCGTAGTAGTATTAAATATTGGAAGAAAAATCATTCAACAAGCATACACTTGTCATGATAGATGGGTGATTAATTTTTCTTAGCAACTTCAGCAGTGAAGTGGTTGATGCATTAAACTCAAACATGTTGAAAAAACACAGTAGTGGTTCTTGTGCTAATATTTCTGTGTGTGGTTTGCTCCTTTTTCAGTTTCCCAATCGACGATGAAATGAAATCAGTTGTAGAGTATTTCAAGGAAATGTATGGGTTTACCATAAAGCAACCACATCTTCCCTGCCTTCTTGTAGGAAACCCAAAGAAGCCAAATTATCTACCAATGGAGGTCAGTAGCTAACGTTCTTTAGTCTCGTGCTGTCACAACTTCTTTATCAGCTTATTTTCCAGTACAATACAACATACTTTTGCTACAGATGAATCCTGCGTGACATGAGCTCCTTATTGACAGGCCTGCAAGATTGTCGAAGGTCAGAGGTATAAGAAGAGGTTGAATGAAAAGCAGATAACATCATTACTGAAAGTTACATGCCAAAGGCCTAGAGAGAAGGAAATGGATATTCGACGGGTATGGAGTGTTTCCTGCTATACTCAAAAGTGAATAAACCCGCAATATTTTGCAGAGACCGTTCATAAGTTTTCTGATGCTAACTTGCCAAGTATGTTCTCATTGAACAATGCCTGCATACTGCACTGAGGAATATTGCTTGGTTCGTTGACACACTTTGCGACATAAGTGACATCTATGTATACTTTTTTACTGTCACAGCTGTAGGTGCCATGGCACACTATCTTTCCAGCCTGCCCCACCTTTCATAGGATTTATACTTTTGCTGAAATTCGCTCTACCTTTTTTTAGCTTGCCACAGTTTAGCAGGAAAAGTTTGGCAAAACCAGGTTGCAAACCAAACATACCTGCACTTCCTTTTTCCTCGTGCCACAGCATAATTCAATCAAAGCCAGATATAAAATAAATAATTTTTATTGCTCACTACCTCCGTCAAATATTACAAGATGTTATTACAAAAAATATACTCCTATATTGGTTGTAATAACATCTTACACTATTGGGACAGAGGGAACACTATATTCTTCTTGTTTTATTACATAATCCTGAGTGACATATAGATACATAAACTGGTTCCAACAAAACTGCCTAAAAGACTAAAAGCGACTGTTTTCAGACCGTTCACCAAAATGAATATGATCAAGATCCCTATGCGAAGGAATTTGGGATAAACATAAGTGACAAACTCACCTGTGTTGAAGCACGAGTTCTGCCTGCACCCTGGGTAAGATCAATGATATTTTCCAATTTACTGTTACCAGCTATTCTCTGCTTATCCCTGACTTCTTTTTTTGTGCGAGAGAAGCTAAAATACCATGACACTGGAAAAGAGAAGGAGTGCTTACCTCGTGATGGTCAATGGGACATGAAAAACAAGGTCAGTATCCAGTTTTCTGAACTTGTCACCTCTCATTTGTAGAACAGTTACTGTTGAGCAGGTCTAGGAGGGGATGGTGTCTTCAACACTGATTTTTTTTTTTGTTTGCAGAAAGTTGTCAATGGGTGCACTGTGAATTATTGGGCATGCATTAACTTCTCAAGCAGTATTCGAGAAAGCACTGCCAGCGGATTTTGCCAGGAGTTGGCACAAACGTGTAAAATCTTTGGCATGGTATATCTCTCATTTATGCTAGTGTTATGTAGATACTTGCTTTATTGAGTTACAGTGTAGCTATCTTTTTTCAAGTAATTGTTGGATGATGCGTCTTGTGTATTGCAGGAGTTCAACAGTGAGCCTGCTATACCGATATATTCCGGTAGACCAGATCATGCAGTACAGGCACTTAAGCATGTATACAAAGCTGCACTGAACAAACTCAAGGGAAAGGAGCTTGAACTTCTTTTGGTAATCCTCCCTGACAACAATGGCCCATTGTACGGTGAGGCTGCACTCTCACTTGCTCCTTCTGATATTTTATGTCGCATATATATTTTTTACTCCTTTTGCTAAATCTACTTTTTTGCATACGTATTTCCTTGTTTTCTCATACGTACGCACTGTATTTTTCAGGAGACATAAAACGCATATGTGAAACTGAGTTGGGATTAATATCACAATGCTGCTTGACAAAGCATGTATTTAAGATCTGCAACCGATACTTGGCAAATGTCTCACTCAAAATCAATGTTAAGGTAGTTATTAACTAGTCCTCTTGTTCACTCAGATTACACGGTCATAAAGATAATCTCTGCCAATACAGATAATGTGATACTCTCATGTTTAACAATCTGTGAAATCAGATGGGGGGAAGAAATACTGTACTCCTGGATGCTGTAAGTCGAAGGATTCCGTTGGTTAGTGATATACCGACAATAATATTTGGTGCGGATGTAACACATCCTGAAACCAGAGAAGATACCAGTCCATCGATTGCTGCAGTAAGATTAAGCGTTACTGTGCTGCTTCGTCAACAAGTTTCCATAAGATTTTCCTCTAATAGGATGCTTCCAGGTTGTTGCTTCTCAAGACTGGCCAGAAGTTACAAAGTATGCCGGATTGGTGTGTGCTCAACCTCATCGGCAAGAGCTCATCCAGGACTTGTACAAAACATGGCATGATCCTCAGAGAGGCACTGTAACAGGAGGCATGATCAGGTATGTCTTATGCATCTGATGTGCAATTGTGCCATGATTCACTCTTAATAACACATCATTAAACAAAATACACAACTTCACTTGAGACGCCAAACAAGTACAAAACAATGTATGCATTTGATTATCTGTCACAACTGCCATGCTTCGAATGAGTTTGACAAAGTTCATTTTTCTTTGTGTAACTTAATACAGGGAGCTTCTAATTTCCTTCAGGAAGGCTACAGGGCAGAAGCCATTAAGAATAATCTTCTACAGGTACTTCACTGTGCATGTTGGATATCGCTTGCTGAATATGAAGGCTTGCTAATGCTACTGATTTTTTGTTATATTGAAGTTCAGATAATATCGAAACGCAAGGCTTTTGCGTTTTCGCGAAAAAAAAAAGATAATTGTTTTTGTGTTGTAGTTTACTTCAGGGAATTAAAAAAATTCTTGTCTCCAGGGATGGTGTAAGTGCAGGACAGTTTCATCAAGTATTACTTTATGAGTTAGATGCTATCCGCAAGGTTGCCAACTGATGCTATACCTTTTATTTGGACTTCCTTAGAAGTTAAAATATCCTAATTAACCCTTTCAACATTTTCAGGCTTGTGCATCTTTAGAACCAAATTACCAACCTCCAGTAACGTTTGTGATAGTCCAGAAGCGCCACCATACGAAACTATTTGCAGACAATCACAACGACAGAAGTAGCATCGACAAGAGCGGAAATATTCTGCCTGGTATCTGTCATGGCATTTCCATCTTCAAGATATTGTGGATCCCTGTATTAATTTACCTTTTCTTTGCCCTAATAAATTTCTGAAATGTGGTGGTTCCTCCTAAAATAGGTACTGTCGTTGATTCGAAGATATGCCATCCCACACAGTTTGACTTCTACCTCTGCAGTCATGCTGGAATTCAGGTACAGAGGCGTGGGATTAAATTTTGAAAGGAATGCATTGATTTGCATGAATGTACAAGATACCTGTTCTTGGGCCAGAGGACATCTGTGTACAATATTTGTATAATCAGTTGTTAACACTGAGATTATATGTGTGACATTACCAGGGTACTAGTAAGCCAGCACATTATCATGTTCTCTGGGACGAGAACAATTTCACGGCAGACGAAATGCAGACTTTGACAAACAACCTTTGCTACACGTATGTAGTGTTGCCATCCTTTAACTGACCTTTCAAAACCAAAATAGTTTAATGTTCAACTTGAACAATATCCTTACTAGCTTTGTGATCACTTTTGCAGGTATGCGCGTTGCACACGATCTGTTTCTGTTGGTAATTTCTTTCTTCTTGCGCTCTTACTGAAAACATTTCCTGTTTTGATGTACTCTCTCACTTCCGTAATTCTTGTCATGGTTTAGTTCAATTATGAAACTGATGGAGTAATGATTTAGTGACAAATCTGAACTTTGGTCTTCCATCCGTTGTTCTGTTTGAGCAGTGCCGCCTGTCTATTATGCTCATCTTGCTGCATTCCGGGCTCGTTTCTACATGGACCAAGATATGCCAGAAAACCGCTCAGTGAAGAATGCCAACGGGACGAATGTAAGTGCCATGAAGACTATGCCAGCGGTGAAAGAGAAGGTGAAGAGGGTGATGTTCTACTGCTGACAAGGATAAACAAAATTTGTAGCCGACATGTCATACCTAACACTAGAAATTAGAGGTTTATATTAGATAATGTAGGAGCGCAAAAGTGAATGGCTAGGTACTTTGTCCAGTAACAACTTGGACGATGTTTTGTTGAGGGATCAGAATCCTCTGTTATATGTATAGTTCATAGATTGGTAACATCAGGCTGTAAAATGTGCAGAAATATGGTTCTGAAGCGTACTCTTCTGAACTTAGCAGGAAGCTTTGTTTTATTTGGGCATGCATGGAACACATGAATCTTATATAAGGCCGTAAAACTAATGCAATAATCATGCAAAGATACTGACCAAAACTGCAATAAATTGTCTAGTCAAGTTAAAAAATGACATGGGGCTAGGTATAATATATTTATGGAAGAAGATTTTCTGCAAAATTGTAATATAGTAATCAAGAGAAACGGTCCCATATCTACCGAACGGTACAGACCAAACAGCTACATATACTCTGAGCAAACAGCTAGAGATACTCCCACGGTGAAGTCAAAATATGCTACAACAACAGAAGAACATGCCACCTTATTTTTTCTTATCACTTTGCTGCCTTCCCTAGCAGCTCCCCATGGCAGGCCTAAGCAAGCAACATTTGGTTCCTTTAAAAACCTGTACTAACAAAATTTCTTGGAGGGGAACTTATTGAGACTGCTGGCCAGATTTTTCAGAGGCAGTACTCTCGGGTTCTTGCGACGGTTTGATGACTGCACCGTTTGTGGGAGTAGCACCATTTCCGTTAAGGGAACCATTTCCTGTCCCAACAACTTGAGCTGTTGTTTCAATTGTCTCTGCTTTCAGCGTTTGTTCCCTCTCGAGATCTTCCTTTGCCAGGGAAGAGAACTGTGAGTCAAGGGACTTCACAGCGCCCAACCACGCAAGAACAATCACGAGCAATATTCCTCCAAGGTATGGCGTTGAATTCGCAAGTGATCCAAATGACAGGATCATGAACTGTTGGATCAAGGCGCCTCCAGATTTCCCCAGTGGGTTGCATACCACATCAATTGCTGCCTTACCTTTGACCTACAATCACGACAATAAAAAAAAGTTACTCAATATCTACCGAGAACTTTACAGATGTCAAATATTTGTGATAAAGCATCAAGGCCTGTGCATAACATATATATTTACAACAGTTATATCAATCATAAATTATCTTATACTCCGTACGAAGCATAATTGTTAATTAACATGTGTAACGATTTTAGGGTGAAACATTTAATCAGACTCAGTTGAACGATAAATTTTCGCACAACAACTCAACATACTTTCAATCATTTTAACATTACAATTACAGAATTAATCAGACCATTAAAAAAGATTTAATCAGACCCAGTTGAACTATAAATTTGCGCCTGTATATTTTATCCTAAGCTGATTGCAGCTCGTTTTGTAATACAGCAAGTACACCGAGTAAAGTAACCAGATGTTTTATGCTGTATTCAGAAACTTCCTTTTTGGTTTCAAAATACATAGTATCTTTCGAATTGTATGAAAACAATCAGACTGGTAAAAAAATGATAATCTGCAGTCAAAGGCGGGAAATACACTGGGATCTGAGACCTGGTTGAGCAAACTTAGTGTTATATGTCAGGGCTTATCTGGCGTGTTCCCAAACTAACAAATTAAATGAGCAACTATAGAGATATTTTTAACATTAGGAACAATTAACTTTCAATACTAACCTTCATGTCCTCGTCCAAAGGAATGTACGCCATCTCTTTGCAAGGATCGAACAAACTGTACTTTGCACTCTTACTGAAAATGTTCTGCAGTGCCCCAACAAAGACCGCAGCAAGCAAAGGCGTCATTCCGAACTTGGCTAGAAGGGGAGTCAGTGGCTCACCAAACAAAAGCAGTGAGAAGAATCCAACTCCAGTGGCAAGCAACACCGCCGGGGTGATTGTAGCTGCAACTCCCCACCCGAATTTTCTGAAAATTATTCTCCCCAACAACATCATTGTGAATGTAGCTATGCCAGTAGCCGTTGAGAAATCGCCCATGAACGAAGAATACTCATTAGGGCTTGGGAACTGCATCACGACAACATGAAGTTAACTACTACGCAGTCTATATTATGCTATAAACAATTCAGAAGTCCTGTTTTATGCATAAATTACCTGTGCCTTCAATTTTGATTTCCATGTCACCTCAACAAGGTTAATGCTTATACCATAAGCAACGACCAGTGTGGCAAGATCTCTGACATACCGAGACGACACCAGCACCTTCAGACTCTCCCCCATGCTAAGCTTCGGCTTATTCTGTAAGGTTTGTATTTACAGCAGGGTCATTAGAAGCTACATAAACACAAGTGGAAAAAATTAATCACAGAAACCATGACAAAGCTAACCTTCTTCTTCCGTTCAACTGGCAGAGATGTTTTATCAATAACAAACTTGTTCACTCCCCAGTAGATGCTGGCAATGACCAAACCCAGTATGACCACTATGCTCATCATGCCCCTCAACGAAATTGCCCACCCGTCCACCCCTGGACCCAGATTCTGCCTCATGTTTGAGAAGTATTTCACCGTGCGACCAGAGAAGATGAGAGCCACGTTGGCCCCAAGCCCGAACAGTGGGTAGAACTCTTTAGCCTCTTCGACCGTAGTAATCTACAAACACAGTAGTAAGGGCGCCTGAGAAACTGTATAACTGGAGAATTATTATCTACTGCAATTGATTTTAGAACAGGATCTATAAATTCCTATCCGCGCACAATTAGCTGTCCCAAATATTTTGGAACTAAGGGAGGCACCCAACAACTGTATAACTGGAAAATTATTATCCACTGCAATTGATTTTAGAACAGGATCCCCAAAATTTTGGAACAAGGGAGCACCCAACAGTCAGTTCTGAAAATTGCACACCTATACATCATCAGGTATTCCGAAACGAGAGAATTACCTGATTTGCGAATCCCCAGAAGAGAACGGAGATAACGACGCTTCCCCAGAGCTCAGCCATGACGTAGAAGAGGCAGAAACTCCAGACGCGCAGGATGGCGACGGGCCCCAGGAAGCTGGGGCCGAGCGATGCGAGCAGGCGGTCGGCGAGCGCGGTGGGGTGGATGGCGTCGCGCATGGGGTAGAGCACGTAGCCGAATACCCCGAAGAAGGCGATGAAGGGGAATATGACGGTGTAGAATAGCGCCTCCTTGGAGAGCACGTCGGCGAGCCTGGAGTAGAGGAGCATGAAGCCGATGGCCATGGGGAGGTTGACCCAGGTCTTGAGGAAGGGGATGATCTCGGCGCTGCTGCCCTTGGCGGTGACGACGAGCACGTCCTTGGTGTCGCGCAGGATGGTGTAGTTGAAGAGGATGCAGAAGAACATGAGGCCCAGGGGCACGATCTTCTTGAGCGTGAGCAGGTCGACGCCGAGGAATTTTGGGGAGTTGTCCGGCGCGGGGGCCGGGGAGGCGAGGGAGGCGGCGCGGAGGGGCTTTAGGCAGGGGCGGAGCGGGAGCGCGGCGGGCTGGCGGAGAGGGGTGGTGGGGAGGCGGAGGGGCGTGGCGGCGAGGGCGAGGCGGCGGTGGCGGAGGAGGTGGGCATGGGCGGCGGAGGGGAGCGGCGGGAGGCGGAGGCGGTGGCTTGCGACGAGGCCGGACTCCATGGGGGGAATCTGGGTATGGAGGATGATGGAATTGGAGGAGATAAGGTGAGGCGCTCGGGCAAGCAGGGGTTTGGGGAAGGGAGGGTTCTCTCTTATACCACTCCCCTCCTCTGCTCTGCTCTGCCCGCCCTCACGAGGAGAGATTAGGGAAGATGCTTGTGCCTTGGGGCGAGATTGATAGTATAACCAACACTCCCTAATTGTGGTTAGGGTGAGAAGAGCACCAAGTAGGACACTCTCTCATGTTGGGATACCAAACAACTAACAAATATCACGATTAATTATGTGAACATTTTCTTTTTTTGACACAATTATGTGAACATTTTCTTCTTGTTCGGGATAATTAAACATGTTGCATCCGGACAAGGATTTTGTGCACATGGGAGTCAGTGCTCCCTTCACTTTTAGATTTTTGAAAATTTCAGATTCTCATATTTCTCTGCTTTCAAGAATTATGACATTAAATATGTAGATAGATGTGTATACGAGGATTGGAATCAAAAAGTCTTCAAAAAATACGTTATATTTTTGGAGATGCAAAAAAGACAATACACTGACAAAATATACGTATTATTGTACTACTATTTATAGTCAGAAATTTGTCTTTTGTATTTTCCAAAATACACAGTATTTTTTGATGGGACTTTTTTGACTACACTCCTCGTGTCTAAATCTATCTACATATTTAATGCCATAATTTTTGAAAACATAAAAGAGCGAGGTTTTGAAATTTTTTAAAAATCCAAAAGTCCAAGGAGCACTTGTGCTCACGTGCATATGCTACTTTCCGCATGTGATGTCTCTATCCCTATTGTTGGTGGTTGCATGCAACATTCACATTCATAAGCATTATTTTACGAGAGAGAAATCTAATTAATTCTTCTCGGAAAAAACTATTGGCCTTGTATAGATAAAAAATTGTACTTTTGGTGGTGGCACCGTACAGAACATAGAGAATAGTAAGGACTAGAATGTTGACCTTATTGTTTCTCATGGTAAAACTGAAATCATAGATGCTATCAACCAATATGATGGAAATTAAAGGGTTATAACTTATAAGAGCATGTTTCATGCCGCCTCAATCCGTAGCCGCCGTGGCTAAGTTTGAACTCCAATGTGGAGGTAAATTGGGTGTCTTAGTGCTGCCTATGCAATGTCCATATGCTAAAAGAGAGTGGGGTCGTGAGTTTCAACCATCGACGATGTTTGATGATGAGCACAACCTAGTGGGGTTCGATCCATGCACATTGTGCCCCGATATGACATAAGAGCATCTCCAGTCGCGTTTCCTAAACCGTCCCCCAAACGGCACCGGATCGAGCATTTGGGGGTGTTTTGTTCGTGCTGCGTTTGGACGTTTGGGGGGCGTCGCTCCCCAGCCGCGTCCCCCAAACACCGTCCCCAATCAGAAATTCAAATAGTTTGCATTCAAAAGAGAGGTTCCTGTCGTAGTTGTCGCGATCAGAGTAGCGGCGATTAAAGTACTGGGCGCGCAATCATATTACGGACCGGTGGTGCATGATAAATTAGAAGAAGGGGTTGGGCGACGGCGCCGCATCCTGAGTCGACGTAGGTCCGTCGATCACGATGAACTCGTCGCTGTCTGCTCCGGTGACGCGCTGTTGCTCTGGGGTTAGGGTTGCTGTCGCCGCCTCGGCCGTCGCCATTTTGGCTTCGATGTCGTCGAGGATTTGGCCTTTGAAGAAGTTGTGCGCCGCCCGCGTCCGGGGAGACATTCCTTTGTCGATGCTCTCAACAGGGACATGTCGTTCCTGCGTTTCTTGAGCTCCATCTTCTCCTCTTGCCTCTTGAGCAGCGCCGCCCACCTTTCGTCGGCCTTTTTGTCGCGGGAGAGCAAGGTCGAGGAGTCCTCGACGAGGCATTTCGTGATTGACGTCTGCGTCTTCTCGAACGACGTAGCGTCGGCCAAGGCGGCCTTGGCAGCCTTGTTGCCGATAGGACGCCCTACCGACGTTGCTAGCGGCGCATCTAGATCAATGGCGGCTTTCCCCTTTGACAATGACAGGCACGTCAACCGCCATTTCTCGTTCAGTTTGAGCTTGCTATAGCAATACGTCAGCGTGAAAGACTTATGCCCTTCCGAGTTCCTCCGGTACATATCCATGGCCTTGTCAAACTAACCAAAGGAAACGCCATCATTTCATCGAACAAAATGTAGGCGCTGCAGATTATCTAAGAAAGATCCGTACCATTTGGCTGATGTCGACGCCGCTCTTGCCTCTGGTCTCGATCTCGTGATGGAACACATGTAACATGTTCACCGACACCTGGATGATGGCCCATCGCGTCTACATTGCCTTTTGGCTCCTCTTCATTGTCACTTTGTTGTAGTCGCTGTTGATCAACTTGCGCTCATCGAACTCGGCCTTGATTCTCGCCCAATACTTCCCGTACTTTTGGTTGGCGCCGATGATGGAGTCATGGCTCACCGTCGCCCACGACTCGCACATACATTGATCCTCCAGAGATGTCCACTTGGGGCCTCGTGTGCCCGTTCTCCGCGTCTACCTCCACGAGATCATCCTCACCAACACCCTGCTCGTCCTCTTCCTCGCCGCCCTCTTCGTCCTCGTCCTCGTCCTTGTCCTCCACCCCTCATCCTCCTCCTCATCGTCCTCCTTCCCCTCCTCCTCCTCCTCCTCCTCAGCACCGGCGCCATCGAATTCGAGCGGCCCCCTGCGGCCAGTGAACGGGGCACCGTCCGGACCGGGTCCTGGCTCGCGCTGGGGCGCTTGCTCGTACGCCAGGGAGTAGAAGAGGGAATTGGGGTTGAAGCCGCCATGCGGCAGCGCATCCGGGTAGTGGGGCGACAAGTTAGGCGTCACGCACCTGGGAGTGGTGGAGGGGCCATCGTTGTAGAAGGCGGATGTCGACGGAGAGAGCACTCCCGGAACGTACGCCGGCGCGACGTACTCCATGGGCTCGCGTTGGTGGTAGCGATACACCCGGCTATCAAGTGCTGGTGCGCACGCGTCGCCAGCGCCTTCTTCTCCTCCTGCGCCGCCCTCCGTCCTTTCCGCTCCGCCATCGACAACTTCCGGCGCAGACAATGTTGATGCCACTGATCATCGGTCCAACCTTCCGGCTTCTTCTTCGTAGCCGGCGCCTTCCGCGGCTTCGTGAAGGGCGCCTTCGCCCCTTTCGTCTCATTGCCCGGCGACTTCTTGGCCATCTTTTTGGGGGCTATCGGCGGCGCCATGGATGGGGAGATGGTAGCGGCGGCGGCTGGAACGGCGGGAGGGAGAAATGAATCGGCGGGATAGGAGGTGAAATGTGTTGGGAGGCCAGAAATGCACGGCGGGATAGGCGCGGTGTGGCGGGAGGGGCGCGATTTGGCGGGAGTGGGAGACGAATTTTTCCTGTGCCGCTGACTCGTCGGGCCCGCGTCACTTCGCCTCGTTTTTCGTTGTGTCCGGCGTGCCCGGAGCGTTCCCTGTGGGCCGGGGACGGGCTCGGGGCGCCGGACACCGTATCGGACCACGCCAGATAAAAACGTGTTCGGGGGACGCGGCTGGGAAGATTTGTTTGTGCGCTGCGCCCCAAATCGCTTTGGAGGACGGTTTGGGAGACGCGACTGAAGATGCTCCAATGGATGCATAACCATGAACAAGGCGGTCACCAATGTTGAGATCATCACCCGCCATCGGCCTTTAGACCTGTGGTGGGTGCGGTTGCCTCCCTCTAGGAGGGGGTTTGACCTAGTCTTGCACTATGTCCCGTATGTCGCGACCATGATTGGCTTGGTGGTCTCAGTCGTGGAAGACACTGATTTGGTATTGATACTAGGAAAGTGAGATGGAGAAATATGGAAAGTATTGAGGGGAGGGGGGGATGCACAAGGATTCTACTTGCTTTGAGTGAGTATTGTATTATACAATAATTTAGAGCATCTCCAGTCGCGTCCTTCAAACCGTCCTCCAAAGGGATTTGGGGGGCGCTGGACAAAAAAACGTTCCCAGCCGCATCCCCCGAATCCGTTTTTTGTCCGGCGCGGTCCGATACAGTGTCCGGCGCCCCAAGCTCGTCCCCGCTCCACAGGGGACGCTCCGGGCACGCCGGACACAACGAAAAGCGAGGCGGGGAGTGGCGGGGCCGACGCGTCAGCGGCAAATTCAAGTTTGGACCTAACCGTCGCCTACCTCGCGGCGGAAATTATTCGCGCGAAGTGAAACACGACCGAACCGTCGCAGCTTTGCCTTAATGGCGACGGAGGGGCAGGCGATACGTCTCGTCGGTGCTGCGCAGCCTCCACGCGTCGCCGGTGTTCGCACGCCACCGCGCGTTCCCGCGCTTTCTTCCCACCGCTTCTCGCCTCTTCCCGCGCTTTCTTCCCGACGCCGGCGTCTATAAAAGGCCCCACCGGATCAATGGCAGCCACCACAGCCGCCGGCACCCCTTTCTCCGCCACAAGCATAACCCTCGTCGCTCGAACATCACTGCGCAATGATGAACCGCCTCGGCGATGGCCAGTTCCCTCCACCGCCGTCTCCTCCACCACCACCTCCATCATCGGATTCGCAGTTCGGCATCGATGCCGCCGCCCAGGAAGAGTCGCGGCGGCGTCGGGCGGAGCTTTGGATTGCAGAGCGGCGGCAGCGGCGGGAGGCAATCGAGCAGCGGGACCGTCAACAACGTGAGGTGGTGGCGGCGGCGTCAGCAGCGGGAGACCCCGCAACTGAGGAGAACGCAGCGTGGGAGGAGGAGGCGGTGGCGTACACCATTGCGGCGTTCGACGCCGACTCGGCGAGAGCGCGGCGGCGCGGACGAGAGATGGGCCAGCGGTGGTGTGATGAGCGCGGCGCCGCGCGAGCGGGAGAGCGCGTACCGTGAACGGCGAGAGACGATCGGCGCCGGCGGCGGGAGGCGATGGAGCGGTAGCGGCTAGCGGGCGTCAGCGGCGGGAGCGCGGCGGCACGAGAGCGGCCCGGGCGCGGGCGGATGCGTTGGCGGCGCGACTGGTGGCGCGAATGAAGGAGGAGGGGGAGGAGCAGGAGGACGACGACGACGATGACTTCGAGTGGTACGACGATGACAGGACACACCCGGACGAGACGGCCGATCAGCGCGCGCTCGTCGAGTCCTTCGAGTCGAGAGAGAACCTCCGGACAACGCCGTGCCGGCGACGCGGATTCGCCGCGCCGTCGAGCTCTCCCTCCGGGGCGGCGCAGGGGAGGGCGACGACGCGCGCTGCTGGAGCAGCGGCGTCTGCTTACCACCCTACACATGGAGAGACGGCGCCTGGAGGAGCTACGACGGAGGGGAGGCGACGACGGGGCGGGACCATCGAACGCACCGCCGGGCGGTCAGTAGGCTAGGGTTTAGATGAAATCTAGCCGTTTTCATTCAAACTTTGTAGTATATAATTACATTTGAATGAAAACCTTTATTTTCGTGCACTAATATTCATTTGGGAAGGGCGTTTGGGGGATGCGACTGGGAAGCGGCGTCCCCCAAACGCGGCACCAACAAAACACGTCCCCCAAACGCTCACTCCGGCGCCGTTTGGGGGACGGTTTGGGGAACGCGATTGGAGATGCTCTCCAATACTACGGTCTAGTTGGAGATCATCCCTTGCAATAGCACCTTACCCTATCATGCTTTAAGTCGTTGTTTTTTTTTAAGGATGTCTGCACCCGTGATTTTTTTGGACATTTTGTTAGTGAGAGGCTCGATGTAATTGATATCTTCGCGATATAATAAATTTTCTTTACCAAAAATATATATTTTGTAGCATGTTCAATAAGAAACCGAAAATCATTTCATGACGACCTAGGTATGAAAGTGAAGTGCTTGACAACTCCTAAGCATGCCGGTGCACTCCTCCGGAGCGGGTGTCACCTCAAGTCCTAGGATATCTCAAATTCATTGTGCACGAGACAAAAGGATGACGCATCTCACTCTCTCATGGGCAGTCCAACTTCGTATTTTCCAACACGTGTTCACGCTATTGGTTCCACGGTCTTGTGAGACTTCGCCATCAACATGGTAATCGGGACTACTTTAGAAGTAGCCATCACATAGGACATATAGTTTTATAAGCAAACCACCTGCATGCTAATCTATGTTATATAAAACACACGACGATATTCAAGTGTACAGAGAAATATAACCGTATTTATGATTTGTACTTTATTAAATCCTAATCTATGCTCGACATCCCTCCGTTTTTATATAAGGCTGGTCATAGTGGGGAGTAACTTAGACTATCATAGTGGATATACTATATTATGTCATGTTGTATCATTTATTATGTTGTAGATATTTTGTGTGTTGTCTCTTACCTCACTCTCTTTCTTCATTTATTAGCATGCAGTGTCACCAAAATGCCTTGAGATGTGTGATGTTACTGGCTATGTTACTCCCACTATGAGCAGTCTAAGACCACTAACGTTAATCGAGAAGAAATTTTTCCCTAGCTCGTAGGATGGTGCTAATTAACGCGAACATTGCATGAAGACATTAAGGATGCACACAACCCTGCTAGAAAAGAAGAAGAAAAGCAAAACACAGTGATCAAAACCTTGCAGCGGCAACACAAACCACTATGAAGACAACACACGGGGTTATTTCTGTAAAAGCGACGCCACCCAAGAAGGAAAGAATGCACAAGAACCATCGGCATCCGATCATAGATCTTAGGTTTGCACATGGAAGAGGTGCGCACTCTCAAAATAATGTCTTCGACAAGACCATTAAGGCCTCGTTTGGAAGCGGTGGATTTCCGTGTCCGGTGGAGTATTAATCAACGTGTTTTGGGTGGACACCCGATACCCGTCGCCAATCCGTAAAACACGAGTGTATAAAACGCGATGGCCACCTCGCGTCTTGAAAAATGTTCAACCCGACGAATTTCCACGGGTTTAATTGGGCTTACACTGCTAGACATCGGCCTGCCAAATAGGAATAAAGTGTATTTTCGAGTAATTAACTGGGCTGGTGTAATACACATGTATCTAGTAAAAAACCGGGCTGCCAAACAAGGCCTAAGGTGGGAGACCGCTGCCTGCCGGCTCACATTGTTTTCGATAAAGGGTGCTTTATTACTCGAAGTATCAAGCATTACACTCAGCCTCTGCATAGCTAAGATGCACACAGCCGTTTATGAATCCAGTATCCAAGTAAAAACGAGTACATAAAGGATAAATGAAAAAGCCAACTAGTCAACAGCTCCATTGGCTTCTATCCTACGGCTATGTTGTCACCCATGTTGGGAAATAAAGTTCTTGGCTGTATTCACCAAACGTGTAGACACCTCTATAAATAGGTCTCGGTCCTCGAAGCGTTGAAGCGGTGACCATGAACGAAACATAGCTGTACATCTGTAGATAACTTGCATGATAGAGAAATTTTGTCATTAAAAACCTTGTCGTTTCTACACTGCCAAAGCGACCATACAACTGCAATCGCCCCCACTCGGATAATCGGTTTATACCTTGAATCCACCTCATTTAACCAACTACCAAATATATTGGTTATACCATGGGGTGGGTAGAGGGTAGTACCTATCTGAATAATTGACTATATAGATCTATCAACCCGACAGTTAAAGAAAAGGTGTTTTATTGTGTCATCTTCATGACAGAAAATACATTTCTTGCAACCCTGCCAGTTGTGTTTTACAGGGTTATCTTTAGTAAAAATCACACCTCGACGAAGATATCATGCGAAGACCTTCGTTTTTAATGGTATCTTCATCTTTCAGATGGACTTATTATTTAAAATCGGTTGGGTAGGAATGCAAAGGGCTTTGTACATTGAGGCTACTTAGAATACATCATTCTTGGTAAGACTCCAACGGAATTCATCAGACTCCGTAGATATACGTATTCATAGTTGTCAGAATCATGATTCTACTATGCGATTGTACGACTTTGAGACTCAAATTGAGTGGAACGATTCAACGATTCTGCTAAGTAGAATCTAAGATTTTATGATTCTAAAAGTTAAGATCCTACGGTTTACGATCCTACCATAGAGGTTTCGATCCGATTCAAAATCACGATTCGGACAACAATGACTGTATTGAATCTAACCGTTGAAGCAGTTCGTTCCAAGAGTCAAGGCGGAAACCAATAAGATCACGTCTGAACGTTACCGATGGTGGAGAAGATTCCACCACCTTCTGTAAGGTGTCCCCTTTATAACGAACAATATTTTACAAGGCTGGATACTTATTGCGGAGAGTGGTTGTTCCCAACCATTGACCCTTCCAAAAACATATCTCCGCCCCATTCCTAGTAGAGAAGGAGCCAAACGGGAAAAGTATTTCTTTGTTGCCATGATACCAGCCCAGAAATGTGAATCCCTCGGTTTCCAAATAACCTGGAATATCGCCTTTGAGCCTACATACTTTTTCCGCAGCAGTTGTTGCCACAGACCGTCCTCAGTTAATAACCTGGCCAGCCATTTTCCTAGCAAGGCCCTTTTTTAACTTCTAGATCGTGAACACCAAGTCCACCTTGATCTTTTGGACGGCATACAACACTTCATTTTATCAAATGATATTTTTTCTTTTCACTATCCCCTTGCCAAAAGAATCTTGATCGGAAGTAATCCAATAGGCGCAAGACTCCTTTAGGCAGCTGGAAGAAAGAGATCATGTACAATACCATATTTGTAAGTACATAATTTATGAGGACTAATCTTCCCCCAAGGGATAGGAGCTTTCCTTTCCAACTAGTAAGGCGTTTCTGAAGTCGTTCTTCGACGATTTTCCATTCAGCCAGAGTTAGTCTCCGATGATGAATCGGAATACCAAGATAGCTAATTGGAAAACAACCAAGCCCATAGCCGAATAGCTCGGCATAAAGATTGGCATCATCTGTGGCTTCGCCAAAACAAAACAACTCACTTTTATGGAAGTTGATCTTAAGACCTGACAATTGCTCGAATGCTGAAAGAATTAACTTCAGATTACGTGCCTTTGCCAAATCATGATCCATAAATAGAATTGTATCGTCGGCATACTGAAAAATTGATAAGCCCCCATCAACTAAATGGGGAACCACACCTTCAATTTGGCCATTGAACTTAGCGCGTTCAATTATAATTGCAAGCATATCCGCCACAATGTTAAATAGCATCAGGGACAATGGATCGCCTTGCCTGAGTTCTTTTTTTGTTTGGAAGTATTTGCCAATGTCATCATTGACCTTTATGGCAAGACTACCACAAAAATGGCATTATTAATTAGAGCGCGCCACTCATCAGAAAATCCTTTCATCCGAAGTGTTTGTTGAAGAAAGGACCATTTAACTTTATCATAGGCTTTTTCATAGTCGATTTTGAGTCTGACATCATTCAAATTTTTGAGGTGCATCTCATGAACTGTTTCATGCAAAGTGACAACTCCACCTAGGATGTATCAGTCTTGCATGAAAGCCGTCTGAGAAGGTCGCACCACATGATCTGCCACTGAATGCAGTCGAATAGTAGCTACTTTTGTGAAAATTTTGAAACAAACATTTAAAAGACACATGGGTCTGAATTGTTGGATCCGTTCCGCATCAGTAACTTTCGGTAAAAAATGATTTCACCAAAATTGATACAAAATAGATCCAACTGTCCCGCATGAATCTCCGTAAATAATTTCAATAAATCAGTCTTCACAATATCCCAGAAAGACTGATAGAATTCGGCTGGAAAACCATCCGGTCCTGGTGCCTTATTATGCTCCATCAGAAAGACCGCCTTCCTAATCTCCTCGGAATAAGTGGCGATTAGAATGGCATTTTCTTCTAGAGTCACCTGAGGAATATCATCCGTCCTGGATTCATCCAGGGATAGATCTGATTCCTCAGGTTCGCCGAACAGACCCTTATAGTAAGCAGTAATATAGGATTTAAGCTGCTCCTGGCCTTCGATCATGCCCTCTTCCTGTTCAAGAGAGTGAATGCGTTTCTTTCTGTGTCTACCATTAACAACACTATAAAAGTATCTCATATTCGCATCTCCTTCCAATAGGAACTGGGCCTTAGATCTCTGGTACCATTTCAGTTCCTCTTCACGAAGTAAACCGGCTAATTTTGCATTGTATTAACTTTTAAGTTTAATTTCTTGCGCAGTCAGCGGGCGTACCTTAGTGATTGCCTCTAAATCATCAATGTGTGATGTTAGGCTGAGTTTCTCTTGTTTGAGCTGCCCAGTCATGTGTCTAGCCCACCCCCCAAGGTATCTACGCACCGAATAAAATGGGAAGAGTTTCACTTCCTATAGTGACCCTACATACCACTGCATGTTGTAGTATGTAGGCCGTGGATAACATGCGCAAAGTACCAATTCGTAAATATCACACCCCTCAGAGTGGTACAACAGAAACATAGCTGGTCCAAACTTACTCACTTAATATTATTACAAGCCAAAAATATACATCATAAGGGAGGTCCTCTTGGGTCCGCAGAGGATAACTCGGGAGTTCCATTTGAACTCTACAAAGCCTACGAACTATAGGTAAAACTAGGATTAGAACCATTACTATTCGAGCAACTTATTCTATATTGTTCGGTGCTGCCCGACTACTACTAGTGTAACCTACTAGCTTATGCCTCCTCCTCGGTCTCGTCGGCTCCGAACTCTATCAGGTAGTCCACTCCTTTGACGCCTCCCGAGAGATCTGGCTCCTTGTAGTAGACGTCCTCCGCGTAGCCTGCTTCCTCGGGATTCCCCTCAGTGCTGTTCTGGCAATCTAAGCATGTGATTTAAAGAGGGATGAGTACGAGCGTACTCAACAAGTTCATTAAAGGAAAGAGGTGTTTTATGCACTAGCTACGACCATGAACCAGAAAGTCCAAGGCAATGCAGGTTTTTGTAAACATTTCTTCAAAAGGTTGCTTTTATTCTGAAGAGCTATGTCCCCCAGCCTTACTCGGTTGATAGAACTTCATGGAGTTGCTTTCCAACATCGTTCGTAGTTCAGAACCCGGAACATGGAGTGCCAAGTCACAATTTGATACACTCTGCAGAGGTGTGTTACTTTACCCATAAGAGAACTTATCCTTGTTACCAGCCGAGTCTACTTCCATCCACACTTCCTTGGTGTGAGGCCAGGTATAAGTCAGAGCCAATCACTGGGCCTTCCCGTGACCCCGCATACCCACCCTTTTGTAATCCACTAACCCCGATTGACTCATATGATCAATCCCTGGGCTAGCCCGTTACAATCCATCTTAGTTACATCCTGCAGTAGAAGCAATGGGCTTTGTCCCCCGGGGCTTCCTCCCTGCCTAAGCATGTACATGCTGGCCACCTGCAGTTGTACCTGTTGGTATGCGAGAGGGAAAAGAACAACTGACTACTCCGTCCCACTCCAGATCTTATGGTAAACACGGGTATTACGGCGCAAGAATCACTGAACGACATTTGTTGTTAATCCTATGTGAATATAAACCCATTGCAATGGAACCTCCACCGGACTCATACCATGGTTCCATTGCCCACCACATAGTCATATTCATAATTATGAAAATAATACTTTACTTTTGATGCAAGAGTGATAAGTATAATACTTTGCAATTAACTTGATAAAAATACTCAAATGGCATGAGCAAGCGATGAACTTGCCTGAATACTGAAGGTATTACAGTTGGATGGTGTGGACTGACCCTTGTCCTCGATTTCTGAAAGAGAGCATCATTGTCCGATAAGGGCAATGGTTAAAGATCCAATTGATGCATGCTTTTTTTTTGTGTTTTTAAGTTGTCCCCCCAGCTGGTGTTTTTACTTTACTTCTCAGAATTTTGGAATAAGAATTATTTGAATTTCCTCCTTAAGATTAAAAATAATCTTTTGGAATGTTTCCAAGAATAGTTAAGTCCAATAATATTTATGGATATGGTTAATTATTAAAACATGAGGTTTATTTTAAATTCATTTTATTACTATTTTATTCTTTGAATAAATAATTATCAGTTTTCACTTTAGTTCATCTATTCAAATAAGTATTTGTTTGGAATAGAGAATAATTTTGAAAGTGGTTTTCGTATTTATTTTATTTTTTAGAGTTTTCTCTGATTTTTGGATTTAGGGCAAATTTTAAATAAAAAGGCTTGTGAAAAGACCTTTTTGCCCCTGGGCCCACTAGTCAGGTTGACCCGCTGGGTTAGGTTGGACCAGCCCACCTGGTCCGGCCCAACCAGCCTCCTTCGATCCCCTCCTCGCACGCGACGAACCCTAAGCCTAACCCTTGCTTTCGCGACTCCCGCGTCGCCTTCGCCGTCGCCGGTCGATTCCGACAGACTCTGGCAGCCTTGGCACTCACGATGGGGCGCAATTGACGCGCCTCTCGACGGCGAAGCTTTCTGTCCGCGTCGATCTAGAAAAGGCGGCGCCTCCTACTCGTCCTCGACCCCTACTACGACTAGGTTGTGGTCGCCTCCGGCGATGTGCGTCGAGAAGACACTCCAGGACATCCTGGTGCTGCTCGGCGGCGTTGGTTGCGGTGGTGCTTGGCAGGGCTTGGCCTGGCCGCGGCTTGGCGCTGCCGTGGCCTGGTCCGTGCCGCCGTGGCCGCCATGGCTACGCATACGAGCTCCTGCTCCCAGGTACACGCTCCTCTTCCCTCTTTCTTACTCCTCCTCATCTCCTTCCTCTGGATGCAATGGCATCCCTCTCCTTGGTGTACTGGACTTGCCAGTACACCAACATCTGCTCTACAGCTACTGTGTTGTGCTCATGGCTATGCCATACTGTTGCTAGAGCTGAGGATGTTGTGCTATTAGCCGTGCCATGCTGCTGCTAGGGTTGCTGCTGCTGTTGCTATGCTCATATCTATGCTATGTTGTTGCTATACTCATATCTATGCTATGCTGTTGCTAAGCTGCTGCTGTTGTGACTGTGCTCATGGCCATGCCATGATAGTGCTAAGCAGCTGCTGTTGCTGTTGTGCTCATGGCCATGCTATGCTGTTCTAGCTGCTACCATGCTGCTGTCTATCTTTATTCATCTCTGCGTAATTACCCTGGCTAACTGTTGTGAGCAATTCTTGCTTATGCAAGTGTCAGTGATGCTTGTGGAGCTCCTGTTATTCATTGTTGTGCTATCCTTGTGTTGCTCAATGCAGTGGTGCATCAATTCTATTTGATGTGCTTCTGGATACAATTTTAAAAGGTGATATATATGTTGTTTTATCTTCTGAAGTTACTTGCAGTTGCTACTGCTTGTATTTGTGGCCTTGGATGATCCTGTGATCATCATATGCTTACTAGATTCTTATATACTTGTGTTATTATTATTGTATGATGTTGTTCCTTCTATATGAAGCTCCTCACCAAGTACTGGTGATTGCTTATTGATACGTCTCCAACGTATCTATAATTTCTTATGTTCCATGCTAGTTTTATGACAATACCAACATGTTTTAGTCATACTTTATAATGTTTTTATGCATTTTCCGGTACTAACCTATTAAAAAAAGATGTCGAACTGTGTGCACTGATTCTTACATGTTTACTTATTGCACTTGTTATATTACTTTATGTTGACAATTATCCATGAGATATACATGTTACAAGTTGAAAGCAATTGCTGAAACTTAATCATCCTTTGTGTTGCTTCGAAACCTCTTACTTTGAATCTATTGCTTTATGAGTTAGCTCTTATGCAAGTCTTTTTGATACTTGTCTTGAAAGTACTATTCATGAAAAGTTTTTGCTATATGATTCAGTTGTTTAGTCATTATATTTTTGTTAGCAAACCTTTGCTTCGAATCACTTCATTCATCTCATATGCTTTACAATAATGTTGATCAAGATTATGTTGGTAGCATGTCACTTCAAATTATTGTTTTTATCGTTTACCTACTCGAGGGCGAGTAGGAACTAAGCTTGGAGATGCTTGATACGTCTCCAACGTATCTATAATTTCTTATGTTCCATGCTAGTTTTATGACAATACCAACATGTTTTAGTCATACTTTATAATGTTTTTATGCATTTTCCGGTACTAACCTATTAACAAGATGCCGAAGCGCCGGTTCTGTATTCTTTTGGTTTCAGAAATCCTACACAGAAATATTCTCGGAATTGGACGAAACAAAAGCCCACGGTCTTATTTTCCACGGAGGGTTCTAGAACACAGAAGAGGAGACGGAGAAGGGCCACGAGGCGGCCACCCCATAGGGCGGCGCGGCCCCACCCATGGCCGCGCCGCCATATGGTGTGGGCCCTCGGGCACCCCCCTGCGCTGCCCTTTCGCCTACTTAATCCCTCCGTCGCGAAAACCCTAGTACCGAGAGCCATGATACGGAAAAAGTTCCAGAGACGCCGCCCGTCAATCCCATCTCGGGGATTCGGAGATCGCCTCGGCACCTGCCGGAGAGGGGAATCATCACCGGAGGGCTCTACATCACCATGCCCGCCTCCGGACTGATGCGTGAGTAGTTCATCCTTGGACTACGGGTCCATAGCATAGCTAGATGGTTGTCTTCTCCTCTTGTGATATCATGTTTAGATCTTGTGAGCTGCCTATCATGATCGGGATCATCTATTTGTAATGCTACATGTTGTGTTTGTTGGGATCCGATGAATATTGAATACTATGTCAAGTTGATTATTGATCTATCATATATGTGCTATTTATGTTCTTGTATGCTCTCCGTTGCTAGTAGAGGCTCTGGCAAAGTTGATACTTGTGACTCCAAGAGGGAGTATTTATGCTCGATAGTGGGTTCATGCCTCCATTGAACAGTGACAGAAAGTTCTAAGGTTGTGGATGTCTTGTTGCCACTAGGGATAAAACATCGATACTTTGTCTAAGGATATTTGTGTTGATTACATTACGCACCATACTTAATGCAATTGTCTGTTGTTTGCAACTTAATACTGGAGGGGGTGCGGATGCTAACCTGAAGGTGGACTTTTTAGGCATAGATGCATGCTGGATGGTAATGCCCTAAGTAAATCTCATAGTAGTCATCATGATATGTATATGCATCTCTATTCTGTCAATTGCCCAACTGTAATTTGTTCACCCAACATGCTATTTATCTTATTGGAGAGACACCACTAGTGAACTGTGGACCCCGGTCCTTTCTTTTACATCTGAAATACAATCTACTGCAATCACTGTTCTCTGTTGTTTTCTACAAGCAAACATCATTCTCCACACCATACGTTTAATCCTTTGTTTTCAGCAAGCCGATGAGATTGACAACATCACTGTTAAGTTGGGGCAAAGTATTTTGATTGTGTTGTGCAGGTTCCACGTTGGTGCCGGAATCACTGGTGTTGCACCGCACTACACTCCTTCACCAACAACCTTCACATGGCCTTCATCTCCTACTGGTTCGATTAACCTTGGTTTTTCTTACTGAGGGAAAACTTGTTGCTGTACTCATCATACCTTCCTCTTGGGGTTCCCAACGGACGTGTGCTTTACCGTCACAAGGAAGCTGCACGCCACAGCAGGCTCTTTTTCTGGCGCCATTGCCGGGGAGATCAAGACACGCTGCAAGGGGAGTCTCTCACATCCAATCTCTTTACTTTGTTTATTGTCTTGCTTTACTTTATTTTATTTCTATGTCTTGTTTGCTTTCTTATATCAAAAATACAAAAAAATTAGTTACTTGTTTTTACTTTATTTAATTCTGTTTGCTTAGTTTAATTTTATTACTGCTAAAATGAGTAATCCTGAAGTTGAAGTTCGTTCGTTTAAGCAACAAGGGGGAGAAAGTTTTAAAGATGCTTGGTACAGAATTAATGATGCTCATCATAGGTGCACTAAGAAACACTCCACTATTATCCTCCTTAGGAACTTTTATGTTGGTATCTCTAGCTGGAATAGGTATGTTCTTGATACTCTTGCGGGGGGTAATTTCTAGGTACTCCTGCTTTAGAAGCTAGTTGCATCATTGAGAGTCTAGTTGGAATACCACCTGTTAATGAATCTAAAATTGAAATCTCTCTTGAGGATGTCATGAAAAAGTTGGAAGCCATAGAGAAAAATCTTCCAAGTGTTGAGATTAAATTGGGAATATTACTTGATAACACTGATAAACTTCATAAATCCCTAGGAGGAATCAATGAAAGAATTGTTGTCTTAGAAACTTGTGATATCCATGATAATCAAACCCATAGGATTGGTGAACTTGAAGAAGTGATGACCCACAAGTATAGGGGATCGCAACAGTCTTCGAGGGAAGTATTACCCAATTTATTGATTCGACACAAGGGGAGACAAAGAATACTTGTAAGCCTTAACAACGGAGTTGTCAATTCAGCTGCACCTGAAAAACAGACTTGCTCGCAAGAGTTTATCGGTAGCAACAGTTTTATAGTAGTAGGAATAGTGAAATAACGACAGCGGTGAAATAAAGACAGCACTAGTGATTATAGTAAACAGCAGGATTAAAATACTGTAGGCACAGGGACGGATGAACGGGCGTTGCATGGATGAGAGAATTCATATAACAATCATGGTAGGGCATTTGCAGGTAATAATAAAGCGGTATCCAAGTACTAATCAATCAATAGGCATGTGTTCCATATATAGTCGTACGTGCTCGCAATGAGAAACTTGCACAACATCTTTTGTCCTACCAGCCGGTGGCAGCCGGGCCTCTAGGGAAACTACTGGAAATTAAGGTACTCCTTTTAATAGAGTACCGGAGCAAAGCATTAACACTCCGTGAACACATGTGATCCTCACATCACTACCATCCCCTCCGGTTGTCCCAATTTCTGTCACTTCGGGGCCATTGGTTCCGGACAGCAACGTGTGTATACAACTTGCAGGTAAGACCATAAACAATGAATATCATGATGAAACAATAACATGTTCAGATCTGAGATCATGGCACTCGGGCCCTAGTGACAAGCATTAAGCATAACAAGTTGCAACAATATCATAAAAGTAACATCTACGGATACTAGGCACCATGCCCTAACAATCTTGTGACTATTACATGATCAATCTCATCCAATCCCTACCATCCCCTTCAGCCTACAGGGGAATTACTCACACATGGATGGGGGAAACATGGCTGGTCGATGGAGAGGCGTTGATGGTGATGGCGGCGATGATCTCCTCCAATTCCCCGTCCGGAGTGCCGAACGGAGACTTCGGCTCCCGAGACGGAGTTTCGCGATGTGGCGGCTCTTTGGAGGGTTTCTGGCGACTTCGACTTCTCTCCGTGCGTTTTTAGGTCGAGGCGATAAGTAGTCGAAGGAGGGCGTCGGGGGCCGAGGCCGCCACACTAGGGCCACGCGGGCCTCAGGGCGCGCCGGCCTAGTGTGTGGGGCCCTCGTGCCCCGGCTTGCCCCTCCGCCAATATTCGGGAAAATAGGACCTTCGCATAAATTCCGAGGATTTTCTGAAAGTTGGATTTCGCACAAAAACGAGACACTGAGCAATTCTGAAAACAGCGTTAGTCCACGTTAGTTGTATCCAAAATACACAAATTAGAGGCAAAACAATAGCAAAAGTGTTCGGGAAAGTAGATACGTTTTGGACGTATCAACCCCCCAAGCTTAGCTTATTGCTTGTCCTCAAGCAATTCAGTTAACAACTGAGCGATAAAAGAACTTTCACGAACACATTTGCTCATATGATGTATATATTCTCATGCTATGGCTAATACTTAAGCAGTTCATAATGAGATACATGCAAATAAGATCATCCAACAGCTATGTCAATCATGGAGAGGTACCAACAATTAATAATAAGCATCATGAATCATGTATATAAGCAGGATTGCAATGTTCATAAGAGAGTATGATAAAGTGGTATCTCGCTTGCCCGTATTTGATCGGCAAAACATAAATGCCCGGGCACCTCTGGAGTTCATAGAAAGACTAGAAGTAGTGATTGTCAAAGATAAAAGCATCAAAGTTATACCACAGTCAATCATATTTTGAGACAATCATATTATACTAAGAATGACAGTTGTGCTCTCAAGATAGTGCTCAAAGAAAGAATGGAGACACAACATAAAAGTAAAAGATTGACCCTTCGCAGAGGAAAGCAGGGATTAACATGCGCTAGAGCTTTTCTTTTTTAAAACAGGAGTAAAATTATTTTGAGAGGTGCTTGTTGTTGTCAACGAATGGTAATGGGTACACTAACTACCTCGTCAACCGGACTCCCAAGAGCGGCTCCCATGAATTATTTGTATGTTTATGTGGCACTCCTTCCAACCTTTCTTACACAAACCATGGCTAACCGAATCCTCGGGTGCCGCCAACAATCACATACCATGAAGGAGTGCCTTTTTATTTAAGTTTTATTATGATGATGACACTCCCCCAACCTTTGCTTACACAAGCCATGGCTAACCGAATCCTTCGGGTGCCGTCCAACAATCACAAACCATGGAGGAGTGTCTATTTAAGTTAATTAATTTGGGACTGGAATCCCATTGCCAGCTCTTTTTGCAAAATTATTGGATAAGCGGATGTGCCACTAGTCCATATGAGAGTCCGTCAAAAAGTAAATGACAAGGTTGAAAGCTAAACACCACATATTTCCTCATGAGCTATGAAACATTAACACAAATTGAGAAGCATTTTGAAAGTTTTAAAGGTAGCGCATGAGAATTGTAACATCCCATTTTTTTTCAAATTTTCAGACATCATGCATTGCATTCATAAACATCATGACATCTTTGCATGGTAGGGAAAGTTCAAACTTTATTTCAAAACCTCAAACCCTAATATGGCGCTATTAGCCACTTAGGCATATGCCAAATATTTGTTTTTATAAATGTTTTATTTCGTTTCAAAAATGGTTCCAAAATGAAGGACTTTTCACAAGGTTTCCATCGATACCTTATTTGCATTTTTCGGATTATTTATGGTGCCTCAAATGCATTTTCAAATAAGAGAAAAGGATAGAAGAAAAAAAAAAGGAGAAAAAAAGTGGCCGACCCAACTGGGCCGACCAGCGGCCGAAACGGCCCAGCTGCCTCGCGCCCACGCCCGCACTCCCGCGCCGCCAGCCCAAGGCCCGCTCGGGCCACCCAAACCCTAGCTCACCCCAGCCCTATAAATACCGCCCCCCGCCAGCCCCAAGACGCACAGCGCCCACGCAACTCTCTCTGCCGCCGCACGCACAGCGCCCGCGCATCTCTCTCTGCCGTCGCACGCGAAGGCCGGCCGCCTGGTAAGCCCCGAATCCAATCGCCACGGTAATCCCATCCCATCGTGTTAAATCTGATTTTGAACTAGCTGATTAGAAACTTTGAAATTTCGTAACTATAGATATAGAGCTCCGTTTGAAATACTGGTTCTTCCGTTAAGTTTATAATTAGATTCTTTACAACTTTCGTGTAGGAAGCTTTTTCATCCGAGCAACTTGTTCGGACAACTTTTCGGACACCACTAGATTTTAACCGCGTATTGAAAAATCTATATCATGAGTTTTACACGTCGGTTTTCGACAAAGTATTTATCGTTGAAATCAGTAAAATGCGTAGATAATTTTAGTCATTTTGCATGTCAGTTCAACACACTTTATTTTGCAGTATTTCTATGATCCGCAACATCGTTCTTCGACTATAAAATAATTTCCACCAATTATTTTCGCGAGATTATATTTACTAATGCAATCAAATGAAACCCTTCATCCCGTAGTACTAAGATCTATGTTTTGCTACTACGTTATAGTTGGTGCATTACTTCGTGATCGGTTTAGTCTATCTTATGCGACGATAGTAATACACAACCGTGTTAACGGGATTATAAAACTGAACCCATGGCATCATGCATGTAGTAGAAAACCAGAGAACAACTAATGGTGTAATCTCGGTTAAGATACATATTGCATTCATGTTTTCTTGTTTGTGCATATCCATGTACACACTGTGTTCATGGTGCGATGTTTGTTTGTCTGTAGATTGTGACTGTGCCGACTGCTCTGTTTGTTCCTGCGAAGATTGTTCGGCATCCCCCTCATCTCCAGGCAAGTGACACACCCTCACAAATGTCCTAGATTTTATTCATGCACCGTAGTGATCTTTGTAGTAAGTCTAGGGATATGCTTTGCTTTTGTAATCCTAGTAGATAGCTACTTCCACCTGTCTATATTTTGTCGCCATTGAATTTAGTTGATGCTTAGCTATGCTATGAAAATGTTTTAGTAGTGGTTATGGAAAAACAACTAAATTCAATGAACTACCTGGGTGGAAAGTGGCTTGGATTGGATTATGTTGAGTGGTTACACCGGAGTCATATCTATGGCGGTCGTGTGTATTGCACTTGTGGACGGCCACCTAGGAACAAAGAGATAATAGACAACCTTGCTCATTAGCTTACCGTACAGCCACATGCTATATGGGCTCTGGCTTGACAGAGTATGTTGTGTAAACCTGGGCCCTACGCGACATGATGATGTAGGGGAATGTAGGTTGGAGCGGGTCCGTAGAGAAAGGTCTGGGTGATCACTTCGGAAAAGTCTCGTCCTAGTCAACATCTGTCCATTTGAGCAAAATGTGCATCATGGAAGAAGAGCAGACTAGGTCATGTGGGTAAATTTGTACAACCTCTGCAGAGTGTTAAATCTAAGTACTTAGCCGTGTCCCCGGTTACGGACAATTTGAGCGAACTGACAAGGCAAATGTTCGAAAGTCTCCTCATCCCAACTTCTTAAATAAAACTTGATGGGTGAACAGGGTTATGACAATTGGTGCAAGTGACTATCGGCTAGTAGGTCCCGTGCCATGTCTATGGTCTGAGTCTACAGGGGTAGTTCGCCCAAACCAAGTTGATCATGGGTATGAGGATTCACCGGGATTTACCGGTGGTTTAGTATGAAAGAAAAGGTTTTGTCAAATGATAGGATAAAATTGGCTTTATGCAATTATGCCTGAGCTCTACCAGCCAAATGTACACTTAAGTGTTAGGATGCCATTTGAGTCCACTATAGTGTCATCTTGCCAATACAATTCCAAATGTATTGACCCCACGGGGCTGTACCTTTCATGTGCAGATTACTAGTTCTTCAAGATGGTCTTCGGATTTGGGTTACGAGTCTTTGACCAACATGTCTGCCTGTGGCTTCATGAAGGAAGATGGCTCCATGCTATTTGATTAGTTGCTGCTTGAACTCTGAAATAAAGTGCTAGCTTGAAAGCTATGCAAGTTGTAATGAACTATTTTATTACTTCCGCTGGATCATACGATGTAATAATTTGACCTTTGCTTTATGATATTACATCTTAAACTGTGTGTGCTAGCAGTCGATCCGGGACTAGCACTGATACACAGGGACTCTCGCTTTTTATGGTGAGGTCACTACAAGAATTTACTTGGAATGGTTTGAAATGCCATGCATAGGTATTTATGGTGGACACTTTGGAACAACTTGGTTTTCAGGTGTTTGGAAGCACGAGCGGCGTTCCCGCTCAGTACAAGTGAAGGCTAGCAAAAGACTAGGGAGCGACAAATCAAGAGAGCAGTAATGTCATAATCATGCTTGCGGCAAAATAAATTAACGGAGGCATAAAAGTGATACAAGAACTCTGAAGCAATATAAATCATCGAGGCTTAATTGACTTTTTGTTCAGTCATATGCATGCGTGAGCATGTGCCAAGTCGATATAAATGAATTATTCAGAGGAGGATACCACAATGCCATACTTACTTATGAATAAAACAATGCAAGCGAACATCCATGACATGCTACTCATATTAATAAATTGGAGCTAAACATGAGAGATCATGAACTACTAGACTTTCTCAAATAACATATACCTCACATGAACCAACTAAGCATGCTCACATGGATGAGTATATGTACAAAAATGAAAACAAATGGAGTTCATACCAGCCTCTCACCACAATCCAATTGTTGTAGATCGTCATTATTGCCTTTCACTTGTGTAGCTTGGATAATATGAAATGAAAACCACGCTCCAGCCACCGAAGACCATTGAACTCATGATGAACTTTTCAAACCAAAGAAGAACAACAAATATTTTTGGTGTTTTCGAATTGGAAACAAGAACAAAAGGAAACAAGAAAACAAAGCAAAGTCTTTTTGGGTTTTCTTGTAGTAAACTAGCAATAGAAAATAGAGCGAAACAAATGCGAGAAACCAAAGCAAACAAATGGTGAAGAGAAACAACAGAAATATTTTTGGTCTTTTTGTGTTTTAGGAAAGGAACAAAGCTAAAACAAAACAATGCAAACTAACAGAAACACAGAAAGGGATAAATCTGCCAAAACCTGACAGCAGTACAGAAATCGAAATTAACAAAAATCTTCCATTGCTCATCTCAAAAAGTGTTCAACTAATGAAAGTTAGATAACAACCTGGGGCACATGCTAAAAAATTGGCAACTCAAAATAACGTTCTGGCTGTGCGTATGAATTTTTTTGGTAACAGCCCAGAATCTGTTTTTGGACAGCACTTCCCCAAATATCATCTCCCTCTCATTAGAAAACCACTATAAGAAACTAAACAAGTATGTACAAGTATCCAGCAACCATAATATGCAAAGAATGAGTGATGCCGGTATACCTCCCCCCAAGCTTAGGCTTTTGGCCTAAGTGGAGTTCATTCCCATCGAGGCCATGAGGTAGTATCTCCGTAGTACGACGAAGATGGATCATATTCCGGGTATGTGCTAGAAGAAGCACCGGGATACGTGACGGTGTAGTCGTAGGAGGGCTCGGCGTCCTCGGAGTCATGCTGCTGGTGGAAGTCTTGTATCTTCATATGTTCCTCCACCTCCTCCTTAGTGCGCGACCATGATTGCCTGTCAATATTGAACAAACCTGGCTGGGGAAGAGGGATTTCCTTCTCATCCCCGTCAGCAAACAACATTCTATAGACCATATTATCTACAGTGGAATCAGTGGTAACAAAATGATGACTCTTCATAGCAGCAATATCAAGTCTCCTAGGGGTTAATGGCACATCATTAGGATCAAGAGGGAGTCTTAAATGTGTTAAAATGCGCAGTGCAATAGTTCCTCCAAAAATAGGCCCCCTGTTAGACAGGCGGCGAGCAATAAGAGAACCAAGATGATAAGGTGTCTGTCCAGTAAGTGCAGCATTCAAGAAAGCAAGATGATAGCTAGAAATATTGCTAGTGTTCTCTCTACCAAGAATGCTAGTAGCAAGGTAATAAGCAAAATACTTGATGGCGGGGAGTTGAATGTTTCTTATCTTCCCACGCTGAAT
This sequence comes from Lolium multiflorum, assembly GCA_030979885.1. NCBI lineage: Eukaryota > Viridiplantae > Streptophyta > Magnoliopsida > Poales > Poaceae > Lolium > Lolium multiflorum. Next base: position 64,801,631 of record CM061752.1, on the reverse strand, counting down.
GGTGCGGCAATCATCATTTGTAATTTCTCGATATAGCTCCAGCAAAACCCGGGGGTTGTCCTCAATCTTCTTAGCTGTACCTGCAGGGGCAATACCCAATGCGGCACAAAAATCCTTCAACTTCATAGTGACAGGAGTACCATAGATCTTGAATGCAACCGTCGGGTTGAAGTGCTTGTTGTGGAACTTGAAGCTCTCCACAAAGATTTTAGTGAGCATGTAGTATTGCTTCCCCTCATCCTCCATATAGGTGGTTAAACCCACATTTCCGATGAGAGTCAAGAAATCATCCAATAACCCTGCATTGCTCAAAAATTCATAACATGGAAAAGATGAAGCATTAGGGTCTCCATTGCCCTCATCGAAGCTTGGTGCAATAACGTCCTCATTATAGGATCGTCTAATCCGAGTGGATGCCCTCGAGGGCCTCCCCGTGCTCGTCGTCTCTCCTTCGAACACCTCTCCAAAGTTGTAGTTGTTCATTTTCCTTTTCTGAAATTTTTCAACAATCATTATAAAATTTGATTTCAAGGTATATAATTGAGGGGAACTACTATAGGAACTTGCTAGAGTACTAAACATGCATCAAAACTAGTTTCTACCACTTAGAACAAGCATGCAAGCTCACTAAACATGTTATCTACAGCAGCAAAATATTCAAGATATACTCAACCAAACAAAATTCTAATTGGACAATCAAAGGAGTCACATACCAAGGAGCAAATGTGCCAAATTTCAGATAGAAATCTGGGCTGAGCAAAGAGATCGAGAAATCGCGAGTTCTTGAGCAGAAACGCGAGTGAGAGAAAGTGAGTACGAGTTTTTTTCGGGAGAGAGAATGCACTGAGTGAAAGAGATGATGGAGTGGGGCAAAGAGGGCCCACACACACCAGGTGGCGTGCCCCCTTGCTGGCCGCGCCGGCCAGGGTGCCACCCTGGGGTGCTAACTTGCCAGGTGCTCCCAGTGCCTCTTCGAAAAATATGACTACCATATAATTTTTGTAAATTTTTTAGAACTTGAAAAATGCACATTTCGGTGTTAAATTAATTATTACTGCGCAGGAAAATGATTTCCAAAATCTTAAACAACTAAAGCATATTGCAAAACAAAAAGTGCTACAGCAAGTAAAACAAATGGAGGGAGAAAGAAAGAAAGAAATGTTGTTTAGCTCTCTTATGCATTAAAATATATTTGTTAACAAGGTTGATCAAGTCTTGCTACCAAATAAATTTTATATGACATAAGAAGAAATAAACCTCAAATCAATCATGTTACCTTATATTTAATTGATATGGATCCAATCACAAGAGTTTGATATTCTTCTTTAGGCTCATATATAGGACAATCAATGGATCCCACCTTGATAGTTTTCACATTAAAAATTGTATTAACTCCATATACTTTATCAATCCTCTTTGGAAAATAGACGGTATGTTCCTTGTCATCAACATTGAAAGTAACCTTGCCTTTATTGCAATCAATAACAGCCCCCGTATTAAGAAAGGGTCTTCCAAGAATAATGGACATATTATCATCTTCAGGCATTTCCAACACAACAAAATCAGCTAATATCAAGCAATGTTGAGTAACTTGAACAGGAACATTTTCACATACTCCAACAGGAATAGCAGTAGATTTATTAGCCATTTGCAAAGATATATCAGTTGGTATCAACTTATCTAAATCAAGTCTCTTATAAAGAGAAAAAGGCATTACACTAACTCCTGCTCCCAAATCACATAGAGCAGTTCTAACATAATTATTCTTGATGGAACAAGGAATAGTTGGTATACCTGGGTCTCCAAGCTTCTTTGGAACCTTACCATTGAAGGAGTAATTAGCGAGCATAGTGGAAATCTCCTCATTGGGAATTTTCCTTTTGTTAGAAACAATATCTTTCATATACTTTGAATAAGGAGGCAATTTAATAGCATCAGTCAAAGGGATTTGCAAAAATAAAGGTTTCATCCAATCACAAAATTTATTATAATGTTCCTCCTCCTTTGATTTTAGTTTCTTAGCAGGAAAAGGCATTTGCTTTTGAACCCAAGGTTCTCTTTCATTACCATGTTTCTTTGTAATAAAATCTTCTTTAGTGTACCTTTTATTTTTATCATGCTTTTCAGGTTCTTTTTCAATTTCTTCTTTATCGGGAGCATCATTCTTATCATTATCTTCCTCATGTTCATTACCACTTTCGTTTCAGCATCAGAAATAGAAATACTATTAGGATCATTAACAGGTTCAGAGGATTCTACAACAGTTTATGTTTCTTCTTCTTTTTCTTAGAAGGACTACTAATTTCTTTAGTTCGTTGAGAATCTTGTTCAATTCTTTTGGGGTGCCCTTCAGGATATAGAGGATCCTGGGTAGAAACACCGCCTCTAGTTGTTACTTCGCAAACTTGTTTCTCTTCATGATTATTTTTTAACAAGTCATTTTGCACTTTAGTAAGTTGATTAATTTGAGTTTGAATCATATCAAAATGTTTAACAAGCATCTTAACATCATTGGAGGTCCTCTCCACAATATCATGCAATTTACCAATAGCTTGAGAATTTTCCATTAGATGATTCTCTACTCTCATATTAAAATTATTTTGCTTAACAATATAATTATCAAATTCATCTAAACATTGATCAGGAGGTTTTGAATATGGAATATATCCTCTATCAAAGCGTTGAAGAGAATGTACCTCGATTGTGGATGAAGGGGGAATTATCTTACATAGGTCTTCTATTGGAGGTAAATTCTTCACATCTTCAGATTTAATACCCTTCTCCATAAGAAATTTCTTGGCTTCCCTCATATCTTCATCATTTAATTCAATCATACCCCTTTTCAATATAGGTGTCGGGGTTGGTTCAGGTGTAGACCAATCATCATGATTCTTGCTTATCTTAGCCAATAATTCTTCAGCTTCGTCCGGAGTTCTTTTCCTGAAAACACAATCAGCACAACTATCCAGGTATGCCCTAGACTCAATGGTTAGTCCACTATAAAATATATCAAGTAAATCATGCTTTTCCAAATCATGTCCAGGCCGAGCTCTAATAAGAGAGCAAAATCTTGCCCAAGCTTCAGGCAATTTCTCTCCATCTTCTTGATCAAAGCTATAAATTCTCTGCAAAGCCATATGTTGAGCACTAGCGGGAAAGTATTTCCGAAAGAAAACATCAAGCAAACAACTTGGACTATTAATAGAATCATGAGGCAAATTATTATACCAAATCTTAGCATCATTCTTTAATGAGAATGGGAAAATCTTAGCAACAAAATAAGTACGCATCTTAACATCATCAGAAAACAAGCTACTTAAATTAGAAAGCTCATTCATATGTTCTACAACACTCTCTTTTTCAGTACCACAAAAGGGTGTTTTCTCAATAATAGATATATGAGATAAATCAAGAGAAAAGTCATAATCTTTATCCTTAATGTTTATAGGAGATGTGGCAAATTTAGGATCAGGAGATAGTTTATATCTAACAGCATGTTGTGCAATAAGCTTTTTAAGGTTACTTGTACTAGTAGTAGTATTGCATTTATCAATAAAATCATCATCAAGTTATACATAATCTTCATCAAGATCATCAATCTCAGGTGAATTAACAGGTGTAACAGTATTTTCATTAGGAGTTTCATAATTTCAATTTGTCTAGACCTAGCAATTGTAGCATCTAGAAAAGGACCTAATGAACCAGCATTATCAAGCACAGTAGAAGCATCATCAAAATTATCAGAGGAATTTTCAGATTCAACAGAAATACCAACACGTGAAGTTTGTGGTGGTGAAATGTCAACACCTGGATTTTTAAGTCCAGATGCCTATTATGACGTACATCGCAATCCCAGGAATATTGTTGTTGCGAGACATAATAGTTGAATATCATATAGTCATCATTTATTACAACACATAATCGTCTTACAAAGATGGATCACATGATCCAATATTACAATAGTAGTTGATCGATTGATCAACGAACATCACCAAGAGCGAAGTAAGTAGTAGCTATCTAATCCACAGGCCAACGCTTGACGTCAGGAGCGGTCCTAGTTGTCGTAGACGTCCTGCTGTCCATCTTCCTCTTACTGCTGTTCACCTTCATAGTCTGGCCATTTGAATAGCCAGCGACAAAGCCATGAGTACTTTTAAAGTACTCGCAAACTAATACTAGTGTAAGCATTATCAATTGTGGTAAGGGGATACTAAGCTCTAGGTTTATTTGCATAAAGCCAAGTTTATTTCATAAACATTTAGTAATGATGATTGAATCACTAGACTAACTCAAGTGGGAACCTTGGTGTCATTCCCACAACTCTGTTGTGATTCAATTCAAAGTCACCATTCACCTTTCAAATTCAAGTCACCAGTCATATGTCACATTTTTGAAAATGGTCTGATGACGGAACCGTATGGCCTTTCCAATCGTCCGTAACCGTGGACACGGCTATTCGAATAGTTCTACACTCTGCAGAGGTCGTACTCTTGTGCCACAATATTTGCAATAATCCGTCAAGGTTAACTGGTGATTTATCATACTCCGTATGCGGACTACCAACCATAACCTTTCACTTATATACTCTAGTACATGCACCTCTCCCCATGAGCTTGGCCTCCCAGTGAAGACACACTATCAGCCTGCACAGGGCTTGGGCCGGACAATTCCCTCATTTCACGTCATTTCACATCCTCTCATATTTCTTTGGAGGCAGCCCTTGGCATCACCCCGATGACGCTTGTTTAGAGGGATCCCATACTAAAGCACATAAATTGCTAGTTAAGCCCTTACCCATATTGGGTATTGTGGGGGTACTTTCAAAATTGGAATGGTATCGCATCCGAACCCAACCATCAGTTTTATATCAAAAATCACCATCTTCTCTTGGTCACATTCACATTCAACGTCATTCAATGGAATGAACCATCATTCCAAGGTTTCAATTTCATTTCAAAGTCACCTGTTCCCATCTAGAGTAGTCCAATTTTATTTGCTTAGCACTAGCAACTATGTCATGAGGGGGCTATCTAGCTTTGAGTGTTTCTAATATCACCTTTGATCTTGCTCTAATCTATACCAAGTGAAATCATAAATCAAAAAGTACTTTGAAGTAAATAAGCAAAAGTAATTGCAAAGTAAAAAACATGGGATAGGTAAAGCATAAATTTAAAAGAGGTGATGGTGCCATGCTCTGGTAGAGCCTTGCATCATGATGGTTAGCAAGATTATTAGCTTGCACTGGTAATAGCTGGCATTAATATTAGCTTGCCTTGATTGGTGAGGTGATCAAAGTGTTCTTCTTCTTCCTCTTGGTAGAATACCTCCTCCTCTTGATAGTCTCCGGTACTAGCGTCTATAAACGAGTACGAGGATACAATCACCAAACAATACTTAAATACTCTTAATTAGCCTTAGTGGCTCACACACTGATCTAGCATCACTACTTAACACTTATTACAAGATTATGCTAGGGTTTCGTTATTTAGTAATAGGAACATAATTTCCTCTCATTGAAAAATGGAGTTAGGGTTTCTCTTTAGTTTGTGAGATTTCAAATTTGGGGTTATCTTCACATAGTTTCAAAGTCTCCACTTGTCAAATCTCTACTGGTCAACTTGGTCAACTTTAACCCTGATGGTCAACATTAAAGTTGTAGACCTTGACATGGTCTTGGATGACATGGCATTGGTTGACTAAGTTTAGTTTAAGAATTGAGAAAACCAGAGGGGTAAAGTAGTGAAGAAATTATTTTTGGGCCATATGACCATTATCACATGTATGAAGAAATCTTGATTTCTTTGGGTTTGATTCTTGATCCAAGGATGCAATTGTGTTAGTTTATCATATTAAGGTATTTTACAAGCAAGAGATCAAGCAATGTTGGCCTTTGGTGAAGATTTGAAATTTGGCTAAGTGTATGTGAGTGAATTTTGGGGGATTTTCTCCCTATTTAATTTCTCTTCATTTGATTTGACTTTTGTTGACTCTCAAGTGATTCTTATTAGTTTAGAAACATTCTAAGATCATTGAATCCATTGAAAAAGGTTTTGTTCAAAGATTTGCAAAAATAGCTATAACACATAAGATGATGTGTCAAGTTTTATTATTTTTGCAAATGTTTCCCCTTGATTTGCTTGCACATGGGTTAGGGTTAATTTAGGGTTATATTAAGTTTGTAGAAGGTTTCACATCATTTGATTAAGGTTTAAAATCATAGGGCATGGTTTGGTGAAATGGTTATGTGCCACATATGCCTCTATGCATATGGTGCATTTAAATTTTATTTTGACTGGGTTGGATTCAAAATGGTGTTGTTGAGTGTTGAGATGGTATATAGGAGTGATTCAACCATTCACAACAAGTCCTAGGGTCAGTTTTCTTAAATTCACATATTTGCTATTTTACTCTCATATGCCTTTATGGCATTTTTAGTTTCTTTTTAATTTCTTTGGTTTCAACTTGGAAATGATTTGAGAAGTACTATATAAGGTTTATGAAGCTTTTCCAATCCTCTAAATAAAGTGGAAAGGTCTAGGGTAAAGATTTATAATTATAGCCATAGGCACATATGCTTTTTTCTCATTTAATTTCCTTTTATTTTCTTTTAACTAGGATGGTGAGAAGAGGGGTGAGGTTTTAGGGTTTAAGATTATTTCAAATACTAATAACAAGATATCATGGCAATAGCACAAGAATTAAGCAAGATTATTATGTACCAAACTTAATTTAATAAAAGTTTTTGTTGGTTCCAAAATTTGGAACTAGGGGAATTTATTTATTTTGTCTTGAATTTCTGGGATGTTACATGAAACAAGTTGACTTATCACAGATGGTGAATCAAGAGCAGCAGAGGTACTCAGAGTTGTACCTTTTCTTGTAGTGGATGGTAATATGGCGACTTTAGTATCGCGAGGTTTACCCATGATGGAGAATTTGCAGAACAATATCAATCCAAGTGAACTTGCAAATAAAGCTATGCTCCCGGCAACGGCGCAGAAAATAGTCTTGATGACCCACAAGTATAGGGGATCGCAACAGTCTTCGAGGGAAGTATTACCCAATTTAATGATTCGACACAAGGGAGACAAAGAATACTTGTAAGCCTTAACAGCGGAGTTGTCAATTGCTGCACCTGGAAACGGACTTGCTCGCAAGAGTTTATCAGTAGCAACAGTTTTATAGCAGTAGGAATAGTGAAATAACAAAGCGGTGAAATAAAGACAGCAGTAGTGATTATAGTAAACAGCAGGATTAAAATACGTAGGCACAGGGACGGATGAACGGGCGTTGCATTGATGAGAGAATTCATATAACAATCATGGTAGGGCATTTGCAGGTAATAATAAAGCGGTATCCAAGTACTAATCAATCAATAGGCATGTGTTCCATATATAGTCGTACGTGCTCGCAATGAGAAACTTGCACAACATCTTTTGTCCTACCAGCCGTGGCAGCCGGGCCTCTAGGGAAACTACTGGAAATTAAGGTACTTCTTTTAATAGAGTACCGGAGCAAAGCATTAACACTCCGTGAACACATGTGATCCTCACATCACTACCATCCCCTCCGGTTGTCCCGATTTCGTCACTTCGGGGCCATTGGTTCCGGACAACAACGTGTGTATACAACTTGCAGGTAAGACCATAAACAATGAATATCATGATGAAACAATAACATGTTCAGATCTGAGATCATGGCACTCGGGCCCTAGTGACAAGCATTAAGCATAACAAGTTGCAACAATATCATAAAAGTAACATCTACGGATACTAGGCACCATGCCCTAACAATCTTGTGACTATTACATGATCAATCTCATCCAATCCCTACCATCCCCTTCAGCCTACAGCGGGGAATTACTCACACATGGATGGGGGAAACATGGCTGGTCGATGGAGAGGCGTTGGTGGTGATGGCGGCGATGATCTCCTCAATTCCCGTCCGGCGGAGTGCCGAACGGAGACTTCGGCTCCCGAGACGGAGTTTCGCGATGTGGCGGCTCTCGGAGGGTTTCTCGTGACTTCTCTCCGTGCGTTTAGGTCGAGGGTGATAAGTAGTCCGAAGGAGGGCGTCGGGGGCCAGCCGAGGCCGCCACACACTAGGGCCGCGCGGGCCTCCGGCCGCGCGCCGGTGTGTGGGCCCCTCGTGCCCCCTTCGCTCCGCCAATATTCGGGAAAATAGGACCTTCGCATAAATTCCGAGGATTTTCCTGAAAGTTGGATTTCGCACAAAAACGAGACACCATAGCAATTCTGCTGAAAACAGCGTTAGTCCGCGTTAGTTGTATCCAAAATACACAAATTAGAGGCAAAACAATAGCAAAAGTGTTCGGGAAAGTAGATACGTTTTGGACGTATCAAGAAGCTATGGGACCTTGGGTTCAACTTTTTCTTCTCTTAAGTTTAAGGAGAAAGCTTATGTGGGAAAGGAGCAAAAATTCATGTATGTCCCTAAGAAGCCAAAGCCAAAGAATCATTATGAGCTTAAAATTGATAAAAACCTTAGTACCACTACGGGAAATTTAGATAATGGAGCATCTAAGATACCTTTTGTGACAAGTTGTGCTCTTAAGAAAAATTATAATGTTGATGCTTCATCTCTTGATATTACTTGATTTGCACTTTCTGCGCCTAGCTGAAAGGCGTTAAAGAAAAGCGCTTATGGGAGACAACCAATTATTTTATTTCTGCAAATTTTGTTTTATATTTGAGTCAAGGTGCTTGTTACTACTGTAACATTACCTTTGTATCTTTATTTTCATGCATTGTTGTGCCAAGTAAAGTCTCTAATAGAAGGTTGATACTAGATTTGGATTTCTGCGCAAAAACAGATTTGTTAGCTGTCACGAATTCGCGTTTTTCTCTCTGTAGAAGAATCAAAAAATCAGCGAAAATTCATGCATGATCCTCAGATATGTACGCAACTTTCATTAGTTTTGATTTTTTCCATCTGAGCAAGTTAAGTGCCTCAGAAAAATTCGTCTTTACGGACTGTTCTGTTTTGACAGATTCTGCCTTTTATTTCGCATTGCCTCTTTTACTGTGTTTGATTGGATTTCTTTGCTCCATTAAATTTCAGTAGCCTTGGGTAATGTTCTGAAGTGTTGGTAATGATTGTGTCCTCTCTGAACATGTGAATTTTTATTATGCACTAACCCTCTAATGAGATTGCTTTAAGTTTGGTGTGGAGGAAGTTTTCAAGGGTCAAGAGAGGAGGATGATATGATATGATCAAGAAGAGTAAAAATTCTAAGCTTGGGGATGCCCCCGTGGTTCATCCCTTCATATTTCAAGAAGACTCAAGCATCTAAGCTTGGGGATGCCCAAGACATCCCCTTCTTCATCAACAAACTTATCAGGTCACTTCTAGTGAAACTATATTTTTATTCCGTCACATCTTATGTGCTTTACTTGGAGCGTCTGTTTGCTTTTATTTTTGTTTATGTTTGAATAAATTCGGATCCCAGCAATCCTTGTATTGGAGAGAGACACGCTCCGCTTTTTCATTTGAACACTTGTGTTCTTAGTTTTGCTTTAATGTTCATGGCGAAGCTGAAAGCCGCTTCGTTGATTGCTATTTGGTTGGAAACAGAAAATGCTTCATGTGGTAATTGGTATATTATCTTGAATAATTTGATACTTGGCAATTGTTTTGAGTTCTCAAGTAGATCATGTTTAAGCTCTTGCATCATGTAGTTTAAATCTATTAGTGGAGAACTACCGTAGAGCTTGTTAAAATTTGGTTTGCATGATTGGTCTCTCTAAGGTCTAGATATTTTCTGGTAAAAGTGTTTGAACAACAAGGAAGACAATGTAGAGTCTTATAATGCTTGCAATATGTTCTTGTGTAAGTTTTTGCTTTACCGGTTCATACTTGTGTTTGCTTCAAACAACCTTGCTAGCCAAAGCCTTGTACTGCGAGGAAATGCTTCTCGTGCATCCAAAAACCTTGAGCCAAAACCCATGCCATTTGTGTCCACCATAACTACCTATATGTGGTATTTTTCTGCCATTCCAAAGTAAATTGCTTGCGTGCTACCTTTAAAATTTCATTCCTCGTCTTTACAATACATAGCTCATGGGAAAGTAGCCTAAAAAACTATTGTGGTGCTGAATATGTTGCTATGTATCTTAGTTCTTACAAGTTGCTTGTTGAGCGGTAACCATGTTTCTGGGGACGCCATCAACTTTTTTACTTTGTTGAATATCATGTGAGTTGCTATATATGCATGTTCGTCTTGTCTGAAGTAAGGGAGATTTCTCATGATTAAATGGTTTGAGTATGCTTATTGTCAGAGAAGAACATTGGGCCGCCAACCAAAGCCATGTATCATGGTGGAAGTTTCAGCTTGGACATTAATCCTCAGAATCTCTTATGAGAATATTATTGTTGTTGAATGCTTTAAGCATTAAAAGAGGAGTCCATTATCTGTTTTCTATGTTGTCCCGGTATGGATGTCCTCAAGTTGAGATATATCAAAATCGAGAAATCAAATGCGATTTATCTCCTTGGACCTTTGTACAGGTGGCATAGAGGTACCCCTTTGTGAGACTTGGTTGAAACATATGTAATGCAATGATAATCCATGGAAATCCGAGCTAAATAGGACAAGGTGCGGGCACTATTGGTATTCGATGCATGAGGCTTGCAACTTATAGGAGGTTTTATGCATAACACATATGAATTATTACTACCGTTGACAAAATTGTTTCCATGTTTTTAAAATAAAAGCTCTAGCACATGAGTAATCCCTGCTTCCCTCTGCGAAGGGCCTTTCTTTTACTTTATGTTGAGTCAGTTTACCTACTTCTTTCTATCTTAGAAGCAAACACTTGTGTCAACTGTGTGCACCGATTCTTACATGTTTACTTATTGCACTTGTTATATTACTTTATGTTGACAATTATCCATGAGATATACATGTTACAAGTTGAAAGCAATTGCTGAAACTTAATCATCCTTTGTGTTGCTTCAAACCTCTTACTTTGAATCTATTGCTTTATGAGTTAGCTCTTATGCAAGTCTTTTTGATACTTGTCTTGAAAGTACTATTCATGAAAAGTTTTTGCTATATGATTCAGTTGTTTAGTCATTATCTTTTTGTTAGCAAACTTTTCTTCGAATCACTTCATTCATCTCATATGCTTTACAATAATGTTGATCAAGATTATGTTGGTAGCATGTCACTTCAGAAATTATTGTTTTTATCGTTTACCTACTCGAGGGCGAGTAGGAACTAAGCTTGGGGATGCTTGATACGTCTCCAACGTATCTATAATTTCTTATGTTCCATGCTAGTTTTATGACAATACCAACATGTTTTAGTCATACTTTATAATGTTTTTATGCATTTTCCGGTATTAACCTATTAACAAGATGCCGAAGCGCCAGTTCATGTATTCTGCTGTTTTTGGTTTCAGAAATCCTACCCAGGAAGTATTCTCGGAATTAGACGAAACAAAAGCCCACGGTCTTATTTTCCACGGAGGGTTCTAGAACACCGAAGAGGAGATGGAGAAGGGCCACGAGGCGGCCACCCCATAGGCGGCGCGGCCCCACCCCCGGCGCGCCGCCATATGGTGTGGACCCCTCAGTGCCCCCCCTGCGCTGCCCCTTCGCCTACTTAATCCCTCCGTCGCGAAAACCCTAGTACCGAGAGCCACGATACGGAAAAGTTCCGAGACGCCGCCGCCGTCAATCCCATCTCGGGATTCAGGAGATCGCCTCGCACCCTGCCGGAGGGAGGAATCATCCGGAGGGCTCTACATCACCATGCACGCCTCCGGACTGATGCGTGAGTAGTTCATCCTTGGACTACGGGTCCATGCAGTAGCTAGATGGTTGTCTTCTCCTCTTGTGCTATCATGTTTAGATCTTGTGAGCTGCCTATCATGATCGGGATCATCTATTTGTAATGCTACATGTTGTGTTTGTTGGGATCCGATGAATATTGAATACTATGTCAAGTTGATTATTGATCTATCATATATGTGTTATTTATGTTCTTGCATGCTCTCCGTTGCTAGTAGAGGCTCGGCCAAGTTGATACTTGTGACTCCAAGAGGGAGTATTTATGCTCGATAGTGGGTTCATGCCTCCATTGAATCTGGGACAGTGACAGAAAGTTCTAAGGTTGTGGATGTGCTTGTGCCACTAGGGATAAAACATCGATGCTTTGTCTAAGGATATTTGTGTTGATTACATTACGCACCATACTTAATGCAATTGTCTGTTGTTTGCAACTTAATACTGGAGGGGGTGCGGATGCTAACCTGAAGGTAGACTTTTTAGGCATAGATGCATGCTGGATGGCGCTCTATGTTCTTTGTCGTAATGCACTAAGTAAATCTCATAGTAGTCATCATGATATGTATATGCATCTCTATTCTGTCAATTGCCCAACTGTAATTTGTTCACCCAACATGCTATTTATCTTATTGGAGAGACACCACTAGTGAACTGTGGACCCCGGTCCTTTCTTTTACATCTGAAATACAATCTACTGCAATCACTGTTCTCTGTTGTTTTCTACAAGCAAACATCATTCTCCACACCATACGTTTAATCCTTTGTTTTCAGCAAGCGGTGAGATTGACAACCTCACCGTTAAGTTGGGGCAAAGTATTTTGATTGTGTTGTGCAGGTTCCACGTTGGCGCCGAATCAGGTGTTGCGCTATCCTTCACCAACAACTTCACGTGGCCTTCTTCACTGTGATCTCATTGCTTGGTGGATTCTTTTCTTGTGTTACTCATTATTCGTCTTGGTTCCCAACTACGTGTGCTTTACCGTCACAAGGACTGGTGATTGCTTATGCTTGTAAAAGCATGACTGTTGGCTGGTGCTCCATCTGATACATATGTATCATCTGTGTAGGCTTGCTGTTGATTCTTTTGCTTGTCAGTGAAGCTTTGCTTCCTAAATTTTGACATAAGGAATGCACTGTTGATGCAGTGATGATTTCCTATCTTATTTATACAAGTTTGGATGGAAACAAACTATGGTTGGCACCTCCACTTGCTGTTGGACTCTCTGGAGTAATGATATAAATGTTTGGCTGGATTTTGTGTATGGCTAGGTAGTTGTTGTGATCCTAGCACTGGATTTCTGCTAGATAAGGTTGCTCCTGCCACTTGTATGCTTTCTTTGCAAAGGTACTGGTGATCAACCATTGATTCCAGTACCACTTTGATGTTGAAAACCATATAGACACATATATGTCTATTATTCTGATGGTTTTACTAGGCTGGTGCTGCTAGGTGAGTTTGGTTAGGCTAGCAATAGATCAAATCCATACTGGATGCTTTTGGTTGCCTCTGTGGTGATTCATTTGGGCATACCCAGTTTCCTTTGGGATTTGTTTCACTGGCCTCTCCCTATTTTGCCAGCATCACATGGTCTAGGACAAAGTGATGATACACTTAGGGTAACCCTACCCCATGGCTTGGGTGTGTTGTGCATATGCTGTGAAATATGAGCAAAACCATTGCTTCCTCATGAATCTGTGGTATACTCACTCCAGCTCCTAGATGTTTGTTGCTGTAGAGGTTTTGCTTCTGTGATGGACTGGTTGATGATGTGCTTGTCCTTCTCCTCCTGGATTGTGATCTGTTGTGAGATATTTCACCATCTCTTGCTTAACAGTTACCTGTTCTTGGTGGAATAGGCACTGGATGATCTCTACTGTTTGTTGTTCTTGTTGTTCTACTCCTTCTGTTGCTTGTGTTGATGAATTCTAGGGTTTTGAGCTGTAAAGGTTTTATATCACCTTATGGTTTCCTCCCTGGTCGACAACAAGGTTGTTCACTTCGGTGACTAGCCTAATTGGCTATGTGTTGTTGGCCATGCAACAAGCCTTGTGAGCTGTGTGCTTCACTTGGTTGGGACTTGCTCCCTGGATAAGCTTATCCCCTATTTTGCTTTATTTCTAACAGCCAAGTGGCTTTGCCACTTGGTGCAATGCAATGCTTTTCTTTGATGTGCATATTTGAAGCATCTCAAGATCATCAAGGTGTTCTTCGTGATCAGGAAGATGAATAGTAGCTAGGGTTTTAGTTGTAGATACTTGTAATTATATAATGAATATTGTAATTGACAATATATCATGTGTGTTAATTAATAAAGCTCAAGTTTTCCTTATGTTGAGCTTTATATTATATGTATTCACCTTTTATTGTTATTTGTATATATTCAATATTATGATTTGAATTATATATGATTTAATCCAATTTGAATTGTTTGAGTTTGAATTAGAATTCATCTCATTTTATTTTCAAGTTTCTATTTCAATCAAGATGATGCAAACTAATATGAAAGACCTAAATGCAAAGACATTATGTCAAAGTTTATCGCACTCTCGAAACTCTAAACCCTAACTGGTGTCGAGAGAGAAACTTGATCCCCTTTGATGTGTTATGCAATTAAGCGCGGAATTTCCCTAGATTTTATGATGAGATGCACATCCCTTCCTAAATCTACCCCGTAATTGTCTAAAATCTTGGGATGTTACACTTCCTGGCCTCTGCACCAATCAGGGATGCACACAACCATTTGGCACGAGTACTAAGATTTTTAATCTTAGTTAAGATTAAAGCATAGTCCTCAAGATAAATTGCTTGAGTACCAGGTCTAGCCTGGGCCTCAAGTATAAATAGAACCTACATTCGCGTTCGTGAGGATTTAAACTTAGATGCTGAGTTTGTACATCCACTCCTCCAATCAGTTGAGCTAGGCTCGCTCCACCGGCTCACGTACTCGTGCGAATCTATAGTTTTTTTTTGAGAATTCGGCAGGTGAGCTGCACGATATATTAATAGAAGAAGATTTGGCTCAGTTAATAGGGAAACCGGGCCCAAAAACCATACAGAGCGGCCGAGTTTATGAGGAAAACCGGCCCGAAAACCGCACAAATATTGGAGCCTCATCGCCCACACGATACCAGACTACCGACGACCAAACACACACCACCAAACCCGGAGCCGCTGCTCCGACGTCCCCTGCTCGGAGGCGAGCCGCAACGCCGCATGGCATGTACGTCTTGTAGCCCAAACTACCAAGGCGACCACCCGCAGACCACGAACGTTGTGCCAAAAGATTCGGGGCCACCGCCCCGACATGCCAGCCACACCGACCGCCCCGTCGTGTAGGCCGGGCCGACGATCTCACTACCCACTTAGCACCAACACGCCACCCATGCCTTGCTAGACCATGACCACACCCCATGGAGTCATCGTTGCAAGACCTTCCGAGGCCGCCGCCTCGGCGTACGTCAACCGTCCGGGGCCGCCGCCCCGGCATCCACCACCCCCGACAACAAGGCAACCATGCACAACTGGCACACATCTACCGCACCACGAGGAACACAAACTCCAAAAGCGGCGCCTTCAGGAAGGTAACGACACAGTGTGTCGCCGCTTGCTCCGAGGAGCATAGGTTTTCACCCGGAGAACACATGAACTCGCGACAGCAGGAGACCAAGCTCCCCGATGATGCCCTCAACAGGGGAAACGGTACCCAGGGGCACCGCCAACATCGGCACCAAAGGTGCGAAGCTTTCGCCTGGAGTGTCAACGCTGTCGTCAGGCCCAACGTAGACCATGGTCGTAGGCGTGGCCAGCCGAGCAGGGGACCTTGTTGCCATCCACCAAACACGCAACACTCGCCTGAGTAGCGCGTCTCGGCCAGACCACGCGCGCGCTAGCGCCAACGATGCACGAGGCAGCCACCGGGAAGCCGTGCAGCGCCACGCCAGGCGAACCGCGTCCACCACAAGCCTGACAGAAGCCGCGCCATGGCCGGACGGGGCGAGAAGCAGGACGGATGGCGAGCAGCGAAGAGCAGCGAAGGCCGAAGCCGCCCCGCAAACCCGCCGGCAGGGGCACCGACGCGAGGAGCGGTCGGAGATGCGCCGCGGCATGGACGACGACAAACCACACCTAGACTCAGGCGACGCGGGCAGGAACGCCTCCACCAGGACACGCGGCAGCGAAGAACCGCGGGAGGCCCCGGGGAAGACAACAGGACAGGGCGCACACCGGAAGGGCCGGGGAGCGGCGCATAGGCCGCGGCCCTTCAGGCCCAGATTGAGCCCAAACGGGCCCAGATCGGGCCCTCCCCAGCCAGACCGCGCCATGGCCAGGCGTCGACGGGCAGCGAGCTGCAGGAGGCAGCAGGGGGGCCGCGAGGCGAGACGCCACAGCGAGGGGCGCAGGAGGGACGGAGGACGGCGACGACCTCCGGGGTCCGGCATGGCATCCTCCCTCCTGGACGGCCGTGCGAGAGCCCGAGAGGCATAGGTCTTCGCCACCCCCTTCATTGGCGGCGGACGGCTTAGCTGCCGGCGGCCTCGGGAGGCGACGAGGGAGCGTGCAGGGGGCTAGGAGGCGGCGGCAGGCTGGGGTTGGGTTCCCTGTCGCCTGGAGGAGGCGACCGAGGGGAGCGGGAAGCTGGGGTTGGACTGCTGTTATGTTTAATTGTGAGGCATCTATAGGTTTCATATTCGTTAAAAAAATACTATTGAACTAAAATTTTAAATTAGCAATCCTAAATGTCTGTGCCACGGGCGAGTAGATCCGCAGCAGCGTACGTGCCATGTGCGTCGGGCCAGGCAAAGTGCACCAAAATGGCAACCTGTTCGTGTCCAGAACGTTCCGCCGGGACGCCGTGCCACCCCCAATCCCGAGCACCTCCGTACGCGCGAATCATTGGTACTGGCGCGGCGGGGGAGATGTGTCCTTCCCCGGATGGACAGGTGCCGAGTTCGAGGCGATGCCCTGGGATTGACGGCCAGGAACGCGCGCGCGCGCGCACCTCCCATACTGTCTGTCCCCGCGCCGCGCTTTGCCTGGGCCGTCCATCCGTCGCCTTCGCCTCCCACGTGATGAGCGGAGCGGCTCGCCCGTCTCTCGCGATTCACGTCGTGGGTCGTCCCGTGGTAAAAATTGGCGGTCGAGATACTTGTGTGCGAGAGCGAGACGGCGGGTTCACTCAACCGCGGTTTGGACCGGAGCGCTTTCTTGCTTTCTTGCTGGTCTGTGCCAACCTCTCTTTTGTCTTTTGGCTCCACAGCCACGGGCGCGTGACCGTCACGGACGTCTCGCCGCGCCAGCCACACGCTGCGGTTTGTATGTGGAAACGTGAACCTTTTCATGCCGTCACGTCTTCGCCCTTTTTTTGCTATTTTCGCCGACGCGCTCTTCCTCTTCGTTCCGTGCATGGATGGCATCTCGTTGCGGCGAGGTTCCGCCTTTCTACCACTGGTTAGCCGCCGGCGCTCTACGGGCCGGCCGGTCATCAGGGCGAGCGACCCTCCAGTCCTCCACTGCGCCGGCGTCCGCGTAGCGTGCTCTACTTCGCCTTCCTCCCCTGCTACTGGTACAACCAGGAATCAACGTCGCGTCAGTACTCAGTAGGAATCCAAGTAGCATTTTTTATTTATTTTAGAACCAAACAATAAAAAAACACAAGAGAAAAACTCGATTTCTGCATACTATCCTAGGATGTTACTTGGGCTAGGCGCCCTGTACATAGTTGGGCCAGAAGCCGCTATTCCCAGAGAGCTGTAACATTCTCTTGGCAAAGCGTTGGCTTACGTCGTAGGATCACGAGGCCCAACTGATAGGGCCAGGACTGCCCTTGGGCAGATTTAACATGGGCAAATCCTGTTCACCGCCTATTGCGGTGCGGCCCCTATCTGAGCGTGGGAATTTTGGGCGGGCCTGTGTGTGCTCAGCAGTCTGCCCATGGATGGCGGGTTATTCTATTTTTCTCGTTTTTCTTTCGGTTTTGTCAGTTTCCCTCCTGTTTTTGTGTTGTTCAATTTTTGTTAGGTTCCAAAGGCGATTCCAAAGGTTCAATTTTTTTTTGTTCAATTTGTTTTAGAATCTGACCTGAGGCGATTCCAAAGGTGACCTAGGGCTTCGTACGCCGCCGACAGGATCGTTCAACGACATTGATGATAGGATTCCAAAGGTGAAGTCTAAACGGTTCACTTTCACCATCCTTTTTCATCGGCAAGATCGTTCGACGACATTGCCGATAGCAAGGATCGTCATATGGTGGAATTGTCGAGGCATGCGCAGATTCTCGGCAATACGTGCGCTTTTGGAGCTTCGGGCACGTCTGAAAACCCGATGTGTTTTTCTTGTATAAAGCGCTTTTGGGTAGAGTAAAGGAAATTTGTTTACAAAACGAGGTTTAATTTTGATGAGATGTTGGTTTCGGAGAGTGATGGGAGAAGGGTCCCGTGATGTTCTTGAATAAAGAGATCAATGTCACATCAAAGGATATTACCCCAAACTTTATTGATATCCGCATTGACGAACACAAACGGGTTAGGATGATGACCTACTGGTTTATGTGTGAACCAAGTGGCGAGAAAAAAAGCATCTTACTTGGGAATATTACCCTTAATCCTAAACAGATATAATTTAATCTCAGCCATCCTTGTATTTCACTCAGGAAAACGTTTCATCCTTGGAGATCTATGGAAGCAAAAGCATTCAAGAGACCATGTATGTGAGTGAGAAAGAAGGAGGCAATGCAAGGCCTCAACGATGCATGCAAATGTTCCACGATACGCTTAATATGTGTAATTTGGTGGACATGGGCTATGTCGGTGATATATTCACATGGAGAAGAGGGAGGATGCGTGAGAGACTTGATCTGTCTGTGATCCAAGATGTTTAGCAATGTTTCCGCTTTATGGTGTTGTCAACACGGACTTCAATAAATCAGATCATAGGCCAATTCTTATTAATACTGAGTACAATGATGTATGCATGCAATGCCACAAAGAGGACCACTAAGATTTGAGGCGCGATGGTTGTGCAAGGAATCAGTGGAAAATATAATACAAACTCATGGGAACGAGCAAAGCAACTCCATGCGGGTTCAGCTTTGAGCGAGCATATGAAGGAAGTGCATAAGGCACTACATCGATGGGACAAAGAAGTTCTGAAATGGCCTAGAAGGAAACTGCGAGAGTTACTGAAGGAGCTAAACATTGTGATGTCTCTGGAAAGAGATTCAAATGTGTATCGAAAACTTACTTGAGCAAGAGGAACTCTATTGGGTGCAACGGCCCGTGTGAACTGGCTGAAGCATGGGGATCAGAACACAACATTTTTCCACCGTTCAGCTATACTGCTACAGCCAGGCGGAAGAGGAATTTCATCAAATCACTGAAAAGTGAGACCGGTGACATTGGGACCCAGATCAGCTTAGTCCCTGGCGGCAGGTTAATTTCAGAATCTGTTCATTAGGGAGGTACAGAATCCAGGAGCTTTCGGTAAAGTTATTCCTCGTGTGACAGAGGACATGATCCAGATTTTAATAGCTTTGTACAGACAAGAGGAAGTTTAAAAAGCTCTGTTTAATATCGGTGACTTGAAGGCACCAAGCCCTGATGGATTACACGTAGTTTTTTACAGACGGACCTCACAGATCAGTTTAACAGGCGCAGTTCAAAACAACGTTTAACCACTAATTTGGTAAAAAGATATAAAGTATATATCTACAAAATCTATATCATTAGATTTAAATTTAAAAAGCTTTCCCATGATATATTTTATATGTTATTCGTTAAAATAATAATCAAAGTAATTTTTAAACTATGTGTGCGCCTATTAAATCGATTAGAAGGGAGTATCGTTGCTGCCTTGATCATAGAGCCAAAGATTTGACGTCTTGTTTAAGAGAATGGTGGGAGTAAGATAGTACAACACTTGCACGGAGTCTATAGTCAGAAAAAAAATGTCTAGCCCAATCACATGCCTACGTATCACTAAATTATTAAATATAGAGACAATACTTAATTAAGATGCAATGTATTGGAATAATTTTGTCTCTTACAATACAATGTTATCTAGGATAGCACGCTAAGAAATAATCTATTGTGAAAGGGGGTGGCGTTTTGGCTCATAGGAGCAAATGCTTTCATTATACAAAATAACTAAAAAACAATCTGACATGAATTTTTTGGTGTACATCGTGACATTCTATATTAGTACACAAGTTTTCGTGAAGAAACAACATTTTATGTGGCGTGTACAAAAAAGACAAAAAAATGCCTGTACGTAGCCGTGTTATAGCATCAAAATTTATCTTTTTTACAGGAGCCACAGATTTTTTTAGTTGTTTTTTAAAACTTGTGTACGAACATAAAATATGTAGATGTATATGAAATTTTTTATTTTAGAATTTTTTGACACTTCGAAATGTAGATTCACACAACGGGAGCAAATGCTCCTATGAGGCAAAGTGAATATCCCTTGTGAAAGGCCTTACATGGATTTCTTAAAAACAAGCTCAGATTGACCGAGTCAAGTCAACTTACTCATTACCATTTTATCCTCAAAAAAAAAAAACTCATTACTCCTTCTGTTCTCAAATAAATGTACGTTTGGACATGTTTTAAGTCAAACTTTATTAACTTTAATCAATTTTATAGAAAAACACAGCATCCTTTATAACACTAAATTAATATGCTAGATTGATGTTGACATGTAAAATTAATAATGTAGTAATTTAATATTTCATATGTTACTATTTTTTGTAAAAACTTGATCAAATTCATAAATATTTGATTTTCAAAAAGAAGAAAATATATACTTATTCACCGAGGGAGAAATAGATGGCGGGCTCCGAGTTTTAAATCCAGCTTCATCCCACGCAGCCACCCTCGATCCGGTCCGGCCATGCCATCACCGACGCCGGCATGGGGAACTGTTCGCTGTGGCCACTTGCCATGGTCAACTGGCCAGGGATACCTCCTACTCCTATATCGTCACCCACTCACCCGCTACTCCCTTTCATAATTGTTCTCGCAGATTTCCGCAGCACCTTCGACCCGCCCTGCAATGGCGCCGCCCACAGTCCCACCGCCAGCCATGAAGTACTTCTGGGGCGACTCCCCGGAGCCCGACGCGTACTACGCCTCGCTGGGCCTTCGCCACACGGAGTCATACTACCAGTCCCCCTGTGGCCGCATCTTCACCCACTCCTTCCACCCGGTCTCCGCCGCGCACGACGGCGACGTCAAGGGCGCCGTGTTCATGACCCACGGGTACTGCAACGACTCTTCTTGGCTCTTCCAGACCGTCGCCATCAGCTACGCGCGGTGGGGTTACGCCGTGTTCTGCGCCGACCTCCTCGGCCACGGCCGCTCCGACGGCATCCACGGCTACGTAGGCGACATGGAGTCCGTCGCCAGGGCCTCGCTCTCCTTCTTCCTCTCCGTCCGTAAGGGCCCCGTCTACGCGTCGCTCCCGGCCTTCCTCCTCGGCGAGTCCATGGGCGGCGCCGCCACGCTGCTCATGTACCTCCGCTCCCCGCCGGACGCCGGGTGGACGGGGCTCATCTTCGCCGCGCCACTGCTACTCATCCCGGACGAGTTGTATCCGTCCCGGGTGCGGCTGTTCCTCTACGGCCTCCTCCTCGGCCTCGCCGACACCTGGGCTGTGCTACCGGACAAGAGGACAGGGGGGAAGTTCAAGCCGAAGTCCAACCGGGACCCGGAGAAGATGAAGGTGATCGCGTCCAACCCGAGGCGCTACAACGGCGCGGCGCGGGTGGGCACGATGCGGGAGCTGGCCCGCGTCACGGAGCTGCTCAGGGAGAGCTTTGGGGAGGTGACGGCGCCGTTCCTGGTGCTGCACGGCACCGACGACGTGGTCACCGAGCCGGAGGGGTCCAAGATGCTGTACGAGCGCGCGGCGAGCGAGGACAAGTCGCTCATCCTGTACGAGGGGATGCACCACTCCCTCCTCCAGGGAGAGTCCGACGAGAATCGCGACCGCGTGTTCGCCGACATGCGCACCTGGATCGACGAGCGCGTCCGCCGCTACAGCGCCGCTGTGCCCGCCGCGAACGACGACACCAAGGAGGTGACCATGGCCTGATCGACGTACTTTCCCTGCGCATCTCCATTTCTCCTTCATTTCATACTGTTCATTTCCTACTGTTCTACGGGGATGATGTTATTCCCGTTCCATTTGCATCTGTCGATTCAAAGATCGGAAACTGATAATAATAATTACACTACTTCTGTCGATTTTGCATTTCCATCATTTATGTTGAATTTAGCGTCCGCTTATGACAAACTGCGTGCCAAACTTGACAAATGTTCAGACTTCAGGTTCTAAGATGCTAAAACCAATTTAGAGATAAGATCAACGTAGAACAAGCAGTCTCAGTCGACCGATAATTATTTAATTCTCATACAACGCATGCCAACGATGTTTTTGGCCGATTGCTCGGTAAAGTCTGACAGTACGTGTCATGTTTCTTAATTCCTATTGGGTCTTTCCGGTCAAAAACCTCTGACAGATTCTTTCGTTCAAAGTAATTATATGGAAAATTTAGGGCATCTTTGATATGCAGGATTTAAAAAACATAGAAAAAGTAAAAACACAAAAATATGGGAGAATTGCATGTGCAAAAGAAAAAAATGTGGAAACACATGAATGCATGGTAGAAACAGAGTAGACTATTTTTTGTTAGGGGAAGAAACAGAGTAGGCTTAAGTGCTTAACCCATCTATAGGTCTCTTTTCTTAGGGAAATCGAATTCGGCTCACGAGTGCATATGAACTTGTTGTGTGAAAATATATTTGAAAGTGTCAAAAAGTTCTAAAATAAAATTTTGCATGTATATCTAGACATTCTATATTCGCACACAAGTTTTCAGGGAATTTTTTTTGGGTCTCATGTAAAAAGGGTAAATTTTGATGCTCCAACATTTTTTTTGTCTTTTTATACATGCCACAAAAAATGTTGTTTTCCAACGAAAACTTGTGTACGGACATAGAATGTTAGGATGTACACCTGAAATTTTATTTCAGAATTCTTTGACATTTTCAAATGTGTTTTTTAATTATTTTTTTACAATAGGTGTATAAGCACCTATGAGCCAAAACACCACCTCCTCTTTTCTTAGATCATCTCTAACCGATTCCGTCAATGGCGCCCCATAAAAATGTGAATATGGCGCGTAAAAAGACACGTACAAGGGGCCCGCAGGCTCCGCCAAACATATCTACAAATGGGAACCTCAAAACTGAATAATATTTCCCCCTCTACCATTCTTCTAGTTTCCCACTGCATTGGCACCTCCATGCACTGCCCTGTGCCACCTACCTGCGCCCTTCCGTGCTTGCCAATCAAGTTTTACAGGATCTCTTATGAATAATTTTTGTGACCAAAACCTTGAAAATGGGTTATTTTAAGGGTTCTACCATTTTTATGGTATATGTTAGAGATGTTCTTATTCGCTACGTGTGCGTCACACGAGCCTTCCTCCCTCTATTCCTAATCCTGTGGCCACTCTGGGACTAAGCACCGCTAGGTGGTCTGCTTTTTTTTTGAGAATGATGGACAGTCCGCTGGTGCTGGCCCGACTTGTTCCTCACTTGTGCATGCAGCAACGGTCAGCGACACATCTAGGCCTTGGTTTAGCGTGTGTTTGGTTCTAGACCAAAGGAGGGATGGGATGGGGTGGGATGATCCTTTCTTAAAATGCATGTGATTTTAAAGTGAGAGGGTTGGTACCATCCACCTGACAGAATATACCTCAAAGATGCTGACCCAATCAATCCCTCCAAATTGGCTGAACCTTAATCTAATTGAGTGGATTGCCTCCTAATCTATATCCCTGTGCTAATCATGAATTCCAGCACCCCGTGAGAACTCACTGCGGCCACCCCCATTAGATCTCATTGATTTCTACAAGTGCACATGAAGTATGTAGATAGTTTCAAAAAATAAGAGCATTGAACCACAAAGGAGCTATTTGGTGACGTCTTAATTGCCCCTTTCCACCTTCAACATGCGAGTTATTCTTAATCCAAAGTAAAGTGAAATGAAAGCGATTGTTGTTGTTGAGTTGTGAATAAAGCAATAGTGAATAAAGCGAAAAGATAAAAGAGACACCTTAAGTGATGAAAAGTATTTGAAACTCAATAAG
Source organism: Lolium multiflorum (assembly GCA_030979885.1). Classification (NCBI taxonomy): domain Eukaryota; kingdom Viridiplantae; phylum Streptophyta; class Magnoliopsida; order Poales; family Poaceae; genus Lolium; species Lolium multiflorum. Next base: position 64,777,668 of record CM061752.1, on the reverse strand, counting down.
GGTAAAACGTTCTCGGGGACTTGTGGATTTACCACTAGTATAGTTATTATCTGATTAGGATATTATGAAGTCTTCGTAATATGTGTGTACGGCAGGATCCCACATAAAGGTGCACTTAATTAGTCGCTCAAAACCACCACTATTCCCCAAGCCACTGGCTGGAGTCCTAAGTAATTAAGGGTATCCCCATGGTTATGGATATGAACTCTTGGATTTCGTTTCTCCTTGTTTAGACGTAGTGGATGGAGGTGGTGTTTCTCCATATAGATACAACGATGCTTTCCCCCAATGTGCCGAAGACAAATAATATGTGGTCAACAACACATAACATCAATGAAGAAGAACACCACACACATATCGCAAGAAGAAAAACACAAATCTTTATTTTGTTTTATGATGTTGCCAGGGTTTCTCCATTTTCCCAATAACAAATGGAACTGCTCACACATGGAGGCAAATAACATCATCATGATTATATGAATAGATTAGGAGGGACCAAATAAATACAAGTGGAAATCCACAATAGGCTTTGAGATTACAAAAAGATGGATGGAGATGGTGAAGGTGTTGCCACTGTTGATGATGATAATGAAGATCAACGCCAAAGCCTTTAAGATCCAATCAGTGGAGGCGGCGGATTCCCTCCGCGAGTTCCCCCTCCATATCCCTTTTCAGAGGTGGGGTTTAATGCTTTTTCTGCATCCCCAAGTCTCGGATTTGTGAACTTCTTGAACCGAACGAAAGTATTTGACTAGACGAAGGCACTGACACATGGTCTGGTCATTTTGTACCGTACCAGTGGTCGGTAAAACATCTGTAATCTTCTTTTCATGATTTCTCTCTTTGGCTTGACACCTAGGTGCGTGGGTAAATGTATGGAAGGTTTCCAATCACCATATTTATGTTAAAAAATAATCTTCTTAATTGATTTGTCTATCAACCTCTTTATTCCGGGGATCCTTGTAAAACAAGCAGAGTAGGTGCGCGCGAGCGTGGTGTCATGGGAAGAGGCTGCCGATGAGGCTGTCCACTTCACGCATCGTGGCAGCGTGGGAAGGCTGCCAGCGACACTATCCACCTTGCGCATCGTGGTTGAAGGTTGTCGGCGATACCCTCCATCCGCTGCATCTCCGTTTGTTCCCGATGTCGAGTGGATCACGCCGCCCCTATCTGAGCATGGCGACGGTTGTAGGAGCTCCGGCTGCCGGATCTGCTGAGCATGTACTCCAGGGCATGGAGGAACGCCTACGAGGTCACTGGTAGGGTGGGCTATTATCTCTTGCCTCGACCGAAAAAGGGGATGGGGACAATTAAGGACCAATTATCCGCTTGTTAATTTTGTTTGACTGTGAAATCGTAGGGGGGGCCCCTAGTGTTTATCTCATTGATCTATACACCGAAAAAGTACATGATAGTTACATGCATCAAGGAAGATAGAAGTGGAATGAGTATCAACGCCAAAAAAAAGTGGAATGAGTATCCAAAAAACATGAAAGCTAGTCGAAACAAGTCAAGATATACCCCACTAGTGGCTGCACTAGGCTAGGTTTTACTCGGTAAGTATGCAGATGGAGGTCGTTCTTAAACCTAACACTCCACCGAGCTGACGATTGATCCAGAGCTTTGAAAATCAAGTCGTTCCTGTCTTTCTATAGATTCCAAGCCGCACAAACAAAAACTTCCATGAAGCAAGAGTGCAAGACCCTTTGAAGGAGCTACATGCCGTTAGGACTCTAGTTGAGATTGGGAGAGAGCAATACTATTGGATTTGAAGCAGCAAAAGGACATCTGAAAATAGATGGTCCCTTGTCTTCGGTTCTTGCGTATTACAGAGAACACATAAAGGTTCTCCTTCTACTTGCCATTTTTTCCTCTGTATCAGCGCTTTAGTATTTAAGCGGCCCGTCATTAGTAGCTAGCTAGCCACGCAAAAACTCTTGATTTACGCACACACTTGGACTTTCAGATATATTTGATTGCCTTGTCCTCAGACTAGTCACAATAGGAGTATCATAAGTATTTGCAAAAGGAAGGATAAGTATTTGCCTTGTCCTCAGACTAGCCAGAATGGGCGCAGAAGCTATTGTGATAATCCTTTCCACAATGGAATTACCATTAATCCTGATAGCCTTGGCAAAAATAAGCAAAAGGAAGGGTGCCCACCTTGCATTCGAACATATTTGCTAAAAGCTAAAGTTGATAATCATCAATGTTAACGACATTAGACAAGATTTTGAGTACTCGACTTTTTTTTCGAGAGTACGCGAATGCATACCTTAATTTTATAGAAGAGGAAAGTATGTACAAGAGTAGCTTTCATTGCAAAGAGACGAAAGCTAAGGCACTCTCAAAACAATTAAAATGTTACTCTCTCCTAATGCTATGAATGACTCCTACTCCCTCTCTTCTGGCCATCCTGATAGCCTTGAAATCACTGATGCTCATCGAGGAAAGGCGGTTCACACTGAATTGCTTGTTGGTGTTGCCGAAACACCAGGCGTTCATGTTCTTCCACAAGGCGTGACTGACCGTGCAGACGAGCATGTCGAATAGCTTCTGTGCCCCTCCATGGAACCTACCACGCTCCGCAATCCACCAAGCTTGAATGGAGCTCTCAGGTGTAGGCAGCTGAATGTCAATTCCCAGGAGCTGAGTACAGCAGAACCAAACTTGCCATGCATGGACGCATTGTAGCAGGATATGGTCAGTCGTGTCCTCCTCCTGAAGGCACACGTAGCAGGAGGAAGCATTGTCTTGCAGTCCGTGCCTGACCCGCCGGTCTGAAGTTCAAATATGGTACTGGACGACGAACCACATAAACAACATGCTCTTTGGGGTGGTGCGGCACCTCCAGATCGCATCGCTCAAGGGGGAGCTCACCTCGCCAAGGCATAGCATCAAATAGGTGGACTTGGCCGAGTATACTCCAGCTGCAGACCAAGGCCAGGTGAATGTGTCAGCAACCGTGGCGTCACGCAACACCCGACAGGCGGAAACCCAAAGAGTCATGCACTCGAGCGCTCTCCTTGTCGCCAGGTTGCCAGAGAAGTCTATGAGCCAAGCATTATCGAGAAAGTCCTTGCGCGACGGTTCTGGCATTGCGCTTTCTGGAGCTTATTGTCAGACACAAGCCTGGCGCAAAGTTTGACACCACTCACCCATTGATCCACCGATCACGCTAAAAAAGTGTGATCTTGCCGTCGCTGACCTTGATATGGACCAGACTGTCGAAGACATGCCGTGCCTCAGCATCCTTGATCATGGGGAGGCCCTGCATGGCCTGCCCAGGCCTGTTCTTTGTAACCACTGCCAGCGGACAGGAGAGCCATACCTTGCAAGCGCAGATCCTTGATACCAAGCCTTCCAAACTCCAGGGGCTTGCACACCCTATCCCAAGCAACTAGGCACTGTCCACCATTAACGCGCTCCTTGCCGGCCCAAAAGAATCCACGCTATCCTTTGTTCACCTCATCGAGAAGCCATCACGGGGCTTCCTGTTGGAGATATGCCCAAGAGGCAATAATAAATTGGTTATTATATATCTTTGTGTTTATGATGAATGTTTATATACCATGCTATAATTGTATTAACCGAAACATTGATACATGTGTGTTATATAAACAACAAGGAGTCCCTAGTAAGCCTCTTGTATAAGGCTGGACGAACGGGCCGAGCTTTTAGCTCGGCCCGAGTTTTCTTGGGCTCGCCTCGAGCCTGGCTCGGCCCGCGAAGAAGGCACACCGAGCCGAGCCCATATTTCGGGACCGTCGCGGGCTTTTGGCTCGGCCGGCTCGGCTCGGGCCAGCCCGAAAGCTTGCGGTATTTTTTTTTACGAAACCAGAGAAGGCCATAGTGGGAGATTGGGCTGATTCTGGCCAGTTAGAAGAGGGAGCAAGGCAGATTAGATCACGTACGTTTCTCCTCCCATCCAGATCGAGAGAAAAGAGCCAGCCGCCGCAAAGCAGAACACCCACCGCCGCCGTCCCGATTTCGCTCGCCGTTCTTCTCGCTCCTCTCCTCACATCGCTGCTAGCCCCTCCACTAGACGCTGCGCCACCACCTGCACCCTCGTCCTCGTCCATGGAGACGCGCCCTAGCGCCAACGGCCAACGGCGCCGGTCAGCAGCCGAAGGTATCCATCGCCGCTCCTCACCATCGGCAGCACAAGGTCGTCCTCACCACCCGCAACACCCTCCCTGCTCCGGCACGACACTCAGCCTCGCCGCCCTGCCATCACCACCGTTCTGGTCGCTCCTAACGCTGGTGCAGAGGTTGGACCCACATGGCAGTGACTCATTTGTGCTTGGCTCGCGAGCTGCTCCGAGCCGCACCGAGTTTCAGCTAAACTTGGGCCGAGCCTACTTTTTCGGCTCGTGAGGCAAACGAGCCAGCCCGAGCCGAGTCGAAAACCAGCGAGCCAAAGTGCGGCTCGCACCGAGCCCAACTCGAGCTGGCTCGTGTCCAGCCTTACTCTTGTATAACTAGCTTGTTGATTAATAGATGATCATCGTTTCGTGATCATGAACATTGGATGTTATTAATGACAAGGTTATATCATTATGTGAATGATGTAATGGACACACCCAATTAAGCGTAGCATAAGATCACGTCATTAAGTTCATTTGCTATAAGCTTTCGATACATAGTTACCTAGTCCTTTCGACCATGAGATCATATAAATCACTTATACCGGAAGGGTACTTTGATTACATCAAACGCCACTGCGTAAATGGGTGGTTATAAAGGTGGGATTAGGTATCCGGAAAGTATGAGCTTGAGGCATATGGATCAACAGTGGGATTTGTCCATCCCGATGACGGATAGATATACTCTGGGCCTTCTCGGTGGAATGTTGTCTAAATGGCTTGCAAGCATATGAATGGTTCATAAGAAACCACATACCACGGTACGAGTAAAGAGTACTTGTCAGGAGACGAGGTTGAACAAGGTATCGTGATACCGATGATCAAACCTCGGACAAGTAATATATCGCGTGACAAAGGGAATCGGTATCGTATGTAAATCGTTCAGTCGATCACTAAGTCATCGTTGAATATGTGGGAGCCATTATGGATCTCAGATCCCGCTATTGGTTATTGGTCGGAGAGAAGTCTCAACCATGTCTACATAGTTCGCGAACCGGGGGTGACACACTTAAGGTTTGATGTCGTTTGAGTAGATATGGAATATGGAATGGAGTTCGAAGTTTTGTTCGGAGTCTCGAATGGGATCCAGGACATGAGGAGGTCCGGAATGGTCCGGAGAATAAGATTCATATATAGGAAGTCATATTCCAAGTTTGGAAATGATCCGGTGCATTTATGGAAGGTTCTAGAGGTTCTAGAAAAGTCCGGAAGAAACGCACTATGGAAGGTGGAGTCCCGGAGGGACTCCAGAACCATGGCCGGCCAACCCTAAGGGGAGGAGTCCCAGGTGGGCTCCACCAAGGTGGCCGGCCCTCCTCAAGGAAAGGTGGAATCCCACCTAGAGTGGGACTCCCATCTTAGTAGGTTTCCAAAAGGTAGGTTTTCTTTTGGGGTCTTATTCGAAGACTTGGGATCCAACTCTTGGGGCTTCCACCTATATAATGAGGGGCAAGGGAGGGGGCCGGCCACCCTAAGCACCACAAGTTGGCCGCCCGCTCAGCCGGCGCCCAAACCCTAGCCGCCTCCCCAAACCCTAGCCGCCTCCCCAAACCCTAGCCGCCTCCTCCTCCACCGCAACTCCCGCATACGCTTAGGCGAAGCCCTGCCGGAGTTCTCCACCACCGCCACCACGCCGTCGTGCTGCCGGACTCCGATCTACTACTTCCGCTGCCCGCGGAACGGGAGAAGGACGTCGTCTTCATCAACACCGAACGAGTGGCCGAGTACGGAGGTGCTGCCCGATTGTGGCACCGTCAAGATCAAGATCTTCTACGCGCTTTTGCAAGCGGCAAGTGATCGTCATCCACCCCGAGATCTAATCTCGTTAAGCTTTGCGAATCTTCGAGGGTTAGTCTCTTCATCTCCTCGTTGCTACCGTCTACTAGATTAGATCTTGACTTGGTTTTCGTTCTTGCGGTAGGAAAATTTTTGTTTTCTATGCTACGAATCCCATCACTTCCGAGATCAGGAGATGATGCACAGGAGCCGCCGCCTCCAAGAAAAAGCCCTAGCCGCCTCCACTTCAGCCTCCTCCATAGATCGGTTCCCCCTCCTCCGTCCGGCTTCGTCGACGGCGGGAGGAGTGGGGAACCCGATCTATGTGTGGAGTTTTCAATAAAACTAGTCTTTTCAGTAGTCTATGTTAGAGTTTTGGTCGTCGTTTTCTTGTTGATTTCCCCGCAATGGAGATGGCATCGTCTGCAATAAGTGATCTTCGGCCTTTTGTTCGACGACGAGATCTCCTTCCCGACGTCAATGGTGGTGTTGAAAGATTACAATTATCTAGGTATGGGTGTTCAGATCTTGCTTCGCCAGATCGATATTGGATCTTTTCTCATGGTTGCCGCGAGGAGGATTATCCTCGTAGTTTTTGTCCCGGTTGCTACGTCCTCGACAATGATGATTCGTACTTTCGGCTCTCCATCAACGTCGACAAGGCATATCGGTTTTTATTCCCTGACATACTGGTGCTGGTACTCTTGCCGATGTTGATTGACTACTTTAATGGTTGCACGCGTGCACGCAGCCTTGGCATTGCGGCTCAAATTAAAATTATGGGAGAACCTTCGTTGGTATTTACAGGTCTATGGTTTGTTATCTATCTTTGGCTGCCTTCAGGAAAGTACAAGATTATGTCTTGGAAGAAGAAAGAGTTTGAAGACCTCGAAGATTTGCTAGTATCTTTTAGACTTTATTTTGTAATCGCTGGAGATAGCTCGTGTATCACTACCATGTACTATTTGTTATTATGAATATATGTGGTATTGATTGTCAAAAAAAAGGAGATGATGCACAGGTCTTGCAGACATAACGGCCTTGACGAGGGTCAATCTCTCTGGCTTTGTGATCATTCCCCTCTGCCAGGTCGGGACAATTCTGACCGCTGCGTCAATCATTGGCTGCCATTGAGCTTTGGTAAGCGGCCATAGAGACAAATGCAACCCCAGTTAGCGGATGGGGAACTCAGTGATGGGGAAATGCAGGATGTCGGCGACGAGTCTCATCTCCTCCCCTCCACCTCGGATCAATGTGGCCGAAGTCTTCCTGAAGTTAACATGCAGTCCAAAAACCATGCTAAACATTTGTAGCAATTCTCTGACCACCACCAGATCAAGGGCTTGAGGTTTAACAAAGAAAACAACGTCATCGACATAGATGGAGAGCCTCTGGATGTGAGTGTAGTTACTGACCTGAGATAGCTCAGGCCCAAGTCTGTGGCTCTGCAGACAAGTAGCGTGACGAACTGCATCGCGAGAACGAACAACTGTGGGGATAGTGGGTCTCCTTGGCAAAGGCCTGGAGCATGCACGATCTTTTCTCCAGGTGCTCCATTAACCAAAACACGTGTGGATGCCGTGCGAAGCGCAATGGCAGTTCAACGTGGGAATCCCAGCTTGCGTAGCACCTCAATGAGGAAAGCCCAGGAGAGGGATTCGAAAGCGTGAGAGATATCGAGTTTAAAAAGGACACCAACCTCCATTCAGCAGTTCATCTTCCTAGCCATCTAATGGACAATAATGAAATTTTCATGGCGATGTCGTCCCTTACTGAATGCATACCGATTCCTGCTGACAAGAAGCCCCATCTTGGGTCTCAACCTATTGGCAAGGAGCTTGGTCCAAACCTTGGCAAAACTGTGTACAAGACTAATTGGCCTACAGTCACCCACTTCAGTCGCTTCATGTTTCTTGGGTATGAGGGAAATGAATGCTCTATTCAACCCTCCAAAGCCCCTGCTGTCGCCCACATGCAACTTGCAAATTGCTTCCATAAGCCCAGGTTTGATAATTGGCAAGGCACGCTGGTAAAACACTCCAATGAATCTATCTAGCCCCGGCGCATGGTCAGAAGGCAATTCTCTGATGACGCCCCAAACCTCTTCCTCCTTGAAAATGTTTCCCAGATCAACAAGATCATCTGACCTGTCCGGCATCCCCAACTCCTCAAGATCAAGGGTGCAATCTCTTGTGTGGATCGTGCCAAGAAGATCCCTGTAAGCCCCGAAAAAGATTTCCCCCTTGCGCTCCGGATCAGTAACCAACTCATCGCCTTGGCGAATGGCAGGGATGAAATTTCTTGACGTGGCGCCCATTCGCCACTGTGTGGAACAACTTCGAGTTCACATCCCCATCCTTGAGCCAACGCATCCTAGATCTCTGGCGGTCCATGGTTCTTTCAAGTGAGGATAGGCCTAAGACCGATTGCTTTAGGGCTTTTCTCAGCCACCACTCCTCCAGGGACAAACCTCGCGTGCCCTGGGCCGCATCAAACCGGTGGATCAGAATGTTTGCCATGGCAATTTGAAGTTTGAGGTTTCCCACCCTCCGTCTCAACACGACTGCAGAAACGTCGCCAAGTTCCGGTAACATGCATCAAGTTGTTGAGTAGTTGACTTTCAATCCTGTTGCAGCTTTAGAAACCTGAATAAGATCCTTTAGAGCCAATAATAGGTGTGGACAAGCTTGTAGCACAAGAAGTGTCGTCAGCGTACTAGACGGTCGGAAATTCAGTTCCAGGCATCAGCAATGGAGGGGTTAGTACCCCTACATCGACAAGCTAATAACCATTGTTTGAAGTAGGTTAGGTGTTGCCACAAATACAATACGTGAAAAGGGATCGCATTGCCACACCCCTCCACAACACGAGAATATCCGCTTATTAATAGCCCGCTATATTGCTATTATTGTTATGTGTATCACTAATTCTTGGTCAATGTGTTAACTTTGATTTTAGTCAAGTGATGTCATCAAAGTTTAGTTGCAGCCCCATGTCGAAATTCATGACTAGCATAAATCACTAAGCAAATCTAACGGTCTAGGTATTTTTTCTTGTTGCAATCTAACTTGCAACTGATAGTTGCAGCTTAATTTGCAACTCATAAATGCAAAAGTGGCAATGCAAATCTAATAGTATTGAACTTGACCGAGAGGTAAGTTAATTCTCATTTAGCTGAGAATTAGCAAAACCTTATTATTAACGTAAACACACTTCAACCCATCCACCTTATATCCCTTAACAAAACAGAAAAAGGATGGTCCCATCCCATCCATGAAAACATGGATGATCATCTAAAAGGATCTCCACCGGCGCCCCCCATAGCGGCCCCGATAGTGATTTCGAGTCCGGGAGCGAAAATGGACTCACACTGCCGCGTCCCAAACAGCGCCGACGCTTTCCGAGCCCAATAGAAGCGCCGGCAACCCCGTGCGGCCCTTCGCCAAGGGCGCGAATCGGCGCGTCGCGCCTCACGATGCGGAAAATTTTGGGAGTGGGAGCCGCCTCGTGATGCCAGGGCGCCGCGCGGGATATTTTACCGCCGCGACGCCGGGCGGGAACTCTCCGCCACGATGCCGCGCAGGAAATTCTCCGCCACGGCACCGCGCGGGATGTTCCCCTCGCCGGCGGTCTATATTATCCCTCCTCCCTCGCCATTGCTGCAAAAACCCTAGAAAATAACACAATGTGGGATTCGTGGGACGAGGCGGCGCTAGAGGCTGCCGTAGAAGTTGTGGAGGCGGACCCGCAGCTCGCAGAGTACGAGGCGTGGGAGGAGGCGGCGCTAGCGGCGACCGTAGATGCCTATGTCGCGGACGAGCAGCAGGGCCAGGAGGCAGAGCGGCTGCGGGAGGCGGAGCGGCAGCGCCAGGAGACGGAGCGGCGGCAGAGGGAGGAGGAGGACCGGCTAGTGCTCGGGCGGCGCGGCGGCGGTGGGAGGCGCTGAGCCTGCACCGGTGGGAGGCGCGCCAGCAGAAGGGGTGGGAGGAGCTTGCGCTGCAGCGGGAGCAGACGCAGCGTCAGGAGTCTACGAGGGGCGGCGTTTGGCGGGGATGCAACTCCGGCTACAGAGGCAGGAGTTGGATCACCGTTGGCGGTGGAGGAGCTGGAGCAGCAGCTGCGTCAGGAGGCGGTGGTCACAGATGAAGCCGCCTACTTTACGTTCGTGGCGGAGAGAGCAGCGGGGCATCGACGATGGAGGAGCAGCGGAGAGACCAGGGGAGAGAGCATGGGAGAGAGCTCTGGTCGATCATCCACCTCCACATAACCGTGTGGCCAGTAGGTAGTAGGCTAGAGATACACAAGTTTTAAATGTCATCCGAGGTCGAGGAGTGAATAATGTTTTACTCGGATTTGCCCGAAAATATTATTCATCCTCGATCCTGAATAACATTAAAATAACTCTAAGTATAAATATTTAGTTTATGTAAAAAAACTTATATCGGGGCCGCATGTTTAGGGGCGCCGGTGTGGGAACAACTTCCCAAATAGAGGATGCAGTGCCGACGCCCCCATACGGAAGTGCCGGCGCCTCTGCCGCGACTAGTTGGAAGGAGCCGATGGAGATGCTCTAATACCTATGAAGCCACACAAATTTTTTCATGGATTTTTCAGTTGCAAGTGAGTAAGGTTGCAACTATAAAAATATCTTCAGACTGCTTCGTAATTCGTGTTAACGGTGGGTTGCAAATAGATTGCAACTGAGCTTGAGATTCGATAAGATCGTTCTACTAAGTGACATAGGCATCCCCAATGGGCCTGCCGAAGGTGGTACCCGGGGTTTATTAAAGGCCTAGGACTCGAAGAATAAGAAGATTCAGAAGCCAATTTAGTGGTAAGGAAAGATAGATTGTATTAGGAAATATAGAGACTTGTAATCTTACGGGATGGGTACGAAACCCTCCCGAACTCTGTAACTTGTGTATTACGAAAACCCTTGGCTCCACCTCTTATATAAGGGGGAGTCGAGGACAAAGAAAGGATCGAATTTATTGTCAACAGAACCCTAGTTTTTACAATCAGTGAGTACTTTTCGGCTGAAACCTTGAGATCTACTTGCCCTCTACTTCCAAAAAACCTAGTCTACAATCTGTAGGCATTGACAAATTAATCCTTTGTCAATTGGCGCCGTCTGTGGGAATTAGAGGTTGATCTCGATGGCACGTCCAGAATCGTCGACTTCGTCGGTGGCTAGCAATGCGATGGATCGAGGTAAACGGGAAAAACTGATCTAGTCGATTTTACAATCTGTAGGCTTTCGACAGGCTCGGGGGCTCTACCCAGAAGATACAATATATATATACACAATGCCGACAAATGCAACCTGCAAAATATCTCGCCTTGGTATAAAAGTACCTCGCCAAAATAAAAAGGTGTCGCCAAATAGCGATCAACATAAAGCTCGGGGAAAAAATACACAAATATAATTTATCTTGCCTTGGGACAACCTCGCATTATAAAAAGAAAACATCGCCATCAAAACGCCCGGGGGCTTGGCATTGAAAAACAAAAATATAGTGACCTTACAATATAGATTATGTTTACTACATACAAGACACAATCTTTGGAGCAACAAAACTTCAAGGGTTGCCAAGTATATTATCTATCGTCAACCGTTCATTATTTATAGCGCGAGTGCTATGTTCAGCATAGCTACCCTTCACGAAGAATTCGGCTCCATCCGAGAAGTTCATCCATCATATCTTCGGCAACAGGTCACAACGTCGTCATATTTGCTGAAGTTCTTCCTCCTCTTCGCCATCTTGGCAAGGCACTTTGGAACAACTTGACCCACGCCTAACTTCGGGTAGCAGATTTTTATCATGATCATAGCAAACCTTGCGCAGCAGCTAATTGGGCCGCACAAAGCCGTGGATTCGAGCATCCCGAAATTTGTCCATTAAAGCAGGAAGAGTCTCTGGCATCTTATTACGAGGAAACATGGTGCCATAGACCAGAGACAAGGTCCTTGTACAAAAGTCGAGATAATCGCGAACCTGAAGCGCGCGATCCAAACCTGACGATCGGCGAGTCCGTTCGCGTGCCCCAAATTGAACCATGATCACGCGCAAGCCTGAGAAGTGCATTGGATCGAGCTTCGACACGTTCATCTTCGGTAGTAGCATCCAAGAAGGAACCTATTTTAAAAAGAATCAGTGAGCAACGAGGAGACAAGCAAAAAGAAAAATAAAGCATGACAAAGTTGATGAAGCACACCTGCCATATCCAAGCTAGCATCCGTCAGCAGCTGAAGCATAAAATTCTCTCGAGATGAAGCTGCAGCAGCCTCAGCAACCGCGGTATCCTTTTCAGCTATGGCATCTTGAGCCTGTTGGAGCGTAACCTTTTCCCTCTCGGAGGATTTTCGAGATTGTTCCATGAGCATAAGTGACTGCCTCTTCGTGGATTGGAGTTGCTGGCGAAGCTCTTCCAAATCTTGTGCTGAGTCTTTACTCGAAGAATCCTCAATAAATTCGACAGCGACAGGCGTTTTCTTCAAACGGGATGAAGGAAAAACTCGGAAGGACCAGTTGCGTATAGTTGTCAAAAATCAACTGAAAACAAAATTTTCGACATCAATCATTAAGCAAAGATAGATTTCCATTCATTCTGAAAGTATGTACATGTCTATTACAAAAGAAGGACCTATAGACAACTACTGAAGCAGCCACCGCCAAGAACACTACGGCGACAGTGCCAAAAGAGGGGAAAAACTAAAAGAAAAAAACAAAGTGGTCTACTTGACCTCCTGATGACCCACAAGTATAGGGGATCGCAACAGTCTTCGAGGGAAGTATTACCCAATTTATTGATTCGACACAAGGGGAGACAAAGAATACTTGTAAGCCTTAACAGCGGAGTTGTCAATTCAATGCACCTGAAACAGACTTGCTCGCAAGAGTTTATCGGTAGTAACAGTTTTATAGCAGGGAATAGTAAAATAACAGAGCGGTGAAATAAAGACAGCAGTAGTGATTATAGTAAACAAAAGGATTAAAATACTGTAGGCACAGTGACGGATTAACGGGCGTTGCATGGATGAGAGAAACTCATATAACAATCAAAGCAGGGGCATTTGCAGATAATAATAAAACGGTATCCAAGTACTAATCAATCAATAGGCATGTGTTCCATATATAGTCGTACGTGCTCGCAATGAGAAACTTGCACAACATCTTTTGTCCTACCAGCCGGTGGCAGCCGGGCCTCTAGGGAAACTACTGGAAATAAAGGTACTCCTTTTAATAGAGTACCGGAGCAAAGCATTAACACTCCGTGAACACATGTGATCCTCACATCACTACCATCCCCTCCGGTTGTCCCGATTTCTGTCACTTCGGGGCCATTGGTTCGGACATCGACATGTGTATACAACTTGCAGGTAAGATCATAAACAACGAATATCTTCATGAATCAATAACATGTTCAGATCTGAGATCATGGCACTCGGGCCCTAGTGACAAGCATTAAGCATAAGCAAGTTGCAACAATATCATAAAAGTGACATCTACGGATACTAGGCACTGCCCTAACAATCTTATGACTATTACATGACCAATCTCATCCAATCCCTACCATCCCCTTCAGCCTACAGCGGGGGAATTACTCACACATGGATGGGGAAACATGGCTGGTCGATGAAGCGTTGGCGGTGATGGCGGTGAAGATCTCCTCCAATTCCCGTCCCGGCGGAGTGCCAGCGGAGACCGGCTCCCGAGACGGAGTTTCGCGATGTGGCGGCTCTTGGAGGGTTTCGGCACTCGACTTCTCCGTGCGTTTTTAGGTCGAGGCCGATAAGTAGTCCGAAGGAGGGCGTCGGGGGCCAGCCGAGGGGGCACACACTGGGTCCGCGGGCCCCCAGCCGCCGCCCTAGTGTGTGGGGCCCTCGTGCCCCCACCTTGCCCTTCGGCTCGTGAGTCTTCTGGAAAATAGGGCCTTCGTATAAATTCCGAGGTTTTTCCAGTTGGATTTCGCACAAAAACGAGACACAGAGCAATTCGCTGAAACAGCGTTAGTCCGTGTTAGTTGTATCCAAAATACACCAATTAGAGGCAAAACAATAGCAAAGTGTTCGGGAAAGTAGATACGTTTTGGCCGTATCAACTCCCCCAAGCTTAGCTTATTGCTTGTCCTCAAGCAATTCAGTTAACAATTGAGCGATAAAAGAACTTTCACGAACACATTTGCTCATATGATGTATATATTCTCATGCTATGGCTAATACTTAAGCAGTTCATAATGAGATACATGCAAATAAGATCATCCAACAGCTATGTCAATCATGGAGAAGTACCAACAATTAATAATAAGCATCATGAATCATGTATATAAGCAGGATTGCAATGTTCATAAGAGGATATGATAAAGTGGTATCTCGCTTGCCTGTATTTGATCGGCAAAACATAAATGCCGAGGCACCTCTTGAGTTCATAGAAAGACTAGAAGTAGTGATTGTCAAAGATAAAAGCATCAAAGTTATACCACAATCAATCATATTTTGAGACAAGCATATTATACTAAGAATGACAGTTGTGCTCTCAAGATAGTGCTCAAATAAAGAATGGAGACACAACATAAAAGTAAAAGATTGACCCTTCGCGGAGGGGAAGCAGGGATTAACATGCGCTAGAGCTTTTCATTTTTTTTAAACGGAGTAAAATTATTTTGAGGAGTGCTTGTTGTTGTCAACGAATGGTAATGGGTACGCTAACTACCTCATCAACCGGACTCCCAGAGCGGCTCCCATGAATTATTTGTATGTTTATGTGGCACTCCTTCCAACCTTTCTTACACAAACCATGGCTAACCGAATCCTCGGGTGCCTGCCAACAATCACATACCATGAAGGAGTGCCTTTTTATTTAAGTTTTATTATGATGATGACACTCCCCAACCTTTGCTTACACAAGCTATGGCTAACCGAATTCTTCGGGTGCCGTCCAACAATCACAAACCATGGAGGAGTGTCTATCTAAGTTAATTAATTTGGGACTGGGAATCCCATTGCCAGCTCTTTTTGCAAAATTATTGGATAAGCGGATGTGCCACTAGTCCATATGAGAGTCCGTCAAAAGTAAATGACAAGGTTGAAAGCTAAACACCACATACTTCCTCATGAGCTATAAACATTAACACAAATTGAGAAGCATTTTGAAAGTTTTAAAGGTAGCGCATGAGAATTTACTTGGAATGGTTTGAAATGCCATGCATAGGTATTTATGGTGGACACTTTGGAACAACTTGGTTTTCAGGTGTTTGGAAGCACGAGCGGCGTTCCCGCTCAGTACAAGTGAAGGCTAGCAAAAGACTAGGGAGCGACAAATCAAGAGAGCAGTAATTGTCATAATCATGCTTGCGGCAAAATAAATTAACGGAGGCATAAAAGTGATACAAGAACTCTGAAGCAATATAAATCATCGAGGCTTAATTGACTTTTTGTTCAGTCATATGCATGCGTGAGCATGTGCCAAGTCGATATAAATGAATTATTCAGAGGAGGTTACCACAATACCATACTTACTTATGAATAAAACAATGCAAGCGAACATCCATGACATGCTACTCATATTAATAAATTGGAGCTAAACATGAGAGATCATGAACTACTAGACTTTCTCAAATAACATATACCTCACATGAACCAACTAAGCATGCTCACATGGATGAGTATATACAAAAATGAAAACAAATAGAGTTCATACCAGCCTCTCACCACAATCCAATTGTTGTAGATCGTCATTATTGCCTTTCACTTGTGTAGCTTGGATAATATGAAATGAAAACCACGCTCCAACCACCGAAGACCATTGAACTCATGATGAACTTTACAAACCAAAGAAGAACAGCAAATATTTTTGGTGTTTTCGAATTGGAAACAAGAACAAGAGAAACAAGCAAACAAAGCAAAATCTTTTTGGGTTTTCTTATGGCAAACTACCGATAGCAAACAAAGTAAAATAAGAGCAAAGAACCAAATAAATAAATGGTGAAGATAAACAACAGAAATATTTTTGGTCTTTTTGTGTTTTAGGAAAGAAACAAAGCGAAAACAAGAGAATGCAAACTAACAGAAACACAGAAAAGCAGGATGACAGAAATCTGCCAAAACCTGACAGCAGTACAGAAATCGAAATTAACAAAAATCTTGCATTGCTCAGATCAAAAAGTGTTCAACTAACGAAAGTTAGATAACAACCTGGGCACATGCTCAAAAATTGGCAACTCAAAAGAACGTTCTGGTTGTGCGTACAAATTTTTTTGGTAACAGACCAGAATCTGTTTTTGGACAGCACTTCCCCAAATATCATCTCCCTCTCATTAGAAAACCACTCTAAGAAACTAAACAAGTATGTACAAGTATCCAGCAATCATAATATGCAAAGAATGAGTGATGCCGGTATACCTCCCCCAAGCTTAGGCTTTTGGCCTAAGTGGAGTTCATTCCCACGGTCCCCATGAAGTGGTGTCTCCGTAGTACGACGAAGAACAACCCGGTTCCAGGTATGTGCTAGAGGAAACATTGGGGTATGTGACGGTGCAGTCGTAGGAGGGCTCGGCGTCCTCATAGTCATGCTGCTGGTGGAAGTCTTGTATCTTCATATGTTCCTCCACCTCCTCCTTAGTGAGCGACCATGATTGCCTGTCAATATTGAACAAACCTGGCTGGGGAAGAGGGATTTCCTTCTCATTCCCGTCAGCAAACAACATTCTATAGACCATATTATCTATAGTGGAATCAGTAGTAACAAAATGATGACTTTTCATAGCAGCAATATCTAGTCTCCTAGGGGTTAATGGCACATCATTAGAATCAAGAGGAAGTCTTAAATGTGTTAAAATGCGCAGTGCAATAGTTCCTCCAAAATAGGCCCCCTGCTAGACAGGCGGCGAGCAATAAGAGAACCAAGATGATAAAGTGTCTGTCCAGTAAGTGCAGCATTCAAGAAAGCAAGATGGTAGCTAGAGATATTGCTAGTATTTTCTCTACCAGAATGCTAGTAGCAATGTAATATGCAAAATATTTAATGGCGGGGAGTTGAATGTTTCTTATCTTCCCGCTGAATGGTGCGGCAATCATCTTCGGTGATCCCTCGATAGAGCTCAACAGGTCCCGGGGTTGTCATCAATCCTCCTTGCTGTACCTACAGGGGCAATATCCAATGCACGACAAAATTCTTCCAATTCCATAGTAACAGGATTATCATAGATCTTGAATGCAACTGTCGGCTCATATTGCGTGTTGTGGAACTTGAAGCTCTCAACGAAAATTTTGGTGAGCATGTAGTATTGCTCCCTTTCATATCCCACGTAGGTGGCTAAGCCTGCCCTGTTGACAAGGGTGAAGAAGTCATCCAATATCCCTGCATTTGTCAAAATCATAACATGGGAAGGATGAAGCATTAGGAGCCCCATTGTCCTCCTCGGGCGCGAAGCTAGGCGCGATGATATCTTCATTGTAGGATCGCCTAATCTGAGTGGACGCCCTCGGGGCCTACCGGTGTTGGTTGTTCCTTTCTTGAACAATTCTCCAAATTTGAATTTCTTCATCTTCTCCTCTGAAATTTTCAACAACCATTATAAAATTTGATTTCAAGGTATATAATTGAGGGGAACTACTATAGGAACTTGCTAGAGTACTAAACATGCATCAAAACTAGTTTCTACCACTTAGAACAAGCATGCAAGCTCACTAAACATGTTATCTACAGCAGCAAAATATTCAAGATATACTCAACCAAACAAAATTCTAATTGGACAATCAAAGGAGTCACATACCAAGGAGCAAATGTGCCAAATTTTAGACAGAAATGGGCTGAGCAAGGAGATCGAGAAATTGCGAGTTCTTGAGCGAAACGCGAGTGAGAGAACCTGGTGCGAGTTTTTTCGGAGAGAGAGAGAGCATGGGAGGAAGAGATGCTGAAGTGGGGGCAAGGGGGGCCCACACAACAGGTGGCGCCCCCTCTGTCGCGCCGCTGGTGTGTGCCACCACGGGGTGCTGGTCAGCCCTAGGTGCTCCAGTTGCCTCCTCGAAAAATAGGACTACCTATAATTTTTGTAATTTTTAGAGAACTTCGAAAAATGCACATTTCAGGTGTTAAATTAATTATTATTGCAGCAAAAATGATTTCCAAAATCTTAAACAACTAAAGCATATTGCAAAACAAAAAGTGCTAGCAAGTAGAATAAGTGGAGGGAGAAAGAAAGAAAGTTTTTAGCTCTCTTATGCATTAAAATATACTTGTTAACAAGGTTGATCAAGTCTTGCTACCAAATAAATTTTATATGACATAAGAAAGTAAACCTCAAATCAATCATGTTACCTTATATTGAATTGATATGGATCCAATCACAAGAGTTTGATATTCTTCTTTAGGCTCATATATAGACAATCAATGGATCCCACTAGTTTTCACATTAGAAATTGTATTAACTCCATATACTTTATCAATCCTCTTGGAAAATAGACAGATGTTCTTATCATCAACATTGAAAGTAACCATGCCTTTATTGCAATCAATAACAGCCCCTGCAGTATTAAGAAAGGGTCTTCCAAGAATAATGGACATATTATCATCTTCACATTTCCAACACAACAAAATCAGTTAATATCAAGCAATGTTGAGTAACTTGAACAGAACATTTTCTACACCAACAGGAATAGCAGTAGATTTATCAGCCATTTGCAAAGATATATCAGTTGGTATTAACTTATCTAAATCAAGTCTCTTATAAAGAGAAAAACATTACACTAACACCCTCCCAAATCACATAGAGCAGTTCTAACATAATTATTCTTGATAGAACAAGGAATAGTCGGTATACCTGGTCTCCAAGCTTCTTTGGAACCTTACTGAAGGAGTAATTAGAGCATAGTGGAAATCTCCTCATTGGGAATTTTCCTTTGTTAGAGACAATATCTTTCATATACTTTGAATAAGGAGGCAATTTAATAGCATCGGTCAAAGGGATTTGCAAAAAAAAGTTTCATCCAATCACAAAATTTATTATAATGTTCCTCCTCCTTTGATTTTAGTTTCTTAGCAGGAAAAGGCATTTGCTATTGAACCCAAGGTTCTCTTTCATTACCATGTTTCTCATAATAAAATCTTCTTTAGTGTACTTTTTATTTTTAGCATGCTTTTCAGGTTCTTTTCAATCTTCTTTATCAGGAGTATCATCCTTATCATTATCTTTATCATGTTCATTACCACTTTCAGTTTCAGAAATAGAAATACTATTAGGATCATTAACAGGTTCAGAGGATTCTACAACATTTTTATGTTTCTTTTTCTTTTAGATGGAGCACTAGTTTTAGTTAGTTGAGAATCTTGTTCAACTCTTTTGGGATGCCCTTCAGGATATAGAGGATCCTGGTAGAAACACCACCTCTAGTTGTTACTTCATAAGCATGTTTTTCTTTAGAATTATTTCCCAACAAGTCATTTTGCACTTTAGTGAGTTGATCAATTTGAGTTTGAACCATTTGAAAATGTTTAACAAGTATCTTAACATCATTGGAGGTTCTCTCCACAATACCATGCAATTCGCTAATAGCTCGAGAATTTTCCATTAAATGATTCTCTACTCTCATATTAAAGTTTTCTTGCTTAACAATATAATTATCAAACTCATCTAAGCATTGAGCAGGAGGTTTTGAATACGGAATATCTTCCCTAGTAAAGCGTTGAAGAGAGTGTACCTCAATCATGGATGAAGGGGGAGTTATCTCACATAAATCTTCTATAGGAGGTAAATTCTTCACATCTTCAGGTTTAATACCCTTCTCTTTAAGAGACTTCTTGGCTTCCCTCATATCTTCATCATTTAATTTAATCATACCCCTCTTCTTCACTATCGGTGTCGGGGTTGGTTCAGGTGTAGACCAATCATCATGATTCCGGCCTATTTTAGCCAATAATTCTTCAGCGTCGTCTGGAGTTCTTTTCCTGAAAACACAACCAGCACAACTATCCAGGTATGCCCTAGACTCAATAGTTAGTCCACTATAAAATATATCAAGTAAATCATGCTTTTCCAAATCATGGTCGGTGAGCTCTAATAAGAGAGCAAAATCTCGCCCAAGCCTCAGGCAATTTCTCTCCATCTTCCTGGTCAAAATTATAAATTCTCTGCAAAGCAGCGTGTTGAGCACTAGCAGAAAGTATTTTCGAAAGAAAACATCACGCAAGTCAATTGGACTTTTAATAGAACCAGGAGGCAAATTATTATACCAAGTTTTAGCATCATCCTTTATGAGAAAGGAAAAATTTTAGCGACAAAATAAGTACGCATCTTGACATCATCAGAAAACACGCTACTCGAGTAGATAACTCAATCATGTGTTCAACAGCACTTTCTTTTTCAGTACCACAAAAGGGTGTTTTCTCAACAATAGCTATATGAGATAGATCAAGAGAAAAATCATAATCTTTATCCCTAATGTTTATAGGAGATGTGGCAAATTTAGGATCAGGAGATAGTTTATATCTAACAGCATGTTCTGCAAGCAACTTTTTAATTTTTCTTGCATCAGTAGTAGCATTGCATTTTTCAATAAAATCATCATCAAGCTCCACATAATCTTCATCAAGATCATCACTAGAATATTCAACACTCAGGTGAATTAACAGGTGTAGCAGCATTTTCATTAGGAGTTTCAGTATTTTCAATTTGTCTAGACTTAGCAATTGTAGCATCTAGAAAAGATCCTAACGAACCATCATTATCAAACACAGCAGAAGCATCATCACAATTATGAGAGGAATTTTCAGATTCAGCAGAAGTACCAGCATTTGAAGCTTGTGGTGGTGAAACAAGTTTACTTATCACAGATGGTGAATCAAGAGCAGCAGAGGTACTAAGAGTTGTACCTTTTCTTGTAGTGGATGGTAATATGGCGATCTTAGTATCGCGAGGTTTACCCATGATGGAGACTTTGCAGCGAACAATATCAATCCAAGTGAACTTCCAAATAAAGCTATGCTCCCCGCAACGGCGCCTAAAATAGTCTTGATGACCCACAAGTATAGGGGATTGCAACAGTCTTCGAGAAGTATTACCCAATTTATTGATTCGACACAAGGGAGACAAAGAATACTTGTAAGCCTTAACAACGGAGTTGTCAATTCAGCTGCACTGGAAACAGACTTGCTCGCAAGAGTTTATCAGTAGTAACAGTTTTATAGCAGTAGGAATAGTAAAATAACAGCAGCGGTGAAATAAAGACAGCAGTAGTGATTATAGTAAACATCAGGATTAAAATATTGTAGGCACAGGGACGGATTAACGGGCGTTGCATGGATGAGAGAAACTCATATAACAATCAAAGCAGGGGCATTTGCAGATAATAATAAAACGGTATCCAAGTACTAATCAATCAATAGGCATGTGTTCCATATATAGTCGTACGTGCTCGCAATGAGAAACTTGCACAACATCTTTTGTCCTACCAGCCGGTGGCAGCCGGGCCTCTAGGGAAACTACTGGAAATAAAGGTACTCCTTTTAGAGTACGGAGCAAAGCATTAACACTCCGTGAACACATGTGATCCTCACATCACTACCATCCCCTCCGGTTGTCCCGATTCTGTCACTTCGGGGCCATTGGTTCCGGACAGCGACATGTGTATACAACTTGCAGGTAAGATCATAAACAACGAATATCTTCATGAATCAATAACATGTTCAGATCTGAGATCATGGCACTCGGGCCCTAGTGACAAGCATTAAGCATAGCAAGTTGCAACAATATCATAAAAGTGACATCTACGGATACTAGGCACTATGCCCTAACAATCTTATGACTATTACATGACCAATCTCATCCAATCCCTACCATCCCCTTCAGCCTACAGCGGGGGAATTACTCACACATGGATGGGGGAAACATGGCTGGTCGATGGAGAGGCGTTGGCGGTGATGGCGGTGAAGATCTCCTCCAATTCCCCGTCCCGCGGAGTGCCAGAACGGAGACTTCGCTCCGAGACGGAGTTTCGCGATGTGGCGGCTCTCTGGAGGGTTTCGGCGACTTCGACTTCTCCCGTGCATTTTTAGGTCGAGGCCGATAAGTAGTCCGAAGGAGGGCGTCGGGGCCAGCCGAGGGCCACACACTAGGGCCGCGCGGCCCCCCGGGCCGCGCCGCCTGTGTGGGGCCCTCGTGCCCCCACCTGGCTTGCCCTTCGGGCTCGTGAGTCTTACTGGAAAAATAGGGCCTTCTATAAATTCCGAGGTTTTCCGAAAGTTGGATTTCTGCACAAAAACGAGACACCAGAGCAATTCTGCTGAAAACAGCGTTAGTCCGTGTTAGTTGTATCCAAAATACACAAATTAGAGGCAAAACAATAGCAAAAGTGTTCGGGAAAGTAGATACGTTTTGGCCGTATCACCTCCGGCTTTGAAGAACTCGGAGCAGGCGCTGGCTTATATCCAAGGGTGGCAAGGATCTTCTTCGAATTGGGTTTCGCCGCTTTAATCAACGACTGCCATTTTTTCGTCTCGATATCCTCTGCGTCGCCAACCCTTGCCCAGTCGACGTTTTGTTGGCTATTAGCAACCAAGGCAATTATACCTTCGACTCCAACTTTTAACCCTTCTTGGCGAAGTTGGAGTCCAAGGTCTTCTTGAGAAGTGAAGCACTTGGCGAGATCAATAAAAATTGCGGGTTCCTCCTTCTTCTTGAAAAATAGGGGAAAAGCCGTGACAGGCCAATCTCAGCTTCAGCAAGGCCGTCACGAGCTTCAGTACCATGGATTTCAAGGAGAGAAAGCGCGTCAAGGAGCTGGTCACCTTCAGGATTCTCCAGCTCATACTCTTGGTGTGTTCTCCCTGCTTAAAGCATAAAAAGAGTTACTCAAAGGAAAAAAAGGGACCAAAACATGACGCAAGAAAGCAGCAAGGGTGTGGACACTTACTAACAAAACGTCGACTCTGACTCCAAGACTAAGGATTTCTTCTTCGCGAGCAGAATGCTGAGCTACATTTTCACTCAGAGCATTTTTTGCGTCGTCGAGTCTCTTTTGAAGATCCTCGACGGTAGCAGCATCCGCTTCAGCTTTCATGCGTGCCGTTTCGCTTTGCTCTAGCTCAGCAGCAAGAGCATCAGCACGTTTGTTGGCTTCTGCAAGTTTTTCTTCCAGCATAAAACAGGCGATTAAAGTATTACAGCAAAAAATAGTGACATAATATATTCGACAAGGGAAAGAAAGGGTACCTTCAAGTTTGGCGGCGTATTCGCGGTACCCGATAAATTGGGTACCAAAACGGATAAGCTCCTTCATGAAAGGCTAAAGAAAGATCATAAAAAGAGGATCAATATAAGAAGTGAAAAAGTTCGACATCATGAAGAAACAGGGAAGTTCAGAAAAATGAAGCTAATACAGGACAAAGAAGATAACTTACTTCTTCCATTAAAGGAGTCGAGGAACAACCAGCTAATATGGTTGGTTCCTTGGTTGATTCCACTGGCTCTCTTCGGGGAAGGAGCCTAGGGGCTCACAGCTGGCGTTGGATGTTCCAGGTTTTGTTGAGGAGGTGAAGTTTCGTCGCCATCAGGACGAGCTTCTGAGACAACTAAAGTACGAGACGTGCTCGTCCGAGCAGTCTCGTCAATGGGTGCATCCTCCTCTTCATCGCCACTACAACAAATACAACGACAGGATAAAAAAACAATTTCAAAAAATATCGACAAGGAGACAAATATAATGCATTAAAAACTTACGAGCTAATAATAGCAGCTTCATACAGGTCCAAAGCTTCCTTCTTAGCATTAGGCACAGCTTCTTCGGCATGGACAACACCGGCTTTGGAGGTACCGGTGTCAACAGCCTCGTCTCTTTTCCTTTTGCTCCTAGGAGAAGCAGCTGAAGGAGGCGAGCGTGTCGAAGAAGTTGCCTCGGCCTCGGCGCCCTTTTCAGAGGATACCGCAGATTTTCGAGAACCTGCGGCCTCACTCTCAGGGCGAGACCCCTGGTTGTCGTCGGTGACAACGGCCCTTTCTTCAACTTCTCCACCTTCGGGAAGGGGGAGGTGACGCAGTTGCGTGGTTCTATTCAAAGACAGGAAAAATATCGGCATGAAGTGTTTGAAGGTAAAAGATAGAAGGAAAATAAAGACATGAACAAAAACATTACCTGCGGGAGTGCGTTGGTGGCGCTATATGGCGTCACACCGCAAGATGTCTGGACGCTGTCTTTCTTGTTCAACGACGAGATCTTCCGGACAAGTTTCGCCAAGTCATTGACGGACAAGTCAACCGACAAGCGATCCACGTCTTTATCGCCAGCGTACATCCAAAGGGGTTTTGCGAGCTTGAAGAGGCTGAACCCTAATCCTAAGGAAATACGCCGTGATTTGGATACCCGACAATTCTTGTCCTGGAGCTCATGGATGCGAGTCATCGTGCCTCTGTCGCCGCTTTTTCGTCGGTAGCCTGCATCCCAGGATCGGCGGCTACACATTTTCTCGGCACCGTCAAAAGGAGGAATGTTGTCTTCAACAGAGCCATGGTTTTCCTCGCGGATGTATAACCATTTCTTGCGCCACCCTTGAACTGAATCAGGGAATTTGACGTCGAAATATTCGACGACGGACGCAGATTACAACGCCGCCTATGTTGTAGGCGACGCTGGAAGAGCCATTACGGCGACAGAAGAAGATACGTTTCCATAGGGACCAATTGGGCTGGACCCCAAGGAAAGATTCACACAATGTGATAAAAATAGAAATGTGGAGGATGGAATTGGGGGTAAGATGGTGAAGTTGCAGTCCATACATGAACAGCAACCCACGAAGGAAATCATGGATGGGAGTGGAAAGACCACGGATAAGGTGGTCGACCAAACTAACCCGATATTGCATCGGCGGGGCTGGGTAGGTTTCTTCCTTAGGGAAGCGCAGTGCGTCTTGCTTCCCGCTGATGCCAAGCTTCTTCAGCAAGTTGACATCTTGCTGGGAGATCTTGGATCTCTCCCACTCCAAATTCCCCAGATCTTCGGCTGCCATCTTTGCTTCAGGCGCGCTGTGCTTGGTGAGTTTGCGCGGTGGCATCAACAAGAGTGGAGGCGAAGAGCGCACGAGCGGTGGAGCACAAGGAACTCTAGGGCGCAATGGAGAGCTTTTGCAGAGGAAGAGCAGATGGGCGGCGCGAGCGAAAGTGACAGAGGAAGAAGACGATGGACTTAAATAGAGGTGCGGTGAATCGACGCAACCGTTGGATGGAAATGTTATGGAGCAGATGGAGTACACGTGGACAAAGGGTAAAAATGGATTTTCACTGAGAAAAGAAGAGACATGCGGCACAGTGCGTGCGCCGGAAAAAGTGGAGGACGTGTGTCCCCCACTTGCATGACGTGTCCATCAGATAGGGAATCTGGACCCACGAGGCAGCGAGAGAAGCAGTTTCCGCATGTTCCCAATACAGTAATCATGGCTATCATCAGCAATGATGTCACTTTGGCCAAAAGAAAAAACTCGACTATGAAGCCTAGTGAGAATATCGACAACATAAGATTATTTCGAGAGCCTTTGATCAAATACAAGTTTTTGCCCAAATACTCGGGGGCTACTTTGGAAAAAAGAAAACTTCGAGTATGACAAAATAGAAATGGCGAGAGCCTATGACCAAATGCAAGCATTTGTTCATAGCCTCGGGGGCTACTCCCATCGGGAGCGCTGGTCGCGCACCCGATAGATATGAAAAAGCTCGGGAAGGATTACCAATATAATGTCAGAAGATATTAATCTGTGGAGCCTACAACCAAGCACAAGTCCTTGGCTGTAGCCTCGGGGGCTACTCCCATCGGGAACGCTTTTCACGTGCCCGATGAATTTAGACCAAAGAAAGAAAAAGAAGTGAGTATATTTCGAGTTATACAGATAACTCTACATATACTCCCATCGGAAGACAAAATAAGTCATCAAATATGACTCAATAAAATGTGCTATTCCAACAGCCGAAAAGCACTCGACAATATATTCTCAGAGCGCTAGAAGTCGCGAATAAATCTCTGAATGTCGCAAAACTTTGCGAAGGTAAGATCCCAGATCTGTTCTGAGCGGCGTGGCACCGTCTCTGACGACGGATTGCTACTTTTTTCCGTATCAACAGATACGAAGAAAAATCCTAACGGACGCGTTAGGTACCCGATAAAATATGACCGGGACTCGACAGAATGGTAAGACCTTAAGCGGCACCTGTCGAAGTTTACACCAGTATCCCGAGATCATGTCCGGGACGTGATCTTGAAGTAGGTTTTGCGGATTGCCACCAGAGCAGTTAACTAGTACCTGACCCGTCAGATGAACTAGCCCCAACTACCGTTATCCCTGTACAAAATAATATTTGCATATCGAAAAGTTATGCATTAAATTCGACAAGATTATTGAATGATTAAAGTTGGAGATTTTCCCTGATTCTTCGATTCAAGAAAAATCTCGGGGGCTACTGACATAGGCATCCCCAATGGGCCTGCCGAAGGTGGTACCCGGGTTTATTGAAGACCCAGGACTCGAAGAATAGGAAGATTCGGAGCCCATTTAGTGTTAAGGAAAGATAGATTGTATTAGGAAATATAGAGACTTGTAATCTTACGGGATGGGTACGAAACCCTCCCGAACTCTGTAACTTGTGTATTACGAAAACCCTCGGCTCCACCTCTTATATAAGTGGGAGTCGAGGGACAAAGAAATGATCGAATTTATTGTCAACAGAAACCTAGTTTTTACAATCAGCGAGTACTTTCCGGCTGAAACCTTCGAGATCTACTTGCCCTCTACTTCCAGCAAAACCTAGTCTACAATCTGTAGGCATTGACAAATTAATCCTTTGTCACTAAGAACAAAGTTAGTCGAGAACTAATCACGCACCTGTAATTTTTTTACCATGCATAAACCAAAATGATAGGCAAGCCACCAACCATATGGGGGCATGTTTCCCACTACTCATCATGCTCTCATGCCAGCTACCATACGGAGGCCGGGATATATATACCCCATGTAGCGTCAACGGCTCTTCGGTGGCATAAATAAAGCCGCTCATCGCATCTCCATTTCCGTCGGATTTTCGCAACACCTTTGTGACACGTACGCCGCGGCCTTGGATAGCTGCGATGGCGTCAACCGGTGTCCCGTCTCCGGCGCGAAAGTACTTCTGGGGAGACTCCCCGGAGCCTGACGAGTACTACGCCTCGCTGGGGCTCCGCCACAGCGAGTCCTACTACCAGTCCCCCTGCGGCCGCCTCTTCACCCAATCCTTCCACCCGCTCTCGGCCGCGCACGACGGCGATGTGAAGGGTGTTGTGTTCATGACGCACGGATACGGCACCGACTCCTCCTGGCTCTTCCAGTACTTCGCCATCAGCTACGCGCAGTGGGGGTACGCCGTGTTCTGCGCCGACGTCCTCGGCCACGGCCGCTCCGATGGCATCCATGGCTACGTCGGCGACATGGAGTCCGCCGCCAGGGCGTCCCTCTCCTTCTTCCTGTCCATCCGGAAGGCCGCCGCCTACGCTCCGATCCCCGCCTTCCTGCTAGGCGAGTCCATGGGCGGCGCCGCCACGCTGCTCATGTACCTCCGCTCCCCGCCGGATGCCGGGTGGACGGGCCTCATCTTCTCGGCGCCGCTGTTCGTCATCCCGGAGGAGATGTACCCCTCCCGCGTGCGACTGTTCCTCTACGGCCTCCTCCTCGGGTTCGCCGACACGTGGGCCGTGCTGCCGGACAACAATATTGGAGGCAAGGCGATCAGGGACCCGGAGAAGCTGAAGGTGGCCGGCTCGAACCCGAGGCGATATTGCGGCGCTCCGAGGGTGGGCACGATGCGGGAGCTGGCCCGCCTCACGGAACTGCTCCAGGGTAGCTTCGGAGAGGTGATGGCGCCGTTCCTGGCGGTGCACGGCACCGGCGACGTGGTCACCTCGCCGGAGGGGTCCAAGATGCTGTACGAGCGCGCGCCGAGCGAGGACAAGTCGCTCATCCTGTACGAAGGAATGTGCCACGAGCTCATCACGGGGGAGTCGGACGAGAACAGAGACCGCGTGCTCGCCGACTTGCGCGCATGGATCGACGAGCGCGTCCGCCGCTACGGCAGCTCCACCGTCACCACGCCGCCCTAGAACGGCAACACCAAGGAAATGGCGATGGTCCGACGTAATCTCTGCGCATTTTCCATTTCTTTCTTTCTCTCCTTCGTCTACAGTTCAGTGGAGATGATATTATTTGCGTTCCATTTGCCCCTAATGATCTGAATTCTGAAACTTCTTTTTCCTGAGAGAATAAATATTGCTTTCCCATCATTTTTGTTGAGCATTGTCAGTCCTTTGGCGCCGTTGTAAGAGGAACAGTTGCGTTTAGAAAGAAGTCTATATAACCCCCACAACTTTAAGAGTTGGGACGGAGAACCCCTTAACTTAAAACTGGAGCACATAACCCCCTCAACTTTGTAATACCGGACAAATTACCCCCTTGAGCAGTTTTCGGCGGTATCTGTAGGTGGTATTGCCGACGTGGCAATGTGCAGTCAAAGCAAAACTGCTGTCTCCCAAATCCCAATTCATTCGAGTCGATGGTGGCCTATTTCTGGCGGTGCCGCGGTGGTAGAGCGGCTTGTGCTCCTCTCGTGCTCGCGGCAGCTGTGTGCCTTGAGGAAACCGACCTCGCGGCAGGGCCGTTTGCTGTGGAGGATATCAAGGAGGCGGCCAACCTGCTGCTCCCTGGATATTCGCTAGTGGAGGAGGGCGGTGGCGACTGCGTAATCGGGCCGGAGACCGAGGAGCTCGTGGATGAGCGCAAGGAGGGGCGTAGGCGGACGTGTCCGGAATCAGGGCCGGAGCGCGTGGAACTAGCGGAGGGATGCGAGGAGGAACGCCGCGAGGGTGACGGTGAGGTTGAGGTGCTCAAGGACGAGCTTGGTGACGCTGCAGTTGGCGTCGCTCTGGCGGACAACTAACCAGGTGGTGCACAGTGTGGGCGCCGTGTCGGCGCTCCCTGGGGGCGCGCCTGGGCGTGGGCTGGGGAAGCCGAGTCCTGCTCGCCGGCGCGGGTGGGCGTGGTGCGTGTGGACGACATCGGGTGTCGGCGATGGCCTCGGCCCACCTCCAGCTGTTGTGGCGTGCTGCGATGCAGCGTCCTCGGCAAGGAGGTCAAGCGCCTCCGGTTGGGTCGATGGGAGGGACGAGGAGTGAGGGCACAGAAGCCATGACTACGGCAGGACGGGATGTGGTGGACGAGGAATCGTAGATGCTTCTTGCAGGTCGGGTTGCTCAAGCACGGACGATCTCCATTTCCGATGTGGGAAGAATACCAGGAGCGGCATGGCCATTGTGACGAGGGGGCGGAGAGCTCGGCATGGCTCCATGGTGGCGTGGTTTACTATTCTTTAGCAACCCACTACCAAGTTGGACGAATGACAAATTGCCACGTGGAAAACCATCTTGCAAAACAGCTAATCAGAAGTTAGGGGGTCAATTGCCCAGTTTTGGAGAGTTGAGAGGGTTAAATGTGCTAGTTTAAAGTTAAGGGGGTGCTGCGTCCCAAACCTGAAAATTGTGCGGGGTTATGTATACTTCTTTCGTTGTGTTTACCATTTTTGTTTTCTGACGAATTGCGTGCCAAACTTAACAAATGTTCAGACTTCATCAGGTTATAAGATGCTAAGACATGGTGTTTGGAGCTATCGTTGCTAGAGAGATTTACGATTTTCTCTTCACTTTTTCTGTCTACCTTAGATAGCAGTTGATTGGTGAGTGCTCCCAATTCATGATTTGTTTTTGTGGGCTCAGTGTTGGAGTGTCCTGTTTGGACTTTGAAGTTCGTTCAGGTCGCCTTGTGATCTATTGTGTTAGCTACAGTGGGTATGGCTCTGTTATTCGAATCGTTGTAAGGCTTTGCTTCGTGTGTGTAGTTTATGTGAGCTTGACCTAATTTTCGTAAGTTTTTGCTCGAATTTCTTCTAACATTAGATATTTTAGATAAGGTAAAAAATTCTGCCTCCGTTATATGTAAAACCGCTGCGCGAGTTTCAGATCCGATCCAACTACCGAGCAGCCGATCATATGCCAAGTCTTCGGCGATTCAGAATTTCAGATTAGAAGAGAAATAAATAAATCACGAGCTCACGGCATGATTTTGTTCCAATTGGCAGCAAACAGAAAATATAAATAAAACCATAACGAGAGATTTGTACAATCAGGGCGGCCGGGGCGTTGACCTCTTAACCGCAACGTCTAGAAGCATCTCTAGCACTAGCACACTCTTTAGAGCATCTCCACCATGAAGTTTAAATAGACACCGCGGTAATGCTCTACGACTAGTCACAATGCATAGTATCACATAGAAATATCATGTGTATGCGTATGATACTACTACATGTTCCTATGTTCATAATGCATGGTATCATGTGCTACTATCATAGTTTTCTTATATTAAGTGATTTATAGAATCTTAATGCAAATCTATGTACAAGATGTACTTGGCATTAAATTTCCTAGTACTACGTGCTATGATATGATATCTACATATGATAGTGCAATCCTCTCTCTCATCTTTAATTTCACTGTCACATCAGCTTTTTACATGCATGAGATGCATATAATACTATCTACTACCTCCATTTCAAGGCTTAAGGCCTATATTTTTTCAGAAAGTCAAACTATGTTAAGTTTGACTAAGTTTTTTATCAAAAAATCATTAACATGAAAATTACAAAATCAATATCACTAGATAGATAATAAAATCAATATCATATTTGTTCATAAATTCTTCGAAAAGTTTGGTCAAACTTTACTTCGTTTGACTTTCTGAAAAAAATAAAGGCCTTAAGCCTTGGGATGGAGGTAGTATCATACTCCCATTATGGGTAGTCTATTGTGGCGTCAACACCTACTCCCTAATTTGGGTAGAGGTTGTACACACTGGTGATCCCTATAAAATCCTAAAAAAAACTTTAAATAAGTAAATATAAAATAAACTATGAAACTTCATTCAAATTTAGGATTATTTACAAAAGTTCGAATGAAACTTGAACTAGATTGGACTAAATAAACCCTAATCTACTCGCCGTCGGTTGGGGCGCGCGACGGGCTTGCCTTGTCGTCGCTCTCCCCCTTTGATGCTAGACGCGCCCGCCTCTCTGCCTTGCTTCACGCACCTGACAGTGCAGCATGGCCGCCGGCGACGCTGCCCGGCCTGCCCTTAGTGCCGTCTGCCACTGGCAAGACTCCTCGTTTTTGGTGCGGCCTCGTTGACTCGCTTGCTCGCGGGCGATCGCCTCGGTCTGGCGTTGAGCGTTGAGCTCAAGAATCCTTTGTCGCTCGGCCACCATGAGGCGACATGCCTCCTCCGTGGCCGCCCGCTGGTACGAGATCTCAACGGCGTGCTCGAAGTGGGTGTTGTTGGTATACTCCAGATCTTCCTCCTTCGACTTCGGAAGTGTTGCATGTTGAAGGAGCCCAAGATCGCCGCCTCGGGTCGTCGTGGAATTCCTGGCCACCGCGCCCCCTCCTACGTCGCCTCGCCATCTTCGTCTTCTTCACGCCTTGTTCCACTTGTGAAATTGGAAGTCGTCAGAGTCGTCGAAGTTGAAGTTCGGCAGCTTGGACTCGGCGCTGATATGTCTCAAACGTATCTATAATTTCTTATGTTCCATGCTACTTTTATGACAATACTTGAATGTTTTATACATACTTTACAACATTATTATACATTTTCCCACTAACCTATTAACAATATGCTGAAGCGCCAGTTGCTGTTTCTGCTTTTTGGTTTCAGAAATCCTAGTAAGGAAATATTCTCGAATTGGACAAAATCAATGCCCAGGTCCTATTTTTACACGAAGCTTCCAGAAGACCGAGGGGAAGAAGTGGGGCCACGAGGTGGCGGACAACAGGCGCCGGCCCGGCCGCACGGCCCGTGGTCCGGCCCCTCGCGTCGCCCCCTGACCTACCCTTTCGCCTACATATAGCCTTCGTCGCGAATAACCCTGTACCGAGAGCCACGATACGGAAAACCTTCCAGAGACGCCGCTGTCGCGAATCCCATCTCGGGGGATTCAGGAGAGCGCCTTCGGCACCCCGGGAGGGAATCATCACCGGAGGGGCTCTATATCATCATGCCCGCCTCCGGATTGATGCGCGAGTAGTTCATCCTTGGACTATGGGTCCATAGAAGTAGCTAGATGGTTGTCTTCTCCGCTTGTGCTATCATTGTTATAGATCTTGTGAGCTGCCTAACATGATCAAGTTCATCTATTTATAATGCTACATGTTGTGTTTGGTGGGATCCGATGAATCTAGAAGACTAGAATACTATGTTAAGTTGATTATCAATCTATCATATATGTGTTGTTTATGTTCTTGCATGCACTCCGTTGCTAGTAGAGGCTCTGGCCAAGTTGATACTTGTAACTCCAAGAGGGAGTAATTATGCTCGATAGTGGGTTCATGCCTCCATTTAATCTGGGACAGTGACAGAAAGTTCTAAGGTTGTGGATGTGCTGTTGCTACTAGGGATAAAACATCGATGCTTTGTCTAAGGATATTTGTGTTGATTACATTACGCACCATACTTAATGCAATTATATGTTGTTTATAACTTAATACTGGAAGGGGTTCGGATGATAACCGAAGGTGGATTATTTAGGCGTAGATGCATGCTGGATAGCGGTCTATGCTTTGTCGTAATGCCCTGATTAAATCACATAGTAATCATCGTTGATATGTATTGAATCTTTATTTGTCAATTGCCCACCTGTAATTTGTTCACCCGGCATGTTAGTTATCTTATTGGAGAGACACCACTAGTGAATGGACCCCGGTCCATTTTTTACATCTGAATACATTCTACCGCAATTACTGTTCTTATTGTTCTTTGCAAACAAACACCATTTTCCACTCGATACGTTTAATCCTTTGTTTTCAGCAAGCCGGTGAGATTGACAACCTCATTACGTTGGGGCAAAGTATCTTGATTGTGTTGTGCAGGTTCCACGTTGGCGCCGGTTTCACTGGTGTTGTGCCGCACTACATTCCTCCACCAACAACCTTCACGTGCTTCTTGGCTCCTACTGGTTCGATAACCTTGGTTTCTTTCTGAGGAAAAACTTGCCGCTGTGCGCATCATACCTTCCTCTTCGGGTTCCCAACGGACGTGTACATCTACGCGCATCAAGTACTTTTTCTGGCGCCATTGCCGGGACCTGAAGAAAAGTTACACCCG
Organism: Lolium multiflorum; assembly: GCA_030979885.1. Classification (NCBI taxonomy): domain Eukaryota; kingdom Viridiplantae; phylum Streptophyta; class Magnoliopsida; order Poales; family Poaceae; genus Lolium; species Lolium multiflorum. Next base: position 64,744,541 of record CM061752.1, on the reverse strand, counting down.
AGAGATTTCTAACTCCTCAACTACACGCCAACCTTTTTCTGGCGCCGTTGCGGAGATCAAGACACGAGTCTCCACTTCCAGTCTCTTTACTTTGTTTTTGTCTTGCTTTACTTTATTTTATTTACTGTCTTGTTTGCTTCATATTAAAAACACAAAAAAATTAGTTGCTTTAATTTCTATCTTGTTTACTAGCTCTATATTAAAAACACAAAAAAATTAGTTACTTGCATTTAGTTTACTTTTGTTATCATGTCTAGCTCTATACCTGTTACTTCTTCACCTGAGGAATTAGTCTTTACTTTTAAACAAGGAGATGAGGAGAGTTTTAAAGATGCTTGGTCTAGAATTTTTGATGCTTATCGCAAAGCTGAACCTCAAATGACTCTAAGTTTGCTCCTTAGTAATTTTTATTTTGGGCTTATGATTCGCTATAGATATGCCTTAGATGCTATAGTGGGAGGAGATTTCCTTCATTGCAACGGTGATCAAGCTTTTAACGCCATAAAAAATTGGTTGCATCACATAGTTCAGCTAATAACTTTGATTCAGCTCTCATTAGCATTTATAATAGATTAAACACCCTTGAGATAAGTGCATCTTGCTTGAAAGAAAATTATAGTTATGTTCGTAACCGTCTTAATGAAGTTTTAGTGAACTCTGAACCCTCAATGTGGAACCCTACTATTAAAGTTATTATTGGTGGTGAAACTTTTCATGCCCGTTGTGATATTATGTCTGAATTTTGTCTTATGCCTGAGAGTATTTATAAATCTTTGACACTTTGGGGACTTGTTGAAGGGGGAGAAGGAATAACTCTTATTGATAACTCCGTTATAATTCCTAAGGGAATAGCCGAGGGTGTGCACACAACCATTCTTGGAAAAACAGTATCCACTGATTATCTTGTTATTGAATGTGTAGGAATGATGCGCGTAGATGTACACGTCCGTTGGGAACCCCAAGAGGAAGGTGTGATGCGCACAGCAGCAAGTTTTCCCTCAGAAAGAAACCAGGGTTATCGAACCAGTAGGAGCCAAGAAGCACGTGAAGGTTGTTGGTGGAGGAGTGTAGTGCAGCGCAACACCGGTGAAACCGGCACCAACGTGGAACCTGCACAACACAATCAAAGTACTTTGCCCCAACGTAACAGTGAGGTTGTCAATCTCACCTTGCTGAAAACAAAGGATTAAGCGTATCGAGTGGAAGATGGTGTTTGTTTGCAAAGAACAAGTAAAAACAGTAGAATGTATTCAGATGCAAAAGAATGGACCGGGGTCCACAGTTCACTAGAGGTGTCTCTCCAATAAGATAACTAACATGCTGGGTGAACAAATTACAGCCGAGCAATTGACAAATAAAGATTCAATACATATTAACGATGATTACTTTGTGATTTAATCAGGGCATTACGACAAAGCACATAGACCGCTATCCAGCATGCATCTATGCCTAAATAATCCACCTTCAGGTTATCATCCGAACCCCTTCCGGTATTAAGTTGTAAACAACAGATAATTGCATTAAGTATGGTGCGTAATGTAATCAACACAAATATCCTTAGACAAAGCATCAATGTTTTATCCCTAGTAGCAACAACACATCCACAACCTTAGAACTTTCTCACTGTCCCAGATTCAATGGAGGCATGAACCCACTATCGAGCATAATTACTCCCTCTTGGAGTTACAAGTATCAACTTGGCCGGAGCCTCTACTAGCAACGGAGAGCATGCAAGAACATAAACAACACATATATGATAGATTGATAATCAACTTAACATAATATTCTATATTCATCGGATCTCGCCAAACACAACATGTAGCATTACAAATAGATGATCTTGATCATGTTAGGCAGCTCACAAGATCTAATACAATGAAAGCGCAAGCGGAGAAGACAACCATCTAGCTACTGCTATGGACCCATAGTCCAAGGATGAACTACTCACGCATCAATCCGGAGGCGGGCATGATGATGTAGAGCCCCTCCGGTGATGATTCCCCTCTCCGGCAGGTGCGGAGGCGATCTCCTGAATCCCCCGAGATGGGATTAGCGACGGCGGCGTCTCGGAAGGTTTCCGTATCGTGGCTCTCGGCACGGGGGTTTCGCGACGGAGGCTTTAAGTAGGCGGAAGGGTAGGTCAAGTGGCGGCACGAGGGCCCCACACCAGGGCGCGCGGCCGGGGCCAGGCCGCGCCGCCCTTGTTGTGTCGGCGCCTCGTGGCCCCACTTCGTCCCCCGGGTCTTCGGAAGCTTCGTGTAAAAATAGGCCCCCGGGCGTTGATTTCGTCCAATTCCGAGAATATTTCCTTACTAGGATTTCTGAAACCAAAAACAGAAAACCTGGCACTTCGGCATCTTGTTAATAGGTTAGTGCCGGAAAATGTAAAATAATATTGTAAAGTATGTATAAAACATTCAAGTATTGTAATAAAAGTAGCATGGAACATAAGAAATTATAGATACATTTGAGACGTATCAAGCATCCCCAAGCTTAGTTCCTACTCGTCCTCGAGTAGGTAAACGATAACACAAATAATTTCTGAAGTGACATGCTATCAACATAATCTTGATTAACATTATTGTAAATCATATGAGATGAATGGAGTGATCTGAAAAAAAGATTGCTAACAAAGATAATGAATAAGCAAATGAATCATATAGCAAAACTTTTCATGAATAGTACTTTCAAGACAAGTATCAATAAGAGTTGCATAAGAGCTAACTCATAAGCAATAAATTCTAAGTAGAATGCATTGAAGCAACACAAAGGATGATTAAGTTTCAGCAATTGCTTTCAACTTGTAACATGTATATCTCATGGATATTTGTCAACATAGAGTAATATAACAGTGCAATAAGTAAACATGTAAGAATCAATGCACACAGTTAACACAAGTGTTTGCTTCTAAGATAGAAAGAAGTGGGTAAACTGACTCAACAATAAAGTAAAAGATTGGCCCTTCGCAGAGGGAAGCATGGATTACTATTTTTGTGCTAGAGCTTTTGTTTTGAAAACATAGAAACAATTTTGTCAACGGTAGTAATAATTCATATGTGCTATGCATAATACTTCCTACAAGTTGCATGTCTCATGCATAGAGTACTAATAGTGCTCGCACCTTGTCCTACTTAGCTCGGAAACACGGATTCTCATCGCATAACATATGTTTCAACCAAGTGTCACAAAGGGGTACCTCTATGCCCTGTACAAAGGTCTAAGGAGAAAGCACGCATTGGATTTCTCACTTTTGATTAATCTCAACTTAGACATCCATACCGGGACAACATAGACAACAGATAATGGACTCCTCTTTTAATGCTTAAGCATTCAACAACATTAATATTCTCATAAGAGATTGAGGTTGAATGTCCAAACTGAAACTTCCACCATGATACTTGGCGTTAGTTAGCGGCCCAATGTTCTTCTCTAACATATGCATACTCAAACCATTTGATCGTGAAGTCCACTTACTTTAGACAAGACAAACATGCATAGCATCTCACATGATATCCAACAAAGATAAAGTTGATGGCGTCCCCAGAAAACATGGTTACCGCTCAACAAGCAACTTATAAGAATTAAGACACATAACTACATATTCATCACCACAATAGTTTTTAAGCTATTTGTCCCATGAGCTATATATTGTAAAGGTAAAGGAATGAAATTTTAAAGGTAGCACTCAAGTAATTTACTTTGGAATGGCAGAAAAATACCACATAGTAGGTAGATATGGTGGACACAAATGGCATGGAGTTTGGCTCAAGGTGTTTGGATGCACGAGAAGCATTTCCTCTCAGTACAAGGTTTGGGCTAGCAAGGTTGTTTGAAGCAAACACAAGTATGAACAGCTACAGCAAAACTCACACAAGAACATATTGCAAGCATTATAAGGCTCTACACTGTCTTCCTTGTTGTTCAAACACTTTACCCGAAAATATCTAGACTTAGAGAGAACAATCATGCAAACCAAATTAAACAAGCTCTACGGTAGTTCTTCATTAATAGATTAAAACTACATGATGCAAGAGCTTAAACATGATTTATGAGAGCTCAAAACAATTGCCAAGTATCAAATTATTCAAGACCATATGAAGCATTTTCTGATTCCAACCAAATAGCAACAAGTGAAGCGATCAACTTTCGCCCTTGAACATTAAAAGCATAAACGAAGAACACTAGTGTTCATATGAAAAAGCGGAGCGTGTCTCTCCCACACAAGCATGAATTTATTCAAAGAATGAAAATAACAAAACGAAATAAAAGCACACAGACGCTCCAAGTAAAATACATAAGATGTGACAGAATAAAAATATAGTTTCACTAGAAATGACCTGATAAGTTGTCGATGAAGAAGGGGATGCCTTGGGCATCCCCAAGCTTAGATGCTTGAGTCTTCTTAAATATGCAGGGATGAACCACCGGGGCATCCCCAAGCTTAGACCTTTCACTCTTCTTGATCGCATTATATCATCCTCCTCTCTTGACCCTTGAAAACTTCCTTCACACAAACTCCAAGCAAACTCATTAGAGGGTTAGTGCATAACCAAAAATTCACATATTCAGAGGTGACACAATCATTCTTAACACTTCTGGACATTTCACAAAGCTTCTGTAAGTTAATGGAACAAAGAAACTCATTCAACATAGCAAAAGCGGCAATGCGAAATAAAAGACAGAATCTATCAAAAACAGAACAGTCCGTAAAGATGCATCTGGAAGGGGCACTTAACTTGCTCAAATGGAAAAACTCAAAACTAATGAAAGTTGCGTACATATCTGAGGATCACGCTCGTAAATTTGCAGATTTTTTCGATTTTTTACAGAGACTTCTGCGAGAATTCGTGACAGACAGCAATGCTGTTTCTGCGCAGCGATCCCAAATATAACATCAACTTTAGCATAAAAACTTTACTTGGCACAAAAACATGATAAGGAGAGGTTGCCACAGTAGTAAACAACTTCCAAGACTCAACAATACAGTAAATAAAATGAAACATGGGTTATCTCCCAAGAAGTGCTTTTCTTTAACGCCTTTCAGCTAGGCGCAGAAAGTGCAAATCAAGTAACATCAAGAGAAGAAGCATCAACATTATTACCTTGGGAGTTGGGAGTTTTCTCAACAATGCATTGTATCTGGTCTATATAGTAACTCCTCTTTCATTGCTCCTAGGCTTACTATTCTCATCAAACAAATTTTCAGGAACAAGCCAAGCATAGTTATTTTCCAAAGCTTCATACATCCCTAGGAGCTTACTAGGTATTGGCGCCTTAATTTCTCTACCATCATTAACATTATTAGTATACTTAATTCTATCCATATCCATCTTTTTAAGGGTACTAGCAAAGTTGGTGTAAGAACCAAGCATTTTATATTTAGTAAAGACTTTTCTAGCCTCTCTTGCTACACCACCAAATTCTTTTAGAAGAGTTTCTAAGACAAAATCTTTCTTTTCTCCTTCCTCCATATCAGAGAGTGTAAGAAACATATGCTGAATTATAGGATTGAGATTAACAAATTTAATTTCCAACATGTGTACTAGAGAAGCAACAACAATTTCATAAGTAGGAGCAAGTTCTACCAAGTGTCTATCTTCAAAATCTTCAGCTATACTAACATGAGTGAAAAAATCTTCTATATTATCTCTTCCAATGATACACCCTCGTCCTACCGGTATCTTTTCAAAAGTAAACTTAGGATTAAGCATGATGAAATAAGCAAAAAGTAAACTAGGCAAATAAAGTAAAGACAAGTAACTAATTTTTTTGTGTTTTTATATAGAACAAGTAAACAAGACAATAAGTAAAGTAACTATTTTTTTTGTGTTTTTAATATGAAGCAAACAAGATAGTAAATAAAATAAAGTAAAGCAAGACAAAAACAAAGTAAAGAGATTGGAAGTGGAGACTCCCCTTGCAGCGTGTCTTGATCTCCCCGGCAACGGCGCCAGAAAAATAGCTTGATGCGCGTAGATGTACACGTCCGTTGGGAACCCCAAGAGGAAGGTGTGATGCGCACAGCAGCAAGTTTTCCCTCAGAAAGAAACCAAGGTTATCGAACTAGTAGGAGCCAAGAAGCACGTGAAGGTTGTTGGTGGAGGAGTGTAGTGCGGCGCAACACCGGGAAACCGGCGCCAACGTGGAACCTGCACAACACAATCAAAGTACTTTGCCCCAACGTAACAGTGAGGTTGTCAATCTCACCGCTTGCTGAAAACAAAGGATTAAGCGTTTCGAGTGGAAGATGGTGTTTGTTTGCAAAGAAGTAAAACAGTAGAATGTATTCAGATGCAAAAGAATGGACCGGGGTCCACAGTTCACTAGAGGTGTCTCTCCAATAAGATAACTAACATGCTGGGTGAACAAAATACGCGAGCACAATTGACAAATAAAGATTCAATACATATCAACGATGATTACTATGTGATTTAATCAGGGCATTACGACAAAGTACATAGACCGCTATCCAGCATGCATCTATGCCTAAATAATCCACCTTCAGGTTATCATCCGAACCCCTTCCGGTATTAAGTTGTAAACAACAGATAATTGCATTAAGTATGGTGCGTAATGTAATCAACACAAATATCCTTAGACAAAGCATCAATGTTTTATCCCTAGTAGCAACAGCACATCCACAACCTTAGAACTTTCTGTCACTGTCCCAGATTCAATGGAGGCATGAACCCACTATCGAGCATAATTACTCCCTCTTGGAGTTACAAGTATCAACTTGGCCAGAGCCTCTACTAGCAACGGAGAGCATGCAAGAACATAAACAACACATATATGATAGATTGATAATCAACTTAACATAATATTCTATATTCATCGGATCTCGCCAAACACAACATGTAGCATTACAAATAGATGATCTTGATCATGTTAGGCAGCTCACAAGATCTAATACAATGAAAGCACAAGCGGAGAAGACAACCATCTAGCTACTGCTATGGACCCATAGTCCAAGGATGAACTACTCACGCATCAATCCGGAGGCGGGCATGATGATGTAGAGCCCCTCCGGTGATGATTCCCTCTCCGGCAGGGTGCCGGAGGCGATCTCGAATCCCCGAGATGGGATTCGCGACGGCGCTCTCGGAAGGTTTTCCGTATCGTGGCTCTCGTACAGGGATTTCGAAGGAGGCTTTAATTGGCGGAAGGGTAGGTCAAGTGGCGGCACGGGGCCCCACACACCAGGGCCGCGCGGCCAGGGGCCAGGCCGCGCTGCCCTGTTGTGTCGGCGCCTCGTGGCCCCACTCGTCCTTTCGGTCTTCGGAAGCTTCGTGTAAAAATAGGCCCCTCGGCGTTGATTTCGTCCAATTCCGAGAATATTTCCTTACTAGGATTTCTGAAACCAAAAACAGCAGAAAACAGCTGGCACTTCGGCATCTTGTTAATAGGTTAGTGCCGGAAAATGTAAAATAATGCTGTAAAGTATGTATAAAACATTCAAGTATTGTAATAAAAGTAGGATGGAACATAAAAAATTATAGATACGTTTGAGACGTATCAAGGAACAGGACAAATCACACTTGGGAGATCCCTGCTGAAACTATTGGGAGCAATCATAAATACGGGAGAAGGCACCCTAAAATGCACACCGAGAGGCCGACATGTATTCCCTAAGCCAAAGAGTAAGAAAAAGAGTAAGAAGGGTAGGCGTAAAGTCCGAGGTAATGTTGAAGCTCCATCTCTTGAAAATACTTGATTTGCACTTTCTGCGCCTAGCTGAAAGGCGTTAAAGAAAAGCACTTCTTGAGAGATAACCCAAGTTTCATTTTATTTACTGTATTGTTGAGTCTTGGAAGTTGTTTACTACTTTAGCAACCTCTCCTTATCATGTTTTTGTGCCAAGTAAAGTTTCTATGCTAAAGTTGATGCTAGATTTGGATCGCTGCGCAGAAACAGCATTGCTGTCTGTCACGAATACAGATTTCCCTACAAAAATCAAAAAAATCTGAAAATTTACGAGCGTTATCCTCATATATGTACGCAACTTTCATTAGTTTTGAGTTTTTCCATTTGAGCAAGTTAAGTGCCCCTGCCAGATTCGTCTTTACGGACTGTTCTGTTTTTGACAGATTCTGCCTTTTATTTCGCATTGCCGCTTTTGCTATGTTGAATGAGTTTCTTTGTTCCATTAACTTTCAGAAGCTTTGTGAAATGTCCAGAAGTGTTAAGAATGATTGTGTCACCTCTGAATATTTGAATTTTTGATTATGCACTAACCCTCTAATGAGTTTGCTTGAAGTTTGGTGTGGAGGAAGTTTTCAAGGGTCAAGAGAAGAGGATGATATACTATGATCAAGAAGAGTGAAAGGTCTAAGCTTGGGGATGCCCGGTGGTTCATCCCTGCATATTTTAAGAAGACTCAATCATCTAAGTTTGGGGATGCCCAAGGCATCCCCTTCTTCATCGACAACATTATCAGGTCACTTCTAGTGAAACTATATTTTTATTCCATCACATCTTATGTTCTTTACTTGGAGCATCGGTTTGCTTTTATTTTTGTTTTGGTTTGAATAAAGTTGGATCCCATCATTCTTATATTGGAGATATTACGCTCCGCTTTTTCATATGGAACACTTGTGTTCTTAATTGTGCTTTAATGTTCATGGCGAAGGCTGAAATTGCTTCGTTAAATTGCTATTTGGTTGGAATCAGAAAATGCTGCATATGGTTTGGAATAACTTGGCAATTGTTTGAGCTCTCATAGATCATGTTTAAGCTCTTGCATCATGTAGTTTAATCTATTAATGAAGAACTACCGTAGAGCTTGTTTAATTTGGTTTGCATGATTGGTCTCTCTAAGTCTAGATATTTTCGGGTAAAGTGTTTGAACAACAAGGAAGACAGTGTAGAGCCTTATAATGCTTGCAATATGTTCTTGTGTAAGTTTTGCTGTACCTGTTAATACTTGTGTTTGCTTCAAACAACCTTGCTAGCCCAAACCTTGTACTGAGAGAGGAAATGCTTCTCGTGCATACAAACACCTTGAGCCAAAATCCATGCCATTTGTGTCCACCATATCTACCTACTATGTGGTATTTTTCTGCCATTCCAAAGTAAATTACTTGAGTGCTACCTTTAAAATTTTATTCCTTTACCTTTACAATATATAGCTCATGGGACAAATAGCTTAAAAACTGTTGTGGTGATGAATATGTAGTTATGTGTCTTAATTCTTATAAGTTGCTTGTTGAGCGGTAACCATGTTTCTGGGGACGCCATCAACTTTTTACCTTTGTTGGATATCATGTGAGATGCTATGCATGTTCATCTTGTCTGAAGTATGTGCGATTTCATGATCAAATGGTTTGAGTATGCATATGTTAGAGAAGAACATTGGGCCGCTAACTAAAGCCATGTATCATGGTGGAAGTTTCAGTTTGGACATACAACCTCAATCTCTTATGAGAATATTATTTGTTGTTGAATGCTTAAGCATTAAAAGAGGAGTCCATTATCTGTTGTCTATGTTGTCCCGGTATGGATGTCTAAGTTGAGAATAATCAAAAGCAAGAATTCCAATGCGTGCTTTCTCCTTAGACATTTGTACAGGCGGCATACCCCTTTGTGACACTTGGTTGAAACATATGTTATGCAATGATAATCCGTGTTTTCCGAGCTGATTAGGACAAGGTGCGAGCACTATTAGTACTCTATGCATGAGACATGCAACTTGTAGGAAGTATTATGCATAGCACATATGAATTATTACTACCGTTGACAAAATTGTTTCTATGTTTTCAAAACAAAAGCTCTAGCACAAAAATAGTAATCCATGCTTCCCTCTGCGAAGGGCCATTCTTTTACTTTATGTTGAGTCAGTTTACCCACTTCTTTCTATCTTAGAAGCAAACACTTGTGTTAACTGTGTGCATTGATTCTTACATGTTTACTTATTGCACTTGTTATATTACTCTATGTTGACAAATATCCATGAGATATACATGTTACAAGTTGAAAGCAACCGCTGAAACTTTATCATCATTTGTGTTGCTTCAATGCATTCTACTTTGAATTTATTGCTTATGAGTTAGCTCTTATGCAAGTCTTGTTGATACTTGTCTGAAAGTACTATTCATGAAAAGTTTTGCTATATGATTCATTTGTTTAGTCATTATCTTTGTTAGCATTATTTTGTTCAGATCACTCCATTCATCTCATATGCTTTACAATAATGTTGTTCAAGATTATGTTGGTAGCATGTCACTTCAGAAATTATTTGTGTTATCGTTTACATACTCGAGGACGAGTAGGAACTAAGCTTGGGGATGCTTGATACGTCTCAAACGTATCTATAATTTCTTATGTTCCATGCTACTTTTATGACAATAGTTGAATGTTTTATACATACTTTACAGCATTATTATACATTTTCCGGCACTAACCTATTAACAAGATGCCGAAGCGCCAGTCTTGTTTCTGCTGTTTTGGTTTCAGAAATTCTAGTAAGGAAATATTCTCGGAATTGGACCAAATCAATGCCCAGGGTCCTATTTTTACACGAAGCTTCCGAAGACCGAGGGGAAAGGAAGTGGGGCCACGAGGTGGCGGACAACGGGCGGCGCGGCCCAGGCCCGGCCGCGCGGCCTGTGGTCTGGGCCTCGCGTCGCCCCCGACCTACTTTCGCCTACATATAGCCTTCGCGAATACCCCTGTACCGAGAGCCACAATAAAGAAAACCTTCCGAGACGCGCCGTCGCGAATCCCATCTCGGGGATTCAGGGATCCGGCACCCTCCGGAGAGGGGAATCATCACCGGAGGGGCTCTACATCATCATGCCCGCCTCCGGATTGATGCGTGAGTAGTTCATCCTTGGACTATGGGTCCATAGCAGCTAGATGGTTGTCTTCTCCGGTTGTGCTATCATTGTTATAGATCTTGTGAGCTGCCTAACATGATCAAGATCATCTATTTGTAATGCTACATGTTGTGTTTGGTGGGATCCGATGAATCTAGAATACTATGTTAAGTTGATTATCAATCTATCATATATGTGTTGTTTATGTTCTTGCATGCTCTCCGTTTCTAGTAGAGGCTCTGACCAAGTTGATACTTGTAACTCCAAGAGGGAGTAATTATGCTCGATAGTGGGTTCATGCCTCCATTTAATCTGGGACAGTGACAGAAAGTTCTAAGGTTGTGGATGTGCTGTTGCTACTAGGGATAAAACATCGATGCTTTGTCTAAGGATATTTGTGTTGATTACATTACGCACCATACTTAATGCAATTATCTGTTGTTTACAACTTATGAAGGGGTTCGGATGATAACGTGAAGGTGGATTATTTAGGCATAGATGCATGCTGGATAGCGGTCTATGTGCTTTGTCGTAATGCCCTGATTAAATCACATAGTAATCATCGTTGATATGTATTGAATCTTTATTTGTCAATTGCCCACCTGTAATTTGTTCACCCGGCATGTTAGTTATCTTATTTGAGAGACACCACTAGTGAACTGTGGACCCCGGTCCATTCTTTTACATCTGAATACATTCTACTGCAATTATTGTTCTTATTGTTCTTTGCAAACAAACACCACTTTCCACTCGATACGTTTAATCCTTTGTTTTCAGCAAGCCGGTGAGATTGACAACCTCACTGTTACGTTGGGGCAAAGTATCTTGATTGTGTTGTGCAGGTTCCACGTTGGCGCCTATTTCACTGGTGTTGCGCCGCACTACATTCCTCCACCAACAACCTTCACGTGCTTCTTGGCTCCTACTGGTTCGATAACCTTGGTTTCTTTCTGAGGGAAAACTTGCCGCTGTGCGCATCATACCTTCCTCTTGGGGTTCCCAACGGACGTGTACATCTACGCGCATCAGGCGCCGGGCTACGGCGGGGCCACAGGCTCTGGCTGCAGTGGTGGTTGCGACGCCGGCGGCGTGCGGCCACTCCAGCCTAGCTTCGAGTATGTGGTCACCAGCCGGCGCACATTGTTGTAGATAGGCGAGTTCGAGGAGGTGAGGATCTTAGCGGTGGTGGAGAGGCTAGTGCGGCGGAGCATAGGAGAGCACCGGTGGAGAGGCTAGTGCGACGGAGGTGAGCGAAGAGGGCGCACGAAATAGGCGGTGACGACTCGCCGCATATATAGCATCCAAATCGTCGCACTTACGACAGTGTTTGCGCTTGAAGAACCGGTGACTTCATTAATTACAACCTATCGTAGAGCATACGAGGCATCGTATCTAAGGATGAATCTAGCCGTAGAGTCGCTGACATGCCGGTCCCGCCCATAGAATCTGACGTGGCATTGTGCGCTGGCGTGCACGTTTGGCACCTCGCACAAAAGGGCCGTACGCGGTTACCGGTGATTGTGTTAGGTTGTAATCATTACCTCGGATGCAGTTATAATTATTTATGTTTCCAATATTACCCCGTCATGTGTTGTATGGAAGTGTGAAACCGTGGCGATCTGCGACATGCCTTGAAGCGGTGGCCACTGCCCGCCGGCATGGAGACGTCGATCGTGAGGCTCTGATTCATCCGGGAGTTGCAACTTGGTAAGAAGACGCTCACTTCTTTCTCTCGTCCCTCTCTCCTCCACCCATCTTAAGAGTCGCCTTATCCTCTCCGGCTCCTCTCCCCTCCCTTCCCGGTGACCTCGCCGGCCGGAGATGGTGGGGGAGGGGAGGCCGGGCCTCCTCTATATATTACAGTAGTAGTAGTGGTTGGCCCTTGCGCCAGTTTGGCCTTATGCCGTGGAGGTGGATGCATCTGGAACCGGCGGGCAGTTCCAGGAGCGGCCTAGTGGAGGTGTGGTGGTCTGCGGAGTTCCGGCGAGCGGAGTCGGCGATCTGCAACACTTCTCCGGCAACCTCTTCAATAAAGCTCGACCGCGGAGCCTGGGGTTCCTTCAATCTGCAAGATCCTCTTCTCTCCCCTTGTGGTCGTGGTGACAGACGGGAGAGAGGAGATGGATGTGCTGATCCTGGTTCTCTGGCTTGGTGGGGGTGTCGCGAGCATGGCGGTGCACACGATTTGGAAGCCGTGTCTACTTTTGGAGCTCATCAACACCGGCGACTGTGCATCAAAGTTATCTGTGGCGACTGGAGCCGCTCCTTGCCGGGAAGCTTTGTTCTTCTGCGATTGCTTTTCCTCTTCGAGAGGAACTTCACCGACTCCATGATGGGAATCATCGCTAGCGCTGCCCCAACTGGCCTAATCGCCGGTGGCGGCGCGGGTGCCCGGTACTAGAGATTCCTCAGATGCGGCAGAGAGGACCGAGGACCTGATCGCGTTTTCAGTTTTTTGTTTAGTGTCATGCTTGTAAAAATTGAGGCCTTATCTCTAGTTATCCATCTAGCTACGGGCCTCAATGCAACTTTGTACCTGCCATTTGACTAATACAGCTTCCAGGCCCTTCGGGGCCTTACCAGTTCAAAAAAAAACTTGGTAAGAAGCCATAGGTTGATTGATCAAAACTGTCTTCTCTAATTGCATGGATAATTTGCTTTTACCCAACTACACTTTCTTTTCGTTTCTCTCTATTACTTTTACTGCTGAAGAAATCCGTGGGGCAGAGAAGGTGTGCATGGGAACCCTAGCTCCCGCGTCACCCCTGTGGGTGACCTAGGAGCTCATGGCATCGCCCCCCTCTCGCCTCACCACAGCCCTCCCCCTCCTCCTCGATGTCGCTAGAGGAAATTGCCGGGTAAAGCGCGGGCGACACTGGCAGCGACGCCCCCTGCTCCCTCGTGTGGTCGCGACGGCGTGGGTCTTCACGGTAGGTGACGACACCATGCGGGTAGGGCGCGGCGGTGCGCCAGTGCGGTGGCCTTGGCGACTACGTGGTACCGTAGCGCTCGCGGTGGCAGCTCCCAGGAGCAGTTTTGGCGGCGGGCGGCGGGAGCACGAAGGGCCGCGGGCTGGTAGTGGACCTGAGCGTCGCGGGTGAAGCCCGGCACGGCAGGGCGCAGCCGACAACAACATGCGTCCGGCTCGTCGCGATGGAGACCAAGCAAGGTGCGGGTGGTGTAGATCGAGATCTTGGCCACCTCGAGTCGGGTCGGGGCAGGTGACATGCACCCTTTTCGAGCCGTTTCTCCTCCTCCCCGGATCTACGGGCGCCCGCAGCCTTGGGGGCTATTGTGGGTTGATCCGGCCGGCGGAGTTCTTCACATGCGACTGTGGTGGTGCGGTGGTCCGGCTTGCTCTTCGTTGGAATACTATGTCTTCTCAGTGGTATCCCTCGTGTCCGTTAGTTTGGCACAACTGGGAATCTGGGGTGGCGGCCCTGGATGGCGGGAGTCCGGTGGGGTGGCGAGCGTGCCACGTGCTCTGGTGCTGGCCGATGTCCTCGGCCGTACGAGTGGCGTGGTACCGGCGAGCCGCGTGGTGTGGCAATGATACGTCTCAAACGTATCTATAATTTTTGATGCTCCATGCTTGTTTTACACCAATTGCGATATGTTTTGTTTACACTTCGTGGCACTTTTATGCATTTTCCGAAACTAACCTATTGACAAGATGCCACAGTGGTTCCCTGTTTTTTGTTGTTTTTGTATTTCAGAAAATTTGTACATGAAATATTCTCGGAGTTGGACGAAACAAAAGCCAAAGTTCCTATTTTTCCCGGACCAAAGACATAGTCCAGATCAGAGACGGAGGAGGGCCACAGGGTCGCCAGACCTACCCTAAGCGCGGCCTGGCCCTGGCCCGCGCCTAGGGGTGGCCTAGGGCCACCAGGCCTCCACCGACCTCGCACTTCCGCCTATATAAAGATCCCGACGCAAAAACCCTAAATATACCAGCCTCCGCCCACGAAAAGTTCCGTAGCTCCGCCGCCGTCGCAGACAAGATCCGGGGGACAGAATTCTCTGTTCCGGCACCCTGCCAGGACGGGGAATTGCCCTCGGAGTCATCTCCATCGACTCCACCGCCATCTTCATCGCCGTTACTGACTCCCATGATGAGGAGGGAGTAGTTCTCCCTCGGGGCTGAGGGCTCTACCGGTAGCTATGGTCTGTCTCTCTCTCTCCCATGGTATGATCTTTATGTGACCATAAGCTTTGTAATCTAGATGTCTTTATGCTATTCAAGGTGGAGCCTGTGCACCGTGTGGGTCTCCTAGGCTATATTTCACAGAATACTTGTTCACAGAATTATGATTTGAGTTCGATGTCTCTACGAAATTGTGGTGTGTTAGTACCGCCTATGAATGCTCAAAGTGCAGCGCGGGGTGTTCATTAGTACTTGGGTATACATTTTTAAGGTTTGTTTTTGTAGACCTGCATAGTGGATTAGTATTCGTTATCCAGCCGGAGAGTCTTTCAGAATAGCATAGTGAAGTGTTTATAGTTATATTCCTTTATGATATCATTGTTGAGAGTGACCACTAGTGAAAGTATGATCCCTAGGCCTTGTTTCCAAAGCATGGAATCAACATTTATTTACTGTTTTACCGCATGTCTACTTGCTGCCATATTTATTTCAGATTGTTATTACCACTCATATTCATCCATATCACTTGCATTTTACTATCTCTTCGCCGAACTAGTGCACCTATACATCTGACAAGTGTATTGGGTGTGTTGGGGACACAAGAGACTTCTTGTATCGTAATTGCAGGGTTGCTTGAGAGGGATATCTTTGACCTCTACCTCCCTGAGTTCGATAAACCTTGGGTGATTCACTTAAGAGAAACTTGCTGCTGTTCTACAAACCTCTGCACTTAGAGGCCCAACACTGTCTACAAGAATAGAAGCGTGCGTAGACATCAGGCAGCGGTATGGTGGTTGCTTTGCCGACTGCCGCTACCCTGTGAAGATGACAGAGTGCTTTCGGCGGTGGAAACCCTTTTCCTTTGGGCCATGACGGCGGCGTCTGTGGACATTGTTCCCTTCTTGAAGGCGTCACTACGGCGGCACTTGGCCTCTCCGCATACTCCGGGTGAAAACCTAATATCCCCAAATCGGGTGGTAGTGGTCTTCTTGAAGATGCCACCTTGGAGTTCCCATGCCGTGCGACTCTTCGTTGTTTGGGTGGTAGAGATCCTCCTTTGTCTGTCCTCCTTGGCAAAGCTTTCTGTGTGTTCTACACCTGCGGTGTTTCTCGTGGAGCGCTCCCTTGGTGTTACTCGCCTGTCTGTGAGCTCTATTGGTCGATTCCTGGTTGTGGCCGACCTCTGGTGGCATCTGCGATGGTGGTGTTGTCTCGTTGGTTGCAGTGGTTGTCGGTTTGCCCGTGCTAGGGTGAGCACCTGTTCGACAATGTATCCCGCCCTGCTCTTCCTCTTTGTAGACTATAATAGTCATGCCGACTCTTCACGTTTTCCGGCTGTAGCTATCTCGGGTGGCCCTTGTTTTATGTGTATGTGTGTGTGTGCAGTGGTACCTTTTTAGTTGGATTCAACATCTTGTATTTGTTTCGCCGCTGCAGGTGTTATTAATTTAACGTTGGAGCTATGGCCTTTTATCTAAAAAAAGAAGAAGGTGTGCATGGCCGAGCTCATCGCGGAGCAAGCAGCAGAGAGCTCTAAGGAAATGTCGAACTTAGGGAGAAAGTGGCCAATACACTGACGTTGGCGAGCTCAAAGTTGATGTATGTGTACTTCTTTTTTGAAATTTGACTTTAATTTTTCACGGCTATGCTATATTGTTTGCATGGTTTAAGGAGACAGAAAATGTACACAATGTTTTTTACACCATTGAGTTGATATCTGCCAACAAAATAGATGAAACCAGATCAAATAGAACTGCAAGCTATTTACCCACTTACCTTTCTTTTGTTTTTTTCCTGAGTTTGTGCTAATTTTGGAATTATCAAAATAATTGTTAATTTTTCATACCGATTTCCTACAGGTTGCACCTTTATTTCGATAAAACTAAGCACCTGCGAGGAAAATTTTGAGACATGAAGCATTGGTTATTGATGCATAAGTGCACATGTAGATGTTACGGTGCTTTTAATTAGGTATGCTTCCAAAAAGTGAAGATGCTTCAGTAATTCAAAAGTTCAGACATATATGCTTGCTTCAAGTGTTGTTCAAAATTGTTACAAAGGCTCTGACTCTTAGGACTGAACCAGTAATGCACAAGCTCATTAATGGTTGCTATTAAGGGGAGATTCATTGTTGATGGAGTGATGCTGCTGCAAAAAATCCTCAAAGAAACCAAATATAAGAAATAATAAGGTGTGATCTTGAAAATTGACTTTGAAGAACCATATGACGAAGTTAACTAGGACTTTTTGTTTGATTGCCATATGCACAAAGGTTTTAGCCACAACTCACTAGCATGGATAAAAAATGTTGTCTCTGATGGCACTTTGAGTGTTAAAATTAATGATAGTGCGGGCCCATATTTTAGCAGCTTCAAAGGGGTGAGGCATGGTGACCCTTTTGATCCTTCCTTGTTCAACATGGAAATTAATTTTTTTGTCTAAAATGGTTTAGAATGCACAACATGGTGTTTAATCAGAGGCATGTCAAAACATTTGATTGATGGGGGATCTCCATTCTACAATATGCAGATGATACAATCCTCTTTATCAAAAATGATCTGGATAGTGTTATGAACTTGAAATTACTGCTCTATCTGTTTGAATCCATGTTTGTACTGAAAAATCAACTTGGAGAAAAGTGAAGTGCTCTTGATTTAACCTGATGACAATAAATTACAGATGTATGCTGAACTGTTTAACTGCCAAATTGGCAACTGACCTATGAGATATATGGGGACTCCAGTGTGTGCTAGAAGAACAGCTGTGGCTGATATGATATTCGTGGAAGAAAAAAAAAATGGAATGGAAGGTTAGATGGGTAACACTATGTCTATTGGTGGCATGGTGACAAAAATTGATTTATGTCGATCTAACAGTGATGTCTACGCGATGTCCTTGAGACTTATTCACAAAAGAAATATTGAAAGATTGGAAAACAATTCAGTGGATTTCTGTAGGCTTGCAATAGAGGGAAAAAAGAGATGCTACTTAGTCAGTTGGAAACATGTATGTAAATCCAGAAGCAAAGGAGGGTTAGGGATAAAAAATCTAACAAAATTTAATATTAGTTTGATGTCCAAATGGTGGTTGATGCTTGAAAAAGATAAATGACCATGGCAAGATTTTATGTGGAGGAAATACTTGTCCAATTCCTGCTCCTTCTGAGCCAGCCATAAATAAAATGATTCGTCTTTGTGGTTTGATATGCTTTATATTAAGAACATTTATCTTAGTGGGAGGAAAATGCAGATTGGTGATGGGACTCGAACCCACTTATGGGGTGATACTTGTTGTAGTTTTACTCCTTCAAAAGAAAAGAAAAATCTCATGTCTCTTTGAGATCTGTAATGAGTAAGATCTAACTGTTTTTTGTTGCTGTCGTAAGAAATGGCTGAAGATTTACTTTTAGGAGATGGTTACCCATCGACTTGCAAGATCAGATGAGAGGTTTGCACAGAATTGTATGTTCCATTACCCTCTCTTCCCAACCAGACATCCATGTGCGGAAATGGACCCAGGATGATATGTTTAGTGTTGAAGTGTCTACAAACATGTGTAGCAAAATTATTGATAGATCCTTTAAAAATTCGTGGAAAGCAAAATTTCCTTAAAAATTAGAGTAAATTTCACTTTTTACCCCCTAATTTGTTTTTTCTGACGCTAATTACCCTATTTAGCATTTTTTCCGCCTAATTACCCCATTTAGCAAAATATGTGCCAATTTTTACTCTCTTTAAATGTTCTAGGCGTTTTGACAGGTGGGTCCTGGTCGTCAGGTACAAGTGGCGTGCCAGTAGATCATACATATGGAATTGGATTCCGTTTTCATACCTGCGGCTGCCTCCGGCTCTGACGATCGCCGCGGATCACCTTCGACCCCCCTGCAGCTTGACGCCTTCCGAGTTTATCCCGCGATCTTTGAACGAACGAATTGATGTCCAGATTTCTGCGACAATGGCGGGACCGTTTCAGGGCCGGGCGAGAGGTTTCTAAAATGTGCGATTGAACTATTCAGTGTCGTGATTCGCGCCTAAACTTATTGGATATGACGTACTTTATCGTCCGTCACAACAAAACCACATTTTTGTTCACCTGTGGTGAGAAGATTTGGAAGGGAAAACCAACCAGGGAAAAACCCCGCCAACGTGGCACGTCACTTGTAACTGACGACCGAGACCCACCTGTCAAAATGCCTACAAAATTTAAAAGGACAAAAAAATGAAAGAAGTTTTGCTAAATAGGGTAATTTGGCGGAAAAAATGCTAAATGGGGTAATTAGTGTCAAAAAAGTCAAACTAGGGGGTAAAAATTGGAATTTACTCTAAAAATTAAGGTCTCTGGTTGATCTGGCACAATGCCATAGCTACTAAAAACAATATGACAAAAAAGAAATGTGTAGGACATACAAAGTGCCAATTCTGTAAAGAAGAAAAGACTATTCACCACCATTTCGTTACTTGTTCCACTGCTAAATATATTTGGAGCTATGTTGTGAGGACTATTGGTGCTACAAATAAACCTGCTTTCTTTTCCCAATTTTTCTGGTGGTTCCCCAGTTTCTCCCTGTCAGCCGCAACATCTATACTTGGAAACTAGGCAATTTGGAAACTGTGCAACAAGTCATGTCTTGATGTCAAGTTAATCAAATCTCCTATTGATACAATCTGTTGTTCTGCTGTGTTTATGAAATATGGGCAGGTTTAAGTGACATTGCATGTCAAGATGCTCTAAGAAGGGGTGTTGACAATTTGGTTAATGTGGCCATGGCGGCATATGAAGCCAATCCCTCCTCACCCAGTCTGGGTTTACTGAGTGCTGGTTCCTCCATCTTGCATCCTGTTGAT
Source organism: Lolium multiflorum (assembly GCA_030979885.1). Classification (NCBI taxonomy): domain Eukaryota; kingdom Viridiplantae; phylum Streptophyta; class Magnoliopsida; order Poales; family Poaceae; genus Lolium; species Lolium multiflorum. The sequence continues at coordinate 64,724,736 of CM061752.1, read as the reverse complement.
GATGATCAGACACATATCGTAACTGACGACCGAGACGCACCTGAAGCTCGAGTTGAGGGCGATGCTGTGGAATGATGCTGATATGTTCCTAGAAACTCCCATGCCTATGTTTGCAGTCTCCTAGTTTGTTCAGTTTGGGGACTGTTTTGTTGATTTTGTTCTTAATACCCCTAGTTCGTATTTCGGTTCCAGAACTTTTCCAAGTCTGGTCTTCTAACGCTAACTGTAGGCGGCGGTCTCATTCTATCCTTGCACCCGGATGCTTTTTGTTGCTTTTTTTCGTTATGCTTCATAATGAAAATCGGTTCCACTGTGGTTCGCGTGAAAAAGCAGTGCTTTTAAGAGCATGTCTAGCAGGTCCCTTACTTTTCTGCCCCGTATTTCGCGACTATTTCGTCCCGTATAAAAAAAGTGCGAGTACATACACCGCTCCGTCTAGCAGACCCCGTATTTGACCCCGTAAATTCGTAAATTTAAAACCCCGGGAAACTTGTTCATTCATAGTTCGTCGATCATACATAGGAATCGACGTATATACATACAAAATGCGCGATCATGGATCGCGACTTCTAGTCGGAGAGGTCGATGATGTACCCGTCGGCCTCCGCCTCCGCCTCCCGCAACTCCGCCTCCTTCACGGCGGCGATGGCCGCCGCCCTATCTTCCTCCTCCGCCCTCTTCCTCTCGGCGGCGTCCTTGAGGGACTCTTGAATCGCCTTCAAGAAGGCGGGGTCCTGGTCCTCGTCCTCCTCCTCCTCGCCGGCGAGCGGAGCTCCTCCGCCGCTGGTGCTCCCGATGCTCGCGTTCCATGCCTCCTTCGCCCGGCGTTGGCGCTCCCACTCGGTGCGCCACTCGTCGAACTTGGGGCCGCTCATCGGCTTGAGCGGCGGGTCCTCGTTGTACCAGCGGCCGCCCCGCACGAACTCGCGGAGCTTCGGCGGGACGAACGAGGCGCCGTCGTACTTGCAGGCCGCACGGCGGCTGCCGGCGGCGGATCTTTTGCATTGGAGACGCCACGCATCCTCCACGTTGTCCGGCGAGCGGGATCGCTTCGATCCGCTCGCCGGCGAGGCGGTACTGCGGCGGCGGGCGTCCATGCCGGAGCTGGGGTGGAATGCGGCGCGGGGGAGTGAGGAATTGCTCGCCGGAGCAGGATGGAGGAGGCGGCGGCGCACGGCGGAGCTAGGGTTGCGAGTGAGGGGTTAACCCCTCACTCGCACCTTCGCCCGGTATAAGTAGGGGCGGCGGGGCGGATTTCCTGGGCCCCGTATTCCGCCGAAACAGGCCAGCCCGAATACGGGGCCTGCTAGACGGCCCAAACCGCGCCTGCCCCGTATCTCGCCGGAATTTTACGGGATGGACGGGTTATAAGGGGCCTATTAGACATGCTCTAAGTGACTATACGCAGTAAAGCGAGGCATTTTTGAAGCATGAATCGTGATGACCTTTATGAGTGTAACATGATTTTCACTGTAAGAAAAACTCATCAATCAAGTAGTAGGAGATACATCGGAAGGAGTCCGATGGCTCACATTAATAGGAGTATCATACCAGAATTGTAACATTAACACACCAAATTTTGTGATGACATTCTCAAGCTTCTTTATTTCATTGTCCTCTCTGCCATGCAGCACGGCCCAAGATGTTCTACCTGAAGATGGATGGTGGACGAGAGGTATATTTCTGGCCTATGGAGAATAATTTCAGCCAGTAATTTATTGGTTTGATGGAATTTGAAAGTCTATTCTACCTGTGAATCGATACGAATCTTTGGGAGTTTATGCCTCGAGCTGATAGGAAGGTAGCTGCTGAGCTTTTCAACTATATTTTGTCACTATAAACGCATTTGGTTTATTGTTAGAATTTTTGGTAAACATGATGATTTTCTCTATGTTTGATCAAAGGGAAAATTGCACGGGTTGATGTGTGGGTGCTATTGACTGACATATACTGATTATTTCCCCCGGCTTCATTCTAGGACATAGTGGCACAAACAGCACTGCCCCCTTAACTGATACAAGTTTTTCCCTTCCATTTTTAGATTTTTTTTATCATGGAGATCTAATATTTGGATTTCAGCTTTATATAATTCTATGTTTTGTTATTTATGAGGAAAGACATTTTTTGACAATCAATATCACCTATATTTATAGTAACAAATAGTACATGGTATAGATACACGAGCTGTCTCTAACGATACAAAATAGTCTAAAAGATACTAGCAAAACTTCACACTCTTTATTCCCGAACATAATCTTGTACTTTTCTGATGGCAACCAAAGATAGATAACAAATCATAGACCTGTAAATACCAACGAAGGTTTTTTTATAATTTTAATTTAAGCTGCAATGCTAAAGCTGCGTGCACGCGCGCAACCGTCGGCAAGAGTACAATATACCTGAGATCAATCAGAATCTCTTGAAAGATAAAAACCTTATCATGTTTAACAAAAATAGTAAGGATTTACAGAAGTTTATTTAGATGTTTGGTAACTTACATAATAAGCACATGAGTATGGTTCAAGTAGGGTGTTAAGTGGGATCCTACCTAAATCTCACTTGTAGTGCATTCTGTTTTTAAGTGAATTTTGACACCAAAGTTTAAATTAGAATTGGCAAAATACACTATACTTGAAATCTCAAAGCATCTCCAGCCGCGTCCCTCAAACGGCGCCGGATTTAGCGTTTGGGGGACGCGTTTTGTTCGTGCCGCGTTTGGCGGACGTCGCTCCCCAGCTGCGTCCCCCAAACAGAATTTGAGATTTTTTTAATTTTAATCAAAAACGGTTGAATTCATTCAAACTTCCTATATATTACATAGATACAAAAAAATTCGATGAAATTTAAACATAAACCCTAATAGTACTTGCGGCGGCCAGATGGGTCGTAGTACTGGTGGAAGATGTACATATCGTCAACGACGACGTCCTGCTTGCCGCACTCGTCGGGTTCGTCGACGGCCTCGTCCTTCACCGCGCCGTTAGGTCCAGCCTCGCCGTCGTCAGTGAGGTCGACGAGTGGCTTCCCGGTGTCGCGGATGGACATTGCGATTGCCAAGTCGAGGTCGCCCCTCCATGCGTCCTTGTCGTTAAGCGACGCCGCGTGCAACTCTGAATAGTCTCGGGGTTGTCGTTGTTGGCGATGAGGCGTTGCTCGCGCTCGTACTCCGCCAGCTGCGCCGCCTTTGTGGCTTCCTCATCATCCTGCTCCTCCTTCACCTCCGGCTTCGGGATGAGGAGGGCACCACCGGCGAGCCCGTCGTTGCCGCCGCGCCTCGGATTGACGGGCGGTGTCGTGAACTCCGGCCCGTCCTTCACCTCACGCTTAGGCACGGTGTAACAACCCAAAAATTTCAAAACAAACAAAATGAATTTCCCTGGTTCCAAATTTTGGAACCAACAAAAACTTTTATTAAAATAAGATTGATACATATAGATCTTGTTTAAATCTTGTGTTTTGCCATGATGAGTGTTATCATGCTTATGTGCTAAACCCTAAAACCCTAAAGTGATCAAGGAAGGTCACCAACCCAATAAAATAAAGAAGAAAGAAATCAAATAAGAAAAACCTTAAACCCTAATCTTCTCCAGAAATCATTTTAGATCTATTTTGAGAAACATAAAATAAAATAAAAGACATATGTGGGCATATAGTCCTAATAGGTAAATCTTGAACACTACCTTTATTATTTATGCTAAACAGTGGTAAACCATTGTGAACCCCACTAAACCCTAAACTTCATCTCTCTTTTCACCACCCTAGTTAAATTAAAATAAAAGGAAATTAAATAAGAAAGAGGCATATGTGCCTAGGGCTATATTTATAAAACTTTACCCTAAGCCGTTCTACTTTGCTTAGAGGTTTGGAAAACCTTCACACACATTACCTAATACCTATCAAACCAATTCCAAGTTGAAATCAAAGAAAATAAAAAGAAACTAAGAATGCCATAGAGGCATATGAGAGTAACATGCAAATGTGTGAATTTGAGAAGTTTGACCTTAGGACTTGTTGTGGATGATTGGATCACTTCCATATGCCATTTCAACACTCAACAACACCAATTGGGTCAAGCCAAGTCAAATTGAAAATCAAATGCAACATATGCATAGAGGCATATGTGACACATAGCCATTTCCCCAATTCTTGACCTAAGCACCTATACCTTGACTAAATGGTTTGAAAACCTTACTAAACCCAAACTAACACTAAGGCAACCATAAACCATGACATTTGATCATAGATAAAGAAAATAAAATAAAAAGATGAAATGCACATATGTGCATATGGCCAAAAATATAAATTTGAGCCAAAGACCATCAAGCTTGTTTCCACTGCTTGGTTTGTTTTCTTATATCATATTAAACCTCAACCACATCAAGGAGATCAAGAAAAACCTAATCAAATAGAAAATAAGAAGATTTTCCAATACACATATGTGGTGATGGCCATTTTTACAAATCTTGAACATAGACCTTTATGGCTTGCACCATTGGTTGTGTTTGGTTACTAAACACATATAAACACCTTTGGAATCAAACAAACTCAAATCAAATCAAATTTGAATGAAATAGGAGCTCACATGCACTAATGGTCATTTGGCCACATTATAAAATGTTCCCCACTTTAACCCCTGGTTTTTACTTTTCCTCAAACTAAACTTGGTCAACTATGACCATGTCATCCAAGACCATATGAAGATGAACAACTTTCATGTTGACCACCATACCTCCTGTTGACTAGGTTGACCAGAATAGAGGAGACAAGTGGTGATGTTGAAACAAAGAGAAGATCACCCCCCATTTTTGAAATTTCACAAACCAACTTCATTTTGAGCACCACCACCACCATTGTGCTCTAAACATTATTTAAATCAACTTCACCAAATATTTTTGAAAAATTCAAAAACATTTCTCTTTCGGCCATTGTATCAAACACCTTGTGTGCACTATTTGGCAAATGTGACACACACTAAAACCTAGTGGACTTTAGCATGCCCTTGGATGCTCTGATCATCCCCAGTACCCCTGCACATCTCCTCTACCCCACCATGTCTTTGCTTCACTGTTACAAGGCCACCCATGATCAATGCCATGCCATGCCGGCCCTCATGCTCACCACCCTGCCACCTCTCTCTCCCTTCACCTCAACTCTGCTCGACCATGTCCTGGAGAGCCCTCACCTCACCCTGCATCTGCTGGCGCAAGCCCTGGCCCTGGAGAAGACCACACACGCCGGGCCGTGACGTGATCACCCAGGTCAGCCTCGCCAGCACGCGCACGAGCACGGCCACGGGCGCGCCAGAGCACCTCCTCGCCTCGTCGCCTCAGACCACCTCACGACTTCTCCTTTCACCCACCTGCTCCCCTCGACACCAGCTCTGCGCCAGACACGGCCTCTCTCTCCCCCGAGCCTGGTCACCGTCGCCCTTGTCGCCGTCGTCCGCCACGGGCCTGCCAGCTTCGGTCACGCTCCCCGTCGCGTCTGACCACCGTTCACTGTGCCACCAAGCGCGTGATGACCGCCATGACACCGTGCACAGCGCAGCGTCCATACCTTGCCCCTTCACCGCTCCAAACACCATCGCTATGCTCGACCTCACCCGTGCGCCTCGGACTCGATCGCTCCGTATAAAAGGAGGCCATCCGAGCTCCAAATCTCCACACCATTCTCGTTCTCCCATCTCAGAACCACTCCTCTAGCCTCGCCTCGCCTCAATTTCTCCCGTAGCCAGCTAATTTCTCACCGGAGTACTGCGGAGCCGCCGCGGAAGAAGAAGAGGATTGACGCCACCCCGGGAGCCGCCACGACCCTCGCTGAGCTCGCCGTCGTCTTCCACTTCGATCGCCCGCCTCGCCGACCTCTCTGGACGCCGGTAAGACCCCTCCCTGGACCCCCATGGCCGCCGGCAAGGTTTGAACCTCGCCGGAGCTCGTCGCCGACGAGGACGAACCACAGCCGTCGATCGCCCTTTTCATCCAACGGCTCACAGGGCGTACTGTTTCGGTGGGTTAAAATCCCACTGACAGGCGGGGCCCTATGTCAGCTGGCCCGCTGCGCTGCTGGGCCGGCCCACTCCCTCTCCCGCTGGGCAGCCCGATTAGTTTCCCGCCAAGCCCACAATTCAAACAAAGGAATTTCGAATTTAATTATTGTTTCTCAGATACTGTTTTGAAAATTAAATAGAATAAAATCTACTAAACCAAATTCAACAAATTTTATATATTTGGAAACCTTGATAAATTATCTACAAGACTACACTGGTCTCACCCTTAAACTGTTGGTAGAAATAATGTGATAAAAATAACAAGGCAGGGCCTTTTTCCACTTCAAATAATTATTTAAAATCAACCAAAAATGCTTTTGAGTTGATTCCAATCCCTATAATTCACATTTCACTTACATTAATTGTTTCTGCAAAAATATGACATGCTTACCTTGAATGATCATGGCCTAGTTTAATTAAAAGACTTTATGGCTATTTCTAGTCAAAGATATTGTCCAAAACTATTAATAAATCTTAGGGGAATATTTCTCTCATTTAAATCTTGTCATGAACAATTCAAAATAAGCTAGAGACTCTGGTCATTTAGGTCTCATATGAATTGTTGATAAGATTAGATACTTACCATGTTAAAATTAAATGGTATGAGGTGCTACATCTCATTTAAATCATTAGTATGTGGTATTAAACTATATGAGGTGTAGCCTCTCATTTAAATACTTACTCCAAGGGATTCAATGAGAAATGATGACACATGTAGTAATAATCCATAGGTTCTTATTTAAAAATATTCAAGCATTTTCATAATAGTACTTAAATTATTCAAGGCTACTTATTAAATCTTATGAGATGTAGTGGTCTCATTTAAATCTTGCCCCAACTAAGTTAATATGGGGTATAGACTATGGTCAACTTTAAACTCATATTAAATGAGCTGATGATATTAAATCATTAATCATGAGTAATAAAAAGGCATGAGGTGGTGTGCCTCATTTAAATCACTTCCCAATTAATACCTATGAAGAGGATTGACTTGGGTCAACCTAGGTCATATGACATTAATGGAGGAAATTAAATCTTAATAATATTCAATGAGAGGAAATTATTTTCCTCAAGAAATAAATAGAAACTCTAATTAATATTTATAATGAGAGGAAATTATTTTTCTTAAGAATAACATGAAATCCACTCACCTAATAAGCATGTTGATTGATAGCTTAGTAGGAGTGATTTATGTGTGTGCTTAGTCTAGTACTTAGGCTTTGTGTGGTAATTGAGTGTATTGTACTCGTATTTAGACGCTAGTACCGAGGAGTACACCGAGGAGGAGGAGGACTACTTTGAAGAGGAAGAGAACTTTGATCACTACTCCAACCAAGGCAAGCTATTATCAATGCAAGCTAGACTGATGCAAGTTATATTGTGGCTAGCTAATATTATTGTAAAGTGCAAAGCTCTACTAGAGCAGGGCACACTCACCAATTTACTTTATGCTTCATGATCCCATCCCAAGTTTTATTCTTCCAAACTTTTACTTTGACTATTACAACTTGCTTTTATAGTTAACTTTGGTCTAGAGATAGAATACTACAAGAGTATCAAATTTAGCCTAGAACCCTCAAAGCTAGTTAGCACCCCTCATGACTAGTTGCTAGTGCTAATATATAAAATTGACTACTCTAGATGGGAACTTGTGAAATGAAATGACTTTGAAAACCTTGGAATGATGAGTCATTCTATTGAAAGATTTTGAAGGTGAATGTGACTGGTGAATGACTTGGTGAATTTTACAAAAACTGATGGTTGGGTTCGGATGCGATACCATTCCAATTTGAAAGTACCCCCACAATACCCAACATGGGTAAGGGCTTAACTAGAAATTTATGTGCTTTAGTATGGGTTCCCTCTAAAACAAGCGTCATCGGGGTTATGCCGAGGGCTGCCTCTACAAAAGAAATGATGTGATATGACGTGAATGAGGTGAATTGTCCGGCCCAAGCCCTGTGCAGTTCCCAGGTTTGTCACCGGAGGCCAAGCTCATGGGGAGAGGTGCCTGTACTAGGGTATGTAAGTGGAAGGTTATGATTGGTAGTCCGCACACGGAGTGTGATAAATCAGGGCCAGTTAACCCTGACGGATTATTGCAAATGTTGTGGCACAAGTGTACGACCTCTGCAGAGTGTAGAACTATTCGAATAGCCGTGTCCACGGTTACGGACGATTGGAAAGGCCATACTGTTCCGTCATCAGACCATTTTCAAAAATGTGACATGTGAAGGGTGACTTGTGATTTTGAACTTGAAATGGTGACTTTGACTTGAATCACAACAGAGTTGTGGGAATGACACTAATGTTCCCACTTGAGTTAGTTAGCAAATGAAGAGGCTTTTTACTAAATGCTTATGAAATAAAATTGGCTTTATGCAAATAAACTTAGAGCTTAGCACCCCTTTACTATAGTTGATAGTGCTTACATTAGTATTAGTTTGCGAGTACTTTAAAGTACTCATGGCTTTGTCCCTGGCTATTCAAATGGCCAGACTATGAAGGAGAACAGCAGTACGAGGAAGATGGACAGCAGGACGTCTACGACAACTAGGATCACTCCTGACGTCAACAGTTGCCTGTGGAATAGATGGACCACGACCGCTACTACCTCGCTTCCGCTATGTGTTTTGTAATAGGATCCCTAGATCCACTATGATGTATTAAGACTGGATCATGTGATCCCTCGATGTAAGACAATTATGTGTTGTAATGAATGATGTGTTGTGATATCAATCTATTATGTCTCGCAAAAACAATATTCCTGGGATTGCGATGAATGGCATAATAGGCATCTGGACTTAAAAATCCGGGTGTTGACAAGTTGGTATCAGAGCCATTGTTGACCTTAGGAGACCCTAGTTAGAATGGACGTCCTGAAAAATTTAGTTTCAAAAACAAATGAAGTAGATATTTATGAAAACTTATTCTCACTCTTATCCTTGAGATCTTTTCCAAAATAAGAGATCCATACTCCACTTTTCCTTATAATCCTACATAAAATTTTGCACACTTGATCACTTCTCTAACTTACTCATCTTAAATTTCTCACAGATGGAATACCAATGGGAATGCTATCAGCTTGGTCACGGAGGAGACTGAGGTTCGAAAAGGAATTGAAGCAACTAGTGGAATATCTAGGACACCCGTACCCCGAGTTCTTCGGAACATCCTTCAATAATCAGTTGGGAGGATCACCCCGGTGGGAAATTTCCGCTGATCTAGGAAGAAAGCTTGAAGCCCCGGTATGGGAAACCATATGGTTTTCTGTAACGGGAAACACCTGGAAGGAAGGACTAGACAAAGCTATGCAAGAAGCAATTTCCCGTCTGTGTGGACAAAATGAGGACAAGATCAAGAACACTCGCTTCATCTACTACCCAAGACATGACTCCATGGGAAGACCGATGACCATGCCCCCACCACAACCAGAGATGAACCCCTATGAAGCCCCTCAGGACTTCAGGCAGTACAAAACCCGCAGGGATTTGGATAACGCCCTCGCCTCTCGCCAAGCACCTCACCCGTGAAGAAGAAGAATCCACCCTGAAGAGTAGTATCACCCCAGCACTTAAGTAGGTGTGAGTTGTATCAGGATCCCCCTTGTATCGTAGAGCGATGAATGGTTCTTCAAACCAACGGTGTGTTAGCCTTGTAATGTATGATGCTTGGTATGAATGAAAAAGTGTTGTTGGTTTTTACCCCCTCAACACTACTCAAGTTTTGAACTTTTTGAATTTAACTCAAACAAACCATAGAAATTTCCCTCTTATCTTATCATCTACTCCAATGATCAGATGGCCCCACCAAACCGCAACCAAGACGCAATGATGCAGATGCTCCAGATGATGATGGAAGATCGCGAAGCCACGAGAGCTGAACGACAAGCCAACTTAGCTGCACTGCAACAGATAGCTCAGAACAATCAAGGCCATGGAAACCATGATCACCCAGGATCAAAGCTCAAGAACTTTCAGAACACCAACCCTCCGATGTTTAGCAAGACCGAAGAGCCACTTGACGCAGATGGGCTCCAGACAATGGAGAACAACCTAGAAGTTGCGGGAGTAGAAGCCGCAGAGAAAGTACTGTTTGCCACCCACTATCTGTCAGGACCTGCAAGAGCCTGGTGGACAAGTGCCCGCGCAATGAATGCTGGACAAATGATGAACTGGGAAGACTTCAAGCTGAAGTTTAGTAAATACCATGTGCCCCAAGGACTAATCAAGAAAATGAGAGACGAGTTCCGTGAACTCAAACAAGGAAGGATGTCCGTGGTGGAATACCGCGACAAGTTTCTTACACTGTCAAGGTACGCCCCGGATGAGACAGACACCAATGAGAAGAGGAAGGAGAGATTTCTGAACGGACTGCATGACGAGATGCAAACTGTGTTAGTGAACATTCCGTTCGCTGACTTAGAAGCCCTGGTAGACTCAGCCATACAAATGGAAGGAAAGCTACATCAAGCCAACGAGAACCGCAAGCGCCGGATGATGAACCAGAGTGGACCCCACCATACCCAAGTACCACACTCCTCTGGAGGATTCACCCCAAGACATAACAAGCCCCCTGCTCAGAATTATCGCCCCAACTACTCCAACAACAACGGAGGACCCCCGAAGCCCGGAGGCAACAACAACAACAACAACCACCACAACAACAACAGTAACAACAAGGGAAACAACAACAACCCCAATACTGCCCCAAGGACTGGAAGTAACGCTGTCCCCGTCAACCCCAAAGACAAGTCCACAGTCAACTGCTACGAATGTGGAGTTGTGGGTCACTTCTCCAATGAGTGCCCCAAGAAGCTTGCCAGGATTGCCGCCAATACCGCAGCACCTGCTCAGCAACAGCGCCGCTTTGCCGGAAGAAGGAATCAGAACAACAACAACGGCCGTCTATACCACATGACTGCCACTGAAGCTCAGGAAGCACCCCAGACCATGCCAAGTATGTCCTCCTGTTAATAAAATGCTCAACCTCTCTTAGGAACCTAACTTTTCTTAAAATCTCGGGACGAGATTTGTTTAAGGGGGAAGGGTTTGTAACAACCCAAAAATTTCAAAACAAACAAAATGAATTTCCCTGGTTCCAAATTTTGGAACCAACAAAAACTTTTATTAAAATAAGATTGATACATATAGATCTTGTTTAAATCTTGTGTTTTGCCATGATGAGTGTTATCATGCTTATGTGCTAAACCCTAAAACCCTAAAGTGATCAAGGAAGGTCACCAACCCAATAAAATAAAGAAGAAAGAAATCAAATAAGAAAAACCTTAAACCCTAATCTTCTCCAGAAATCATTTTAGATCTATTTTGAGAAACATAAAATAAAATAAAAGACATATGTGGGCATATAGTCCTAATAGGTAAATCTTGAACACTACCTTTATTATTTATGCTAAACAGTGGTAAACCATTGTGAACCCCACTAAACCCTAAACTTCATCTCTCTTTTCACCACCCTAGTTAAATTAAAATAAAAGGAAATTAAATAAGAAAGAGGCATATGTGCCTAGGGCTATATTTATAAAACTTTACCCTAAGCCGTTCTACTTTGCTTAGAGGTTTGGAAAACCTTCACACACATTACCTAATACCTATCAAACCAATTCCAAGTTGAAATCAAAGAAAATAAAAAGAAACTAAGAATGCCATAGAGGCATATGAGAGTAACATGCAAATTTGTGAATTTGAGAAGTTTGACCTTAGGACTTGTTGTGGATGATTGGATCACTTCCATATGCCATTTCAACACTCAACAACACCAATTGGGTCAAGCCAAGTCAAATTGAAAATCAAATGCAACATATGCATAGAGGCATATGTGACACATAGCCATTTCCCCAATTCTTGACCTAAGCACCTATACCTTGACTAAATGGTTTGAAAACCTTACTAAACCCAAACTAACACTAAGGCAACCATAAACCATGACATTTGATCATAGATAAAGAAAATAAAATAAAAAGATGAAATGCACATATGTGCATATGGCCAAAAATATAAATTTGAGCCAAAGACCATCAAGCTTGTTTCCACTGCTTGGTTTGTTTTCTTATATCATATTAAACCTCAACCACATCAAGGAGATCAAGAAAAACCTAATCAAATAGAAAATAAGAAGATTTTCCAATACACATATGTGGTGATGGCCATTTTTACAAATCTTGAACATAGACCTTTATGGCTTGCACCATTGGTTGTGTTTGGTTACTAAACACATATAAACACCTTTGGAATCAAACAAACTCAAATCAAATCAAATTTGAATGAAATAGGAGCTCACATGCACTAATGGTCATTTGGCCACATTATAAAATGTTCCCCACTTTAACCCCTGGTTTTTACTTTTCCTCAAACTAAACTTGGTCAACTATGACCATGTCATCCAAGACCATATGAAGATGAACAACTTTCATGTTGACCACCATACCTCCTGTTGACTAGGTTGACCAGAATAGAGGAGACAAGTGGTGATGTTGAAACAAAGAGAAGATCACCCCCCATTTTTGAAATTTCACAAACCAACTTCATTTTGAGCACCACCACCACCATTGTGCTCTAAACATTATTTAAATCAACTTCACCAAATATTTTTGAAAAATTCAAAAACATTTCTCTTTCGGCCATTGTATCAAACACCTTGTGTGCACTATTTGGCAAATGTGACACACACTAAAACCTAGTGGACTTTAGCATGCCCTTGGATGCTCTGATCATCCCCAGTACCCCTGCACATCTCCTCTACCCCACCATGTCTTTGCTTCACTGTTACAAGGCCACCCATGATCAATGCCATGCCATGCCGGCCCTCATGCTCACCACCCTGCCACCTCTCTCTCCCTTCACCTCAACTCTGCTCGACCATGTCCTGGAGAGCCCTCACCTCACCCTGCATCTGCTGGCGCAAGCCCTGGCCCTGGAGAAGACCACACACGCCGGGCCGTGACGTGATCACCCAGGTCAGCCTCGCCAGCACGCGCACGAGCACGGCCACGGGCGCGCCAGAGCACCTCCTCGCCTCGTCGCCTCAGACCACCTCACGACTTCTCCTTTCACCCACCTGCTCCCCTCGACACCAGCTCTGCGCCAGACACGGCCTCTCTCTCCCCCGAGCCTGGTCACCGTCGCCCTTGTCGCCGTCGTCCGCCACGGGCCTGCCAGCTTCGGTCACGCTCCCCGTCGCGTCTGACCACCGTTCACTGTGCCACCAAGCGCGTGATGACCGCCATGACACCGTGCACAGCGCAGCGTCCATACCTTGCCCCTTCACCGCTCCAAACACCATCGCTATGCTCGACCTCACCCGTGCGCCTCGGACTCGATCGCTCCGTATAAAAGGAGGCCATCCGAGCTCCAAATCTCCACACCATTCTCGTTCTCCCATCTCAGAACCACTCCTCTAGCCTCGCCTCGCCTCAATTTCTCCCGTAGCCAGCTAATTTCTCACCGGAGTACTGCGGAGCCGCCGCGGAAGAAGAAGAGGATTGACGCCACCCCGGGAGCCGCCACGACCCTCGCTGAGCTCGCCGTCGTCTTCCACTTCGATCGCCCGCCTCGCCGACCTCTCTGGACGCCGGTAAGACCCCTCCCTGGACCCCCATGGCCGCCGGCAAGGTTTGAACCTCGCCGGAGCTCGTCGCCGACGAGGACGAACCACAGCCGTCGATCGCCCTTTTCATCCAACGGCTCACAGGGCGTACTGTTTCGGTGGGTTAAAATCCCACTGACAGGCGGGGCCCTATGTCAGCTGGCCCGCTGCGCTGCTGGGCCGGCCCACTCCCTCTCCCGCTGGGCAGCCCGATTAGTTTCCCGCCAAGCCCACAATTCAAACAAAGGAATTTCGAATTTAATTATTGTTTCTCAGATACTGTTTTGAAAATTAAATAGAATAAAATCTACTAAACCAAATTCAACAAATTTTATATATTTGGAAACCTTGATAAATTATCTACAAGACTACACTGGTCTCACCCTTAAACTGTTGGTAGAAATAATGTGATAAAAATAACAAGGCAGGGCCTTTTTCCACTTCAAATAATTATTTAAAATCAACCAAAAATGCTTTTGAGTTGATTCCAATCCCTATAATTCACATTTCACTTACATTAATTGTTTCTGCAAAAATATGACATGCTTACCTTGAATGATCATGGCCTAGTTTAATTAAAAGACTTTATGGCTATTTCTAGTCAAAGATATTGTCCAAAACTATTAATAAATCTTAGGGGAATATTTCTCTCATTTAAATCTTGTCATGAACAATTCAAAATAAGCTAGAGACTCTGGTCATTTAGGTCTCATATGAATTGTTGATAAGATTAGATACTTACCATGTTAAAATTAAATGGTATGAGGTGCTACATCTCATTTAAATCATTAGTATGTGGTATTAAACTATATGAGGTGTAGCCTCTCATTTAAATACTTACTCCAAGGGATTCAATGAGAAATGATGACACATGTAGTAATAATCCATAGGTTCTTATTTAAAAATATTCAAGCATTTTCATAATAGTACTTAAATTATTCAAGGCTACTTATTAAATCTTATGAGATGTAGTGGTCTCATTTAAATCTTGCCCCAACTAAGTTAATATGGGGTATAGACTATGGTCAACTTTAAACTCATATTAAATGAGCTGATGATATTAAATCATTAATCATGAGTAATAAAAAGGCATGAGGTGGTGTGCCTCATTTAAATCACTTCCCAATTAATACCTATGAAGAGGTTGACTTGGGTCAACCTAGGTCATATGACATTAATGGAGGAAATTAAATCTTAATAATATTCAATGAGAGGAAATTATTTTCCTCAAGAAATAAATAGAAACTCTAATTAATATTTATAATGAGAGGAAATTATTTTTCTTAAGAATAACATGAAATCCACTCACCTAATAAGCATGTTGATTGATAGCTTAGTAGGAGTGATTTATGTGTGTGCTTAGTCTAGTACTTAGGCTTTGTGTGGTAATTGAGTGTATTGTACTCGTATTTAGACGCTAGTACCGAGGAGTACACCGAGGAGGAGGAGGACTACTTTGAAGAGGAAGAGAACTTTGATCACTACTCCAACCAAGGCAAGCTATTATCAATGCAAGCTAGACTGATGCAAGTTATATTGTGGCTAGCTAATATTATTGTAAAGTGCAAAGCTCTACTAGAGCAGGGCACACTCACCAATTTACTTTATGCTTCATGATCCCATCCCAAGTTTTATTCTTCCAAACTTTTACTTTGACTATTACAACTTGCTTTTATAGTTAACTTTGGTCTAGAGATAGAATACTACAAGAGTATCAAATTTAGCCTAGAACCCTCAAAGCTAGTTAGCACCCCTCATGACTAGTTGCTAGTGCTAATATATAAAATTGACTACTCTAGATGGGAACTTGTGAAATGAAATGACTTTGAAAACCTTGGAATGATGAGTCATTCTATTGAAAGATTTTGAAGGTGAATGTGACTTGTGAATGACTTGGTGAATTTTACAAAAACTGATGGTTGGGTTCGGATGCGATACCATTCCAATTTGAAAGTACCCCACAATACCCAACATGGGTAAGGGCTTAACTAGAAATTTATGTGCTTTAGTATGGGTTCCCTCTAAACAAGCGTCATCGGGGTTATGCCGAGGGCTGCCTCTACAAAAGAAATGATGTGATATGACGTGAATGAGGTGAATTGTCCGGCCCAAGCCCTGTGCAGTTCCCAGGCTTTGTCTTCACTGGGAGGCCAAGCTCATGGGGAGAGGTGCCTGTACTAGGGTATGTAAGTGGAAGGTTATGATTGGTAGTCCGCACACGGAGTGTGATAAATCAGGGCCAGTTAACCCTGACGGATTATTGCAAATGTTGTGGCACAAGTGTACGACCTCTGCAGAGTGTAGAACTATTCGAATAGCCTTGTCCACGGTTACGGACGATTGGAAAGGCCATACTGTTCCGTCATCAGACCATTTTCAAAAATGTGACATGTGAAGGGTGACTTGTGATTTTGAACTTGAAATGGTGACTTTGACTTGAATCACAACAGAGTTGTGGGAATGACACTAATGTTCCCACTTGAGTTAGTTAGCAAATGAAGAGGCTTTTTACTAAATGCTTATGAAATAAAATTGGCTTTATGCAAATAAACTTAGAGCTTAGCACCCCTTTACTATAGTTGATAGTGCTTACATTAGTATTAGTTTGCGAGTACTTTAAAGTACTCATGGCTTTGTCCCTGGCTATTCAAATGGCCAGACTATGAAGGAAACAGATCGAGGAAGATGGACAGCGGGACGTCTCGACAACTAGGATCACTCCCGACGTCAACAGTTGCCTGTGGAATAGATGGACCACGACCGCTACTACCTCGCTTCCGCTATGTGTTTTGTAATAGGATCCCTAGATCCACTATGATGTATTAAGACTGGATCATGTGATCCCTCGATGTAAGACAATTATGTGTTGTAATGAATGATGTGTTGTGATATCAATCTATTATGTCTCGCAAAAACAATATTCCTGGGATTGCGATGAATGGCATAATAGGCATCTGGACTTAAAAATCCGGGTGTTGACACACGGTGTAGGGCGCGACGCGGTGCGATGAAGGCGCCGATCGCGCTAGCCCTGACGAAGAAGAGTTCGAGGAGGACGAGTATGTCCTCCTCGGCTGCCAGCGTAGGAGATGGTGGCAGCGACATCTCCAGCCTGGGGTGCCGTTCTGGATGCCGTCGACGACATGCTCCGTGCGCCCGGAACGCGAAGCGGAGCACCTCCCTATTCCAGGTGTTTCTCCGGCCGATGAGGCTGGCGGTGTTGTTCATCTCGGCGTCGTGCTACGCCTGGAAGTAGTCCGCCCACCAGTCATCGTTACCGGTGGGCGCCCAGGTCAGATCGGCTCGCTCCTCGACGGTGAGGCGAGCCCACCGGGTCCTGATCGCGTCCCTCCAGCGCTCCGTGCCTAATACGTCCAAAATGTATCTACTTTCCCGAACACTTTTGCTGTTGTTTGCCCCCTATCTTGTGTGTTTTGAATGCAACTAACACAGACTGACGTTGTTTTTAGCAGAATTGCTCTGGTGTCTCGTTTTTGTGCAGAAATTCAACTTTGAGGAAAATTCTCGGAAAATATCGCAAAATCCATATTTCACCCGAAGACTCACGGAGCCAGAAACCTTAAAGATGTATTCCCAAGTACTAATGAACACCCCGCGCTGCACTTTGAGCATTCATAGGAGGTACTAACACACCATAATTTCATAGAGACATCCAACTCAAATCATAATTCAGTGAACAAGTATTCTGTGAAATATAGCCTAAGAGACCCACACGTTGCACACACTCCACCTTTACACACGTGGGACAAGGAGTCTCCGTAGATCACATAAGTAAAATCCACTTGAATAGCATAACGACATCTAGATTACAAAGCTCATGGTCACATAAAGATCACACCATGGGAGAGAGAGATAAACCACATAGCTACCGTAGAGCCCTCAGCCTCGGGGGAGAACTACTCCCTCCTCATCATGGGAGTCAGCAACGACGATGGAGATGGCGGTGGAGTCGATGGAGATGGCTCCGGGGCAATTCCCCATCCCGGCAGCATGCCGAAACAGAGAATTATGTCCCCGGATCGTGTCTGCGACGGCGGCGGAGCTACGAAACTTTTCGTGGACGGAGGCTTGTATATCCAGGGTTTTCCCGAGAAGATGTATAAATAGGCGGAGGATTGATGTTGGTTGGGCGTCTGGTGGCCCCACATCTGCCCTAGGCGCGGGCCAGGCCTAGGCCGCGCCTAGGGTTGGTGTGGGCGCCCTGGTGCGCCTCTCCGTCCCCCCTCCGAACTCACGCTGGGCGTTCGGGTAACCCGAATTTCTCGGGTCAGGTTTTTCGGGTAATCAGAAATTCGGGTTTGAAGAAATGACACCCGAAATTCTCACCAGAATTCCTCTACCCGAGAATTTGGGTACGGGTCTGGGTCCGGGTAAGCCCGAAAGATCCGACAAGCAATGCAGTGTACAGAAATAAAGATTACAGAATAGCAGACAAAAAAAGTCCAAGTTTAGCAGCATTTCTGCACCATTTTGACATCATAACTTCTCATCACTAATATGACAGCAAAACAGACAATAATACATCACAAATGCATAGCAAGTTCATAACAACAAGATCCAACACTGAAAAATTTTACAAGTCTGAGTGGAAACTTCAAATGGTGCAGTTTTACTACATATTGCATAACAGTTTATCAGTAGGGAACTTCAAAATAGCGATCATGTCCTGGACGTGGAGTCGTGGAGTGCCACAAACAGCAACAGGTAACATGGGAATCTGGGATCATGTCTGGACGTCTGGACGGCTGGACCTAGAGAGTGGAGTGTTCATGACATCATGTAAAGTTGTAGACTGTACCAGCAGTGAGCCGTCTAGGCATCTATAATCTAGTAGATAGTGGAATAGTGCTTACCTTTAGAAGTTCAAGGCTTGGAGATGGACATACTTGCTGCACTTTTGGAACTTGATGCCTTTTCATTTTTCCCTTTTCCTTTGCCAATATGCAGGCCACCGAATTCCTCAATGAGCTCTACAGAACAAGTTATATGAGAAATATGTTTGGCAATTTTTCATGATGCAAGAAAGTAAATACAAGCAAGAATTATAAGACAATATTTACCCTTTTCCATCTTTGCCAATTCTTCCATGTTCTCTTGGATGTCAATAGGAGTAGTCCTACGAATCCAATCTTGTGTGCACACAAGAGCTTCTAGCATGAAAGGAGTAAGTGAGGTTCGGAAGTCATCTAATATGCGGCCTCTTGTGCTGAAAGCAGACTCCGAAGCTACTGAAGTGATGGGTATGGCAAGTGTATCACGCACCAAGGCAGCCAAGACCGGAAAACGATGAGCATTGAGCTTCCACCAACCAAGAATGTCAAACTTTCCTTTTGTCTTTTCGCATGCCTCAGCAAGATACTTGTCAAGTTCTGTCTTTGCATTAGCAGTTGCACCATTGTTCATCTTCAGCATTTTAGCAATTCTGTCCCTCAACATGGTTCCTCTCCCCGCTATTGCCACCCTTTGGTCTTCTGTAGCGACTTCAGATGTTCCTTCAGTTGGATCATACCTCTTTCTATATTCTTCAAACAAGTCAGTGAGACAAGAGTTGACAGCTGCCCAAACTAGCTATCCACTATCATGCCCAAAAATCTCTTTAATGACAGCACTAGTGTAATCAGATAACTTGTATCTTGGATCTAGAGCTGCTGCAATATAGATCAACAAGTTTGATTCTCCTTTTCCTTGTCCTTGTCCTTTCCTTTTGCCTTCTTGACCTTCTTCTCAATCTGCACTTCCTTCTCCAATTCAGCAGTGTTGTCCTTGTTGTTGATGTGCCAAAGGCCCCAATATTTGTTAAACTTGTCTCTCATTCTATGACCCATAGCCACTTGCAAAGAATCTTCACTATCAAGCCAAGATTGTATCAACAACCTAACTTCTGCAATCTCATGGAAGAAACTGTTGCAAGTGACACTCAAACTAGTTGATACACGAGTTGTGAGATCAAGGAAGTGACCCAGAAACTCTTCCATCTTCTTGGAATTCTCCCAATCTATTTCTTCCGGGCAACCAAAGCCATCATTTTCCTCGGATAGAGCAAATTTGTAGGTCAAATCCTCGTCAGCCAACCTCGTGAAGACCTTCTCATACACATTTGCAGCTTTCAACATTATATAGGTGGAGTTCCACCTAGTTGGGACATCATTTTTCAGAAATGTCTTGCTGTCGACCTTCTCTTCTTCTAGGATTTCTTTGAACTTCTCCAATCTAGTGCCACCAGCCCTAATGTATCTAACAACAACTCGTACACGCATTATTGAGAGGTCAACTTCTTTTAGTCCATCTTGGACAATGAGGTTGAGGATATGTGCAGCACACCTCATGTGCATGTACTTCTCTTTTGCGACGGTGTAGCCATGTGTCTTGTTCTGCTGCTTCCTCACATACACAATTCCACCATCATTAGCACTTGCATTGTCAACAGTGATGGTCATAACTCTGTCAATGCCCCATTCGGCCATGCATTTCAGCAAAATTTTCCCAATGTCATAACCCTTGTGCCCTTTTATCAAGAAGAAGTTAATGACCTTCTTATACAACAACCAATTCTCATCAATGAAGCTTGCTGTAACGGTCATATACCCGTCTTGTTGTTGTGATGTCCAGCAATCTATTGTTAGAGAGACCATTTGACAAGAATCTTTGAAAAACTTCTTTAGCATGGCTTTCTCTTTGAAGTAACAGCGGACAGCGTCCCGGGTGGTGGTTCGCCTTGATGGCACATTGAAACGTGAGCAGGCTACAACCATGAATTTCCTAAATCCTGACTTCTCACCAAAAGCAAAAGGAAGCTCATCCTCAATGATCATCTCAGTGAAAGCTTGTCTAACAGCTTCAGGGTCCCACTTATGATTTCCAGGGGCTTCTCCAGGAGTTGTTTGCAGCAAGGCTTGAGTTGGGTCTCTCATGTGAGGGTTGCGCTTGCATGCCATGAAGTGCTTCTTCAATGATGATGTACCATGCTTGCCCGTGTCCGCCTTGATTGTCCGCATGACAATAGTTGCATTTGCCATGAGTGATAACATTGGCGCTATCCTTGATCTGCTCAAAATGTCCCCACATATCAGACCTTGTTGCCATCGCCTTCCTTGCTTTTGGAGCAGGCTCCTTCTCCAAATTGATGACATTCTTGTCACTTAAAGTTGCTTGCTGCTGCTGTGCCTGAAATGGTTCAACTTCAGCTGCTGCTCCTTCTATTGAGACATGCGAACAAACTCCAACTGATGGTTGCGAACCTAATGGTGTATAATCAGCATCCATGTCTTCGACGCTAGTGTCAAGTTCTGACATCTGCAAGAATATAAGACAAACAGTAAATAGATCATTACCATTTAGCAAATAGCAAGTACAAACAAACAGTAAATAGATCATCATGCGGCATGCGCAAGTACCAAGACTAACATTCCCACAATGCTAAGTTGCTAACAGTCTACCACAGTACCCCTTACAGAACAGAGTAACAAACTATCATACTATATTACTATCATTCCTAAAAGACTAACATGTCTGCACATATGTCAATAATTATCTAGAATTCCTAATAGAATAACAAATGAAATATCACAATGCTAACAGTGTTGAGTCTACGGCTATCTCCCTGTTTCTATTTGAAGTTCACAGAAACATCACAATGGGATTGGAGAGAGACACACAGGAGACACAATGCTAACAAATGAAATATCACAATTCCTAATAGACTAACAAATGAATTTCTATTTGAAGTTCACAGAACAGAATAACAAACTATCATACTATCATTCTTAAAGGACTAACATTTCTGCATAGAGGTCAATATTTATCAAGAATTCCTAATAGACTAATAGTAACAAATATACTGGAGACTTGAGAGTTAAGATTTGGAGAATGTGAAGAACTTACAGCAGCTGTAGGGGATCTCACTGAAGTGGATCCTTCAGTTCCAGTGGTGGAAGTGGAAGAAGCCGTGGCTGACGACCAGCTTGACTGCGAACTGCGTCGCCTTGGTCCATCAGTGTGGGGGGGTTGGCGTCGCCTTGGTCCGTCAGTGGTCAACGTCGTCTCGTCGGGGAAGAACCTTGATGGCTCAGTGCCTCCACGTCTCGTCGTCCTCGCGCCGTCGCCAAATCGCCATTGTTTGGTCGGGGAAGATGAGCAGCGAGCTGCGAGCGTGAGAGTGGAAGTGGGCGGGAGGGCAGATAAGGTACGGCAGCGGACATGGTGGTGGTTGCCTGGCTAGTGGGTGGTGGCGGTACCGGCTAGGGAGGCTAGGGTTCGACGGGCGGCGGCCGGGTGCGGGGGAAACGAAAGAGAGTGGGGGAAATGAGAGACTAGGGTTTGCTTTCCCAGTTTGTCGTTCTTCTATTTGCCATTATTGGGCTGGGCCACCTGCTGGGAATATTGGGCTGCGAACATATATCAGGCTGCTCGGGTTAAACGGGTACCCGGCGGTGAAACCCGAGCAGCCCGATATAAATTTGGGTATCGACATTTCCCACTCGAGGAAAGCCCGAAAATTATCGGGTCCAGGTAGAACGGGTCCGGGTCCAGGTAGAACGGGTCTGGGTTCGGGTTTCGGGTTTTATGCCTAGAATGTCTCCGGACTTCGACTTTGGCTTTTGTTTCGTCCAATTCCGAAAATATTTCCTGTACAACTTTTCTGAAATACAAAAATAGCAGAAAACAGGGAACTGACACTGTGGCTTCTTGTTAATAGGCTAGTGTCGGAAATCATGTAAAAGTGCAACAAAGTGTAAATAAAACACATATGAATTGGTGTAAAACAAGCATGGATCATGAAAAATTATAGATATGTTTGAGACGTATCAAGCAATCTTACTTCCCTCTGCGCATGGCCAATCTTTTACTTTTATGTTGAGTCACGATCCGTTCTTCGAGCACTTTCTTGAAAGCATAGTTGTCATTCTTAATTTAATGTTCTTGTGCCGAAATAACATTAATTGTGGTATGTGATGCTTGAATCTTTCGATATTTTTACTTCTAGTCTTCTCTTCAACTTCAGAGGTGTCCCGGCATTTATGTTTTGCTCCACAAATAGGGCAAGCGAGATACCACTTTATCATATCATATTATGAACATTGCAATCCTGCAGATACTTATGTTTCATGTTGCTTATTATTGTGTTGGTATCTTTTCATAGCTTGCATAACTATCGAGTATCCTTAGTTGCATACTTCTTATTATGAATTTCCTAAGTATTTGATCATGTAGTGAGAACATATACATCATATGAAGCAAATAGGTTCGTGAAAGTTTCTTTTATCACACTCAGTTGTCACTGAATTGCTTGAGGACAAGCAATAAGCTAAGCTTGGGGGGAGTTGATACTTCCAAACGTATCTACTTTTTTGAACATTTTTGCTGTTGTTTGCCCTCTATCTTGTCTGTTTTTGAATGCAACTAACACAAGCGACGCTATTTTCAACAGAATTTCTCTAGTGTCTAATTTTTGTGCAGAAATTCAACTTTCGAGAAAAATACCGAAAAATATCGCAAAATCCATATTTCACCCGAAGACTCACGGAGCCGAAGACGAGATGGAGGGGGCTACGAGGGTCCACAGGACCTAGGCACAGGCTAGCCTTGGTCGCGCCCGGGGTGGCCGGCGCCTCGGCCACCCCCTCGACCTCTCATTCGCACCATAAGAAGCCCCGACCTGAAAATACCGGGGTTACGTTTTTCCAGAAAGAGTTCCGCTGCTCTGCCGCCACCGAAACCCCAATCCGGGACCAGAAACTCCGATCTGGCACCCTGCCGGGACGAGGATTTGGAGGTGATCATCGCCATCGCCATCACCGACGCCTCTCCATCAACCATCCATAATTCCTCCATCCATGTTTGAGTAATTCCCCGTGGTATGTTGTAGGGGATGGTAGGGATTGGATGAGGTTGGTCATGTAATAGCTATAAGATTGTTATGGGCGTAGTGCCTAGTATCCGTTGTTAGTATTTTTGATATTGTTGCAACTTGCTATGCTTAATGCTTGTCACTTTGGGCCCGAGTGTCATGATCTCAGATCTGAACATGTTGATTCATGATGATAATTATTGTTTTTGATCATACCTACAAGTTGTATACACATATTGTTGTCCGGAACCCGAGGCTCCAAAGTAATATAAAGTGAGATAACCGGAGGGAATGACTATGATGTGAGGATCACGTGTGTTCACGGAGTGTTAATGCTTTGCTCCGGTACTTTATTAAAAGGAGTACCTTAATTCCAGTAGTTT
This sequence comes from Lolium multiflorum, assembly GCA_030979885.1. Taxonomy (NCBI): domain Eukaryota; kingdom Viridiplantae; phylum Streptophyta; class Magnoliopsida; order Poales; family Poaceae; genus Lolium; species Lolium multiflorum. The sequence continues at coordinate 64,700,834 of CM061752.1, read as the reverse complement.
CCCTTGAGGCCCCTGCAACGGGCTGGTAGGACAAAAGATGTCGTGCAAGTTTATCATTGCGAGCACGCACGACTAAATAGGAACACACGCCTATGGTTATCTTATACTAGGATGCTTATATCATTATTACTTGCAATGCCTATGTCTTGCTGTTATATGGACTATCTCATTCATGCAACACTCGTCCATCCATCCCCGTGCCTACAGTATTTTAATCCTGTTGTCTACTGCAATCATCGCTACTGCTATTTTTATTTCATTACTGTTGTTACTTCACTAATAACACTGCAGTAAAACTGTTACTACTAATAAACTGTTGCGAGCAAGTCTATTTCCAGGTGCAGGTGAATTGACAACTCATCTGTTAAAGCTTATAAATATTATTTGGTTCCCCTTGTGTCGAATCAATAAATTTGGGTTTTACTTCCCTCGAAGACATTGCGATCCCCTATACTTGTGGGTCATCGTGCCCTGCGACGAGCGGCGGGGCGCGATCCCGTTGACGGCCATCATCCACACGCCGCTGCTTGGCAGCGCATGTCCGGCGGGACAGGATACCTCGCGCGGTACATCGCCCACGCCTCCACCACGATGAGGCTTTCGCGGCCGAAGCCGTTCGCCACGCTCTTGCGGGAGGACAACATTGCGGCGAGATTGGAGTGGCTGAGAGGTGCGGCAAGAGATTGGGTGCGACGATATTGGAATGGGGAATGAAGGAGAGGCGCTCTTATTGTACAACGGCGGTAGGCGAAGCGGCTGCTTGGCTGCAATAAACGCCGGCGCGGATGGCCACGCGGCCATGCACTACAAGACGCGTCACTGCGTTGCCTGGGAAAGCTGGGCGCCGTTAACGTCGCTTGACCAGAGGTAGGCAACGGGTTTTTAGACTTCCGTGTCACTGACGCGTCGGGCCCGCGTCTTCTCGCCTCGCATTTCGTTGTGTCCGGCGTGCCCGGATCGTCCCCTGTGGAGCGGGGACGGGCTCGGGGCGCCGGACACCGTATTGGGCCGCGCCGGACGAAAAGAGCCTTTGGGGCGCGTAGCTTGGAACGCAATTTTGTCCGGCGCGCCCTAGATAAATTTTATCCGACGCCCTCAAATATATTTGGGGGCCACTTTTGGGGACGCGGCTCAAAGATGCTCTTTCTGGGATCCCAACTTAACACCCTAGGTTCAAGTTCTTTTGTTCACTTAGGGCATTTCCAACGCTACGACTCAAACAGACGCAATGGGCCTTCCGTTTTGGGCCGTTTGGGTCGTCACGCGGACACGAGGACGGAGCCCCGCGTCCGCGTGTCCGTTTGGGTCGCGCGCTGCCCCCAACGCGGCAGATTTGGGTCGCGGCGCCATATAAGTTGCTATTTGCCTCTAAATTCACTATAAAAGCATAATAAATCATAAAAAATTATAAATAAGTTTAAATGCTCAAGATTTATTACATAAGTTTACTGTCCACGTATTCAATGACAAAGTATTATTCAAAAAAATGTAAAAACGATACAAATGCTCTAGGCTTCGGGATTTCCTTCATTGTTGTTTGCATCATTGTTGCCAACATGCTGCCACATGTGCTCCACCAAATTAGCCTGGAGCTGGTTGTGTACAGCTAGATCCCGAATTTCGTGATGCACATGGAGGATATCCTGGAATGATGCCGGACCACCTTGATGAGTAACCAACTCTCCCTAGCAATCCCACTCATTATCAAACAGTGAATCATCTCACTCTACCTCAATAATCATGTTATGCATGATTACATAAGAGATCATCACCTCCCACAGAGTTTGCACACTCCATGCTCTAGTAGGGTGTCTGACGATAGCCCAACGAGTTTGGAGGATGCTAAACGCCTGCTCGACATCTTTCCGAGCTGCCTCTTGCTCTTTGGCAAACCTTGCCTCCTGCTCTGAGTTGAGTTTTCGGATTGTCTTCATGAGTGTAGCCCAACTGCCCAAGGTGGATAGATACCATCAGCAAGGTAGTACCCCTTGTTGTAGTGGTGGCCATTGATCTCAAAATCCACATCAGGGGACTGACCGTACGCTAGCCTATCAAACACCGGAGAGCGCTGCAGCACATTGATGTCATTGTGCGAGCCAGCCATTCCGAAGAATTGATACGTCTCCAACGTATCTATAATTTCTTATTTTCCATGCTAGTTTTATGACAATACCAACATGTTTTAGTCATACTTTATAATGTTTTTATGCATTTTCCGAGACTAACCTATTAACAAGATGCCGCAGTGCTAGTTCCTGTTTTCTGCTGTTTTTGATTTCAGAAAAGTTAGTTTACGAATATTCTCGGAATTGGACGAAACAAAAGCCCACGGTCCTATTTTCCACGGAGCCTTCGAACACCGAAGATGAGACGAGGCGGCCACGCCATAGGCGGCGCGGCCCCACCCCTGGCCGCGCCGGCCTATGGGGTGGGCCCCTCGGGCGCCCCGCTGCCCCTTCGCCTATTTATCCTTCCGTCGTGAAAACCCTAGTACCGAGAACCACGATACGAGAAAAGTTCCGAGACGCCGCCGCCGTTAACCCCATCTCGGGGGGTTCAGAAGATCCTCCCGCACCCTGGGAGGGGAATCATCACCGGAGGCTCTATATCACCATGCCCGCCTCCGGACTGATGCGTGAGTAGTTCATCCTTGGACTACGGGTCCATAGCAGCAGCTAGATGGTTGTCTTCTCCTCTTGTGCTATCATGTTTAGATCTTGTGAGCTGCCTATCATGATCAGGATCATCTATTTGTAATGCTACATGTTGTGTTTGTTGGGATCCGATGAATATGGAATACTATGTCAAGTTGATTATTGATCTATCATATATGTTATTTATGTTCTTGCATGCTCTCCGTTGCTAGTAGAGGCTCTGGCCAAGTTGATACTTGTGACTCCAAGAGGGAGTATTTATGCTAGATAGTGGGTTCATGTCTCCATTGAATCTGGGGGAGTGACAACAACCCCTAAGGTTGTGGATGTGTGATGCGCGTAGATGTACACGTCCGTTGGGAACCCCAAGAGGAAGGTATGATGCGCACGTGCAAGTTTTCCCTCAGAAAGAAACCAAGGTTTATCGAACCAGGAGGAGCCAAGAAGCACGTTGAAGGTTGATGGCGGCGGGATGTAGTGTGGCGCAACACCAGGGATTCCGGCGCCAACGTGGAACTGCACAACACAACCAAAGTACTTTGCCCCAACGAAGTGAGGTTGTCAATCTCACCGGCTTGCTGTAACAAAGGATTAACCGTATTGTGTGGAAGATGATTGTTTGCAAGAAAACAGTAAAACAAGTATTGCAGTAAATTGTATGCGATGTAAAGAATAGGACCGGGGTCCACAGTTCACTAGAGGTGTCTCTCCCATAAGATTAAAGCATGTTGGGTGAACAAATTACAGTCGGGCAATTGATAAATAGAAAAGGGCATAACAATGCATATACATGATATGATAAATATAGTGAGATTTAATCGGGGCATTACGACAAAGTACATAGACCGCCATCCAAATGCATCTATGCCTAAAAAGTCCACCTTCAGTTATCATCCGAACCCCATTCAGTATTAAGTTGCAAAGCAACACACAATTGCATTAAGTATGGTGCGTAATGTAATCGACAACTACATCCTTAGACATAGAATCAATGTTTTATCCCTAGTGGCAACAGCACAACACAACCTTAGAACTTTCTGTCACTGTCCCAGGTATCAATGAAGGCATGAACCCACTATCGAGCATAAATACTCCCTCTTGGAGTTAAGAGTAAAAACTTGGCCAGAGCCTCTACTAATAACGGAGAGCATGCAAGATCATAAACAACACATAAGTAATAGATTGATAATCACCATAACATAGTATTCTCTATCCATCGGATCCCGACAAACACAACATATAGTATTACAGATAGATGATCTTGATCATATTAGGCAGCTCACAAGATCCAACAATGAAGCACAATTAGGAGAAGACGACCATCTAGCTACTGCTATGGACCCATAGTCCAGGGGTGAACTACTCACTCATCACTCCGGAGGCGATCATGGCGATGAAGAGTCCTCCGGGAGATGAATCCCCTCTCCGGCAGGGTGCGAGGCGATCTCCTGAATCCCGAGATGGGATTCGCGGCGGCGCGTCTCTGGAAGGTTTTCCGTATCGTGGCTCTCTCTTGGGGTTTTGCGACGGAGGCTTTAAGTAGGCGGAAGGGCAACGCGGGGGCCACACGAGGTGGCGGCACAACAGGGCGCGGCCACCCAGGCCGCGCCGCCTAGCGTGTCGTCGCCTCGTGGCCCCACTTCGTTTCCTCTTCGAACTTAAGCTTCGTGCAAAAATAGGACCCTGGGCGTTGATTTCGTCCAATTCCGAGAATATTTCCTTACTAGGATTTCTGAAACCAAAAACAGCAAAAAACAGCAACTGGCTCTTCGGCATCTTGTTAATAGGTTAGTTCCAGAAAATGCGTAAATACGACATATAATGTGTATAAAACATGTAGATATCATCAATAATGTAGCATGGAACATAAGAAATTATCGATACGTTGGAGACGTATCAGCATCCCCAAGCTTAGTTCTGCTCGTCCCGAGCAGGCAAACGATAACAAGGATAATTTCTGGAGTGACATGCCATCATAATCTTGATCATACTATTGTAAACATATGTAATGAATGCAGCGATCAAAACAATGGTAATGACATGAGTAAACAAATGAATCATAAAGCAAAGACTTTTCATGAATAGTACTTCAAGACAAGCATCAATAAGTCTTGCATAAGAGTTAACTCATAAAGCAATAAATCAAAGTAAAGGTATTGAAGCAACACAAAGGAAGATTAAGTTTCAGCGGTTGCTTTCAACTTATAACATGTATATCTCATGGATAGTGTCAACATAAAGTAATATAACAAGTGCAATATGCAAGTATGTAGGAATCAATGCACAGTTCACACAAGTGTTTGCTTCTTAAGGTGGAGAGAGATAGGTAACTGACTCAACAATAAAAGTAAAAGAAAGGTCCTTCAAGAGGAAAGCATCGATTGTTGTATTTGTGCTAGAGCTTTTATTTTGAAAACATGAAACAATTTTGTCAACGGTAGTAATAAAGCATATGAGTTATGTAAATTATATCTTACAAGTTGCAAGCCTCATGCATAGTATACTAATAGTGCCCGCAACTTGTCCTACTTAGCTTGGACTACCGGATCTTCGCAATACACATGTTTCAACCAAGTGTCACAAAGGGGTACCTCCATGCCGCCTGTACAAAGGTCTAAGGAGAAAGCTCGCATTTTGGATTTCTCGCTTTTGATTATTCTCAACTTAGACATCCATACCGGGACAACATGGACAACAGATAATGGACTCCTCTTTAATGCATAAGCATGTGACAACAATTATTATTCTCATATGAGATTGAGGATATATGTCCAAAACTGAAACTTCCACCATGATTCATGGCTTTAGTTAGCGGCCCAATGTTCTTCTCTAACAATATGCATGCTCCAACCATTAAGGTGGTAGATCTCTCTTACTTCAGACAAGACGAACATGCATAGCAACTCACATGATATTCAACAAAGAATAGTTGATGGCGTCCCCAGAAGCATGGTTATCGCACAACAAGCAACTTAATAAGAGATAAAGTGCATAAGTACATATTCAATACTACGATAGTTTTTAAGGCTATTTTGTCCCATGAGCTATATATTGCAAAGGTGGATGATGGAATTTTAAAGGTAGCACTCAAGCAATTTACTTTGGAATGGCGGAGAAATACCATGTAGTAGGTAGGTATGGTGGACACAAATGGCATAGTGGTTGGCTCAAGGATTTTGGATGCATGAGAAGTATTCCCTCTCGATACAAGGTTTAGGCTAGCAAGGTTATTTGAAGCAAACTCAAGGATGAACCGGTGCAGCAAAACTCACATAAAAGACACATTGTAAACATTATAAGACTCTACACCGTCTTCCTTGTTGTTCAAAACTCAATACTAGAATTATCTAGACCTTAGAGAGACCAAATATGCAAACCAAATTTTAGCAAGCTCTATGTATTTCTTCATTAATGGGTGCAAAGTATATGATGCAAGAGCTTAAACATGAGCACAACAATTGCAAAGTATCACATTATCCAAGACATTTTAGAATTACTACATGTAGCATTTCCCAATTCCAACCATATAACAATTTAACGAAGAAGAAACTTCGCCATGAACATTATGAGTAAAGCCTAAGGACATATTTGTCCATATGCAACAGCGGAGCGTGTCTCTCTCCCACAAAGTGAATGCTAGGATCCATTTTATTCAAACAAAAACAAAAACAAAAACAAACCGACGCTCCAAGTAAAGAACACAAGATGTGACTGAATAAAAATATAGTTTCAGGGGAGGAACCTGATGATGTTGTCGATGAAGAAGGGGATGCCTTGGGCATCCCCAAGCTTAGACGCTTGAGTCTTCTTAAAATATGCAGGGATGAACCACGGGGCATCCCCAATCTTAGATCTTTCACTCCTCTTGATCATAGTATATCATACTCCTCTCTTGACCCTTGAAAACTTCTTTCACACCAAACTTCAAGCAAACTCATTAGAGGGTTAGTGCACAATTAATAATTTACATATTCAGAGGTGACACAATCATTCTTAACACTTCTGGACATTGCACAAAGCTACTGGACATTAATGGATCAAAGAAATTCATCCAACATAGCAAATACGGCAATGCGAAATAAAAGGCAGAATCTGTCAAAAACAGAACAGTCCGTAAAGACGAATTTTAAAATGGCACCAGACTTGCTCAAATGGAAAAACTCATAACTAATGAAAGTTGCGTACATATCTGAGGATCACGCTCGTAAATTGGCAGATTTTTTCGAATTTTCTACAGAGACTTGTGCCAGAATTCGTGATAGACAGCAATGCTGTTTCTGCGCAGCGATCCCAAATATAACATCAATTTTAACATAGAAACTTTACTTGGCACAAAAACATGATAAGGAGAGGTTGCTACAGTAGTAAACAACTTCCAAGACTCAAATATAAAACAAAGTACTGTAGTAAAAACATGGGTTGTCTCCCATAAGCGCTTTTCTTTAACGCCTTTCAGCTAGGCGCAGAAAGTGTATATCAAGTATTATCAGAGTGATGAAACATTGACATTACCTTGGGCTTTACCCTTACCTTTCTTGTCCTCTTTCTTACTCTTTGGCTTAGGGAATATATGGCTACACCCGGGTGTAGAGGTGAATTTTAAGGTGCCTTCTCTCACGTCTATGACTGCTCCCAATAGTTTCAGCAGGGATCTTCCGAGTGTGATTTGTCCTGTTCCTGCGCATTCAATGACAAGGTAATCAATGGATATTGTTCTCCCAAGAATGGTTGTATGCACACCCGCAGCTATCCCTTTAGGAATTATAACAGAGTTATCAATAAGAGTTATTCCTTCTCCCCCTTCAGCGAATTCCCAAAGTTTCAATGATTTATGAATACTCTTAGGCATTAGGCAAAATTCAGTCATAATATCACAATTAGCATGAAGAGTTTGGTTACCTATGACAATTTTAATAGTAGGATCCCACAATGAAGGTTCAGAGTTCACTAAAACTTGATCAAGACGGTTACGAATATATCCATAATTTTCATTTAGGCGAGATGCACTTGTTTCAAGAGTGTTTAATCTATTATAAATGCTAATAAGGGCTGAATCAAAGTTATTAGCTGAATCATGTGATGCAACCAACTTCTTTATGGCATTAAAAGCTTGATCCCCATTACAATGAAGGAAATCTCCTCCCACTAGAGCATCCAAGGCATATCTATAGCGAATCATAAGACCAAAATAAAAATTACTAAGGAGCAAACTTAGAGTCATTTGAGGTTCAGTTTTACGATAAGAAGTAAAAATCTGGACCAAGCATCTTTAAAACTTTCCTCATCCCCTTGTTTAAAAGTAAAAACTAATTCCTTAGGTGAAGAAGTAACAAGTACAGAACTAGACATGATAACAAAAGTAAACTAAATGCAAGTAACTAATTTTTTTTGTGTTTTTGATATAGAGAGCAAGACAGTAAATAAAGTAAAACTAGCAACTAATTTTTTTGTGTTTTGTTTAGGTGCAGCAAACAAAGTAGTAAATAAAATAAAGCAAGACAAAAACAAAGTAAAGAGATTGAGAAGTGGAGACTCCCCTTGCAGCGTGTCTTGATCTCCCCGGCAACGGCGCCAGAAAACAGGCTTGATGCGCGTAGATGTACACGTCCGTTGGGAACCCCAAGAGGAAGGTATGATGCGCACAGTGGCAAGTTTTCCCTCAGAAAGAAACCAAGGTTTAATCGAACCAGGAGGAGCCAAGAAGCACGTTGAAGGTTGATGGCGGCGGGATGTAGTGCGGCGCAACACCAGGGATTCCGGCGCCAACGTGGAACCTGCACAACACAACCAAAGTACTTTGCCCCAACGAAACAGTGAGGTTGTCAATCTCACCGGCTTGCTGTAACAAAGGATTAACCGTATTGTGTGGAAGATGATTGTTTGCAAGAAAACAGTAAAACAAGTATTGCAGTAGATTGTATGCGATGTAAAGAATAGGACCGGGGTCCACAGTTCACTAGAGGTGTCTCTCCCATAAGATTAAAGCATGTTGGGTGAACAAATTACAGTCGGGCAATTGACAAATAGAAAAGGGCATAACAATGCATATACATGATATGATAAATATAGTGAGATTTAATCGGGGCATTACGACAAAGTACATAGACCGCCATCCAACTGCATCTATGCCTAAAAAGTCCACCTTCAGGTTATCATCCGAACCCCATTCAGTATTAAGTTGCAAAGCAACAGACAATTGCATTAAGTATGGTGCGTAATGTAATTGACAACTACATCCTTAGACATAGAATCAATGTTTTATCCCTAGTGGCAACAGCACAACACAACCTTAGAACTTTCTGTCACTGTCCCAGGTATCAATGAAGGCATGAACCCACTATCGAGCATAAATACTCCCTCTTGGAGTTAAGAGTAAAAACTTGGCCAGAGCCTCTACTAATAACGGAGAGCATGCAAGATCATAAACAACACATAAGTAATAGATTGATAATCACCATAACATAGTATTCTCTATCCATCGGATCCCGACAAACACAACATATAGTATTACAGATAGATGATCTTGATCATGTTAGGCAGCTCACAAGATCCAACAATGAAGCACAATTAGGAGAAGACGACCATCTAGCTACTGCTATGGACCCATAGTCCAGGGGTGAACTACTCACTCATCACTCCGGAGGCGATCATGGCGATGAAGAGTCCTCCGGAGATGAATCCCCTCTCCGGCAGGGTGCCGGAGGCGATCTCCTGAATCCCGAGATGGGATTCGCGGCGGCGACGTCGTAGATATACACGTCCGTTGGGAACCCCAAGAGGAAGGTATGATGCGTATAGAAGCAAGTTTCCCTCAGTATGAAACCAAGGTTTAATCGAACCAGTAGGAGCCAAGAAGCACGTTGAAGGTTGATGGTGGCGAAATGTGATGCGGCGCAACAACAGGGATTCCGGCGCCAACGTGGAATCTGCACAACAAAACCAAAGTATTTGCCCCAACGAAACAGTGAGGTTGTCAATCTCACCGGCTTGCTGTAACAAAGGATTAAACGTATCGAGTGGAAGATGTTTGCAAAGAAAACAGTAAACACAATTGCAGTAGATTGTATGCTATGTAAAGAATAGGACCGGGGTCCACAGTTCACTAGAGGTGTCTCTCCCATAAGATAAAAGCATGTTGGGTGAACAAATTACAGTCGGGCAATTGACAAATAGAGAAAGGCATAACAATGCATATACATGATATGATAAATATAGTGAGATTTAATTGGGCATTACGACAAAGTACATAGACCGCCATCCAACTGCATCTATGCCTAAAAAGTCCACCTTCAGGTTATCATCCGAACCCCATTCAGTATTAAGTTGCTAAGCAACAGACAATTGCATTAAGTATGGTGCGTAATGTAATCGACAACTACATCCTTAGACATAGAATCAATGTTTTATCCCTAGTGGCAACAACACATCCACAACCTTAGAACTTTCTGTCACTGTCCCAGATTTAATGGAGGCATGAACCCACTATCGAGCATAAATACTCCCTCTTGGAGTTAAGAGTACAAACTTGGCCAGAGCCTCTACTAATAACGGAGAGCATGCAAGATCATAAACAACACATAAACAATATATTGATAATCACCATAATCATAGTACTCTCTATCCATCGGATCCCGACAAACACAACATATAGTATTACATATAGATGATCTTGATCATGTTAGGCAGCTCACAAGATCCAACAATGAAGCACAACAAGGAGAAGACGACCATCTAGCTACTGCTATGGACCCATGGTCCAGGGGTGAACTACTCACTCATCACTCCGGAGGCGACCATGGCGGCGTAGAGTCCTCCGGGAGATGAATCCCCTCTCCGGCAGGGTGCCGGAGGCGATCTCCTGAATCCCCCGAGATGGGATTCGCGGCGGCGTCTCTGGAAGGTTTTCCGTATCGTGGCTCTCGGTACTGGGGGTTTCGCGACGGAGACTTTAAGTAGGCGGAAGGGCAACGCGGGGGTGATACGTCTCCAACGTATCGATAATTTCTTATGTTCCATGCTACTTTATTGATGATACCTACATGTTTTATGCACATTATATGTCATATTTATGCATTTTCTGGAACTAACCTATTAACAAGATGCCGAAGAGCCAGTTGCTGTTTCTGCTGTTTTTGGTTTCAGAAATCCTAGTAAAGAAATATTCTCGGAATTGGACGAAACTTTCGCCCAGGGTCCTATTTTTGCACGAAGCTTCCAGAAGACCGAAGAGATAACGAAGTAGGGCCACGAGGCAGCCAGGGGCTAGGCGGCGCGGCCCAAGCCCTGGCCGCGCCGACCTACCCCCTAGGCCCCTCGTGTGGCCCCCGCGTTGACCTTCCGCCTACTTAAAGCCTCCGTCGCGAAACCCCCAGTACCGAGAGCCACGATACGGAAAACCTTACTGAGACGCTGATACGTCTCCAACGTATCGATAATTTCTTATGTTCCATGCTACTTTATTGATAATACCTACATGTTTTATGCACATTATATGTCATATTTATGCATTTTCTGGAACTAACCTATTAACAAGATGCCGAAGAGCCATTGCTGTTTTCTGCTGTTTTTGGTTTCAGAAATCCTAGTAAAGAAATATTCTCGGAATTGGACGAAACTTTCGCCCAGGGTCCTATTTTTGCACGAAGCTTCCAGAAGACCGAAGACCTAACGAAGTGGGGCCACGAGGAGGCCAGGAGGGTGGCCGGCGCGGCCCAAGCCCTGGCCGCGCCGACCTGCCCCCTGGGCCCCTCGTGTGGCCCCCGCGTTGACCCTCTGCCTACTTAAAGCTTCCGTCGCGAAACCCCCATCAAGAGCCACGATACGGAAAACCTTACGAGACGCCGCCGCCGCGAATCCCATCTCGGGGGATTCGGAGATCGCCTCCGGCACCCTGCCGGAGGGGATTCATCTCCCGGAGGACTCTACACCGCCATGGTCGCCTCCGGAGTGATGAGTGAGTAGTCCACCCCTGGACCATGGGTCCATAGCAGTAGCTAGATGGTCGTCTTCTCCTTGTTGTGCTTCATTGTTGGATCTTGTGAGCTGCCTAACATGATCAAGATCATCTATATGTAATTCTATATGTTGTGTTTGTCGGGATCCGATGGATAGAGAGTACTATGATTATGGTGATTATCAATCTATTGTTCATGTGTTGTTTATGATCTTGCATGCTCTCCGTTATTAGTAGAGGCTCTGGCCAAGTTTTTACTCTTAACTCCAAGAGGGAGTATTTATGCTCGATAGTGGGTTCATGCCTCCATTGAATCTGGGACAGTGACAGAAAGTTCTAAGGTTGTGGATGTGCTGTTGCCACTAGGGATAAAACATTGATGCTATGTCTAAGGATGTAGTTGTTGATTACATTACGCACCATACTTAATGCAATTGTCTGTTGCTTTGCAACTTAATACTGGAGGGGGTTCGGATGATAACCTGAAGGTGGACTTTTTAGGCATAGATGCAGTTGGATGGCGGTCTATGTACTTTGTCGTAATGCCCAATTAAATCTCACTATATTTATCATATCATGTATATGCATTGTTATGCCTTTCTCTATTTGTCAATTGCCCGACTGTAATTTGTTCACCCAACATGCTTTTATCTTATGGGAGAGACACCTCTAGTGAACTGTGGACCCCGGTCCTATTCTTTACATAGCATACAATCTACTTGTTTTACTGTTTTCTTTGCAAACATCTTCCACTCGATACGTTTAATCCTTTGTTACAGCAAGCCGGTGAGATTGACAACCTCACTGTTTCGTTGGGACAAAGTACTTGGGTTGTGTTGTGCAGGTTCCGCGTTGGCGCCGGAATCCCTGGTGTTGCGCCGCATCACATTTCGCGACCATCAACCTTCAACGTGCTTCTTGGCTCCTACTGGTTCGATTAAACCTTGGTTTCATACTGAGGGAAACTTGCTTCTATACGCATCATACCTTCCACTTGGGGTTCCCAACGGACGTGTGCATCTACGCGTATCAAGCTAAATTTCTGGCGCCGTTGCCGGGGAGATCAAGACACGCTGCAAGGGGAGTCTCCACTTCTCAATCTCTTTACTTTGTTATTGTCTTGCTTTATTTTATTTACTACTTTGTTTGCTGCACTAAATCAAAATACAAAAAAATTAGTTGCTAGTTTTACTTTATTTACTGTCTTGCTCTCTATATCAAAAACACAAAAAAATTAGTTACTTGCATTTACTTTATCTAGTTTGTTTTATTTACTGTTGCTAAAATGAATACCCCTGAAAATACTAAATTGTGTGACTTCACAAATGCAAATAATAATGATTTCCTATGCACACCTATTGCTCCACCTGCTACTACAGCAGAATTCTTTGAAATTAAACCTGCTTTACTAAACCTTGTCATGAGAGAACAATTTTCTGGTGCTAGTTCTGATGATGCTGCTGCCCATCTCAATAATTTTGTTGAACTTTGTGAAATGCAAAAGTATAAAGATGTAGATGGTGATATTATTAAATTGAAAGTGTTTCCTTTCTCATTAAGAGGAAGAGCTAAAGATTGGTTGCTATCTTTGCCTAAGAATAGTATTGATTCATGGACTAAATGCAAGGATGCTTTTATTGGTAGATATTATCCTCCCGCTAAAATTATATCTTTGAGAAGTAGCATAATGAATTTTAAACAATTAGATACTGAACATGTTGCTCAAGCATGGGAGAGAATGAAAACTTTGGTAAAGAATTGCCCAACCCATGGACTGACTACTTGGATGATCATCCAAACCTTCTATGCAGGACTAAATTTTTCTTCGCGGAATTTATTGGATTCAGCTGCTGGAGGTACCTTTATGTCCATCACATTGGGGGCGGCTACAAAACTTCTTGATGATATGATGATAAATTACTCTGAATGGCACACGGAAAGAGCTCCACAAGGTAAGAAGGTAAATTCTGTTGAGGAAACCTCTTCCTTGAGTGATAAGATTGATGTGATTATGTCTATGCTTGTGAATGGTAGATCTAATGTTGATCCAAATAATGTTCCTTTAGCTTCATTGGTTGCTCAAGAAGAAAATGTTGATGTGAATTTCATTAAGAATAATAATTTCAACAACAATGCTTATAGGAACAACTCTGGTAATAACTATAGGCCATATCCTTCTGCTAATGGTAATGGTTATGGTAATTCTTATGGGAATTCTTACAATAATAATAGGAGTGTACCCTCTGGTCTTGAAGCCATGCTTAAAGAATTTATTAGTACACAAACTGCTTTTAACAAATCTGTTGAGGAAAAGCTTGATAAAATTGATACTATTGCTTCTAGAGTTGATAGGCTTGCCTCTGATGTTAATCTTTTAAAATTGAAAGTTATGCCTAATAATGATATTGATAATAAGATTACTACTACAGCAAATGCCATCCAAGTTAGAATTAATGAGAATATAAGATTAATGGCTGAACTACGTGCTAGGTGGGATAGAGAAGAAAATGAAAAACTAGCTAAAGAGAATAATGTAGCTAAAGTTTGGACTATTACCACCACTAGTAATGCTAATTCTTCACATGTTGCTGCACCTCCTACTATCAATGGTAAAATAATTGGTGTTGGCAATGTTTCTACTCCTAGTGCAAAGCGTACAAAACTGCCTGAAACTGCTAAAACTGCTGAAACTGCTTGTGATAAAACTGCTGAAATTTTTTCCAACCTTGGGAATAATGATCCCATTGCTGTAGCTCATAATGATTTAGATTTTGATGATTGCCACATCTCTGAAGTTATAAAGTTCTTACAAAAACTTGCTAAAAGTCCTAATGCTAGTGCTATAAATTTAGCCTTTACAAAACATATTACAAATGCTCTCATAAAAGCTAGAGAAGAGAAACTAAAACTTGAAACTTCTATTCCTAGAAAGTTAGAAGATGGTTGGGAGCCCATCATTAAAATGAAATTCAATGACTTTGAATGTAATGCTTTATGTGATCTTGGTGCAAGTATTTCTGTTATGCCTAAAAAGATTTATGATATGCTTGACTTGCCACCATTGAAGAATTGTTATTTGGATGTTAATCTTGCCGATAATGTTAAAAAGAAACCTTTGGGGAGGATTGATAATGTGCATATTATGGTTAACAATAACCTTGTCCCCGTTGATTTTGTTGTCTTGGATATCGAATGCAATGCATCTTGTCCTATTGTATTGGGAAGACCTTTTCTTCGAACCGTTGGTGCTGTTATTGATATGAGGGAAGGTAATATTAAATATCAATTTCCTCTCAAGAAAGGTATGGAACACTTCCCTAGAAAGAGAATGAAGTTGCCTTTTGATTCTATTATTAGAACAAGCTATGATGTTGATGCTTCTACTCTCGATGTTACTTGATTTGCACTTTCTGCGCCTAGCTGAAAGGCGTTAAAGAAAAGCGCTTATGGGAGACAACCCATGTTTTTACCTACAGCAATTTTTTGTTTTGTTGAGTCTTGGAAGTTGTTTACTACTGTAGCAACCTCTCCTTATCATGTTTTTGTGCCAAGTAAAGTTTCTATGTCAAAGTTGATGTTATATTTGGGATCGCTGCGCAGAAACAGCATTGCTGTCTGTCACGAATCTGGGCACAATTCTCTGTAGAAAATTCGAAAAAATCTGCCAATTTACGAGCGTGATCCTCAGATATGTACGCAACTTTCATTAGTTTTGAGTTTTTCCATTTGAGCAAGTCTGGTGCCATTTCTAAATTCGTCTTTACGGACTGTTCTGTTTTTGACAGATTCTGCCTTTTATTTCGCATTGCCTCTTTTGCTATGTTGGATTTATTTCTTTGATCCACTAATGTCCAGTAGCATTATGCAATGTCCAGAAGTGAAAATAATGATTGTGTCACCTCTGAATGAGTGAATTATTAATTGTGCACTAACCCTCTAATGAGTTTGCTTGAAGTTTGGTGTGAAGAAAGTTTTCAAGGGTCAAGAGAGGAGAATGATATACTATGATCAAGAGGAGTGAAAGCTCTAAGCTTGGGGATGCCCCGTGGTTCACCCCTGCATATTTTAAGAAGACTCAAGCGTCTAAGCTTGGGGATACCCAAGGCATCCCCTTCTTCATCGACAACATCATCAAATGGATCCTAGCATTCACTTTGTGGGAGAGAGACACGCTCCGCTGTTGCATATGGACACATGTGTCCTTAGGCTTTACTCATAATGTTCAAGGCGAAGTTTCTTCTTCGTTAAATTGTTATATGGTTGGAATTGGAAAATGCTACATGTAGTAATTCTAAAATGTCTTGGATAATGTGATACTTGGCAATTGTTGTGCTCATGTTTAAGCTCTTGCATCATATGCTTTGCACCCATTAATGAAGAAATACATAGAGCTTGCTAAAATTTGATTTGCATATTTGGTTTCTCTAAGGTCTAGATAATATCTAGTATTGAGTTTTGAACAACAAGGAAGACAGTGTAGAGTCTTATAATGTTTACAATATGTCTTTTATGTGAGTTTTGCTGCACTTGTTCATCCTTGAGTTTGCTTCAAATAACCTTGCTAGCCTAAACCTTGTATCGAGAGGGAATACTTCTCATGCATCCAAAATCCTTGAGCCAACTACTATGCCATTTGTGTCCACCATACCTACCTACTACATGGTATTTCTCCGCCATTCCAAAGTAAATTGCTTGAGTGCTACCTTTAAAATTCCATCATCCACCTTTGCAATATATAGCTCATGGGACAAAATAGCCTTAAAAACTATCGTAGTATTGAATATGTACTTATGCACTTTATATTTTATTAAGTTGCTTGTTGTGCGATAACCATGCTTCTGGGGAACGCCATCAACTATTGTTGAATATCATGTGAGTTGCTATGCATGTCCGTCTTGTCTGAAGGTCTATCATTTTAGTGGTTGGAGCATGCAAAATTGTTAGAGAAGAACATTGGGCCGCTAACTAAAGCCATGAACCATGGTGGAAGTTTCAGTTTTGGACATATATCCTCAATCTCATATGAGAACAATAATCTTTGCTACATGCTTATGCATTTAAGAGGAGTCCATTATCTGTTGTCCATGTTGTCCCGGTATGGATGTCTAAGT
The DNA here is from genome assembly GCA_030979885.1 of Lolium multiflorum. Lineage (NCBI taxonomy): Eukaryota > Viridiplantae > Streptophyta > Magnoliopsida > Poales > Poaceae > Lolium > Lolium multiflorum. The sequence continues at coordinate 64,684,116 of CM061752.1, read as the reverse complement.
TGAGAATAATCAAAAGCGAGAAATCCGAAATGCGAGCATTCTCCTTAGACCTTTGTACAGGCGGCATGGAGGTACCCCTTTGTGACACTTGGTTGAAACATGGCATGCGAAGATCCGGTAGTCCAAGTTAAGTAGGACGAGGTGCGGGCACTATTAGTATACTATGCGTGAGGCTTGCAACTTGTAAGATATAATTTTCATAACTCATATGCTTTATTACTACCGTTGACAAAATTGTTTCATGTTTTCAAAATAAAAGCTCTAGCACAAATACAGCAATCGATGCTTTCCTCATTGAAGGACCTTTCTTTTACTTTTATTGTTGAGTCAGTTTACCTATCTCCTTCCACCTTAAGAAGCAAACACTTGTGTGAACTGTGCATTGATTCCTACATACTTGCATATTGCACTTGTTATATTACTTTATGTTGACAATATCCATGAGATATACATGTTGTAAGTTGAAAGCAACCGCTGAAACTTAATCTTCCTATGTGTTGCTTCAACACCTTTACTTTGATTTATTGCTTTATGAGTTAACTCTTATGCAAGACTTATTGATGCTTGTCTTGAAGTACTATTCATGAAAAGTCTTTGCTTTATGATTCAGTTGTTTACTCATGTCATTACCTTTGCTTTGATCGCTGCATTCATTACATATGTTTACAAATAGTATGATCAAGATTATGATGGCATGTCACTTCAGAAATTATCTTTGTTATCGTTTTACCTGCTCGGGACGAGCAGAACTAAGCTTGGGGATGCTGATACGTCTCCAACGTATCGATAATTTCTTATGTTCCATGCTACTTTATTGATAATACCTACATGTTTTATGCACATTATATGTCATATTTATGCATTTTCTGGAACTAACCTATTAACAAGATGCCGAAGAGCCAGTTGCTGTTTTCTGCTGTTTTTGGTTTTAGAAATCCTAGTAAAGAAATATTCTCGGAATTGGACGAAACTTTCGCCCAGGGTCCTATTTTTGCACGAAGCTTCCAGAAGACCGAAGACCTAACGAAGTGGGGCCACGAGGAGGCCAGGGGTGGCGGCGCGGCCCAAGCCCTGGCCGCGCCGACCTGCCCCCTGGGCCCCTCGTGTGGCCCCCCGCGTTGACCCTCCGCCTACTTAAAGCCTTCGTCGCGAAACCCCCAGTACCGAGAGCCACGATACGGAAAACCTTACAGAGACGCCGCCGCCGCGAATCCCATCTCGGGGGATTCTGGAGATCGCCTCCGGCACCCTGCCGGAGAGGGGATTCATCTCCCGGAGGACTCTACACCGCCATGGTCGCCTCCGGAGTGATGAGTGAGTAGTCCACCCCTGGACCATGGGTCCATAGCAGTAGCTAGATGGTCGTCTTCTCCTTGTTGTGCTTCATTGTTGGATCTTGTGAGCTGCCTAACATGATCAAGATCATCTATATGTAATTCTATATGTTGTGTTTGTCGGGATCCGATGGATAGAGAGTACTATGATTATGGTGATTATCAATCTATTGTTCATGTGTTGTTTATGATCTTGCATGCTCTCCGTTATTAGTAGAGGCTCTGGCCAAGTTTTTACTCTTAACTCCAAGAGGGAGTATTTATGCTCGATAGTGGGTTCATGCCTCCATTGAATCTGGGACAGTGACAGAAAGTTCTAAGGTTGTGGATGTGCTGTTGCCACTAGGGATAAAACATTGATGCTATGTCTAAGGATGTAGTTGTTGATTACATTACGCACCATACTTAATGCAATTGTCTGTTGCTTTGCAACTTAATACTGGAGGGGGTTCGGATGATAACCTGAAGGTGGACTTTTTAGGCATAGATGCAGTTGGATGGCGGTCTATGTACTTTGTCGTAATGCCCAATTAAATCTCACTATATTTATCATATCATGTATATGCATTGTTATGCCTTTCTCTATTTGTCAATTGCCCGACTGTAATTTGTTCACCCAACATGCTTTTATCTTATGGGAGAGACACCTCTAGTGAACTGTGGACCCCGGTCCTATTCTTTACATAGCATACAATCTACTTGTTTTACTGTTTTCTTTGCAAACATCTTCCACTCGATACGTTTAATCCTTTGTTACAGCAAGCCGGTGAGATTGACAACCTCACTGTTTCGTTGGGACAAAGTACTTGGGTTGTGTTGTGCAGGTTCCGCGTTGGCGCCGGAATCCCTGGTGTTGCGCCGCATCACATTTCGCGACCATCAACCTTCAACGTGCTTCTTGGCTCCTACTGGTTCGATTAAACCTTGGTTTCATACTGAGGGAAACTTGCTTCTATACGCATCATACCTTCCACTTGGGGTTCCCAACGGACGTGTGCATCTACGCGTATCAAGCTAAATTCCCATCTCGGGATTCAGGAGATCGCCTCCGGCACCCTGCCGGAGGGGGATTCATCTCCCGGAGGACTCTTCATCGCCATGATCGCCTCCGGAGTGATGAGTGAGTAGTCCACCCCTGGACCATGGGTCCATAGCAGTAGCTAGATGGTCGTCTTCTCCTTGTTGTGCTTCATTGTTGGATCTTGTGAGCTGCCTAACATGATCAAGATCATCTATCTGTAATTCTATATGTTGTGTTTGTCGGGATCCGATGGATAGAGAATACTATGATTATGGTGATTATCAATCTATTGTTTATGTGTTGTTTATGATCTTGCATGCTCTCCGTTACTAGTAGAGGCTCTGGCCAAGTTTTTACTCTTAACTCCAAGAGGGAGTATTTATGCTCGATAGTGGGTTCATGCCTCCATTGAATCTGGGACAGTGACAGAAAGTTCTAAGGTTGTGGATGTGCTGTTGCCACTAGGGATAAAACATTGATTCTATGTCTAAGGATGTAGTTGTCGATTACATTACGCACCATACTTAATGCAATTGTCTGTTGCTTTGCAACTTAATACTGGAGGGGTTCGGATGATAACCTGAAGGTGGACTTTTTAGGCATAGATGCAGTTGGATGGCGGTCTATGTACTTTGTCGTAATGCCCAATTAAATCTCACTATATTTATCATATCATGTATATGCATTGTTATGCCTTTCTCTATTTGTCAATTGCCCGACTGTAATTTGTTCACCCAACATGCTTTTATCTTATGGGAGAGACACCTCTAGTGAACTGTGGACCCCGGTCCTATTCTTTACATAGCATACAATCTACTGCAATTGTGTTTTACTATTTTCTTTGCAAACATCTTCCACTCGATACGTTTAATCCTTTGTTACAGCAAGCCGGTGAGATTGACAACCTCACTGTTTCGTTGGGGCAAAGTACTTTGGTTTTGTTGTGCAGATTCCACGTTGGCGCCGGAATCCCTGTTGTTGCGCCGCATCACATTTCGCGACCATCAACCTTCAACGTGCTTCTTGGCTCCTCCTGGTTCGATCAACCTTGGTTTCTTTCTGAGGGAAAACTTGCCACTGTGCGCATCATACCTTCCTCTTGGGGTTCCCAACGGACGTGTACATTTACGCGCATCAAGCCTGTTTTTGGCGCCGTTGCCGGGGAGATCAAGACACGCTGCAAGGGGAGTCTCCACTTCTCAATCTCTTTACTTTGTTTTTGTCTTGCTTTATTTTATTTACTACTTTGTTTGCTGCACCTAAACAAAACACAAAAAATTAGTTGCTAGTTTTACTTTATTTATTGTCTTGCTCTCTATATCAAAAACACAAAAAAATTAGTTACTTGCATTTACTTTATCTAGTTTGTTTTATTTACCGTTGCTAAAATGAATACCCCTGAAAATACTAAGTTGTGTGACTTCACAAATGCAAATAATAATGATTTCCTATGCACACCTATTGCTCCACCTGCTACTACAGCAGAATTTTTTGAAATTAAACCTGCTTTACTAAATCTTGTCATGAGAGATCAATTTTCTGGTGCTAGTTCTGATGATGCTGCTGCCCATCTCAATAATTTTGTTGAACTTTGTGAAATGCAAAAGTATAAGGATGTAGATGGTGATATTATTAAATTGAAAGTGTTTCCTTTCTCATTAAGAGGAAGAGCTAAAGATTGGTTGCTATCTTTGCCTAAGAATAGTATTGATTCATGGACTAAATGCAAGGATGCTTTTATTGGTAGATATTATCCTCCCGCTAAAATTATATCTTTGAGAAGTAGCATAATGAATTTTAAGCAATTAGATACTGAACATGTTGCTCAAGCATGGGAGAGAATGAAAACTTTGGTAAAGAATTGCCCAACCCATGGACTGACTACTTGGATGATCATCCAAACCTTCTATGCAGGACTAAATTTTTCTTCGCGGAATTTATTGGATTCAGCTGCTGGAGGTACCTTTATGTCCATCACATTGGGGGCGGCTACAAAACTTCTTGATGATATGATGATAAATTACTCTGAATGGCACACGGAAAGAGCTCCACAAGGTAAGAAGGTAAATTCTGTTGAAGAAACCTCTTCCTTGAGTGATAAAATTGATGTGATTATGTCTATGCTTGTGAATGGTAGATCTAATGTTGATCCAAATAATGTTCCTTTAGCTTCATTGGTTGCTCAAGAAGAAAATGTTGATGTGAATTTCATTAAAAATAATAATTTCAACAACAATGCTTATAGGAACAACTCTGGTAATAACTATAGGCCATATCCTTCTGCTAATGGTAATGGTTATGGTAATTCTTATGGGAATTCTTACAACAATAATAGGAGTGTACCCCCTGGTCTTGAAGCTATGCTTAAAGAATTTATTAGTACACAAACTGCTTTTAACAAATCTGTTGAGGAAAAGCTTGATAAAATTGATACTATTGCTTCTAGAGTTGATAGACTTGCCTCTGATGTAAATCTTTTAAAATTGAAAGTTATGCCTAATAATGATATTGATAATAAGATTACTACTACAGCAAATGCCATCCAAGTTAGAATTAATGAGAATATAAGATTAATGGCTGAACTGCGTGCTAGGTGGGATAGAGAAGAAAATGAAAAACTAGCTAAAGAGAATAATGTAGCTAAAGTTTGGACTATTACCACCACTAGTAATGCTAATTCTTCACATGTTGCTGCACCTCCTACTATCAATGGTAATATAATTGGTGTTGGCAATGTTTCTACTCCTAGTGCAAAGCGTACAAAACTGCCTGAAATTGCTAAAACTGCTGAAACTGCTTGTGATAAAACTGCTGAAATTTTTTCCAACCTTGGGAACAATGATCCCATTGCTGTAGCTCATAATGATTTAGATTTTGATGATTGCCACATCTCTGAAGTTATAAAGTTCTTACAAAAACTTGCTAAAAGTCCTAATGCTAGTGCTATAAATTTAGCCTTTACAAAACATATTACAAATGCTCTCATAAAAGCTAGAGAGGAGAAACTAAAACTTGAAACTTCTATTCCTAGAAAGTTAGAAGATGGTTGGGAGCCCATCATTAAAATGAAATTCAATGACTTTGAATGTAATGCCTTATGTGATCTTGGTGCAAGTATTTCTGTTATGCCTAAAAAGATTTATGATATGCTTGACTTGCCACCATTGAAGAATTGTTATTTGGATGTTAATCTTGCCGATAATGTTAAAAAGAAACCTTTGGGGAGGATTGATAATGTGCATATTACGGTTAACAATAACCTTGTCCCCGTTGATTTTGTTGTTTTGGATATCGAATGCAATGCATCTTGTCCTATTGTGTTGGGAAGACCTTTTCTTCGAACTGTTGGTGCTGTTATTGATATGAGGGAAGGTAATATTAAATATCAATTTCCTCTCAAGAAAGGTATGGAACACTTCCCTAGAAAGAGAATGAAGTTGCCTTTTGATTCTATTATTAGAACAAGCTATGATGTTGATGCTTCTACTCTCGATGTTACTTGATTTGCACTTTCTGCGCCTAGCTGAAAGGCGTTAAAGAAAAGCGCTTATGGGAGACAACCCATGTTTTTACCTACAGCAATTTTTTGTTTTGTTGAGTCTTGGAAGTTGTTTACTACTGTAGCAACCTCTCCTTATCATGTTTTTGTGCCAAGTAAAGTTTCTATGTTAAAGTTGATGTTATATTTGGGATCGCTGCGCAGAAACAGCATTGCTGTCTGTCACGAATCTGGGCACAGTCCTCTGTAGAAAATTCGAAAAAATCTGCCAATTTACGAGCGTGATCCTCAGATATGTACGCAACTTTCATTAGTTTTGAGTTTTTCCATTTGAGCAAGTCTAGTGCCAGCTTTAAATTCGTCTTTACGGACTGTTCTGTTTTTGACAGATTCTGCCTTTTATTTCACATTGCCTCTTTTGCTATGTTGGATTTATTTCTTTGATCCATTAATGTCCAGTAGCTTTATGCAATGTCCAGAAGTGAAAATAATGATTGTGTCACCTCTGAATGTGTGAATTATTAATTGTGCACTAACCCTCTAATGAGTTTGCTTGAAGTTTGGTGTGAAGGAAGTTTTCAAGGGTCAAGAGAGGAGAATGATATACTATGATCAAGAGGAGTGAAAGCTCTAAGCTTGGGGATGCCCCCGTGGTTCACCCCTGCATATTCTAAGAAGACTCAAGCGTCTAAGCTTGGGGATGCCCAAGGCATCCCCTTCTTCATCAACAACATCATCAGGTTCCTCCCCTGAAACTATATTTTTATTCAATCACATCTTGTGTTCTTTACTTGGAGCGTCGGTTTGTTTTTGTTTTTGTTTTTGTTTGAATAAAATGGATCCTAGCATTCACTTTGTGGGAGAGAGACACGCTCCGCTGTTGCATATGGACACATGTGTCCTTAGGCTTTACTCATAATGTTCAAGGCGAAGTTTCTTCTTCGTTAAATTGTTATATGGTTGGAATTGGAAAATGCTACATGTAGTAATTCTAAAATGTCTTGGATAATGTGATACTTGGCAATTGTTGTGCTCATGTTTAAGCTCTTGCATCATATACTTTGCACCCATTAATGAAGAAATACATAGAGCTTGCTAAAATTTGATTTGCATATTTGGTTTCTCTAAGGTCTAGATAATATCTAGTATTGAGTTTTGAACAACAAGGAAGACGGTGTAGAGTCTTATAATGTTTACAATATGTCTTTTATGTGAGTTTTGCTGCACCTGTTCATCCTTGAGTTTGCTTCAAATAACCTTGCTAGCCTAAACCTTGTATCGAGAGGGAATACTTCTCATGCATCCAAAATCCTTGAGCCAACTACTATGCCATTTGTGTCCACCATACCTACCTACTACATGGTATTTTTCCGCCATTCCAAAGTAAATTGCTTGAGTGCTACCTTTAAAATTCCATCATTCGCCTTTGCAATATATAGCTCATGGGACAAAATAGCCTTAAAAACTATCGTAGTATTGAATATGTACTTATGCACTTTATATTTTATTAAGTTGCTTGTTGTGCGATAACCATGCTTCTGGGGAACGCCATCAACTATTGTTGAATATCATGTGAGTTGCTATGCATGTCCGTCTTGTCTGAAGGATCTATCATTTTAGTGGTTGGAGCATGCAAAATTGTTAGAGAAGAACATTGGGCCGCTAACTAAAGCCATGAACCATGGTGGAAGTTTCAGTTTTGGACATATATCCTCAATCTCATATGAGAATAATAATCATTGCTACATGCTTATGCATTTAAGAGGAGTCCATTATCTGTTGTCCATGTTGTCCCGGTATGGATGTCTAAGTTGAGAATAATCAAAAGCGAGAAATCCAAAATGCGAGCTTTCTCCTTAGACCTTTGTACAGGCGGCATGGAGGTACCCCTTTGTGACACTTGGTTGAAACATGGCATGCAAAGATCCGGTAGTCCAAGCTAAGTAGGACGAGGTGCGGACACTATTAGTATACTATGCATGAGGCTTGCAACTTGTAAGATATAATTTACATAACTCATATGCTTTATTACTACCGTTGACAAAATTGTTTCATGTTTTCAAAATAAAAGCTCTAGCACAAATACAGCAATCGATGCTTTCCTCTTTGAAGGACCATTCTTTTACTTTTATTGTTGAGTCAGTTTACCTATCTCCTTCCACCTTAAGAAGCAAACACTTGTGTGAACTGTGCATTGATTCCTACATACTTGCATATTGCACTTGTTATATTACTTTATGTTGACAATATCCATGAGATATACATGTTATAAGTTGAAAGCAACCGCTGAAACTTAATCTTCCTATGTGTTGCTTCAACACCTTTACTTTGATTTATTGCTTTATGAGTTAACTCTTATGCAAGACTTATTGATGCTTGTCTTGAAGTACTATTCATGAAAAGTCTTTGTCATATGATTCACTTGTTTACTCATGTCATTACCTTTGTTTTGATCGCTGCATTCATTACATATGTTTACAAATAGTATGATCAAGATTATGATGGCATGTCACTTCAGAAATTATCTTTGTTATCGTTTTACCTGCTCGGGACGAGCAGAACTAAGCTTGGGGATGCTGATACGTCTCCAACGTATCGATAATTTCTTATGTTCCATGCTACTTTATTGATGATACCTACATGTTTTATGCACATTATATGTCATATTTATGCATTTTCTGGAACTAACCTATTAACAAGATGCCGAAGAGCCAGTTGCTGTTTTCTGCTGTTTTTGGTTTCAGAAATCCTAGTAAAGAAATATTCTCGGAATTGGACGAAACTTTCGCCCAGGGTCCTATTTTTGCACGAAGCTTCCAGAAGACCGAAGAGATAACGAAGTAGGCCACGAGGCAGCCAGGGGCTAGGGCGGCGCGGCCCAAGCCCGGCCGCGCCGACCTACCCCCTAGGCCGCTCGTGTGGCCCCCCGCGTGACCTTCCGCCTACTTAAAGCCTGCGTCGCGAAACCCCCGAGAGCCACGATACGGAAAACCTTCGAGACGCCGCCGCCGCGAATCCCATCTCGGGGGATTCAGGAGATCGCCTCCGGCACCCTGCCGGAGAGGGGATTCATCTCCCGGAGGACTCTTCATCGCCATGATCGCCTCCGGAGTGATGAGTGAGTAGTCCACCCCTGGACCATGGGTCCATAGCAGTAGCTAGATGGTCGTCTTCTCCTTGTTGTGCTTCATTGTTGGATCTTGTGAGCTGCCTAACATGATCAAGATCATCTATCTGTAATTCTATATGTTGTGTTTGTCGGGATCCGATGGATAGAGAATACTATGATTATGGTGATTATCAATCTATTGTTTATGTGTTGTTTATGATCTTGCATGCTCTCCGTTACTAGTAGAGGCTCTGGCCAAGTTTTTACTCTTAACTCCAAGAGGGAGTATTTATGCTCGATAGTGGGTTCATGCCTCCATTGAATCTGGGACAGTGACAGAAAGTTCTAAGGTTGTGGATGTGCTGTTGCCACTAGGGATAAAACATTGATTCTATGTCTAAGGATGTAGTTGTCGATTACATTACGCACCATACTTAATGCAATTGTCTGTTGCTTTGCAACTTAATACTGGAGGGGGTTCGGATGATAACCTGAAGGTGGACTTTTTAGGCATAGATGCAGTTGGATGGCGGTCTATGTACTTTGTCGTAATGCCCAATTAAATCTCACTATATTTATCATATCATGTATATGCATTGTTATGCCTTTCTCTATTTGTCAATTGCCCGACTGTAATTTGTTCACCCAACATGCTTTTATCTTATGGGAGAGACACCTCTAGTGAACTGTGGACCCCGGTCCTATTCTTTACATAGCATACAATCTACTGCAATTGTGTTTTACTATTTTCTTTGCAAACATCTTCCACTCGATACGTTTAATCCTTTGTTACAGCAAGCCGGTGAGATTGACAACCTCACTGTTTCGTTGGGGCAAAGTACTTTGGTTTTGTTGTGCAGATTCCACGTTGGCGTCGGAATCCCTGTTGTTGCGCCGCATCACATTTCGCGACCATCAACCTTCAACGTGCTTCTTGGCTCCTCCTGGTTCGATCAACCTTGGTTTCTTTCTGAGGGAAAACTTGCCACTGTGCGCATCATACCTTCCTCTTGGGGTTCCCAACGGACGTGTACATTTACGCGCATCAGGGGGCCACACGAGGTGCCCAGGGGGTGGGGCCGCGCGGCCAAGGGCCAGGCCGCGCCGCCCTATGCCCTGGCTGCCTCGTGGCCCCACTTTGTTATCTCTTCGGTCTTCTGGAAGCTTCGTGCAAAAATAGGACCCTGGGCGAAAGTTTCGTCCAATTCCGAGAATATTTCCTTACTAGGATTTCTGAAACCAAAAACAGCAGAAAACACAACTGGCTCTTCGGCATCTTGTTAATAGGTTAGTTCCAGAAAATGCATAAATATGACATATAATGTGCATAAAACATGTAGGTATCATCAATAAAGTAGCATGGAACATAAGAAATTATCGATACGTTGGAGACGTATCAGCATCCCCAAGCTTAGTTCTGCTCGTCCCGAGCAGGTAAAACGATAACAAAGATAATTTCTGAAGTGACATGCCATCATAATCTTGATCATACTATTTGTAAACATATGTAATGAATGCAGCGATCAAAACAAAGGTAATGACATGAGTAAACAAGTGAATCATATAGCAAAGACTTTTCATGAATAGTACTTCAAGACAAGCATCAATAAGTCTTGCATAAGAGTTAACTCATAAAGCAATAAATCAAAGTAAAGGTATTGAAGCAACACAAAGGAAGATTAAGTTTCAGCGGTTGCTTTCAACTTATAACATGTATATCTCATGGATATTGTCAACATAAAGTAATATAACAAGTGCAATATGCAAGTATGTAGGAATCAATGCACAGTTCACACAAGTGTTTGCTTCTTAAGGTGGAGGGAGATAGGTAAACTGACTCAACAATAAAAGTAAAAGAATGGTCCTTCAAAGAGGAAAGCATCGATTGATGTATTTGTGCTAGAGCTTTTATTTTGAAAACATGAAACAATTTTGTCAACGGTAGTAATAAAGCATATGAGTTATGTAAATTATATCTTACAAGTTGCAAGCCTCATGCATAGTATACTAATAGTGTCCGCACCTCGTCCTACTTAGCTTGGACTACCGGATCTTCGCATGCCATGTTTCAACCAAGTGTCACAAAGGGGTACCTCCATGCCGCCTGTACAAAGGTCTAAGGAGAAAGCTCGCATTTTGGATTTCTCGCTTTTGATTATTCTCAACTTAGACATCCATACCGGGACAACATGGACAACAGATAATGGACTCCTCTTAAATGCATAAGCATGTAGCAATGATTATTATTCTCATATGAGATTGAGGATATATGTCCAAAACTGAAACTTCCACCATGATTCATGGCTTTAGTTAGCGGCCCAATGTTCTTCTCTAACAATTTTGCATGCTCCAACCACTAAAATGATAGATCCTTCAGACAAGACGGACATGCATAGCAACTCACATGATATTCAACAATAGTTGATGGCGTTCCCCAGAAGCATGGTTATCGCACAACAAGCAACTTAATAAAAGATAAAGTGCATAAGTACATATTCAATACTACGATAGTTTTTAAGGCTATTTTGTCCCATGAGCTATATATTGCAAAGGTGAATGATGGAATTTTAAAGGTAGCACTCAAGCAATTTACTTTGGAATGGCGGAGAAATACCATGTAGTAGGTAGGTATGGTGGACACAAATGGCATAGTAGTTGGCTCAAGGATTTTGGATGCATGAGAAGTATTCCCTCTCGATACAAGGTTTAGGCTAGCAAGGTTATTTGAAGCAAACTCAAGGATGAACAAGTGCAGCAAAACTCACATAAAAGACATATTGTAAACATTATAAGACTCTACACCGTCTTCCTTGTTGTTCAAAACTCAATACTAGATATTATCTAGACCTTAGAGAGACCAAATATGCAAATCAAATTTTAGCAAGCTCTATGTATTTCTTCATTAATGGGTGCAAAGCATATGATGCAAGAGCTTAAACATGAGCACAACAATTGCAAAGTATCACATTATCCAAGACATTTTAGAATTACTACATGTAGCATTTTCCAATTCCAACCATATAACAATTTAACGAAGAAGAAACTTCGCCTTGAACATTATGAGTAAAGCCTAAGGACACATGTGTCCATATGCAACAGCGGAGCGTGTCTCTCTCCCACAAAGTGAATGCTAGGATCCATCTTATTCAAACAAAAACAAAAACAAAAACAAACCGACGCTCCAAGTAAAGAACACAAGATGTGATTGAATAAAAATATAGTTTCAGGGGAGGAACCTGATGATGTTGTCGATGAAGAAGGGGATGCCTTGGGCATCCCCAAGCTTAGACGCTTGAGTCTTCTTAGAATATGCAGGGGTGAACCACGGGGGCATCCCCAAGCTTAGAGCTTTCACTCCTCTTGATCATAGTATATCATACTCCTCTCTTGACCCTTGAAAACTTCCTTCACACCAAACTTCAAGCAAACTCATTAGAGGGTTAGTGCACAATTAATAATTCACACATTCAGAGGTGACACAATCATTCTTTACACTTCTGGACATTGCATAAAGCTACTGGACATTAATGGATCAAAGAAATGAATCCAACATAGCAAAAGAGGCAATGCGAAATAAAAGGCAGAATCTGTCAAAAACAGAACAGTCCGTAAAGACGAATTTAAAGCTGGCACCAGACTTGCTCAAATGGAAAAACTCAAAACTAATGAAAGTTGCGTACATATCTGAGGATCACGCTCGTAAATTGGCAGATTTTTTCGAATTTTCTACAGAGAACTGTGCCCAGATTCGTGACAGACAGCAATGCTGTTTCTGCGCAGCGATCCCAAATATAACATCAACTTTGACATAGAAACTTTACTTGGCACAAAAACATGATAAGGAGAGGTTGATACAGTAGTAAACAACTTCCAAGACTCAACAAAACAAAAAAATTGCTGTAGTAAAAACATGGGTTGTCTCCCATAAGCGCTTTTCTTTAACGCCTTTCAGCTAGGCGCAGAAAGTGCAAATCAAGTAACATCGAGAGATGAAGCATCAACATCATTACCAGGGGTGTTGGGAGTTTTCTCAACCAAGCATAGTATGTTTGATATATAAGTTTTAGCGTCTCCCTTTTCATTAGTCTTAGGCTTGCTACTCTCATCGAACAAATTTTCAGGAACAAGCCAAGCATAGTTATTTTCTAGTGCATCATTCATAGCTAGGAGTTTACATGGTATTGGTGCTTTGATTTCCCCACCATCATTAATGTTATTAGTGTACCTTATTCTATCCATGTCCATTTTTTCAAGGAGACCAATAAAATTGGTATGAGAACCTAGCATATTAAATTTAGCAAAAACCTTTCTAGCCTCTCTTGCTAGACCACCAAATTCTCTAAGAAGGGTTTCTAAAACAAAATCTTTCTTTTCCCCTTCTTCCATATCACCAAGTGTAAGAAACATGTGTTGGATTATAGGATTGAGATTAACAAATTTAGTTTCCAACATGCGAACTAAAGCAGCAGCAGCAATTTCATAGGTAGGTGCAAGTTCTACCAAGTGTCTATCTTCAAAATCTTCAGTGATACTAACATGATTGAAAAATTCTTCTATATTATTTCTCCCAACTATGGACCCACGTCCTACCGGTATGTCTTTTGTGGTAAAATTAAAAGGAAACATGATGAATCAAGTAAAGTAAATGCAAGTAACTAATTTTTTTGTGTTTTTGATATAGCAAACAAGACAGTAAATAAAGTAAAACTAGCAACTAATTTTTTTGTGTTTTGATTTAGTGCAGCAAACAAAGTAGTAAATAAAATAAAGCAAGACAAAAACAAAGTAAAGAGATTGAGAAGTGGAGACTCCCCTTGCAGCGTGTCTTGATCTCCCCGGCAACGGCGCCAGAAATTTATGCTTGATACGCGTAGATACACGTCCGTTGGGAACCCCAAGAGGAAGGTATGATGCGTATAGAAGCAAGTTTCCCTCAGTATGAAACCAAGGTTTAATCGAACCAGTAGGAGCCAAGAAGCACGTTGAAGGTTGATGGTGGCGAAATGTGATGCGGCGCAACAACAGGGATTCCGGCGCCAACGTGGAATCTGCACAACAAAACCAAAGTACTTTGCCCCAACGAAACAGTGAGGTTGTCAATCTCACCGGCTTGCTGTAACAAAGGATTAAACGTATCGAGTGGAAGATGTTTGCAAAGAAAACAGTAAACACAATTGCAGTAGATTGTATGCTATGTAAAGAATAGGACCGGGGTCCACAGTTCACTAGAGGTGTCTCTCCCATAAGATAAAAGCATGTTGGGTGAACAAATTACAGTCGGGCAATTGACAAATAGAGAAAGGCATAACAATGCATATACATGATATGATAAATATAGTGAGATTTAATTGGGCATTACGACAAAGTACATAGACCGCCATCCAACTGCATCTATGCCTAAAAAGTCCACCTTCAGGTTATCATCCGAACCCCATTCAGTATTAAGTTGCTAAGCAACAGACAATTGCATTAAGTATGGTGCGTAATGTAATCGACAACTACATCCTTAGACATAGAATCAATGTTTTATCCCTAGTGGCAACAACATCCACAACCTTAGAACTTTCTGTCACTGTCCCAGATTTAATGGAGGCATGAACCCACTATCGAGCATAAATACTCCCTCTTGGAGTTAAGAGTACAAACTTGGCCAGAGCCTCTACTAATAACGGAGAGCATGCAAGATCATAAACAACACATAAACAATAGATTGATAATCACCATAATCATAGTACTCTCTATCCATCGGATCCCGACAAACACAACATATAGTATTACATATAGATGATCTTGATCATGTTAGGCAGCTCACAAGATCCAACAATGAAGCACAACAAGGAGAAGACGACCATCTAGCTACTGCTATGGACCCATGGTCCAGGGGTGAACTACTCACTCATCACTCCGGAGGCGACCATGGCGGCGTAGAGTCCTCCGGGAGATGAATCCCCTCTCCGGCAGGGTGCCGGAGGTGATCTCCTGAATCCCCCGAGATGGGATTGGCGGCGGCGGCGTCTCTGGAAGGTTTTCCGTATCGTGGCTCTCGTACTGGGGGTTTCGCGACGGAGACTTTAAGTAGGCGGAAGGGCAACGCGGGGGGCCACACGAGGTGCCCAGGGGGTAGGGCCGCGCGGCCAAGGGCCAGGCCGCGCCGCCCTATGCCCTGGCTGCCTCGTGGCCCCACTTTGTTATCTCTTCGGTCTTCTGGAAGCTTCGTGCAAATAGGACCCTGGGCGAAGTTTCGTCCAATTCCGAGAATATTTCTTTACTAGGATTTCTGAAACCAAAAACAGCAAAAACAACTGGCTCTTCGGCATCTTGTTAATAGGTTAGTTCCAGAAAATGCATAAATATGACATATAATGTGCATAAAACATGTAGGTATCATCAATAAAGTAGCATGGAACATAAGAAATTATTGATACGTTGGAGACGTATCAGCGTCTCTGGAAGGTTTTCTGTATCGTGGCTCTCGGTACAGGGGGTTTCGCGACGGAGGCTTTAAGTAGGCGGAAGGGTGATACGTCTCCAACGTATCGATAATTTCTTATGTTCCATGCCACTTTATTGATGATATCTACATGTTTTATACACATTATATGTCATATTTATGCATTTTCTGGAACTAACCTATTAACAAGATGCCGAAGTGCCCCTGTTTTCGCTGTTTTTGGTTTCAGAAATCCTAGTAACGAAATATTCTCGGAATTGGACGCAATTCCTATTTTGCCCGGGCATCCAGAACACCCGAGAGCCACCAGAGGAGGGCCCTGTGGGCCCCAGATGACATGGTGGCGCGGCCAGGGCTGGGCCCGCGCCACCCTATGGTGTCGTCGCCTCGTTGACCCTCCTGCGCCGCCTCTTCGCCTATTTAAAGCCTCCGTCGCGAAAACCCTATTACGGAGGACGAAACCCACAGAAACCATCCAGAGCCGCCGCCATCGCGAAATCAAGATTCGGGGGACAGAAGTCTCTGTTCCGGCACCCTGCCGGACGGGGAATTGCCCCCGGAGTCATCTCCACCGCCGTCTCCACCGCCATCTTCACCGCCATCGCTGTCTCCATGATGAGGAGGGAGTAATCCACCCCCGGGGCTGAGGGCTCCGCTGTAGCTATGTGGTTCATCTCTCTCTTTATGTGATCTAGTTGAATATCGTCTATGTGCTACTCTAGTGATGTTATTAAAGTACTCTATTCCTCCTCCACGTGTGTAATGGTGATAGTGTGTGCACCGTGTGAGTACTTGGCATAGGCTATGATTATGATCTCTTGTAGATTATGAAGTTAATTATTGCTATGATGGTATTGATGTGTATTATTCCTCCTACATATGCATGATGGTGATAGTGTGCATGCTATGTTAGTTCTTGGTGTAATTATGTTGATCTATCTTGCACTCTAAGGTTATTTAAATATGAACATTGCATTGTGGAGCTTGTTAACTCCGGCATTGAGGGTTCGTGTAATCCTACGCAATGCGTTCATCATCCAACAAAAGAGTGTAGAGTAGTCCTATTATGTGATCATTGTTGAGAGTGTCCACTAGTGAAAGCAGGATCCCTAGGCCTTGCTTCCAAGCATCGAATCTCCGTTTGTTTACTGTTTTGTTGCATGTTTACTCGCTGCCATATTTTATTCAGATTGCTATTACCACTCATATACATCCATATTACTTGTATTTCACTATCTCTTCGCCGAACTAGTGCACCTATACACCTGACAAGTGTATTTGGTGTGTTGGGGACACAAGAGACTTCTTGCTTTGTGATTGCAGGGTTGCATGAGAGGGATATCTTTGACCTCTTCCTCCCTGAGTTCGATAAACCTTGGGTGATCCACTTAAGGGAAAACTTGCTGCTGTTCTACAAACCTCTGCACTTGGAGGCCCAACACTGTCTACAAGAATAGAAGCACCCGTAGACATCAAGCACTTTTCTGGCGCCGTTGCCGGGGAGGAAAGGTAAAAGGTACTCACACTCCGGATCTCGGCTACTAAGCTATTTTCCCGGCGCCATTGTAAGTACTCGAAGCTATTTCCTTTAGACTCTGCAATTGCGACATTTGGTTTCTTGTTTACACTAGTTAGGCATAATGGAAAACAACAAAAATATGAGAGATCTTTATGAACTTTATCTTGAATTAGGACATGATGTGTTTGAAGAGAGAATTAAAAAACCCATGGAACTTTATATGCATGATAATGGGAATGTTATTAGTATGAATGCTTTGAACACCATTGTTGCTAATGCTATGGAAAATTCTAAGCTTGGGGAAGCCGGCTTTGATGAGCATGATATTTTTAGTCCCCCAAGCATTGAGGAGAAAATTTACTTTGATGATACTTTGCCTCCTATTTATGATGATTATAATGATAGTAGTCTTTTGTTACCACCTGTTATGGAGGATAAATTTGATTATGATTACAATATACCTCCTATATTTGATAGCTACTTTGTTGAATTTGCTCCCACTACAATTAATAAGAATGACTATGCTTATGTTGGGAGTAGTAATTATTTTATGCATGAGACTCATGATAAGAATGCTTTAAGTGATAGTTATATTGTTGAGTTTGCTCATGATGCTACTGAAAGTTATTATGAGAGAGGAAAATATGGTTGTAGAAATTTTCATGTTACTAAAACACCTCTCTATGTGCTGAAATTTTTGAAGCTACACTTGTTTTATCTTCCTATGCTTGTTACTTTGCTCTTCATGAACTTGTTTATTTACAAGATTCCTATGCATAGGAAGCATGTTAGACTTAAATGTGTTTTGAATTTGCCTCTTGATGCTCTCTTTTGCTTCAACTTCTATTTCTTGCGAGTGCATCATTAAAACTGCTGAGCCCATCTTAATGGCTATAAAGAAAGAACTTCTTGGGAGATAACCCATGTGTTTATTTTACTACAGCAATTTTTGTTTTGTTGAGTCTTGGAAGTTGTTTACTACTGTAGCAACCTCTCCTTATCATGTTTTTGTGCCAAGTAAAGTTTCTATGTCAAAGTTGATGTTATATTTGGGATCGCTGCGCAGAAACAGCATTGCTGTCTGTCACGAATCTGGGCACAGTTCTCTGTAGAAAATTCGAAAAAATCTGCCAATTTACGAGCGTGATCCTCAGATATGTACGCAACTTTCATTAGTTTTGAGTTTTTCCATTTGAGCAAGTCTGGTGCCATCTTAAAATTCGTCTTTACGGACTGTTCTGTTTTTGACAGATTCTGCCTTTTATTTCGCATTGCCGCTTTTGTTAAGTTGAATGAGTTTCTTTGTTCCATTAACTTTCAGAAGTTTTGTGCAATGTCCAGAAGTGTTAAGAATGATTGTGTCACCTCTGAACATGTGAATTTTTGATTATGCACTAACCCTCTAATGAGTTTGCTTGAAGTTTGGTGTGGCAGAAGTTTTCAAGGGTCAATAGAAGAGGGTGATATAATGTGATCGAGAAGAGTGAAAGGTCTAAGCTTGGGGATGCCCCGGTGGTTCATCCCTGCATATTTTAAGAAGACTCAAGCATCTAAGCTTGGGGATGCCCAAGGCATCCCCTTCTTCATCGACAACTTATCAGGTTTCTTCTAGTGAAACTATATTTTTATTCCATCACATCCTATGTATTTTACTTGGAGCGTCTGTGTGCTTTTATTTTTGTTTTTGTTTTGTTATCTTAGTTCTCTGAATAAGTTCATCCTTGTGTGGGAGAGAGACACGCTCCGCTGGTTCGTATGAACACATGTGTTCTTAGCTCATAATATTCATGGCGAAGTTTCTTCTTCGTTAAATTGTTATATGGTTGGAATTGGAAAATGCTACATGTAGTAATTCTAAAATGTCTTGGGTAATGTGATACTTGGCAATTGTTGTGTTCATGTTTAAGCTCTTGCATCATATACTTTGCACCTATTAATGAAGAAATACATAGAGCTTGCTAAAATTTGGTTTGCATAATTGGTCTCTCTAAGGTCTAGATAATTTCTAGTATTGAGTTTGAACAACAAGGAAGACGGTGTAGAGTCTTATAATGTTTACAATATGTCTTTTATGTGAGTTTTGCTGCACCGGTTCATCCTTGTGTTTGTTTCAAATAACCTTGCTAGCCTAAACCTTGTATCGAGAGGGAATACTTCTCATGCATCCAAAATCCTTGAGCCAATATTCATGCCATTTGTGTCCACCATACCTACCTACTACATGGTATTTCTCCGCCATTCCAAAGTAAATTGCTTGAGTGCTACCTTTAAACCATTCAAAATTTATCACCTCTGATTTGTGTCAATGTTTTATAGCTCATGAGGAAGTATGTGGTGTTTATCTTTCAATCTTGTTGGGCAACTTTCACCAATGGACTAGTGGCTTCATCCGCTTATCCAATAATTTTGCAGAAAGAGTTGGCAATGGGATTCCCAGTCCCAAATTAATTAACAAAAATAGACACTCCTCCATGGTATGTGATTGTTGGACGGCACCCGAAGGATTCGGTTAGCCATGGCTTGAGAAAGCAAAGGTGGGGAGGAGTGTCATCATAATAAAACTAAAATAAAAAGGCACTCCTTCATGGTATGAGATTGTTGGCAGGCACCCGAGGATTCGGTTAGCCATGGTTTGTGAAAGAAAGGTTGGAAGGAGTGCCACCCAAAAACAAAATAAAATGGGAGCCGCTCTTTGAAGGTTTGTCTGGCAAGGGGGTTAGAGTGCCCATTACCATTCGTTGACAACAACAAACACCTCTCAAAACTTTACTTTTATGCTCTCTATATGTTTTCAAAATCAAAGCTCTAGCACAAATATAGCAATCGATGCTTTCCTCTTTGAAGGACCATTCTTTTACCTTATTGTTGAGTCAGTTTACCTATTCTTTCTATCTTAGAAGCAAACACTTGTGTGAACTGTGCATTGATTCCTACATACTTGCATATTGCACTTGTTATATTACTTTATGTTGACAATATCCATGAGATATACATGTTATAAGTTGAAAGCAACCGCTGAAACTTAATCTTCCTATGTGTTGCTTCAACGCCTTTACTTTGATTTATTGCTTTATGAGTTAACTCTTATGCAAGACTTATTGATGCTTGTCTTGAAGTACTATTCATGAAAAGTCTTTGCTTTATGATTCAGTTGTTTACTCATGACATTACCTTTGTTTTGATCGCTGCATTCATTACATATGTTTACAATATGATCAAGTTTATGATGGCATGTCACTTAAGAAATTATCTTTGTTATCGTTTTACCTGCTCGGGACGAGCAGAACTAAGCTTGGGGATGCTGATACGTCTCCAACGTATCGATAATTTCTTATGTTCCATGCCACTTTATTGATGATATCTACATGTTTTATACACATTATATGTCATATTTATGCATTTTCTGGAACTAACCTATTAACAAGATGCCGAAGTGCCAGTTCCTGTTTTCTGCTGTTTTTGGTTTCAGAAATCCTAGTAACGAAATATTCTCGGAATTGGA
Source organism: Lolium multiflorum (assembly GCA_030979885.1). Taxonomy (NCBI): domain Eukaryota; kingdom Viridiplantae; phylum Streptophyta; class Magnoliopsida; order Poales; family Poaceae; genus Lolium; species Lolium multiflorum. The sequence continues at coordinate 64,663,681 of CM061752.1, read as the reverse complement.
CGAAATCAACGCCCAGGTTCCTATTTTGCCCGGAAGCATCCAGAACACCCGAGAGCCGCCAGAGGGGGGCCCTGTGGGCCCCAGATGACATGGTGGCGCGGCCAGGGCTGGGCCCGCGCCACCCTATGGTGTCGTCGCCTCGTTGACCCTCCTGCGCCGCCTCTTCGCCTATTTAAAGCCTCCGTCGCGAAAACCCTATTACGGAGGACGACCCACAGAAAATCCAGAGCCGCCGCCATCGCGAAATCAAGATTCGGGGGACAGAAGTCTCTGTTCCGGCACCCGCCGGACGGGGAATTGCCCCCGGAGTCATCTCCACCGCCGTCTCCACCGCCATCTTCACCGCCATCGCTGTCTCCATGATGAGGAGGGAGTAATTCACCCCCGGGGCTGAGGGCTCCGCTGTAGCTATGTGGTTCATCTCTCTCTTTATGTGATCTAGTTGAATATCGTCTATGTGCTACTCTAGTGATGTTATTAAAGTACTCTATTCCTCCTCCACGTGTGTAATGGTGATAGTGTGTGCACCGTGTGAGTACTTGGCATAGGCTATGATTATGATCTCTTGTAGATTATGAAGTTAATTATTGCTATGATGGTATTGATGTGTATTATTCCTCCTACATATGCATGATGGTGATAGTGTGCATGCTATGTTAGTTCTTGGTGTAATTATGTTGATCTATCTTGCACTCTAAGGTTATTTAAATATGAACATTGCATTGTGGAGCTTGTTAACTCCGGCATTGAGGGTTCGTGTAATCCTACGCAATGCGTTCATCATCCAACAAAAGAGTGTAGAGTAGTCCTATTATGTGATCATTGTTGAGAGTGTCCACTAGTGAAAGCAGGATCCCTAGGCCTTGCTTCCAAGCATCGAATCTCCGTTTGTTTACTGTTTTGTTGCATGTTTACTCGCTGCCATATTTTATTCAGATTGCTATTACCACTCATATACATCCATATTACTTGTATTTCACTATCTCTTCGCCGAACTAGTGCACCTATACACCTGACAAGTGTATTTGGTGTGTTGGGGACACAAGAGACTTCTTGCTTTGTGATTGCAGGGTTGCATGAGAGGGATATCTTTGACCTCTTCCTCCCTGAGTTCGATAAACCTTGGGTGATCCACTTAAGGGAAAACTTGCTGCTGTTCTACAAACCTCTGCACTTGGAGGCCCAACACTGTCTACAAGAATAGAAGCACCCGTAGACATCAAGGGCAACGCGGGGGGCCACATGAGGTGGCGGCACAACAGGCCGGCGCGGCCCAGGCCCAGGCCGCGCCGCCCTAGCGTGTCGTCGCCTCGTGGCCCCACTTCGTTTCCTCTTCGGACTGGAAGCTTCGTGCAAAAATAGGACCCTGGGCGTTGATTTCGTCCAATTCCGAGAATATTTCCTTACTAGGATTTCTGAAACCAAAAACACAACGGCTCTTCGGCATCTTGTTAATAGGTTAGTGATACGTCTCCAACGTATCGATAATTTCTTATGTTCCATGCTACTTTATTGATGATACCTACATGTTTTATGCACATTATATGTCGTATTTACGCATTTTCTGGAACTAACCTATTAACAAGATGCCGAAGTGCCAGTTCCTGTTTTCTGCTGTTTTTGGTTTCAGAAATCCTAGTAACGAAATATTCTCGGAATTGGACGAAATCACCGCCCAGGTTCCTATTTCCACGAAGCTTCCAGTACCGGAAGGACAGAGGGGCCACAGGGCCCAGATGATACCTGGCGCGGCCGGAGGGGGCCGCGCCGCCTATGGTGTGGCCCCCTGTCAGCCCTCCTGCGCCGCCTCTTCGCCTATATAAAGCCTCCGTCGCGAAACCCTATTACGGACGACGAAACCCACGAAACCTTCCAGAGCCGCCGTCATCGCGAAGCCAAGATCTGGGGGACAGGAGTCTCTGTTCCGGCACCCTGCCGGAGCGGGGTGCCCCCGGAAGGCTTCTCCATCGACACCGCTGCCATCTCCACCGCCATCTTCATCACCGCTGCTGCTCCCATGAGGAGGGAGTAGTTCTCCATCGAGGCTCGGGGCTGTACCGGTAGCTATGTGGTTCATCTCTCTCCTATGTAGTTCAATACAATAATCTCATGAGCTGCCTTACATGATTGAGATTCATATGATGATGCTTGTAATCTAGATGTCATTATGCTAGTCAAGTGAGTTTTACTTATGTGATCTCCGGAGACTCCTTGTCCCACGTGTGTAAAGGTGACAGTGTGTGCACCGTGTGGGTCTCTTAGGCTATATTTCACGAAGTACTTATTCACTGTTGAAGAGCGTAGTGAAGTGCTTATTTATATCTCTTTATGATTGCAATGTGCATCGTATCACAATTTATCTATGTGCTACTCTAGTGAAGTTATTAAAGTAGTTTTATTCCTCCTGCATGTGTGCAAAGGTGACAGTGTGTGCACCGTGTTAGTACTTGGTTTATGCTATGATCATGATCTCTTGTAGATTGCGAAGTTAACTATTGCTATGATAATATTGATGTGATCTATTCCTCCTACATATGCATGAAGGTGACAGTGTGCATGCTATGCTAGTACTTGGTTTAGTCTTTTGATCTATCTTACACTAAAGGTTACTAAAATATGAGCATTATTGTGGAGCTTGTTAACTCCGGCATTGAGGGTTCGTGTAATCCTACGCAATGTGTTCATCATCCAACAAAAGTGTAGAGTATGCATTTATCTATTCTGTTATGTGATCAATGTTGAGAGTGTCCACTAGTGAAAGTGTAATCCCTAGGCCTTGTTCCTAAATACTGCTGAGTTACTACTGCTTGTTTACTGTTTTACTGTGTTACTACTGCTGCAATACTACCACCATCAACTACACGCCAGCAAGCTATTTTCTGGCACCGTTGCTACTGCTCATATATATTCATACCACCTGTATTTCACTATCTCTTCGCCGAACTAGTGCACCTATTTGGTGTGTTGGGGACACAAGAGACTTCTTGCTTTGTGGTTGCAGGGTTGCATGAGAGGGATATCTTTGACCTCTTCCTCCCTGAGTTCGATAAACCTTGGGTGATCCACTTAAGGGAAAACTTGCTGCTGTTCTACAAACCTCTGCACTTGGAGGCCCAACACTGTCTACAGGAAAGGAGGGGGAACGTAGACATCAAGCACTTTTCTGGCGCCGTTGCCGGGGAGGAAAGGTAAAAGGCACTAATACTCCGGTTCCAGGTAACAGTACTTTTCTGGCGCCATTGTGTGTGTGCTCGAAGCTATTTCCTTTAGACTCTGCAATTGCGACATTTGGTTTCTTGTTTACACTAGTTAGGCATAATGGAAAACAACAAAAATATGAGAGATCTTTATGAACTTTATCTTGAATTAGGACATGATGTGTTTGAAGAAAGAATTAAGAAACCCATGGAACTTTATATGCATGCTAATGGGAATGTTGTTAATATGAATGCTTTGAACACTATTGTTGCTAATGCTATGGAAAATTCTAAGCTTGGGGAAGCTGGCTTTGATGAGCATGATATTTTTAGTCCCCCAAGCATTGAGGAGAAAATTTACTTTGATGATACTTTGCCTCCCATTTATGATGATTATAATGATAGTAGTCTTTTGTTACCACCTGTTATGGAGGATAAATTTGATTATGATTACAATATACCTCCTATATTTGATAGCTACTTTGTTGAATTTGCTCCCACTACAACTAATAAAATTGATTATGCTTATGTTGGGAGTAGTAATTATTTTATGCATGAGACTCATGATAAGAATGCTTTATGTGATAGTTATATTGTTGAGTTTGCTCATGATGCTACTGAAAGTTATTATGAGAGAGGAAAATATGGTTGTAGAAATTTTCATGTTACTAAAACACCTCTCTATGTGCTGAAATTTTTGAAGCTACACTTGTTTTATCTTCCTATGCTTGTTACTTTGCTCTTCATGAACTTGTTTATTTACAAGATTCCTATGCATAGGAAGCATGTTAGACTTAAATGTGTTTTGAATTTGCCTCTTGATGCTCTCTTTTGCCTCAAATACTATTTCTTGCGAGTGCATCATTAAAACTGCTGAGCCCATCTTAATGGCTATAAAGAAAGAACTTCTTGGGAGATAACCCATGTGTTTATTTTACTACAGCAATTTTTGTTTTGTTGAGTCTTGGAAGTTGTTTACTACTGTAGCAACCTCTCCTTATCATGTTTTTGTGCCAAGTAAAGTTTCTATGTCAAAGTTGATGTTATATTTGGGATCGCTGCGCAGAAACAGCATTGCTGTCTGTCACGAATCTGGGCACAGTTCTCTGTAGAAAATTCGAAAAAATCTGCCAATTTACGAGCGTGATCCTCAGATATGTACGCAACTTTCATTAGTTTTGAGTTTTTCCATTTGAGCAAGTCTGGTGCCAGATTTAAATTCGTCTTTACGGACTGTTCTGTTTTTGACAGATTCTGCCTTTTATTTCGCATTGCCGCTTTTGTTAAGTTGAATGAGTTTCTTTGTTCCATTAACTTTCAGAAGTTTTGTGCAATGTCCAGAAGTGTTAAGAATGATTGTGTCACCTCTGAACATGTGAATTTTTGATTATGCACTAACCCTCTAATGAGTTTGCTTGAAGTTTGGTGTGAAGGAAGTTTTCAAGGGTCAATAGAAGAGGGTGATATAATGTGATCGAGAAGAGTGAAAGGTCTAAGCTTGGGGATGCCCCGGTGGTTCATCCCTGCATATTTCAAGAAGACTCAAGCATCTAAGCTTGGGGATGCCCAAGGCATCCCCTTCTTCATCGACAACTTATCAGGTTTCTTCTAGTGAAACTATATTTTTATTCCATCACATCCTATGTATTTTACTTGGAGCGTCTGTGTGCTTTTATTTTTGTTTTTGTTTTGTTATCTTAGTTCTCTGAATAAGTTCATCCTTGTGTGGGAGAGAGACACGCTCCGCTGGTTCGTATGAACACATGTGTTCTTAGCTCATAATATTCATGGCGAAGTTTCTTCTTCGTTAAATTGTTATATGGTTGGAATTGGAAAATGCTACATGTAGTAATTGGTAAAATGTCTTGGATAATGTGATACTTGGCAATTGTTGTGTTCATGTTTAAGCTCTTGCATCATATACTTTGCACCTATTAGTGAAGAAATACATAGAGCATGCTAAAATTTGGTTTGCATAATTGGTCTCTCTAAGGTCTAGATAATTTCTAGTATTGAGTTTGAACAACAAGGAAGACGGTGTAAAGTCTTATAATGTTTACAATATGTCTTTTATGTGAGTTTTGTTGCACCGGTTCATCCTTGTGTTTGTTTCAAATAACCTTGCTAGCCTAAACCTTGTATCGAGAGGGAATACTTCTCATGCATCCAAATCCTTGAGCCAACCACTATGCCATTTGTGTCCACCATACCTACCTACTACATGGTATTTCTCCGCCATTCCAAAGTAAATTGCTTGAGTGCTACCTTTAAACAAATTCAAAAGTTATTACCTCTTATTTGTGTCAATGTTTTATAGCTCATGATGAAGTATGTGGTGTTTATCTTTCAATCTTGTTGGACAACTTTCACCAATGGACTAGTGGCTTCATCCGCTTATCCAATAATTTTGCAAAAAGAGCTGGCAATGGGATTCCCAGTCCCAAATTAATTAACAAAAATAGACACTCCTCCATGGTATGTGATTGTTGGACGGCACCCGAAGGATTCGGTTAGCCATGGCTTGAGAAAGCAAAGGTGGGGAGGAGTGTCATCATAATAAAACTAAAATAAAAGGGCACTCCTTCATGGTATGAGATTGTTGGCAGGCACCCGAGGATTCGGTTAGCCATGGTTTGTGAAAGAAAGGTTGGAAGGAGTGCCACCCAAAAATAAAATAAAATGGGAGCCGCTCTTTGAAGGTTTGTCTGGCAAGGGGGTTAGAGTACCCGCTACCATTCGTTGACAACAACAAACACCTCTCAAAACTTTATTTTTATGCTCTCTTCATGTTTTCAAAATAAAAGCTCTAGCACAAATATAGCAATCGATGCTTTCCTCTTTGAAGGACCTTTCTTTTACTTTTATGTTGAGTCAGTTCACCTATTTCTCTCCATCTCAAGAAGCAAACACTTGTGTGAACTGTGCATTGATTCCTACATACTTGCATATTGCACTTGTTATATTACTTTGTGTTGACAATATCCATGAGATATACATGTTATAAGTTGAAAGCAACCGCTGAAACTTAATCTTCCTTTGTGTTGCTTCAATACCTTTACTTTGATTTATTGCTTTATGAGTTAACTCTTATGCAAGACTTATTGATGCTTGTCTTGAAGTACTATTCATGAAAAGTCTTTGCTTTATGATTCACTTGTTTACTCATGTCATTACCTTTGTTTTGATCGCTGCATTCATTACATATGTTTACAAATAGTATGATCAAGATTATGATGGCATGTCACTTAAGAAATTATCTTTGTTATCGTTTTACCTGCTCGGGACGAGCAGAACTAAGCTTGGGGATGCTGATACGTCTCCAACGTATCGATAATTTCTTATGTTCCATGCTACTTTATTGATGATACCTACATGTTTTATGCACATTATATGTCGTATTTACGCATTTTCTGGAACTAACCTATTAACAAGATGCCGAAGTGCCAGTTCCTGTTTTCTGCTGTTTTTGGTTTCAGAAATCCTAGTAACGAAATATTCTCGGAATTGGACGAAATCACCGCCCAGGTTCCTATTTTTCCACGAAGCTTCCAGAACACCCGGGAAGGACCAGAGGGGGGCCACAGGGCCCCAGATGATACCTTGGCGCGGCCAGAGGGGGGGCCGCGCCGCCCTATGGTGTGGCCCCCCTGTCAGCCCTCCTGCGCCGCCTCTTCGCCTATATAAAGCCTCCGTCGCGAAAACCCTATTACGGACGACGAAACCCACAGAAACCTTCCAGAGCCGCCGTCATCGCGAAGCCAAGATCTGGGGACAGGAGTCTCTGTTCCGGCACCCTGCCGGAGGGGAAGTGCCCCCGTTCTCCATCGACACCGCTGCCATCTCCACCGCCATCTTCATCACCGCTGCTCCCATGAGGAGGGAGTAGTTCTCCATCGAGGCTCGGGGCTGTACCGGTAGCTATGTGGTTCATCTCTCTCCTATGTACTTCAATACAATAATCTCATGAGCTTCCTTACATGATTGAGATTCATATGATGATGCTTGTAATCTAGATGTCATTATGCTAGTCAAGTGAGTTTTACTTATGTGATCTCCGGAGACTCCTTGTCCCACGTGTGTAAAGGTGACAGTGTGTGCACCGTGTGGGTCTCTTAGGCTATATTTCACGAAGTACTTATTCACTGTTGAAGAGCGTAGTGAAGTGCTTATTTATATCTCTTTATGATTGCAATGTGCATCGTATCACAATTTATCTATGTGCTACTCTAGTGAAGTTATTAAAGTAGTTTTATTCCTCCTGCATGTGTGCAAAGGTGACAGTGTGTGCACCGTGTTAGTACTTGGTTTATGCTATGATCATGATCTCTTGTAGATTGCGAAGTTAACTATTGCTATGATAATATTGATGTGATCTATTCCTCCTACATATGCATGAAGGTGACAGTGTGCATGCTATGCTAGTACTTGGTTTAGTCTTTTGATCTATCTTACACTAAAGGTTACTAAAATATGAGCATTATTGTGGAGCTTGTTAACTCCGGCATTGAGGGTTCGTGTAATCCTACGCAATGTGTTCATCATCCAACAAAAGTGTAGAGTATGCATTTATCTATTCTGTTATGTGATCAATGTTGAGAGTGTCCACTAGTGAAAGTGTAATCCCTAGGCCTTGTTCCTAAATACTGCTGAGTTACTACTGCTTGTTTACTGTTTCTGTGTTACTACTGCTGCAATACTACCACCATCAACTACACGCCAGCAAGCTATTTTCTGGCACCGTTGCTACTGCTCATATATATTCATACCACCTGTATTTCACTATCTCTTCGCCGAACTAGTGCACCTATTTGGTGTGTTGGGGACACAAGAGACTTCTTGCTTTGTGGTTGCAGGGTTGCATGAGAGGGATATCTTTGACCTCTTCCTCCCTGAGTTCGATAAACCTTGGGTGATCCACTTAAGGGAAAACTTGCTGCTGTTCTACAAACCTCTGCACTTGGAGGCCCAACACTGTCTACAGGAAAGGAGGGGGAACGTAGACATCGGTTAGTTCCAGAAAATGCGTAAATACGACATATAATGTGTATAAAACATGTAGATATCATCAATAATGTAGCATGGAACATAAGAAATTATCGATACGTTGGAGACGTATCAATGTGCTGTTGCCACTAGGGATAAAACATCAATGCTTTGTCTAAGGATATTTGTATTGTTTACATTACGCACAGTACTTAATGCAATTGTCTGTTGTTTGCAACTTAATACTGGAAGGGGTGCGGATGCTAACCTGAAGGTGGACTTTTTAGGCATAGATGCATGCTGGATGGCGGTCTATGTTCTTTGTCGTAATGCCCTAAGTAAATCTCATAGTAGTCATCATGATATGTATATGCTCTCTATTTGTCAATTGCCCAACTGTAATTTGTTCACCCAACATGCTATTTATCTTATTGGAGAGACACCACTAGTGAACTGTGGACCCCGGTCCATTCTTTTACATCTGAAATACAACCTACTGCAATCATTGTTCTCTTTTGTTTTCTGCAAGCAAACATAATTCTCCACACCATACGTTTAATCCTTTGTTTTCAGCAAGCCGGTGAGATTGACAACCTCACTGTTAAGTTGGGACAAAGTAGTTTGATTGTGTTGTGCAGGTTCCACGTTGGCGCCGGAATCACTGGTGTTGCGCCGCACTACACTCCTTCACCAACAACCTTCACGTGGCCTTCATCTCCTACTGGTTCGATAAACCTTGGTTTCTTACTGAGGGAAAACTCGCTGCTGTACTCATCATACCTTCCTCTTGGGGTTCCCAACGGACGTGTGCTTTACCGTCACAAGGAGCTGCCTCCTTGGGCAACTTTGCGCTTGCCGGGAGATCAAGACACGCTGCAAGGGGAGTCTCTCACACCCAATCTCTTTACTTTGTTTATTGTCTTGCTTTATTTTATTTTCTGTCTTGTTTGCTTTCTTTATATCAAAAACACAAAAAAATTAGTTACTTGTTTTACTTTATTTAATTCGGTTTGCTTAGTTTATTTTTATTATTGCTAAAATGAGTAATCCTGAAGTTGAAGTTCGTTCGTTTAAGCAACAAGGGGGAGAAAGTTTTAAAGATGCTTGGTACAGAATTAGTGATGCTCATCATAGGTGCACTAAGAAACACTCCACTATTATCCTCCTTAGGAACTTTTATGTTGGTATCTCTAGCTGGAATAGGTATGTTCTTGATACTCTTTCGGGGGTAATTTCCTAGGTACTCCTGCTTTAGAAGCTAGTTGCATCATTGAGAGTCTAGTTGGAATACCACCTGTTAATGAAGCTAAAATTGAAATCTCTCTTGAAGATGTCATGAAAAAGTTGGAAGCCATAGAGAAAAATCTTCCAAGTGTTGAGACTAAATTGGGAATATTACTTGATAATACTGATAAACTTGATAAATCCCTAGGAGGAATTAATGAAAGAATTGCTGTCTTAGAAACTTGTGCTATCCATGATAATCAAACCCATAGGATTGGTGAACTTGAAGAAGCTATGGGAACCTTGGGTTCAACTTTTTCTTCTCTTAAGTTTAAGGAGAAAGCTTATGTGGGAAAGGAGCAAAAATTCATGTATGTCCCTAAGATGCCAAAGCCAAAGAATCATTATGAGCTTAAAATTGATAAAACCCTTAGTACCACTATGGGAAATTTAGATAATGGAGCATCTAAGATACCTTTTGTGACAAGTTGTGCTTAAGAAAAATTATGATGTTGATGCTTCTTCTCTTGATGTTACTTGATTTACACTTTCTGCGCCTAGCTGAAAGGCGTTAAAGAAAAGCGCTTATGGGAGACAACCCATTATTTTATTTCTGCAATTTTTGTTTTATATTTGAGTCAAGGTGCTTGTTACTACTGTAGCAATACCTTTGTATCTTTATTTTCTTGCATTGTTGTGCCAAGTAAAGTCTCTAATAGGAAGTTGATACTAGATTTGGATTTCTGCGCAGAAACAGATTTCTTAGCTGTCACGAATTCGCGTTTTTCTCTCTGTAGAAGAATCAAAAAAATCTGCGAAAATTCATGCGTGATCCTCAGATATGTACGCAACTTTCATTAGTTTTGAGTTTTTCCATCTGAGCAAGTTAAGTGCCTCAGAAAAATTCGTCTTTACGGACTGTTCTGTTTTGACAGATTCTGCCTTTTATTTCGCATTGCCTCTTTTACTGTGTTTGAGTGGATTTCTTTGCTCCATTAAATTTCAGTAGCTTTGGGTAATGTCCAGAAGTGTTGGTAATGATTGTGTCCTTGCTGAACATGTGAATTTTTGATTATGCACTAACCCTCTAATGAGATTGTTTTGAGTTTGGTGTGGAGGAAGTTTTCAAGGATCAAGAGAGGAGGATGATATGATATGATCAAGAAGAGTGAAAAGTCTAAGCTTGGGGATGCCCCCGTGGTTCATCCCTGCATATTTCAAGAAGACTCAAGCGTCTAAGCTTGGGGATGCCCAAGGCATCCCCTTCTTCATCAACAAACTTATCAGGTCACCTCTAGTGAAACTATATTTTAATTCCGTCACATCTTATGTGCTTTACTTGGAGCGTCTGTTTGTTTTTATTTTTGTTTATGTTTGAATAAATTCGGATCCTAGCAATCCTTGTGTTGGAGAGAGACACGCTCCGCTTTTTCATTTGAACACTTGTGTTCTTCGTTTTACTTTAATATTCATGGCGAAAGCTGAAAGCCGCAGCACTTGTACTTGTTGTTATTTGGTTGGAAACAGAAAATGCCTCATATTGTCTTGAATAATTTGATACTTGGCAATTGTTTTGAGCTCTCAAGTAGATCATGTTTAAGCTCTTGCATCATGTAGTTTAAATCTATTAGTGGAGAACTACCGTAGAGCTTGTTGAAATTTGGTTTGCATGATTGGTCTCTCTAAGTCTAGATATTTTCTGGTAAAAGTGTTTGAACAACAAGGAAGACAGTGTAGAGTCTTATAATGCTTGCAATATGTTCTTGTGTAAGTTTTTGCTGTACCGGTTCATACTTGTGTTTGCTTCAAACAACCTTGCTAGCCAAAACCTTGTACTGAGAGGGAATGCTTCTCGTGCATCCAAAAACCTTGAGCCAAAACATATGCCATTTGTGTCCACCATAACTACCTATATGTGGTATTTTTCTGCCATTCCAAAGTAAATTGCTTGCGTGCTACCTTTAAAAAATTCATTCCTTGTCTTTGCAATACATAGCTCATGGGAAAGTAGCCTAAAAAACTATTGTGGTAATGAATATGTTGCTTATGTATCTTAGTTCTTATAAGTTGCTTGTTGAGCGGTAACCATGTTTCTGGGGACGCCATCAACCTGTCACACCTTTGTTGAATATCATGTGAGTTGCTATGCATGTTCGTCTTGTCTGAAGTAAGGGAGATTTGCCATGAGTTGAATGGTTTGAGTATGCATGTTGTTAGAGAAGAACATTGGGCCGCCAACCAAAGCCATGTATCATGGTGGAAGTTTCAGCTTGGACATTAATCCTCAGAATCTCTTATGAGAATATTATTTGTTGTTGAATGCTTAAAGCATTAAAAGAGGAGTCCATTATCTGTTTTCTATGTTGTCCCGGTATGGATGTCCTCAAGTTGAGATCTATCAAAATCGAGAAATCAAATGCGATTTATCTCCTTGGACCTTTGTACAGGTGGCATAGAGGTACCCCTTTGTGACACTTGGTTGAAACATATGTAATGCGATGATAATCCATGGAAATCCGAGCTAATTAGGACAAGGTGCGGGCACTATTAGTATTCGATGCATGAGGCTTGCAACTTATAGGAAGTTTTATGCATAACCCATATGAATTATTACTACCGTTGACACAATTGTTTCCATGTTTTCAAAATAAAAGCTCTAGCACATGAGTAATCCCTGCTTCCCTCTGCGAAGGGCCTTTCTTTTACTTTATGTTGAGTCAGTTTACCCACTCCTTTCTATCTTAGAAGCAAACACTTGTGTCAACTGTGTGCATTGATTCTTACATGCTTACTTATTGCACTTATTATATTACTTTGTGTTGACAATTATCCATGAGATATACATGTTGAAAGTTGAAAGCAATTGCTGAAACTTAATCATCCTTTGTGTTGCTTCAATGCCTTTTACTTTGAATCTATTGCTTTATGAGTTAACTCTTATGCAAGACTTTTTGATACTTGTCTTGAAAGTACTATTCATGAAAAGTTTTTGCTATATGATTCAGTTGTTTAGTCATTATCTTTTTGTTAGCAAACTATATACCATTGCTTTGAATCACTTCATTCATCTCATATGCTTTACAATAGTATTGATCAAGATTATGTTGGTAGCATGTCACTTCAGAAATTATTGTTTTTATCGTTTACCTACTCGAGGGCGAGTAGGAACTAAGCTTGGGGATGCTTGATACGTCTCCAACGTATCTATAATTTCTTATGTTCCATGCTAGTTTTATGACAATACCAACATGTTTTAGTCATACTTTATAATGTTTTTATGCATTTTCCGAGACTAACCTATTAACAAGATGCCGCAGTGCCAGTTCCTGTTTTCTGCTGTTTTTGATTTCAGAAAAGTTAGTTTACGAATATTCTCGGAATTGGACGAAACAAAAGCCCACGGTCCTATTTTCCACGGAGCCTTCCAGAACACCGAAGAGGAGACGAAGAGGGGACGCGAGGCGGCCACACCATAGGGCGGCGCGGCCCCACCCCTGGCCGCGCCGGCCTATGGGGTGGGCCCCTCGGGCGCCCCCCGACGCTGCCCCTTCGCCTATTTATTCCTTTCGTCGCGAAAACCCTAGTACCGAGAACCACAATACGAGAAAAGTTCTAGAGATGCCGCCGTCAACCCCATCTCGGGGGGTTCAGAAGATCGCCTCCGGCACCCTGCCGGAGAGGGGAATCATCAGGGCTCTACATCACCATGCCCGCCTCCGGACTGATGCGTGAGTAGTTCATCCTTGGACTACGGGTCCATAGCAGTAGCTAGATGGTTGTCTTCTCCTCTTGTGCTATCATGTTTAGATCTTGTGAGCTGCCTGATACGTCTCCAACGTATCGATAATTTCTTATGTTCCATGCTACTTTATTGATGATACCTACATGTTTTATGCACATTATATGTCGTATTTACGCATTTTCTGGAACTAACCTATTAACAAGATGCCGAAGAGCCAGTTGCTGTTTTCTGCTGTTTTTGGTTTCAGAAATCCTAGTAAGGAAATATTCTCGGAATTGGACGAAATCACCGCCCAGGGTCCTATTTTTGCACGAAGCTTCCAGAAGACCGAAGGGGAGTCGAAGTGGGGCCACGAGGTGGCCAGGTGACAGGGCGGCGCGGCCCAGGCCCTGGCCGCGCGGCCCTGTCCCCTGGGCCCCTCGTGCCGCCTCTTGACCTGCCCTTTCGCCTACTTATAGCCTCCGTCGCGAAACCCCCAGTACCGAGAGCCACGATACGGAAAACCTTCCAGAGACGCCGCCACCGCGAATCCCATCTCGGGGGATTCAGGAGATCGCCTCCGGCACCCTGCCGGAGAGGGGATTCATCTCCCGGAGGACTCTTCATCGCCATGATCGCCTCCGGAGTGATGAGTGAGTAGTTCACCCCTGGACTATGGGTCCATAGCAGTAGCTAGATGGTCGTCTTCTCCTAATTGTGCTTCATTGTTGGATCTTGTGAGCTGCCTAACATGATCAAGATCATCTATCTGTAATACTATATGTTGTGTTTGTCGGGATCCGATGGATAGAGAATACTATGTTATGGTGATTATCAATCTATTGTTTATGTGTTGTTTATGATCTTGCATGCTCTCCGTTATTAGTAGAGGCTCTGGCCAAGTTTTTGCTCTTAACTCCAAGAGGGAGTATTTATGCTCGATAGTGGGTTCATGCCTTCATTGACACCTGGGACAGTGACAGAAAGTTCTAAGGTTGTGATGTGCTGTTGCCACTAGGGATAAAACATTGATTCTATGTCTAAGGATGTAGTTGTCGATTACATTACGCACCATACTTAATGCAATTGTCTGTTGCTTTGCAACTTAATACTGAATGGGGTTCGGATGATAACCTGAAGGTGGACTTTTTAGGCATAGATGCAGTTGGATGGCGGTCTATGTACTTTGTCGTAATGCCCAATTAAATCTCACTATATTTATCATATCATGTACATGCATTGTTATGCCCTTTTCTATTTGTCAATTGCCCGACTGTAATTTGTTCACCCAACATGCTTTTATCTTATGGGAGAGACTGTGGACCCCGGTCCTATTCTTTACATCGCATACAATCTACTGCAATACTTTTTGTTTTCTTGCAAACAATCATCTTCCACACACTGTTAATCCTTTGTTACAGCAAGCCGGTGAGATTGACAACCTCACTGTTTCGTTGGGGCAAAGTACTTGGGTTGTGTTGTGCAGGTTCCACGTTGGCGCCGGAATCCCTGTTGTTGCGCCGCATCACATTTCGCCACCATCAACCTTCAACGTGCTTCTTGACTCCTACTGGTCCGATTAAACCTTGGTTTCTTACTGAGGGAAACTTGCCACTGTGCGCATCATACCTTCCTCTTGGGGTTCCCAACGGACGTGTACATCTACGCGCATCAAGCAAATTTCTGGCGCCGTTGCCGGGGAGATCAAGACACGCTGCAAGGGGAGTCTCCACTTCTCAATCTCTTTACTTTGTTTTTGTCTTGCTTTATTTTATTTACTACTTTGTTTGCTGCACCTAAACAAAACACAAAAAAATTAGTTGCTAGTTTTACTTTATTTACTGTCTTGCTCTCTATATCAAAAACACAAAAAAATTAGTTACTTGCATTTAGTTTACTTTTGTTATCATGTCTAGTTCTGTACTTGTTACTTCTTCACCTGAGGAATTAGTTTTTACTTTTAAACAAGGGGATGAGGAAAGTTTTAAAGATGCTTGGTCCAGGATTTTTACTTCTTATCGTAAAACTGAACCTCAAATGACTCTAAGTTTGCTCCTTAGTAATTTTTATTTTGGTCTTATGATTCGCTATAGATATGCCTTGGATGCTCTAGTGGGAGGAGATTTCCTTCATTGTAATGGGGATCAAGCTTTTAATGCCATAAAAAAATTGGTTGCATCACATGATTCAGCTAATAACTTTGATTCAGCCCTTATTAGCATTTATAATAGATTAAACACTCTTGAAACAAGTGCATCTCGCCTAAATGAAAATTATGGATATATTCGTAACCGTCTTGATCAAGTTTTAGTGAACTCTGAACCTTCATTGTGGGATCCTACTATTAAAATTGTCATAGGTAACCAAACTCGTCGTGCTAATTGTGATATTATGACTGAATTTTGCCTAATGCCTAAGAGTATTCATAAATCATTGAAACTTTGGGAATTCTCTGAAGGGGGAGAAGGAATAACTCTTATTGATAACTCTGTTATAATTCCTAAAGGGATAGCTGCGGGTGTGCATACAACCATTCTTGGGATAACAATATCCATTGATTACCTTGTCATTGAATGCGCAGGAACAGGACAAATCACACTCGGAAGATCCCTGCTGAAACTATTGGGAGCAGTCATAGACGTGAGAGAAGGCACCTTAAAATTCACCTCTACACCCGGGGGTAGCCATATATTCCCTAAGCCAAAGAGTAAGAAAGAGGACAAGAAAGGTAAGGGTAAAGCCCAAGGTAATGTCAATGTTTCATCTCTTGATGTTACTTGATTTGCACTTTCTGCGCCTAGCTGAAAGGCGTTAAAGAAAAGCGCTTATGGGAGACAACCCATGTTTTTACTACAGTACTTTATTTTATATTTGAGTCTTGGAAGTTGTTTACTACTGTAGCAACCTCTCCTTATCATGTTTTTGTGCCAAGTAAAGTTTCTATGTCAAAGTTGATGTTATATTTGGGATCGCTGCGCAGAAACAGCATTGCTGTCTGTCACGAATCTGGGCACAAGTCTCTGTAGAAAATTCGAAAAAATCTGCCAATTTACGAGCGTGATCCTCAGATATGTACGCAACTTTTATTAGTTTTGAGTTTTTCCATTTGAGCAAGTCTGGTGCCACTTTAAAATTCTTCTTTACGGACTGTTCTGTTTTTGACAGATTCTGCCTTTTATTTCGCATTGCCATATTTGCTATATTGGATGAATTTCTTTGATCCATTAATGTCCAGTAGCTTTGTGCAATGTCCAGAAGTGTAAAGAATGTTTGTGTCACCTCTGAATGTGTGAATTATTAATTGTGCACTAACCCTCTAATGAGTTTGCTTGAAGTTTGGTGTGAAGGAAGTTTTCAAGGGTCAAGAGAGGAGTATGATATACTATGATCAAGAGGAGTGAAAGCTCTAAGCTTGGGGATGCCCCCGTGGTTCACCCCTGCATATTCTAAGAAGACTCAAGCGTCTAAGCTTGGGGATTCCCAAGGCATCCCCTTCTTCATCGACAACATCATCAGGTTCCTCCCCTGAAACTATATTTTTATTCAATCACATCTTGTGTTCTTTACTTGGAGCGTCGGTTTGTTTTTGTTTTTGTTTTTGTTTGAATAAAATGGATCCTAGCATTCACTTTGTGGGAGAGAGACACGCTCCGCTGTTGCATATGGACAAATATGTCCTTAGGCTTTACTCATAATGTTCAAGGCGAAGTTTCTTCTTCGTTAAATTGTTATATGGTTGGAATTGGAAAATGCTACATGTAGTAATTCTAAAATGTCTTGGATAATGTGATACTTGGCAATTGTTGTGCTCATGTTTAAGCTCTTGCATCATATACTTTGCACCCATTAATGAAGAAATACATAGAGCTTGCTAAAATTTGATTTGCATATTTGGTCTCTCTAAGGTCTAGATAATATCTAGTATTGAGTTTTTGAACAACAAGGAAGACGGTGTAGAGTCTTATAATGTTTACAATATGTCTTTTATGTGAGTTTTGCTGCACCGGTTCATCCTTGAGTTTGCTTCAAATAACCTTGCTAGCCTAAACCTTGTATCGAGAGGGAATACTTCTCATGCATCCAAAATCCTTGAGCCAACCACTATGCCATTTGTGTCCACCATACCTACCTACTACATGGTATTTCTCCGCCATTCCAAAGTAAATTGCTTGAGTGCTACCTTTAAAATTCCATCATTCACCTTTGCAATATATAGCTCATGGGACAAAATAGCCTTAAAAACTATCGTAGTATTGAATATGTACTTATGCACTTTATCTTTTATTAAGTTGCTTGTTGTGCGATAACCATGCTTCTGGGGAACGCCATCAACTATTCTTTGTTGAATATCATGTGAGTTGCTATGCATGTCCGTCTTGTCTGAAGGATCTATCACCTTAATGATTGGAGCATGCAAATTGTTAGAGAAGAACATTGGGCCGCTAACTAAAGCCATGAATCATGGTTGAAGTTTCAGTTTTGGACATATATCCTCAATCTCATATGAGAATAATAATTGTTGCTACATGCTTATGCATTTAAGAGGAGTCCATTATCTGTTGTCCATGTTGTCCCGGTATGGATGTCTAAGTTGAGAATAATCAAAAGCGAGAAATCCAAAATGCGAGCTTTCTCCTTAGACCTTTGTACAGGCGGCATGGAGGTACCCCTTTGTGACACTTGGTTGAAACATGGCATTGCGAAGATCCGGTAGTCCAAGCTAAGTAGGACAAGGTGCGGGCACTATTAGTACACTATGCATGAGGCTTGCAACTTGTAAGATATAATTTACATAACTCATATGCTTTATTACTACCGTTGACAAAATTGTTTCATGTTTTCAAAATAAAAGCTCTAGCACAAATACAGCAATCGATGCTTTCCTCTTTGAAGGACCTTTCTTTTACTTTTATTGTTGAGTCAGTTTACCTATCTCTCTCCACCTTAAGAAGCAAACACTTGTGTGAACTGTGCATTGATTCCTACATACTTGCATATTGCACTTGTTATATTACTTTATATTGACACTATCCATGAGATATACATGTTATAAGTTGAAAGCAACCGCTGAAACTTAATCTTCCTTTGTGTTGCTTCAATACCTTTACTTTGATTTATTGCTTTATGAGTTAACTCTTATGCAAGACTTATTTATGCTTGTCTTGAAGTACTATTCATGAAAAGTCTTTGCTTTATGATTCAGTTGTTTACTCATGTCATTACCATTGTTTTGATCACTGCATTCATTACATATGTTTACAAATAGTATGATCAAGATTATGATGGCATGTCACTTCAGAAATTATCCTTGTTATCGTTTTACCTGCTCGGGACGAGCAGAACTAAGCTTGGGGATGCTTGATACGTCTCCAACGTATCGATAATTTCTTATGTTCCATGCTACTTTATTGATGATACCTACATGTTTTATGCACATTATATGTCGTATTTACGCATTTTCGGAACTAACCTATTAACAAGATGCCGAAGAGCCAGTTGTTGTTTTCTGCTGTTTTTGGTTTCAGAAATCCTAGTAAGGAAATATTCTCGGAATTGGACGAAATCACCGAGGGTCCTATTTTTGCACGAAGCTTCCAGAAGACCGAAGGGAGTCGAAGTGGGGCGAGGTGGCCAGGTGTCGGGGGGCGGCGCGGCCCAGGCCCTGGCCGCGCCGGCCTGTCCCCTGGGCCCCTCGTGCCGCCTCTTGACCTGCCCTTTCGCCTACTTATAGCCTCCGTCGCGAAACCCCCAGTACCGAGAGCCACGATACGGAAAACCTTCCAGAGACGCCGCCGCGAATCCCATCTCGGGGATTCAGGAGATCGCCTCCGGCACCCTGCCGGAGAGGGGATTCATCTCCCGGAGGACTCTTCATCGCCATGATCGCCTCCGGAGTGATGAGTGAGTAGTTCACCCCTGGACTATGGGTCCATAGCAGTAGCTAGATGGTCGTCTTCTCCTAATTGTGCTTCATTGTTGGATCTTGTGAGCTGCCTAACATGATCAAGATCATCTATCTGTAATACTATATGTTGTGTTTGTCGGGATCCGATTGATAGAGAATACTATGTTATGGTGATTATCAATCTATTGTTTATGTGTTGTTTATGATCTTGCATGCTCTCCGTTATTAGTAGAGGCTCTGGCCAAGTTTTTGCTCTTAACTCCAAGAGGGAGTATTTATGCTCGATAGTGGGTTCATGCCTTCATTGACACCTGGGACAGTGACAGAAAGTTCTAAGGTTGTGATGTGCTGTTGCCACTAGGGATAAAACATTGATTCTATGTCTAAGGATGTAGTTGTCGATTACATTACGCACCATACTTAATGCAATTGTCTGTTGCTTTGCAACTTAATACTGAATGGGGTTCGGATGATAACCTGAAGGTGGACTTTTTAGGCATAGATGCAGTTGGATGGCGGTCTATGTACTTTGTCGTAATGCCCAATTAAATCTCACTATATTTATCATATCATGTACATGCATTGTTATGCCCTTTTCTATTTGTCAATTGCCCGACTGTAATTTGTTCACCCAACATGCTTTTATCTTATGGGAGAGACACCTCTAGTGAACTGTGGACCCCGGTCCTATTCTTTACATCGCATACAATCTACTGCAATACTTGTTTTACTGTTTTCTTGCAAACAATCATCTTCCACACAATACGGTTAATCCTTTGTTACAGCAAGCCGGTGAGATTGACAACCTCACTGTTTCGTTGGGGCAAAGTACTTGGGTTGTGTTGTGCAGGTTCCACGTTGGCGCCGGAATCCCTGTTGTTGCACCGCATCACATTTCGCCACCATCAACCTTCAACGTGCTTGATGACTCCTACTGGTCCGATTAAACCTTGGTTTCTTACTGAAAACTTGCCACTGTGCGCATCATACCTTCCTCTTGGGGTTCCCATGGATGTACATCTACGCGCATCACCTATCATGATCAAGATCATCTATTTGTAATGCTACATGTTGTGTTTGTTGGGATCCGATGAATATGGAATACTATGTCAAGTTGATTATTGATCTATCATATATGTTATTTATGTTCTTGCATGCTCTCCGTTGCTAGTAGAGGCTCTGGCCAAGTTGATACTTGTGACTCCAAGAGGGAGTATTTATGCTAGATAGTGGGTTCATGTCTCCATTGAATCTGGGGGAGCAACCCCTAAGGTTGTGGATGTGCTGTTGCCACTAGGGATAAAACATCAATGCTTTGTCTAAGGATATTTGTATTGTTTACATTACGCACAATACTTAATGCAATTGTCTGTTGTTTGCAACTTAATACTGGAAGGGGTGCGGATGCTAACCTGAAGGTGGACTTTTTAGGCATAGATGCATGCTTGGATGGCGGTCTATGTTCTTTGTCGTAATGCCCTAAGTAAATCTCATAGTAATCATCATGATATGTATATGCTCTCTATTTGTCAATTGCCCAACTGTAATTTGTTCACCCAACATGCTATTTATCTTATTGGAGAGACACCACTAGTGAACTGTGGACCCCGGTCCATTCTTTTACATCTGAAATACAACCTACTGCAATCATTGTTCTCTTTTGTTTTCTGCAAGCAAACATAATTCTCCACACCATACGTTTAATCCTTTGTTTTCAGCAAGCCGGTGAGATTGACAACCTCACTGTTAAGTTGGGACAAAGTAGTTTGATTGTGTTGTGCAGGTTCCACGTTGGCGCCGGAATCCCTGGTGTTGCGCCGCACTACACTCCTTCACCAACAACCTTCACGTGGCCTTCATCTCCTACTGGTTCGATAAACCTTGGTTTCTTACTGAGGGAAAACTCGCTGCTGTACTCATCATACCTTCCTCTTGGGGTTCCCAACGGACGTGTGCTTTGATGTCATTGTGCGAGCCAGCCATTCCGAAGAATGAGTGCCAAATCCATGTGTCATGGGAAGCAACAGCTTCAAGAATGACTGTGCACCCCTCAGAATGGCCGCTGTATGCCCCCTGCCAACCAAAGGGGCAGTTCTTCCACTCCCAGTGCATGCAGTCTATGCTGCCAAGCATCCCAGGAAACCCCCTGGAAGCGTTGATTGACAACAGACGAGCTGTGTCCTCTGCATTAGGTTGCCGGAGGTATTGTTCTCCGAACGAACCGATCACTGCTCTGCAGAACCTGTACATCGATTCCAGGGCGGTTGACTCACTCATGCGCGTGTACTCATCTACGAAATCACCGGCAACGCCATATGCGAGCATCCTAATCGCTGCCGTGCATTTCTGGTACGAAGAGAGGCCTACCTTGCCAATTGCATCCACTTTCGCACAGAAGTAGTTGTCGTAGACCTTGACGCCATCCATTATCCGGGGATGCTGATACGTCTCCAACGTATCGATAATTTCTTATGTTCCATGCTACATTATTGATGATATCTACATGTTTTATGCACATTATATGTCGTATTTACGCATTTTCTGGAACTAACCTATTAACAAGATGCCGAAGAGCCAGTTCTTGTTTTCTGGTTTTTGGTTTCAGAAATCCTAGTAAGGAAATATTCTCGGAATTGGTTGAAATCAACGCCCAGGTTCCTATTTTTGCACGAAGCTTCCAGAAGACCGAAAGGATAACGAAGTGGGGCGACGAGGCGCCGCCACGGGCTGGGCCCGCGCCGCCCTGGTGTGTGGGGCCCTCGTGCCACCCCTTGCGTTGCCCTTTCGCCTACTTAAAGCCTCCGTCGCGAAACCCCCAGTACCGAGAGCCACGATACGGAAAACCTTCCAGACGCCGCCGCCGCGAATCCCATCTCGGGGGATTCAGGAGATCGCCTCCGGCACCCTGCCGGAGAGGGGATTCATCTCCCGGAGGACTCTTCATCGCCATGATCGCCTCCGGAGTGATGAGTGAGTAGTTCACCCCTGGACTATGGGTCCATAGCAGTAGCTAGATGGTCGTCTTCTCCTAATTGTGCTTCATTGTTGGATCTTGTGAGCTGCCTAACATGATCAAGATCATCTATCTGTAATTCTATATGTTGTGTTTGTCGGGATCCGATGGATAGAGAATACTATGTTATGGTGATTATCAATCTATTACTTATGTGTTGTTTATGATCTTGCATGCTCTCCGTTATTAGTAGAGGCTCTGGCCAAGTTTTTACTCTTAACTCCAAGAGGGAGTATTTATGCTCGATAGTGGGTTCATGCCTTCATTGATACCTGGGACAGTGACAGAAAGTTCTAAGGTTGTGTTGTGCTGTTGCCACTAGGGATAAAACATTGATTCTATGTCTAAGGATGTAGTTGTCGATTACATTACGCACCATACTTAATGCAATTGTCTGTTGCTTTGCAACTTAATACTGAATGGGGTTTGGATGATAACCTGAAGGTGGACTTTTTAGGCATAGATGCAGTTGGATGGCGGTCTATGTACTTTGTCGTAATGCCCAATTAAATCTCACTATATTTATCATATCATGTATATGCATTGTTATGCCCTTTTCTATTTGTCAATTGCCCGACTGTAATTTGTTCACCCAACATGCTTTTATCTTATGGGAGAGACACCTCTAGTGAACTGTGGACCCCGGTCCTATTCTTTACATCGCATACAATCTACTGCAATACTTGTTTTACTGTTTTCTTGCAAACAATCATCTTCCACACAATACGGTTAATCCTTTGTTACAGCAAGCCGGTGAGATTGACAACCTCACTGTTTCGTTGGGGCAAAGTACTTTGGTTGTGTTGTGCAGGTTCCACGTTGGCGCCGGAATCCCTGGTGTTGCGCCGCATCACATTTCGCCACCATCAACCTTCAACGTGCTTCTTGGCTCCTCCTGGTTCGATAAACCTTGGTTTCTTTCTGAGGGAAAACTTGCCACTGTGCGCATCATACCTTCCTCTTGGGGTTCCCAACGGACGTGTACATCTACGCGCATCAACAACGGTCTGGACATCCGAAAACGACGGCGAAACATGGCCGGCATGAACAATGCCTTGTGGTAGAAGTAGTCGTTTAAGAGCTGGTCGTGGCCGCATTCTCTTTTGCGGTCCAAGGTGGCCGTGCGCCCCGGCAAGGACCCCCGGTACATGGGGATCTGCGAGACATTGTGCTGGTGGATGATCAGCGTAGCCTCCGTGAGAAAGTCGTCGTCGGACTCCTCGTCTGACGACGTGTCGATGAAGTTCTTGAAGAAGTACTCGTCGTCGCTGTCCACCATGATCTACAGATGAAATGGGACAAATTTTAGATCGCCCATTTCATCGAACACCTCGCAGGCGGAGGCCATCCAATGCGTTCGGAGGGACCTGCAAGCAATGGACGTCCCGACCGACTTGCGGCCTGGAAACACGGTGCAGAGAGCTCACCTCCGGCGACAACGACGAAGCTGCTAACGGTAGGAGGTCTCGCGACGGTGAGGACAACAGCGGCGGCGGCGGCGTCGTCCGTGAGCTACGACGCCATGAAAGAGGCGCCGCATCCTATGCTTCCACCTTGCCGGCGTCTCCATGACGGTGGCCGGCGTCGACAACACTCCCAAATCGCCGGTCCTGGGGTGGCGGCGGAGCGGTGGGAGATGTGTGCGAGGGGCTGTGTTTTGGGAGGAAGACAAGCGGGCCAGGGATGGACAAGGGGAGGACGCGAGCGGTCAGCGATAGGAGTCCGCGGCCACGCAAACTCGGCCCAGATTTATCCCAGCTTTGGATCGTCCCGGACCGGCCATCCGTTTTTGGAATGGATCCACGCGTGGACCACTTTTTTCCGGTTGGATCCATTCAAATCACGCGGGCGTGGATGGACCCGTGTTGAAGATGCCATTGTTTCTTAAGGGCATCTCCAGCGGCGCGACGCAAACGGTTTGCGTCCGCTTTGGTCGTAAATGCGTCTGGCACCCTCTCCAGCGGCACGACGCAAAGTGACCGGGCCGTCCGCGGAGACGCAAACCTGGCCCAAATATGCGGCAGGTTTGCGTCTCGGCGGACGCTGCGCGGACGCGCAAAGTGTCCGCTGCGGTCTCCATCGGGCCCGCCGGCAGCGAGCCTGCATGGAGGGCATCGCTTCCTTGGCCATCGCTTCGCGGCCAGCGCTTCCGCGTCTGCGCCGCAGCCTTCGCCATGAATGCCGCAGCTTCCTGTTCTGCGCGTGCACTAGCGGGCGGCGGCTGGGCTTCTGCGGCGCCTTCAATGGCATCGTATCCCGCGCGCGGCCGCCCTTAAAAGTCCACCGGCCGCGTTGCTCCTTCGCCCACAGCTCCGGTCGCACCACATCCGCCGCTGCGGGGAAGAACGACTACGAGGCCTCCGACAGCGGCAACAAGAAGGTGCCGCTCCCGTCACGGTGGGGAGGCTCATGCACGGCCAATGGGTGCCGTGCGACGTCTGGTCCGGCGTGTAGCTGCCTGGCGGCTGGCGGCTCAGCTGCCGCCGGGTGCCCATCCCTCCAGTACCTGCGCGCGAGGACTACGTCGGCCTCGTCTTCCACGAATGGCAGCAGGCCATGGCGGAGGGCCGGAACTTCAAGTTCCCCGACAACATGACGGACGACGAGATGGCCAAGCTCGACCTCCTCGTCTCCGAGTACGACGCGCCGGTGCAGCCGCCGTTGCCCGCCGCGACCGTTGTCATGCCGCCGGGCCTGTCCGCGGATGAAGCCCTTCGACAGGCGCTCCTAGACTCGGCGGCGCCTCCTCCACCGCCGCCACAGCCTTGGGCGCCTCCCCCACCGCCGCCACAGCCTTATGGCTGGGCTCCTCATCCGCCGCCACAGCCGCAGCCCTGGGCGCCTCCACCGCCGCCTCAGCCCGCAACCTCCTCAACCTCGAGCACCGGCGGCGCGCGCCGGCATACGCTCCCCGGATGGTTACTGGTCGTGGGTCGACCGAGCTCATCGTGCTCGACAGCGTGAGGAGGAGCAGACCGCGACGATGAAAGCGAGGCGTTTAGGTTTTCTTTTATGTTTTAAGTATGTAAATTATGTTTCATGCTTAAAAAATGATTCGTCTAAAAAATGCGTCGTCGTTGGAGAGCCTCGATCAAACGGACGCGTGGTCGTTTCGGCCAGAATGACCGCATAACGGACGCGCGGAACGCTAAAATGCGCTGCGCCGCTGGAGATGCCCTAAGATGGACAGACGCGGGGTAAAGCGTGTCTTTATAGTCTAGTGATGTGGTATTTTGAGTCGTGAGTCTTCGACCGCCGACGGTCTAGGGCATGGGCGACGACGGTCTAGGGCATGGGCTCTGACCCCAACCGCCCCACAGGAGGCCGGCGTATGCCGTCACCCGGCTCACCGGCAGCTAGCATAAAGACGCTCATCGCATCTCGATTTTCGCAACTCGATCCTTTCTAACACGCCGTAGTCTTCGACCGCCGCGATGGCGCCACCCAGAGCGCCACTCCCGGCGACAAAGTACTTCTGGGGCGACTCCCCGGAGCCTGACGAGCACTACGCCTCGCTGGGGCTGCGCCATACCGAGTCCTACTACCAGTCCCCCTGCGGCCGCCTCTTCACACACTCCTTCCACCCGCTCTCCGCCGCGCACGACGGCGATGTGAAGGCCGTCGTGTTCATGACGCACGGATACGGCTCCGACACCTCCTGGCTCTTCCAGTACATCGCCATCAGCTACGCGCAGTGGGGGTACGCCGTGTACTGCGCCGACCTTCTCGGCCACGGCCGCTCCGACGGCATTCACGGCTACCTCGGCGACATGGAGTCCGTCGCCAGGGCGTCCATGTCCTTCTTCCTCTCCGTCCGGAAGACCACCGCGTACGCGCCGCTCCCGGCCTTCCTCCTCGGCGAGTCCATGGGCGGCGCCGCTACCCTGCTCATGTACCTCCGCTCCCCGCCGGACGCCGGGTGGACGGGGATCATCTTCTCCGGACCGCTGTTCCTCATTCCGGAGAAGATGTACCCGTCCCGCCTGCGGCTGTTCCTCTACGGCCTCCTCCTCGGGTTCGCCGACACCTGGGCCGTGCTCCCGGACAAGAGGATGGTGGTCAAGGCGATCCGGGACCCGGAGAAGCTCAAGGTCATCGCGTCGAACCCGATGCGGTATTGCGGCGCGCCACGGGTGGGCACGATGCGGGAGCTGGCCCGCATCACGGAACTGCTCCAGGAGAGCTTCGGGGAGGTGACGGTGCCGTTCCTGGCGCTGCACGGCACCGACGACGGGGTCGCCGCGCCGGAGGGGTCCAAGATGCTGTACGAGCGCGCGCCGAGCGAGGACAAGTCGCTCATCATGTACGAAGGGATGTACCACTCGCTCATCCAGGGGGAGCCTGACGAGAGCCGCGACCGCGTGCTCGCCGACATGCGCGCCTGGATCGACGAGCGCGTCCGCCGCTACGGCAGCGCCGCCGTCCCCGCACCGGCCTAGAGCACGACACAAACAAGGCGCCGATGGCCTGACGTACTGTGTGCACATTTTCTCTTTCTTTATTCTCTGCTTCGTCTCGTAAAGTTCTACTGAGGTGATGTTGTTTGTGTTCCATTTGCCCCTAATGATCTGAAAAAAGGTGAAAGATTAAGGATCTGAATTTGATAACGGCAGCAATATTTCCATTCATTTTTCATTTCCATCATTACTGTTCAAAGTTGCGTGTCAGATAAATTGCTTGCCAGACTTAACGAATGTTCAGACTTCACATCAAGTTATAATATGCTAAAACGAGTTGCACGTCACATCCAAGCACCCACTGGCAGATCGTGATGTCCTTTTCTCGGCGATCCAGATCAGGGGCGCATGCCATATGATTGTGTTTCGATTGGCAGCCAACGGAAATTCATAATCATAAATAAGGGCTCCTTTGATTCATAGGATAGGAAAAACATATGTAGGAAAGGTTAGGATTGTCATGTCTACTTGAATCCTATAGGAAGATGAAGTGTGTTTGATTGTAGCAAAGGAATTTTTCCATGAGGTATGAGCTAATGCTTTTTTCCTATAGGATTTGCACTACAAGATTCCTATAGGATTAGTTCCTATAGGATATGTTCCTATGAATCAAACAACTTGTATAGGAAAATTTCCCATAGGATCCAAATCCTACACAATTCCTTTACAAATCCTATGAATCAAAGGAGCCCTAAACTACAGCGAGAATCCATTTGCGTGGAAGCAAAGATCGCACATCGATTCCTACGTTCGTGGCTGCTGGGGCGGTGACCTCCAAACGGGGAAACTTCTGCGTTAGTAAAAAATATATAAGCTCTTTTTTGCGTGGAGTAATAAAATATATAAGTTACAATCCTTTCAATATATCGTACCTTACGGGAGTGGTGTTTTGACACATAGGAGCATATAATCTCTTTATTTTGAAATGCATGTTACATATATTTTGAAATTTTAAAAGAATTGAAACGAAAAATTCGCACATACTTCATGTGCTACGCGCTCACAAAATCGTTTTGTGAAAAAAACAACTTGTCGTGTGGCGTGTGTAAGAAAACAAAATTCAATATTAAAAATAATACTTTTCAGAAGATTTTTTTTCTCTTTTTTACATACACCACAAAATTTATTGGTTCATCAAGAAACTTGACAAACAGACATATATCATGGAGATGTACGTGTAGAGTTTTTTGTCAATTTTTTTTGACATTTCGAAATAAAATTTCTTGATATAGGGAACATATACACCCAGAAGCCGAATTGAATTTCGGTACCTCATCTGTTTTAAAACTAAGTTTCTCAAATTTATCTAGAGTCGTATATATTTAGATACTCCCTGAGGTACATATAAATCTGGATATATGTACAAATCTTAAGAAGGTAGACAAGCTTATTGTACAATAGCGATGTACATGGTCGAGTCGAGTTAGCCATGTGAGTCTTGTTGGATATGGTTGTAGGGTCATCTACCGATGTATAGCTACGCTCCATTCACGGTCACCTCTACAGCGTGTGGAGAACCGCGACCTATTTATGAAGGTACCTACACAATTGGAGGATGCAGCGAGGGATACTTTTACCCTACATGGATGACAGCATAATCTACGGATTGGCCCTACCCCTCCATAGAGACTACCTTGCCTTGGACTTTTTTCGTTTTGATTGCCTTTTATTTTGCACCTTTTGAACTAAAATGACTGTGTGCATCCTGGTTATGCAGATGCTGGGTGTAATGCTTAAAACTTTTAAGTAATAAAACGCCCATTGTAAAAAAAGGTTATATCCCCTTATATGAAGAAAACAATGAAAAAGACTCGCAAAAGAAGCCCCCATTGCTGCACCAAATCTCTCATTGTCTACGCTCGAATCAGTTTTTTTCTTATCTTCTTGTGAAGTCCATCAGTTTGTCTCGGAGCCTAGTAATGGGAGGTCATGGGTGACGCGGGGAATCGCCATGTTTGCCAGCATGACTGTGACTTCCATAAACTTCCAGACTATATGGGCGCGTTTGATAGCACAGGCCCGATTGCGCTCAGGCGCAGTGGTGCAAGCACACTTGCGCGTTCAAAACAAGCCACGAGCCGAAACTGCTGTTTTTTGTAGGTCAGAGCATGGCTGGGCCGAAAAGGCCTTTCGTTTTTTTGCAGACAACCCGAAATCTCGATGGAGATGAGATTACGCATGTTTGGTACCATCCAGGCATGCCTAAGGTTACCTCTTATCTACAACGGGTAACCTTACCATTCTTTCACGTTCCATCACACAGAAATCACAGTTCATGACAGTTCCATATTTAAGAAGCTAGCAGTTCACGAAATCAGCCCTAGCTAGTACGAATGCTAGTAGTTCATGAAATTGCCTCTGGCTTCCCACATTGCGTCCGCCTACTTTTGTCTCTTCTCCTTCCAGGCATCATTGTCGCTGCGTCACGCCATGGCCGGTCTCTACTTCATCAAAAGTGACAACCTCTTCGAAGAACTCAAACTGCCAACCTAGGATCCAGTTGTGAAGAATGCAGCAAGCAAGGACCAGCTTACTTAGTGTCAAACGTGTGGAAGGTTTCTGGTCAAGGACCTTGAACCTATTCATCAATGCAGCAAAGACCCTCTCAATGGTGACTCTAAGGCTTGAGTGTCTCAGATTGAACAACTCTCGCATTCTATGGTGGTCTTCGAAGAACTCATTGAGGTGGTACCTTGTTTTCCTGAAGGGAAGTAGAATTCCAGGTCAGCATGCATATCCAGCATCTCCAAGGTAGAACTTACCCTTAGGGACTTGCAACCCATCAGGCCTTTACAAGCTGTTGGCCAGGATGCTCACATCATGAGCGGAACCCTCCCACCCAACAAGCACGTAGGTGAACCTCATATCGAAATCCACAGCTGCTAGCATGTTTTGGCTGGTGTAGTGCTTCCTCCCGCGGAATGTTGCAGACATTGATCTCGGTACCTTTGAAGTCACATGAGTACCATCAATAGCCCCAATGCAATCCTGTAAAAAAATTAGCACACTGTCATGTTTTTTGACATTCCCACAACCGATAGGTAGAAAGAACATGATTATGTACTCACCCTGAAATAGGGGAACCACCTGTAGTTGTTCTTGATTTTGGGTGGTGTGTTCGTTGATGCTGGCTTGATCATTTCACCTCTGAGCTCCCCAATTGCGTACAACACATGCTGGAAGTACCGAAACATAATCTCCGTGGATCGCCTGAATGTGCTATGGATGACTCTGAACCTCTGGTTATGAACCACGACATGCTGTATCACTCTCTCATCCAGGGGGAGCTGGACGAGAGCCGGGACCGCATGCTCGCCGACATGCGCGCCTGGATCGACGAGCGCGTCCGCTGCTGCAGCAGCCTTAGTCCCGCACCGGCCTAGAGCACGACACAAACAAGGCGCCCATGGCCTGACGTACTGTGTGCACATTTTCTCTTTCTTTATTCTCTGCTTCATCTCGTAAAGTTCTACTGAGGTGATGTTATTTGTGTTCCATTTGCCCCTAATGATCTGAAAAAAGGTGAAAGATTAAGGATCTGAATCTGATAACGGCAGCAATATTTCCATCGTTACTGTTCAAAGTTGCGTGTCAGATAAATTGCTTGCCAGACTTAACAAATGTTCAGACTTCACATCAAGTTATAATATGCTAAAACGAGTTGCACGTCAGATCCAAGCACCCACTGGCAGATCGTGATGTCCTTTTCTCGGCGATCCATATCAGGGACGCATGGCAATATGGCATATGATTGTGTTTCGATTGCCAGCGAACAGAAATTCATAATCATAAATAAACTACAACTAGAATCCATTTGCGTGGAAGCAAAGATCGCACATCCATTCCTACGTTCGTGGCTGCTGGGGCGGTGACCTCCAAACGGGGAAACTTCTGAGTTCGTAAAATAGGGAGTGTAAGGATGTGTTTGGTTTTAGGATGAAGTGGAACCATTCCATTCCATTCCATTCTACTCCATTCCATTCCACTTCATACTTGTGTTCGGTTGCACTGGAATAGCAAGGAATCTAATTAGTCTAAATACTCTATTAATTAGATCCTAATTTAATTTAAAATTTTAATTAACCTAAATTATGCCTAATACTGCCTAATCCGCGTCAGCCTGCACGCTAGGCTGGCCGCCGTCCTGGCTGGCCCCGCCCGCGCTCCCTGGCCGCCGCCGCCGTGCTGGCTGGCCGCCTGCCTCCCTGGCTGGCCCCGCCGCCGCTCCCTGGCCGCCGCGCTCTCCTGGCCGCCGCCGCCGTGCTGGCTGGCCGCCTCCTGGCTGGCCCGCCGCCGCGGCTCCTGGCTGGCCGCCGCGGCGGCTGGCCGCCGCCTCCTGGCTGGCCGCCGCCGCGTGGGCTGGTCGAGCCGTTCCGCTGGAGGAGAAAGGTTAGCGAGCTGATTGAGCTCGTTCCGCGAGTCCGGCGATTCGGCCGAGCACGGATTGGAACGGCATATTCCGGGAATATGCTCTTTCGGGGAACGAGTTGGTTCCATCCCATTCCTCAGAATTCTGGAACCGAACGCCAGGATGGGAGCTAGGCACGGGACGGTTCCATCCCGTTCCTTGCCATTCTGGAACCGAACACATCCTAAGAGCATCTCCAGCCGCAAGAGATAAAATTTCGTTTCCAGCCAGACGCCCAAAAGGCCCCTTTCGTCCGGCGCGATCCAATACGGTGTCCAGCGTTCCGAGCCCGTCCCCGTTCCACATAGACGTTTCGGACATGCCGAACACAACGAAATGCGAGACGGGGAGTGGCGGGATCGATGCGTCAACGACACACGAATGAACCGTCGCAGCTTTGTCTTAATGGCGATGAGGGGCATGCGAGACGTCTTGTTGGCGCTGCGCAGCCTCCACACATCGCCGGCGTTCGCACGCCAACGCGCGTTCCCGCGCTTTCTTCCCGCCGCTTCTAGCCCCTTCCCGTGCTATCTTCCCGCCTCTTTTAGCGACGCCGACGTCTATAAAAGGTCTCCCCACTCAATGGTAGCCACCACAGCCACCGGCACCCTTTTCTCCGCCACAAGCACAACCCTCGTCGCATACACACCACCTGCGCAACGATGAACCACACCGGCGCCGGCCAGTTCCCTCCACCACCACAACCACCACCACCACCACCACCACCACCGCAGTTCGACATCGACCCGGAAGCTGCGAAGAACGATGCATGGGAGGATGCAGCGCTGGCGGTACCATGCGGTGTTCGACGCGTCACGATGGAAGAGGTGCGGCGCCGCCGCGGAGAGATGGGCGAGCGGTGGCGTGCGGAGCGGGCGCTGCACATGGAGCGCTCCGTATCGTGGCGGCGGGAGGTGATTGACAGCGGCGGTGGGAGGCATGCATGGCGTCAACAGCGGAGCTGCGCTGGCGGCGGCGGAAATCTGGGGGCGCGGGAGGATGCGTTGGCGGCGGAGGCGGATGCGTTGGCGGCTGTGGCGGCGCAAATGGAGGAGGAGGAGGAGGAGGACAACGACAATGAGGCGGAGGGGCGGAGGAGGAGGAGGAGGACGACGACTTCGACTGGTCCGACGACGACGGGCCATACCCGAACGAGGCGGCGGATCAGCAACGAGCGGTCGTCTAGTCGTTCGAGTGGCAGAAGAAGCTGCAGGACGACGCCGTGCCCGCGAAGGGCAGGCAGAGCGCCGCGCTATCGAACTCTCCCTCCAGGCGGCGCAGCAGGTGAGGGCAGGCGACGATACGCTGATGGAGCACCGACGTCTTCTCGTCACCCTCCGTAGGGAGAGGCGGCGCGCGGCGCTGGAGCTGCGGTGGAGGGAGGCCACGATGGGGCGGTGCCGTCGTGGTGAGCAGGCGGATGCCATGGGATGGCTTGTTGGGGTGAATCTGCTTCGAGTTCGGGAGGTTTGGTTAACTCCGGTGGAAAAGGATTAGGTGACGTTTCCTCTTGATGAACTTGGCCTTGGCCAGAGGTTGAAGATGAATAGTACAAGCTCTATGAACTAGGGTTTTCTCTGTCCAGAGGATCGTCTAATGAACCGTCCCGCGCAGGGGTGTGCCCCCTCTCCTTATATAGGGGAGAGGGTAGCTTACAAGGAAGGAACCTAATGGCATCTAGTGTGATGTAATCTAGTTTATAAAGCTTCTTTGGTCCGGATGACTCAGATTGACTTTAAATCAGGGGGTGATGACCTCTTAGGAACCTTTAATCATCTTGGTCTTTGGTGTCGGGCTTCGTTAAAGCTACTTTGTTTAGCTCATCCTTGTCCTCTAGTCCTGGAGAGATCTTTGACCAGAGTGCAGCATGCTACGGTGAAATTCATGCACTCATTTTTGTCATGTTTACGAGCTCAGTATACCCCACTCTGCGGATACCGGTAGGTTTTAAAACTTGCCAGCTTTACAAAACCATCCGGATTGACCTCCAATCCAGTATCTTAAGAGAGAAACATGGCAAATTTGCCATACCTTTGGCCCTCGGGGGCCATCCCCCCGACATTAGTCACTGAAGCTGGTATAGTCGTGATTCTATCACGACGGACCATGCTGAGTTCCAAACAAACGTACCGGATTAATTCTTCCGGTTTCCATTTAAACTCTTCCGCTTCTTTGCCGGATTCGGACCATTGTAACGTTCTCAACCACCACCGGTATCCGGTAGCTTAGCTATTTAAGTCTCCTCGCGAAGTCGAGAATATCTCGATAGCTTCCTGACGAGACATGCGCTGTACGACGGCGCTGTGTGTTGAGTGGTCAAATCGTTTCTACTCCCACAGAATTCACCAGTACGCTGCACCGGATCCTCGCTGCCATTCCGGATCCCTGTGACCTTGGTGTGGCACTTTGCCCGCAGCGCGTGTACTACTACGCCCATGGCGGCCCGCGGGCGAAGTGGAGCGGGCATGCCTGCGCCCCGGCCCACGAACTCCCTTGGTATAAAGGGGAGCGATGGTTCCCTTCCGTCGCCCTCGCATTCATCCCTCTCCCTGAGCACTTGCGCCGTTGTGGTCGAGCTTCCTCGCCGTCGTCCGCCGACTCGCTCAGCGAACCGTGTGAAGGCCCGCGGCTCGCTCGTCGTCACCCGTCAAGCCCACTGCATCTTTGTCTCCGCCCGGGGTGATACGTCAATTTGCATCACTATTTTGTATCATAATTTGCTGTTATTCATTGATATATCTCATATTGGGACACAATACTTATGTTATTTCATCTATTTTGCATGTTTCATCATTATTGGAGGATCAAGCACCGGAGCCAGGATTCTGCTGGAAAAAGCACCGTCAGAGCAAATATTTCGGAAGATCAACTGTGGAATTTTCACGTAAATTCCATTTTTCCAGATGACGGAGACGGAGGGAAGAAGAGGGGAGCCAAGGTGGGCCCAGACCACAGGCCGGCGCGGCCCATGGCCTGGCCGCGCCACCCTGTGGTGTGGGGGCCCCACAGCCCCTTTCGCCTCCTTTTCTTCGCGTACTCCTTCGTCCCGAAAACCTAAGCCAGAGGAGGACCTCACGAAGAGTTACAGCGCCTCTGGGGGGGAGAACCACCAGAGAGAAAGAGCTCTCCGGCGGGCAGGAATCCGCCGGGGAAATTCCCTCCCGAGGGGGAAATCGCCATCGCCATCGTCATCGAGCTGGACATCATCTCCATCATCATCATCATCATCATCTCCACCATCTACACCGCCATCACCACCGCTGCACCTCGTCACCGCTGTAACAATTTGGGTTGGATCTTGATTGTTTGATAGGGGAAACTCTCCCGGCATTATTCTCTACTTGTTATTGATGCTATTGAGTGAAACCATTGAACCAAAGTCTATGTTCAGATTGTTATTCATCATCATATCACCTCTGATTGTATTCCATATGATGTCTCGTGAGTAGTTCGTTTAGTTCTTGAGGACATGGGTGAAGTCTAAATGCTAGTAGTGAATTATGGTTGAGTAATATTCAATGTTATGATATTTAAGTTGTGGTGTCATTCTTCTAGTGGTGTCGTGTGAACGTCGACTACACGACACTTCACCATTTATGGGCCTAGGGGAGTGCATCTTGTATTCGGTTGCTAATTGCGGGGTTGCCGGAGTGACAGAAACCTAAGCCCCCGTTAGTATATCGATGCAAGAGGGATCGCAGGATCTCAGAGTTTAAGGCTGTGGTTAGATTTATCTTAATTACTTTCTTGTAGTTGCGGATGCTTGCAAGGGGTATAATCACAAGTATGTATTAGTCCTAGGAAGGGCGGTGCATTAGCATAGGTTCACCCACACAACACTTATCAAAACAATGAAGATTATTTAGCCACATGAGCGAAAGCACTAGACTAAAATCCCCGTGTGTCCTCAAGAACGTTTGGTCATTATAAGTAAACAAACCGGCTTGTCCTTTGAGCTAAAAAGGATTGGGCCACTCGCTGCAATTATTTCTCTCGCATTTACTTACTCGTACTTTATTCATCTATTACATCAAAACCCCTTGAATACTTGTTTGTGAGCATTTACAGTGAATCCTTCATCAAAACTGCTGCCAACACCTTCTGCTCCTCGTTGGGATCGACATTCTTACTTATCGAAGATACTACGATACACCCCCTATACTTGTGGGTCATCAAGACTATTTTCTGGCGCCGTTGCCGGGGAGTGAAGCGCTATTGGTAAGTGGAATTGGTAAGGAAAATCTTTGTTTGTGCTGATTTTATTTCTGCCTGCTGCTATAAGTCATTATGGAGAGATCTTCTCTTCAATTTCTATTTGGGAAATCTACTACTACTGCAACGGTAGTGGATGAAGCGCCAGGTGAGGAAGTAGTACCATATAAAATACCTATGAAAATTATTGAACGTGTTATGGATAACCGCTATGAAGGGGATGGAACTGTCCATCCTGGTGATCATTTATTGTTTTTGCATGAATTATGCGGGTTATTCAAATGTGCAGGTATTTCTATGAATGAAGTTAGAAAGAAACTATTCACTATATCGCTGTCTGGTAAAGCGGCGCATTGGTATAAATTGCTGAAGAATGGTGATTCTATTGATTGGGAGGACATTGTGCCTTTATTTTATTCCAAAT
Source organism: Lolium multiflorum (assembly GCA_030979885.1). Taxonomy (NCBI): domain Eukaryota; kingdom Viridiplantae; phylum Streptophyta; class Magnoliopsida; order Poales; family Poaceae; genus Lolium; species Lolium multiflorum. The sequence goes on along the minus strand of CM061752.1, from coordinate 64,628,137 downwards.
TTTATCCTCCAAGTGAAATTCACAAAGATCGGAACCGCATATATAATTTCTGGCCTCATGATGGAGAGAGTATTGCCCAAGCTTGGGGGAGATTGAAGTCTTTAATGCTCAAATGCCCCATTCATGAGCTTCCTGGTAATGTTATTATTGATAATTTCTATGCAAGACTTTCTTTTCAAGACAAGACCTTGCTGGATACTTCTTGTTCTGGATCATTTACACGCAACAAAGAAGAGTTTAAAAGGGACCTTCTTGATCGGATCCAAGAAAATACTGAAGGATGGGAGAATGACAAAGATAGAGAATCAGGTATAATTTATGATTATAAATGCATTGAAGCTTTTATGGATACTGATAAATTTCATAATATGAGTGCTACATATGGTCTTGATTCCCAAGTTGTTGCAAATCTTTATAAAGCTTTTGCCTCTCATTATGAATTGCCTAAGAAGAATTTTGATAAGTATCATGAACCGTATAAAGATAAAGTTGATTCATCTGTAAACAAATGTGTAGTGATTGAAACTGTTGATAATGTTATTCCTGAAGCTTATATTGAAAAAACTCCTTTCCCTGCTAAAATGAAGGAGTACTCTGTCATATCTAGTGCTGTTAATAAAAGTGAAAAGAAACCTAAAGAACCTGAAGAACAAATTAAAATTGAACCTGCTGTTGCAATAGTTAAAGATCTTGTGACTGAAAATGTGGAGGATGGTCATATTATTTTCTGTGAAGATGCTTCTAATATTGTTTCACATCCTAATAAACCCAAACAAGTTAGTGTTCCTATGCTATCTGTTAGAATTGGTGATCATTGCTATTATGGTTTATGTGATATTGGTGCAAGTGTTAGTGCTATTCCTTATGAGCTTTACACGGAGATTATGCACGAAATTGGTTCTTGTGAACTTGAAGATATTGATGTGGTTATTCATCTGGCTAATAGAGAAACTATCTCTCCAATTGGTATTATTCGAGATGTGGAAGTTCTATGTGGTAAGATTAAATATCCTGCTGACTTTTTGGTACTTGGTTCTGCTGCTAGTGATCATTGTCCTATCATTTTTGGTAGACCTTTTCTAAATACTTGTGGAGCTATTATAGATTGTAAGAAAGAGAAAATTTTGACTAGATTTGCTGGTGAACCTTATGAATTTAACTTTTCTAAATTTACCAAAACTCCTTATAAAGCTGACTTGCCTAGTAATGATTTTAAAATGGAGCAGTGTGCATCTATTGTTCTTGTTCCTAATAATCCTTTGCAGCAACATTTGGAGAATAGTGAAAGTGAAGCTTTTAGGAAAGAAAGAGATGAGCTTGAGGAAATTTTTCTTCGCCAACCTATTCTCAAGCATGATTTACCGGTGGAAGATTTGGGTACAACACCGCCACCAAAGGAAGATCCTGTTTTTGATTTAAAGCCTTTGCCTGATAATCTTAAATATGCTCATATTGATGATAAGAAAATATATCCTGTTATTATTAGTTCTAAGCTTTCAGAGATTGAGGAAGAAAGGTTATTGGAAATATTGAAGAAACACCGAGGAGCTATTGGCTATACTCTTGATGATTTGAAAGGGATTTCTCCTTCTATTTGCCAACATGCTATTAATATGGAAGAAGATGCAAAGCCTGTTGTTGAACATCAACGTCGTCTAATTCCGAAGATGAAAGAGGTGGTAAGGAACGAGGTATTAAAACTTCTTGAAGCTGGTATTATATATCCTATTGCTGATAGTAGATGGGTTAGTCCTGTGCATTGTGTTCCTAAGAAAGGAGGAATGACTGTTGTGCCTAATGATAATGATGAGCTTATTCCTCAAAGAATAGTTGTAGGGTATAGAATGTGCATTGATTTTCGAAAAGTTAATAAAGTTACTAAGAAAGATCATTACCCTTTACCCTTTATTGATCAAATGCTAGAAAGGTTATCTAAAAATACTCATTTTTGTTTTCTTGATGGATATTCTGGGTTTTCACAAATTGCTGTTAAAGCTAAAGATCAAGAGAAAACCACGTTTACTTGTCCTTATGGAACTTATGCTTATAGGCGTATGCCTTTTGGTTTATGTAATGCTCCTGCTACTTTTCAAAGATGCATGTCTGCTATTTTTCATGGTTTTTGCGAAAGTATTGTAGAGGTGTTCATGGATGATTTTTCTGTCTATGGGAATTCTTTTGATAATTGCTTGCGAAACCTCGATAAAGTTTTGCAGAGATGTGAAGAAACTAACCTTGTTCTTAATTGGGAGAAATGCCACTTTATGGTTAATGAAGGAATTGTATTGGGACATAAAATTTCAGAGAGGTATTGAAGTTGATAGAGCTAAAGTTGAAGCAATTGAGAAGATGCCCTATCCGAGGGATGTTAAAGGTATTCGTAGTGTTCTTGGTCATGCTGGGTTTTATAGGAGATTTATTAAAGATTTCTCTAAAATTTCAAAACCTCTTACTAATCTTCTTCAAAAAGATGTACCTTTTGTTTTTGATGATGATTGTAAGGAAGCTTTTGAAACTCTAAAGAAAGCCTTAACAACTGCTCCTGTAGTCGAACCTCCTGATTGGAATTTTCCTTTTGAAATTATGTGTGATGCTAGTGATTTTGCTGTAGGCGCTGTTCTTGGACAGCGGGTAGATAAAAAATTAAATGTTATTCATTATGCTAGTAAGACTCTTGATGCTGCTCAAAGAAATTATGCTACAACTGAAAAGGAATTGTTAGCTGTAGTCTTTGCTTGTGACAAGTTTAGACCCTATATTGTTGATTCAAAAGTCACGATTCATACTGATCATGCTGCAATTAGATACCTTATGACAAAGAAAGATGCTAAGCCAAGGCTTATTAGATGGGTACTTTGTTGCAAGAATTTGATTTACATATTATAGATAGGAAAGGTGCTGATAATCCTGTTGCTGATAATTTGTCTAGATTGGAAAATATTGCTTATGATCTGTTCCTGTTAATGATAGTTTTCCAAATGAACAATTGGCTGTAATAAAGGTGAGCTCGCGAGAGAGCCCTGGTATGCAGATTATGCTAACTTTATTGTTTCGAAGTATTTGCCTCCAACCTTTTCAGCTCAACAAAGGAGGAAATTCTTTTATGACTTGAGGCATTATTTTTGGGATGACCCACACTTATATAAAGAAGGAGTGGATGGTATTATGCGAAGATGTGTTCCTGAATATGAACAACAGGAGATATTGAATAAATGTCATGGTAGTGTTTATGGAGGACATCATGCTGGAGATAGAACCGCGCAAAAGGTTCTACAATCAGGTTTTTATTGGCCAACACTCTTCAAAGATGCAAGGAAATTTATTTTATCTTGTGATGAATGTCAAAGAGTTGGTAATATCTCTAGACGCAATGAAATGCCTATGAATTATACTCTTGTTATTGAACCATTCGATTGTTGGGGATTCGACTTCATGGGTCCTTTCCCTTCTTCAGATGGTAACACTCATATACTTGTCGCTGTTGATTATGTTACTAAATGGGTAGAAGCTATACCTACAAAAAGTGCTGATGGTGAGACCTCTATAAAAATGCTTGTAGATGTTATATTTCCTAGATTTGGAATACCTAGATATATTATGACTGATGGAGGTTCTCATTTTATTCATGGAGGTTTTAGAAAAACTCTTGCTAAGTATGGTATTAATCATAGAATTGCTTCTGCTTATCACCCTCAAACTAGTGGTCAAGTAGAATTATCAAATAGAGAGATTAAAGCTATCTTAGGAAAGACTGTTAATAAATCTAGAAAGAATTGGGCTAGCAAATTGAAAGAAGCACTATGGGCTTATAGAACTGCTTATAAAAATCCTATGGGAATGTCACCTTATAAAATGGTTTATGGAAAAGCTTGTCATTTACCTTTAGAACTAGAGCACAAAGCTTATTGGGCTGTTAGAGAACTAAATAAAGATCCTAAATTAGCCGGTAATAAGAGGTTGTTGCAATTAAGTTCTCTAGATGAATGGAGAAGTGAAGCTTATGAAAATGCTAAACTCTTTAAAGAAAAAGTTAAGAAGTGGCATGATAGAAGGATCATCAAAAGAGAGTTTAATATTGGGGATAAAGTCCTATTGTATCGGTCTCGTCTCAGATTCTTTGCAGGGAAATTACTCTCGAAGTGGGAAGGACCATATGTTGTTGAGGAGGTGTATCGTTCAGGAGCAATTAAAATTAGCTCTCTCCAAGGCAATGCTACACAAGTGGTGAATGGACAAAGACTCAAGCATTATATCTCGGGTGATTCTTATAATGTTGATGTTGATATTATTCAAGTGGAAACACCGGAGGCTTTCATCAAAGGACAAATTGACAGTCCGCCAGAACTCGACTTTGAATAGGTAACAGTACAGTAATAAAAAGTCCGCGTTTACCTTTCCGAACATTATTTCTGCTGTTTTTAGAAAATATGAAAAATTACGGAATCGAAACGGAGTGGAAAAGACGCGCGAGGGCCCGTCACCACAGGCCGGCGCGGGCCCCACCCTGGCCGCGCCGACCTATGGTGACAGCCCCTCGGCGTCCCGTTTCCACTCGTTTTCGGCCTGGAACCTTCCTTTTGTCGTAAAAATATTTGCTATATAATCCCCCGGATCCCTGGAGGTCCGTATATCGTTTTCTCGTCGTGTTTTGTTTCGAGCTGTTTTCTGCCAGATTTGTTTTGATCTAGAAGCACCATGGTCTCCAACAACAAGGACAAGGGACCTTTGAAGGAAGATATTCAAGACCCGGAACTGAAGGAAGAAGACGCAAGAGAGGATGAGGAAGAAGTGGAGGAAGCTCCGCAGGAACACCAGCGTGCCACCGTTGCAAGTATTGGCGTGATATCAAATCCATCCAACATCAAGAGGAGTGCACGAATCGCTACCGGAGGAGCGGTTCCACGTCATTACTTGGCTCCAAGGACATCTTCTCCAAGCAATTACAACCCTTACCGCAATCTAATCTACGATCGTCAAACTGAAAGGACCCCCAAGGTAGTGTTGCCAAGTAATTGGGATATAGATCGTTCTGACATTGCAGGAGAGATGAAATCTGAAGCTGAAGGATGGGGAAACAACTCTAGGAGTTGGAATTCACCACCTGACATGATTATGAGCCGCGTTGAGCACAACTCGGAACTGATTCGCAACCTCACCTATGAGATTGAAGATTTAAAGGAGCTGGTTAAGAAGCTTGTCGAGAGGAATCCATCACCACCATCACCGAAGGAGTAATTCATCATCGGTATTGGCATCCCCTTGGTTTGTTCCAAGCTTGGGGGAGTGCCGCGGTATCACATCATCACTACCTTTATCTTTTACTATCAAGTAGTGTCATATCATGAGTAGGGAAGTTATCATATGGAATAGTATGCAATGTGGAAGTATCTCTCTTAGTTGGTTATCTATGTATCCGTTGGTGTGAGTTATCATTATGGAATATTAATGAGAAGTCTTATCATTTACTTTTTGCACACCTTATTTTAGTTTGCAATCTCCATTATATGATTACTCTTGACATGAGTATTGATATCACTTTGGGAGCATCGAGTAAATCTATTTGGTTTTGGCAAACTTAGCATTGGTCAATAGCAACAACACCTTGATGTTTAAATAAAGAGAGAAATACACTTAGATATACTACTCTATTATCTCTATGCTAATGAGTTTAGTATTCTGAAGTTAAAATTGCTTGTGCTTATGAGAAAGATGCATGATTGTTCTATCATTTGTATATTTGTTTGTTTCCCTCAACCTTTATGCTTGCTATCAAACCTTGCTAGCCAAAGACCTGTATCGAGAGGAGATGCTTCTCATACATCCATAACCTTAGACCAAACCTATGCCATTTGTGTCCACCATACCTACCTACTACATGGTATTTTCTGCCATTCCAAGTAAATACTTCATGTGCTACCTTTAAATTATTCAAACTACTACTCCTTATTTGTGTCAATGTTCTATAGCTCATGAGGAAGTATGTGGTGTTTTATCTTTCAATCTTGTTGGGCGGACTTTCACCAATGGACTAGCGGCACATCCGCTTATTCCAATAATTTTGCAAAAAGAGCTGGCAATGAGGTTCCCAGCCTCAATTAATAACTTTCATTAATAATTCTCTTCACATGTTTTGCTCTGATTTATCAGTAAGCAACTTAATTTTGCAATAGACACTCCTCCATGGTATGTGAATGTTGGAAGGCACCCGAGGATTCGGTTAGCCATGGATTGAGAAAGCCAAGGTTGGGGGAGTGTCATCCTTAATAAAACTAAAATACATGTGTAAACAAAAGAGAAGGGGGATGATCTACCTTGCTGGTAGAGATGCCGTCCCTCATGGGAGCCGCTCTTGGAAGGTTCGTTTGGCAAGGGGGTTAGAGTGCCCGCTACCATTCGTTGACAACAACAAACACCGCTCAAAACCTTACTTTTATGCTCTTTATATGATTTCAAAACTTGAAAAGCTCTGGCACATGATTTAATCCCTGCTTCCCTCTGCGAAGGGCCTATCTTTTACTTTTATGATTGAGTCAGTAAACCTATTTCCCTCTATCTCAAGCAAGCAATTGAGTTGTTGTGAACCAATCATTTATGCTATGATTCAGTTGATCATGTCTTTTATACTTTCTTGTTTAGTACCAATTTTATCTGAATGAATATGACTTCGAAGTTATCAATGATTATGAGGAGATTGTTATGCTTGAATATGAAAGCTCAGCTATAAAATCTAATATGAAAGTTTTGCTTAGAAATACAATCCGTTAGTAGTTCTCTGACCAAGAACAAAGTTTGCCATCACCAACTATGATTTCTCATGCACCTTTACTTGTGATTTCTCTTTACTTATTTCAAGATGAGTTATATGAGGAAGTTGTTTACTAGAATGTCTTGTGTGAATGAATATGATGCTTCTTGTCCGTATTTTATTTATCGACTCTTCACTCCATAAACATGTGGTCTTGTTTATCGAGCTCAGTTTCGCTTGGGGACAAGCGAGGTCTAAGCTTGGGGGAGTTGATACGTCCAATTTGCATCACTATTTTGTATCATAATTTGCTGTTATTCATTGATATATCTCATATTGGGACACAATACTTATGTTATTTCATCTATTTTGCATGTTTCATCATTATTGGAGGATCAAGCACCGGAGCCAGGATTCTGCTGGAAAAAGCACCGTCAGAACGCAATATTTCGGAAGATCAACTGTGGAAGGAAATTTCACGTAAATTCCTATTTTTCCAGATGACGGAGGGAGCCAGAAGGGGAAGAAGAGGGGAGCCAAGGTGGGCCCAGACCACAGGCCGGCGCGGCCCATGGCCTGGCCGCGCCACCCTGTGCTGTGGGGGCCCCACAGCCCCTTTCGCCTCCTTTTCTTCGCGTACTCCTTCGTCCCGAAAACCTAAGCCAGAGGGAGGACCTCACGAAGAGTTACAGCCGCCTCTGCGGGGCGGAGAACACCAGAGAGAAAAGAGCTCTCCGGCGGGCAGGAATCGCCGGGGAAATTCCCTCCCGGAGGGGGAAATCGACGCCATCGCCATCGTCATCGAGCTGGACATCATCTCCATCATCATCATCATCATCTCCACCATCTACACCGCCATCACCACCGCTGCACCTCGTCACCGCTGTAACAATTTGGGTTGGATCTTGATTGTTTGATAGGGGAAACTCTCCCGGCATTATTCTCTACTTGTTATTGATGCTATTGAGTGAAACCATTGAACCAAAGTTTATGTTCAGATTGTTATTCATCATCATATCACCTCTGATTGTATTCCATATGATGTCTCGTGAGTAGTTCGTTTAGTTCTTGAGGACATGGGTGAAGTCTAAATGCTAGTAGTGAATTATGGTTGAGTAATATTCAATGTTATGATATTTAAGTTGTGGTGTCATTCTTCTAGTGGTGTCGTGTGAACGTCGACTACACGACACTTCACCATTTATGGGCCTAGGGGAGTGCATCTTGTATTCGGTTGCTAATTGCGGGGTTGCCGGAGTGACAGAAAGCTCCCGTTAGTATATCGATGCAAGGGGATCGCAGGATCTCAGAGTTTAAGGCTGTGGTTAGATTTATCTTAATTACTTTCTTGTAGTTGCGGATGCTTGCAAGGGGTATAATCACAAGTATGTATTAGTCCTAGGAAGGGCGGTGCATTAGCATAGGTTCACCCACACAACACTTATCAAAACAATGAAGATTATTTAGCCACATGAAGCGAAAGCACTAGACTAAAATCCCGTGTGTCCTCGAGAACGTTTGGTCATTATAAGTAAACAAACCGGCTTGTCCTTTGAGCTAAAAAGGATTGGGCCACTCGCTGCAATTATTTCTCTCGCATTTTACTTACTCGTACTTTATTCATCTGTTACATCAAAACCCCTTGAATACTTGTTTGTGAGCATTTACAGTGAATCCTTCATCAAAACTGCTGCCAACACCTTCTGCTCCTCGTTGGGATCGACATTCTTACTTATCGAAGATACTACGATACACCCCCTATACTTGTGGGTCATCAGGAGGCAGTACAGCTTCCTCCGCCTCTCCGCTCGTTGCCGTCGTCCGTCTCCTCTCCGAACTCCGGCGAGTCGTTGACTCCGTCGGGCCCCGAAATCTTCGCCGCCGCCCTCAGGTCAGTTCTTCCTAGATTTCACATTGTCCTCTCTTGTAGTACTTCTTGGCGCAGTAGGGTATTTATTCCCCCTTTCTTTCCTGTTTTCTTTCCTTCGTAGATCCTCGGGAAGGAGTAGATTCAGGGAAACTTGTTTTTAGCCCACTTCGACACTTAGTGAAAATATGTCCATCGAAGAAACCGGTGGGCTGGCTTCAAGCGACACAAGAAACCGCGTGCCGACTTTTGGCGGTCGCGGTTGCTAACTCCCCGAGATCTCCTTGGGAGGGAGCAACCCCTAGGCACGGAATCCTATGGGCTTGACGCGGAACTTCCGCCGGATGGATGAAAACTCCTCCGCCCAGCTAATACGGAGGCGAGTCAAGAGGCCAGCAGCTCCGGCCAAGGTTGCGCCAATCTGGCCGCGTACACCGCGGAGCTAGAGAATCCGACGTGAAACAAGATGAGATTGACTTGGTTGTACGTTCCGGAGGATACCGGCGGGAGTGGCCTGGGATTCTATAGCACAGGTAGAACCTGCTCCCGAAGAAGGAGAGCATGTGGTCTTCTCTGCTCATTTTGAGCGCGGTTTTGGCCTCCCGACGTCGAGCTTCTTCCGCCAGTTCCTAGATTATTACGAACTTCAGCCTCACCATCTTCCCGGTAACTCCATCTTTTACCTCTCCTGCTACGTATCTTTCATGGAGGCCTATATTGGCCTTCTTCCCACCATCGAAACTTTTGCCCGCTTCTTCAATCTCCGGATCAACTCGATCCAAGATAAGAATCTTCCTAAACCCAAGCCTCCGGTTCAGTGCGGGGCCTGCATTGTCTCAGCCCGTCAGGGGAGCCCCTTCTACAAGTTTGTCGGTTTGGAGTCATGTCGTGCATGGGGCAACAAACCTTCTTTTATGTTAAGAACACCGGTGATGCCAACCTCATCAACCTTCTGGCGTATGCTGCCGGCACGCCCTCGAGAGCCAACTGGAAGCATAACCCGAAGAACACGCATGTCGAAACCAACCGGATCGTCCGGTTCATGGAGCAGCTCAACAAGGACACCGACATCTGTTCTGACGATATAATCCGTGCCTTTGTCTCGCGCCGGGTTCTTCCCCTCCAGCGCGAGGTGCATAAGATGAGCCAAATGAGCGGCCGCCGGGATCCAACTAGGATCACCAGTTTTGGTCTTAGCAAATCCGACGTAGTCCTCAAGGCCAAGAAGATGCGCAAACGAAATGCCGGGTTGGTCAAGGGTCTCCGGCCCCTTAGCAACGAGGAACCCTCCCTCGCGAAGCCAGGATACGGGAACCCGAAATAATTTTCCGGCCGATACGCAACTAAGCGGCTTCTTTCTCTTTTGGAGCCCTCGAACGCTTTCCTCGCATCTCTCGCGAGTGCGCGAACAACACATAGCGTCGGCTGGACAAAAGACCCCGACCCCTACGTCGCAGAGAATCGGCACAAGATGGGCCGGGTGACACCTCTCGCCCGATAAACACTCTGCCTCAAACCTGGACGGCGATTCCGGCAGTGATGACGAAGTCGTTGTTCTCGAGGCATTTTACCCGCTCCTCCTGACTTTTACACCTTTTTTTTGTTCGGTAGCTGTTGCTGATCGGAACCCTCAGGTTACAGAGCGTGACCCCCTTCGTGCGAGGTGGGTCAGGGAGTGGATGACAAGAGCCCAGGCCCAGGCTTCCCGTGTCCGGAAAGCACCGGAACCATCGGCAGATGCCGGTGGCAGTGGGGCTCCCCCCGCCAAGAGGGTGAAGAAGTTCAGCCACGGCCCCCACGAGCGCACACGCAAGAACAAGATCCCGACCTCTGCGGGGTAAGATCCATCTTTACTTTTTTTCTCGAAATTTGACTTGGTAGCTTTTCTTTCTCGTGGCTGACTCTTCTTTCTCTTTCTCAGAGCCGCCCAGGAACTTACCAGGAGCGCTCCCGGAATGATGCCGGAGACCCCCGCTGATGCTGGGAGGGCCACTCCTCTTCCTCGCCAAAGTCCGGTACCTTCGAGGTGCCGGCAAGTCTCATCCTCCCTCCGGGAGGGCGATACAAGTTCGAGAGCGCGGCCCCAAACCGACCAATTCGCGAGGAACTCTTCTCCCTCAGACTTCCAAGACACCGGTGCCAGCAACTTGGGCGCCTGCTCAGATGCTACCGGGCGGTCGGAACCTTTGGTTCCGGCCGCTCCTGAAAAGAAGAAACATAAACCCACTGCTTCCCCTTCCAAAGCTTCCGCGGCCAAAGACGCGGCCGCTCCGATACCGGCAACCGCCGCCAAAGCTACTGCTACACCTCCTCAAGGCCCGCGAGAGGGCAGTGTTGCCCAGCTCTGCGCAACTTATCGATGGTCAAAGCGGCCACCGCTCCTGCCTCCAGCTCTCAGGCCCAAAGCTTGATTCTTCATACCGGCCGCGGTGCCGAGGTTGCTGTTGAAAAGGTTGCTTCTCAGCTTGGCCGGGTTGTGGAGCTGAGCCGCGGCGGCGCCTCCCTGGGTCGACTGCAGCAGCTGGTGGAGCGGAACTCCGATCTTTCAGCCACTCTTGGTGTTGGCAGGAGGGCAAGCGAGCTTCGACCCTCGCGGCCCTCTACGATGCAGCACTTTGTGGCTTAAAGCCGCGGTGAAAGAATTTGACAATGCTTGGCATGATGCCAATGGCAACGTGGTGGTAAGATATCTTTTCGAACTTTCCATCTTTTCTTAATACCGATACTAGTTTTCAATTTCCAGCTTATAGATATATCCTCATAGTCCCCGAGTTTCGGGTTAAGCACGCAGTACTTAGCGCGAAACTGCAAAAAACCGGCATAGCTAGTCCCCGAGTTTCGGGTTAAGCACGAAGTACTTAGCGCGAAACTGCAAAACCGGCATAGCTGGTCCCCGAGTTTCGGGTTAAGCACGAAGTACTTAGCGCAAAATTGCAAAAAACCGGCATAGCTAGTCCCCGAGTTTCGGGTTAAGCACGAAAGTAGCTTAGCGCGAAACTGCTCAGCATAGCCGGTCCCGAGTTTCGGGTTAAGCACGAAGTACTTAGCGCGAAACTGCAAAAAACCGGCATAGCTAGTCCCGAGTTTCGGGTTAATCACGAAGTACTTAGCGCGCCCATACGCTCGGCATAGCTTACGCTGTTTCCCCTTTTCAGAGCATGCTGGACAACCGCAAGCAGATCTTCGAAGAGCTGCTATGGGAGCACCATGGCCTCAGCGAGGCGTTCTCTGCACTCAAGTTAGAGCACAGCCACTGCCAAGGTACGCCTGAACCCGGCTTCTTTCGTACCGGTATGTTTCTTTATCAACTTTCATTACATTGGCGCTCTGCCGAAGCTTCCCGAGGACCTCGCCGCCCAAGTCGCTACACTCAAGGGTAATTCGCACTGAACGGTTTGTTTTTTATTTGTAATCTTTTTCACTTAACTCACATCTCCCGGACTATAGCTGCCCGGCATGAGCTCACCACACAGCACCGAGCTCAGACCCGACGGAGGGAGACCGCCAAGCTCAAGGACGAGCTTATCAAGGTAGGTCAGGCATGCCAAGGCTTTGAAGAGCTATTAGCACCGGCAACGCCCGGGTGAAGAAACCCAGGCATCTTGCCGAAGCTGAGGAGCAACCCCGCGTGAGCTGAAGGAAGCGCAAAGCGTGCGGGATGAAAGGGAGCACCTCAAGGATGTCCAACAATACCTGACCGGTATCGAGGACATGGTGAAGGATACCGACGCAAAGGCTGTCAGTAAGTTCTGCCGCCCTCATGCTTATAAGCTTTTGAGTTTCTACCGGCTTGTTTTTGCCGGTTGAATCTTATACCATCTTTTCAAACCTTTGGCCAAGACTCTTTCCGGAGTCGCAGACTCGTGCCGAGGCCGCTGTCAATAAGTCCCAGGTTGAAGAAGTGGTGGATGCCGATCTCCCCTGGACCACCAACGACTACCTCACCGCGTTGTTCTACAGGATTACCCATATGCGCGTGGTTGACCGGACCCTTGGGCTGCTGCCAAGTGCTGCTACCACTATTTTCAAGTGCCTTTGGCCCGGTGAAGCTGTTCCGAAAAGTGTCGACCTTGTTGCCGAGCATCTCCTTCATGAAATAAGCCGGCGACTAAGCGAGTGGCGCCACTCTTCCGCCCGTGCCGGAGCCGACATCGCGCTTCGCTTTGCGTGCTCCTGGTACAAAGGCCTTGACCTAGACGCACTGCATAGCATGCGTGACAACGCCCCTACTAACACAGATCCAGAAAAGGGTGCCGCACGCCGTGCCAGGGCTTATGAAATTGCCAGCTAAGCCAACACCTTCATCCACCTCCGACTAGTCTCAAGGAGACCTTTACCGACGATGAAGAGGAGGAGGAAGATGAACCGGAGAGGCGATGCTGGGACGAGGAAGCACAAGAAGATCCTGCTGCCGGTATCCCAGAGCCAATTCCTGCTGCTCCAGAACCACCTGTCCAAGCAAACCCGCAACAAGCTCCAGAAGATTCAGCCCCTCTTTACCAGAGCCCCTGATCTTGTCTTTTGTCATGAAAAAATGTCCGTTAAATTCGCCCCCGGTATGCCGGGGTGACAAGTTGTATGATACTACTAAGTCCTTTTGGTGGTGCTACTTTGAGCTTAACCGGTATGTTTAACTTATCCGGGAAAAGCTTATATGCTTGTCCGGTAACTTATGTTGCTTAAATCTTGTCGGTTTGTTCTGTTTGCTTTGATCTTGCAAGGTGAATCTTCCGGATTCATTTCGGGTCTGATGCACACTTGGTTCTTTTGCTTTGGCTCTGCCTACCTCTCTGGGTGTTTTGGCGTATGAGACTCAAAGTTCTTTTGCCAAGCAAACATTTTCTTGAACTTATAAAAAAATCGAAATTTTTCACAAAAAATCGGCATATCCGGGGTTAGTCAAACTTTGATCGGGCTATCTGTTTTCGGTTCCTTTTTGCGTTGTTCGTGCCAGAGTCCTTCGGTTTATCTTGCTTGCCAAACCGGTTGCGACAGCAGCAAGTTGAAGACTCCTTTAGTTTTAGCACGTTACTAAACCGTAAAAGAAAACTTCCAACAATCAAACCGGTATACAGAAAAAATAAACACACTGCATGCAATTCCGTTATAGGCAGCCCCCGAGATATTCGAGGTGCCGGCATTTTTTTCATAACATATAAGGTACAAAAAGGAACCTCTTACACCACATCTTCAGGAATAGAAAGGACGCAGCAAAGCTATGTTCCATGGGCGCTTGGTCTCCTCTCCTGACCTGTCCTTCTTTCCCTTCTTCCATTCCTGTGCATCGATCAAGTAGTAGGCATCATTGTGCAGAGCCTTGCTCACAATGAATGGCCCTTCCCACGGAGGTGAGAGTTTGTGCCGTCCTTCAGTGCGCTGCACTAGACGTAACACCAGGTCTCCTTCCCGGAATATCCTCGGGTTTACCTTCCGGCTATGATAGCGTACGAGGTTTTGCTGGTAAATGGTTGACCTTGCCAGAGCCATTCTCTTGCTCTTCTAGCAAATCCACATCGTTTTCTCGGGCCTCTTTACCTCTTCTTCGGTATAGAGTGCCCTTGGTGAATCATGGAGAATGTCGGTTGGTATGACCGCTTCTGCTCCATAAACCATGAAAATGGCGTATATCCGGTAGACCGGTTCGGTGTGGTTCTTAGACTCCACAGACTGATGATAGCCCATCTCGTGATGTACACGTCACATTGGAACCCCAAGTGGAAGGTATGATGCGCACAAGCAAGTTTCCCTCGGTATGAAACCAAGGTTATCGAACCAGTAGGAGCCAAGAAGCACGTGAAGGTTGTTGGTGGAGGAATGTAGTGCGGTGCAACACCAGTGAAACCGGCGCCAACGTGGAACCTACACAACACAATCAAAGTACTTTGCCCCAACGTAACAGTGAGGTTGTCAATCTCACCGGCTTGCTGAAAACAAAGGATTAAGCGTATCGAGTGGAAGATGGTGTTTGTTTGCAAAGAATGGATCGGGGTCCACAGTTCACTAGTGGTGTCTCTCCAATAAGATAACTAACATGCTGGGTGAACAAATTACAGGCGAGCAATTGACAAATAAAGATTCAATACATATCAACGATGATTACTATGTGATTTAATCAGGGCATTACGACAAAGTACATAGACCGCTATCCAGCATGCATCTATGCCTAAATAATCCACCTTCAGGTTATCATCCGAACCCCTTCCAGGATTAAGTTGTAAACAACAGATAATTGCATTAAGTATGGTGTGTAATGTAATCAACACAAATATCCTTAGACAAAGCATCAATGTTTTATCCCTAGTAGCAACAGCACATCCACAACCTTAGAACTTTCTGTCACTGTCCCAGATTAAATGGAGGCATGAACCACTATCGAGCATAATACTCCCTCTTGGAGTTACAAGTATCAACTTGGCCAGACTAGCAACGGAGAGCATGCAAGAACATAAACAACACATATATGATAGATTGATAATCAACTTAACATAGTATTCTATATTCATCGGATCTCGCCAAACACAACATGTAGCATTACAAATAGATGATCTTGATCATGTTAGGCAGCTCACAAGATCTAATACAATGAAAGCACAAGCGGAGAAGACAACCATCTAGCTACTGCTATGGACCCATAGTCCAAGGATGAACTACTCACGCATCAATCCGGAGGCGGGCATGATGATGTAGAGCCCCTCCGGTGATGATTCCCCTCTCCGGCAGGGTGCCGGAGGCGATCTCCTGAATCCCCAGAGATGGGATTGGCGGCGGCGGCGTCTCTCAGTAAGGTTTTCCGTATCGTGGCTCTCGGTACAGGGGGTTTCGCGACGAAGGCTATTTGTAGGCGGAAGGGTAGGTCAGGGGGCGACGCGAGGGGCCCAGACAACAGGGCCGCGCGGCCAGGGCCTGGGCCGCGCCGCCCTGGTGTCTGGCCACCTCGTGGCCCCACTTCGTCTCCCTTTCGGTCTTCTGGAAGCTTCGTGTAAAAATAGGCCCCTGGGCGTTGATTTCGTCCAATTCCGAGAATATTTCCTTACTAGGATTTCTGAAACCAAAAACAGCAGAAAAACGACATGGCACTTCGCATCTTGTTAATAGGTTAGTGCCGAAAATGTAAAATAATGATGTAAAGTATGTGTAAAACACTCAAGTATTGTAATAAAAGTAGCATGGAACATAAGAAATTATAGATACGTTTGACGTATCAAGCATCCCCAAGCTTAGTTCCTACTCGTCCTCGAGTAGGTAAACGATAACACAATAATTTCTGAAGTGACATGCTACCAACATAATCTTGATAAACATTATTGTAAAGCATATGAGATGAATGGAGTGATCTGAACAAAAGATTGCTAACAAAGATAATGACTAAACAAATGAATCATATAGCAAAACTTTTCATGAATAGTACTTTCAAGACAAGTATCAATAAGACTTGCATAAGAGCTAACTCATAAGCAATAAATTCTAAGTAGAATGCATTGAAGCAACACAAAGGATGATTAAGTTTCAGCAATTGCTTTCAACTTGTAACATGTATATCTCATGGATATTTGTCAACATAGAGTAATATAACAGGTGCAATAAGTAAACATGTAAGAATCAATGCACACAGTTAGTTAACACAAGTGTTTGCTTCTAAGATAGAAAGAAGTGGGTAAACTGACTCAACAATAAAGTAAAAGATTGGCCCTTGGCAGAGGGAAGCATGGATTACTATTTTTGTGCTAGAGCTTTTGTTTTGAAAACATAGAAACAATTTTGTCAACGGTAGTAATAATTCATATGTGCTATGCATAATACTTCCTACAAGTTGCATGTCTCATGCATAGAGTACTAATAGTGCTCGCACCTTGTCCTACTTAGCTCGGAAACACGGATTCTCATCGCATAACATATGCTTCAACCAAGTGTCACAAAGGGGTACCTCTATGCCGCCTGTACAAGTGTCTAAGGAGAAAGCACGCATTGGATTTCTCGCTTTTGATTATTCTCAACTTAGACATCCATACCGGGACAACATAGACAACAGATAATGGACTCCTCTTTTAATGCTTAAGCATTCAACAATAGTTAATATTCTCATAAGAGATTGAGGTTGTATGTCCAAACTGAAACTTCCACCATGATACATGGCTTTAGTTAGCGGCCCAATGTTCTTCTCTAACATATGCATACTCAAACCATTTGATCATGAAGTCCACTTACTTCAGACAAGACGAGATGCATAGCATCTCACATGATATCCAACAAAGGTAAAGTTGATGGCGTCCCCAGAAACATGGTTACCGCTCAACAAGCAACTTATAAGAATTAAGACACATAACTACATATTCATCACCACAATAGTTTTTAAGCTATTTGTCCCATGAGCTATATATTGCAAAGGTAGAGGAATGAAATTTTAAAGGTAGCACTCAAGTAATTTACTTTGGAATGGCAGAAAAATACCACATAATAGGTAGATATGGTGGACACAAATGGCATGGAGTTTGGCTCAAGGTGTTTGGATGCACGAGAAGCATTTCCTCTCAGTACAAGGTTTGGGCTAGCAAGGTTGTTTGAAGCAAACGCAAGAACAGGTACAGCAAAACTCACACAAGAACATATTGCAAAAAATTATATGGCTCTACACTGTCTTCCTCGTTGTTCAAACACTTTACCCGAAAATATCTAGACTTAGAGAGACCAATCATGCAAACCAAATTAAACAAGCTCTACAGTAGTTCTTCATTAATAGATTAAACTACATGATGCAAGAGCTTAAACATGATCTATGAGAGCTCAAACAATTGCCAAGTTGCCAAACCATATGCATCATTTTCCAATTCCAACCAAATAACAATTTAACGAAGCAATAAGCTTTCGCCATGAACATTAAAGCACAATTAAGAACACAAGTGTTCCATAAGAAAAAGCGGAGCGTAATATCTCCAATATAAGAATGGTGGGATCCAACTTTATTCAAAACAAAACAAAAATAAAAGCAAACCGACGCTCCAAGTAAAGAACATAAGAATGTGACGGAATAAAAATATAGTTTCACTAGAAGTGACCTGATAATGTTGTCGATGAAGAAGGGGATGCCTTGGGCATCCCAAAGCTTAGATGCTTGAGTCTTCTTAAATATGCAGGGATGAACCACCGGGGCATCCCCAAGCT
Source organism: Lolium multiflorum (assembly GCA_030979885.1). Classification (NCBI taxonomy): domain Eukaryota; kingdom Viridiplantae; phylum Streptophyta; class Magnoliopsida; order Poales; family Poaceae; genus Lolium; species Lolium multiflorum. Next base: position 64,610,366 of record CM061752.1, on the reverse strand, counting down.
TAGACCTTTCACTCTTCTTGATCATAGTATATCATCCTCTTCTCTTGACCCTTGAAAACTTCCTTCACATAAACTTCAAGCAAACTCATTAGAGGGTTAGTGCATAACCACAAATTCACATATTCAGAGGTGACACAATCATTCTTAACACTTCTGGACATTGCACAAAGCTTCTGAAAGTTAATGGAACAAAAAAACTCATTCAACATAGCAAAAGCGGCAATGCGAAATAAAAGACAGAATCTGTCAAAAAGAATAGTCCGTAAAGATGCATCTGGACTGGGCAGACTTGCACAAATGGAAAAATCAAAACTAATGAAAGTTGCGTACATATCTGAGGATCACGCTCGTAAATTTGCAGATTTTTTCGATTTTTTTACAGAGACTTGTGCCAGAATTCGTGACAGACAGCAATGCTGTTTCTGCGCAGCGATCCCAAATATAACATCAACTTTAGCATAGAAACTTTACTTGGCACAAAAACATGATAAGGAGAGGTTGCTACAGTAGTAAACAACTTCCAAGACTCAACAATACAGTAAATAAAATAAAACATGGGTTATCTCCCAAGAAGTGCTTTTCTTTAACGCCTTTCAGCTAGGCGCAGAAAGTGCATATCAAGTAACATCAAGAGATGAAGCATCAACATTATTACCTCGGGAGTTGGGAGTATTCTACAATGCATGTTATCTTATCTATGTAAGTTTCAGAGGCTCCCTTTTCATTACTCTTAGGCTTGCTATTCTCATCAAATAAATTTTCGGGAACAATCCAATCATAATTCTTTTCTAGTGCCTCGAACATTCCTACAAGCTTACAAGGTATTGATGTCTTAATGTCCCCTCCATCATTAACATTATTAGTGTACTTCATCCTATCAATGTCCATCTTCTCAAGGGTACTAACAAAGTTGGTGTAAGAACCAAGCATTTTATATTTAGTAAAGACTTTTCTAGCCTCTCTTGCTACACCACCAAATTCTTTTAGAAGAGTTTCTAAGACAAAATCTTTCTTTTCTCCTTCCTCCATATCAGAGAGTGTAAGAAACATATGCTGAATTATAGGATTAAGATTAACAAATTTAATTTCCAACATGTGTACTAGAGAAGCAACAGCAATTTCATAAGTAGGAGCAAGTTCTACCAAGTGTCTATCTTCAAAATCCTCAGCTATACTAACATGAGTGAAAAAATCTTCTATATTATCTCTTCCAATTATAGACCCTCGGCCTACCGGTATGTCTTTTAGAGTGTACTTAGGAGGAAACATGATGAAATAAACAAAAAGTAAACTAGGCAAATAAAGTAAAGACAAGTAACTAATTTTTTTGTGTTTTTGATATAGAGAACAAGACAGTAAATAAAGTAAAACTAGCAACTAATTTTTTTGTGTTTTTAAGTGCAGCAAACAAAGTAGTAAATAAAATAAAGCAAGACAAAAACAAAGTAAAGAGATTGGAAGTGGAGACTCCCCTTGCAGCGTGTCTTGATCTCCCCGGCAACGGCGCCAGAAATTTAGCTTGATGCGCGTAGATGTACACGTCCGTTGGGAACCCCAAGTGGAAGGTATGATGCGCACAGTGTGAGTTTCCCTCAGTATGAAACCAAGGTTATCGAACAGTAGGAGCCAAGAAGCACGTGAAGGTTGTTGGTGGAGGAATGTAGTGCGGCGCAACACCAGGTGAAACCGGCGCCAACGTGGAACCTGCACAACACAATCAAGTACTTTGTCCCCAACGTAACAGTGAGGTTGTCAATCTCACCGGCTTGCTGAAAACAAAGGATTAATATCGAGTGGAAGATGGTGTTTGTTTGCAAAGAAAGTAAAAGCAGTAGAATGTATTCAGATGTAAAAGAATGGACCGGGGTCCATAGTTCACTAGTGGTGTCTCTCCAATAAGATAACTAACATGCTGGGTGAACAAATTACAGGCGAGCAATTGACAAATAAAGATTCAATACATATCAACGATGATTACTATGTGATTTAATCAGGGCATTACGACAAAGTACATAGACCGCTATCCAGCATGCATCTATGCCTAAATAATCCACCTTCAGGTTATCATCCGAACCCCTTCCAGTATTAAGTTGTAAACAACAGATAATTGCATTAAGTATGGTGCGTAATGTAATCAACACAAATATCCTTAGACAAAGCATCAATATTTTATCCCTAGTAGCAACAACACATCCACAACCTTAGAACTTTCTGTCACTGTCCCAGATTAAATGGAGGCATGAACCCACTATCGAGCATAATTACTCCCTCTTGGAGTTACAAGTATCAACTTGGCCAGAGCCTCTACTAGCAACGGAGAGCATGCAAGAACATAAACAACACATATATGATAGATTGATAATCAACTTAACATAGTATTCTATATTCATCGGATCTCGCCAAACACAACATGTAGCATTACAAATAGATGATCTTGATCATGTTAGGCAGCTCACAAGATCTAATACAATGAAAGCACAAGCGGAGAAGACAACCATCTAGCTACTGCTATGGACCCATAGTCCAAGGATGAACTACTCACGCATCAATCCGGAGGCGGGCATGATGATGTAGAGCCCCTCCGGTGATGATTCCCCTCTCCGACGGGGTGCCGGAGGCGATCTCCTGAATCCCCCGAGATGGGATTGACGGCGGCGGCGTCTCTGGAAGGTTTTCCGTATCGTGGCTCTCGGTACGGGGTTTTCGCAACGAAGGCTATTTGTGGCGGAAGGGTAGGTCAGGGGGCGACGCGAGGGCCTAGACAACAGGACCGCGCGGCCGGGGCACAGGCCGTGCCGCTGGTGTGCAGCCACCTCGTGGCCCCACTTCGTCTCCCTTTCGGTCTTACGGAAGCTTCGTGTAAAATAGGCCCCTGGGCGTTGATTTTGTCGAATTCCGAGAATATTTCCTTACTAAGGATTTCTGAAACCAAAAACAGCAGAAAACAGGAACTGGCACTTCGGCATCTTGTTAATAGGTTAGTGCCGGAAAATGTAAAATAATGCTGTAAAGTATGTGTAAAACACTCAAGTATTGTAATAAAAGTAGCATGGAACATAAGAAATTATAGATACGTTTGCGACGTATCAGTAACTCATCAAGCCAACATCCCAGCGTTTTTTCGAGTGGCTCAATAAGCCTCGGTTTGACACTTTGTATTTTCCCACCACAGTTAGTGGACCATTAGGTACCGGCATCTTCATCTTGAGATACACGATATGAGTTGAGGCCATGAAGGCCGCCAGTGCCGGTCTCCCCAGTAGTGCATGGTACGGGCTGTCCAGATCAACCTCGACAGAACATTTTCCACCCGGCAATTGTCACGTCCTCAGAGAACACATCCACCGGGACTTTTCTCATGGGCGAACAAGACAACCCGGAACAATGCCGTGGAAAGTAGTGTGGGTTAGGCTGCAACATGTTTTCTTTATGCCAGCGTTATCGCATGGTGTGCCGGTACATGATATTTATGTTGCTTCCATTGCTCGATCAGCACCTTGCTGAACTTAACCCAGGTGGTTGGTCCATGCATGATTGGATCCACAACCAGCCATATCCATGGATTCGGCATGATCTTTGGGTGATCTTTGAACGACCAGGTGAGTTCTTGATCTGACCATATCATGTATTTCGGTATTGTCGGCATCACTGCGTTCACTTCCATGGAACGGCGATGGACACTTTTCCTATCTGTTGGTTCAGTGACAAACACAACACATCACATATCGGGATCCTTATAAACGTTCTGGCCCAAAGGTGCCGGTGGTGGTGGCTGATTGTTATCGTATGCCACCTGGTGAACCTCTTGTTGTTGCTGGGCGGTTGTGACAAAAACAAGCTGAACATTTGCGCCGGTTAAACGACGGTGGTGGTGGTGGTTTGTCTCCGGCATCTTTCATCATGCCTCTCTCCAACAACCTCTTGGTCCAGAGCAATCTTTTGTCAGGTGGTTCACGGCTTCCATGGTGTGTGCCACCGGCTCCATTGCCAATTCTTTTTCTGGCCCCAGGGTTTCTTCTCGACCCACTGCTTCTTAGGACCGGCCCATGGCTGCGATCCGGTTTTGTCTCTGACTGCCGCTGGCGTCATAATTTTCCTGCACGGCAGCAACTTGCTGCGATGCATATCTTCGATCCGGGAAATCTTCCCTTCTTTTGTTGTTCCGGTTATCCCGGTATTGCTGCTGATGCGGATTCGACTGCTCCGGCTCAGCTTGCACTGCCGGTTGCATTGGGTCTCCCAATGCATAGCTATCTGCCACACGTATCATCTCTGCTAAGGTTGTGGGCATGCTTCTCTGCAGCCTTTGCCACAAAGGTGATCCTCTCCGGCATCCTTGACTGAACCAAGCAATTGCTTGTGCCTCAATCACTCCTTCACACGTGTTTCTCATTGAGTTCCACCGGGTGAGATAATCCCGGTCTGGTTCTCCTGCACGCTGTTGGCACAGCGCAAGCTGTTGGGGCCGGTTTGGCCTCTTGTAGGTGCTGCTGAAATTGTTCACAAATGCTTCCTCAAAGTCCAACCATCCGTTAATACTTCCTGCCGGCAAGTTGTTAAGCCAAATCCTGCAGGACCCACAGGTAGGACGGTATGATTCTTACCGCCCAACGCCGGTTTACTCCACCACCAGCCACATAAACAGCTGTGACATAATCTGCCAGCCAGTCTTCCGGCTTGGTCGTACCATCATACGTTCTTGTGTCCCGGGGCAACTGGAAATTGCGCACCGGTGGTTCTTCTCTCATGATCCGTGGGCCAAAACACCTTGGGCCAGGAGGTCCTCACATTCAATTATCTCAGAGAGATGCACTCTGTCCAGCCTGTGCCTCGCATCCTAGCCTGGCAAGCATCTCTCTCCCACACGTTCCCCAATGGGTTCCGGTAGGCTCCGGTCCATTCCATTTCGGAATCGGCCTCATCGTATCTTTCCGGTACCGCGGCTCTTGCCTGCCGGTACCTTGGTGGTGGCATCTCCTCAACATAAGCTGCTCTGGACGCTCGATAATTTTGCCCGGTTTCACCTTTATCGGCATAAGCGTTCCCAACATAAGCGTTTACGGCATAGCAATGACCTGCCCCTTGGTTTTTTTCTACCGGCCTTGTACTGACCGACTTGTTGTTTTCCGGCAAGAACCGGATCGTACACGATCATCTGTCGCGCAATCCCTTCTTTTTCTCTCCTTCTGTCCGGATGAGGGGACGATGCCTGCCCCTGGGACTTGCTACCGGCATTCTTTGCCGACTGGATCGATTTTGACGCCACTGCTGCTTTGTTGATCCTGGCGAGCTCAGCGTTTTGTGCCTCTATCATGTCAAACAACTCTCTCACTCTATCTGCTGTTTGCTAAAGCTTCGCTGAGAGTGACTCACATCTGTCTGAGCAGCCCTAGCAGCTTTTATTGTCTTATCCGGACTACTGTACTTAGGCTTTTCTATGATGCTCACAGATACAGATGCACTCTTGCCGGCAAGAACTTCTTTGCGCAAATCCTGATCTAGATTGCGAGCTTTAAGCCGGTTTTCCGGCATCCTAGCAGCATGAGCACTAACTGAAGCAAAGCCATGGGCAGCGTTGTACTCACGTAGGGTTAGGTTCAGCTCGCGCTGCGCCCGGATGATGTCGGCGCCACCGGTAAGCAGGGCCTTGCGCGTGGCCTCCAGCTCCTCCTGAGCCTTTGCCGGGTCGATGTTCTGCGCGATGGGCGTGGCCAGCGCACGTTCATGGCCGTTTGAAGATGTTGCCGGTGGTGCTGACGATGTTCCGCGACGCCCTCGCGCTCGGCGGTGGCTTGGCCGCGCGCGTGGATGTCCGCCCGACAGCCCTCTTCCACAGCTCCTTTGCCGGTGTTGACCGCACCAGCCATCATGACCTCCACGCTGCCGGCGGCGCGGCCAGCACACAGCCATCTTGGCGGATCCGGCGCCACCAGCACCGGCGAGGGCAGGCGCTCGGTGCGGTGCCGTAGTAGAACGCGGATGGAGCCGAACTTCGATGATGCGGCCGTTCTTCGGGAACTTACCGCCATTGGCGAAGCAGCCCGCGCGTTGTCGTCGATGAAGTCCAGCGAGTAGAGCGCTGAACAAGTCCAGGACACCACACGCTCGCCGGAGACGGTGGGAGGCCCGCCGAATATGAACTCCAGCAAGCGCAGCTGCTGGCCCCACGTGGCGCCAGCGTGTCGTCGTGGTGAACAGAAAGATGCCATGGGATGGCTTAAGTTGGGGCCGAATGTATGCTAGAGGATTCGGGGGAGGGTTTGGTTAACACAGGAAAGGATTCTGGGTAGAAACCGGTATCTTTACTGATGAACTTGGCCTTGGCCAGAGGTTGAAGATGAATAGTACAAGCTCTATGAACTAGGGTTTTCTCTGTCCCAGGAGGATCGTCTAATGAAAGCAACGAGGGGTTGTACCCTCTCCTTATATAGGGGAGAGGGGTAGCTTACAAGGAAGAAGCCCTAATGGCATCTAGTGTGATGTAATCTACTTTATAAAGCTTCTTTGGTCCGGATGACTCCAGTCTTGACTTTAATCAGGGGGTGATGACCTCCTCCGGAACCTTTAACGTCATCTTGGTCCTTTGGCGTCAGGGCTTCGATTAAACCTACTTTGCTTAGCTCATCCTTGTCATCTAGTCCTGGAGAGGATCTTTGACCAGTCTTGGCAGGCTACGGTGAAATTCATACCGGTACTCCGGTGCCTCTCATGTTTACCGAGCTCCGGTATACCCCTCTGGGATACGGTGGAACATTTGGCTCTTGCCGGTTTACAAAACCATCCGGATTGACCTCCAAGGAGAAGATCGCGCGCAGGATAGCTTGGCCTACCGGGGCCATCCCCGGGGCGGGGCCGTCGAACGCACCGCCGGGCGGCCTGTAGGCTAGGGTTAGATAATCTAGCCGTTTTCATTCAAACTTGTAAAATATAATCAAATTTGAATGAAAACAATTATTTTCATGCACTTTTATTTATTTGGGGGGCGCGTTTGGGAGACGCGGCTGGGGAGCGACGTCCCCAAATGCGGCACGAAAAAACGCGTCTCCCAAAGGCTCAATCTGGCCCTGTTTGAGAGACGATTTGGGAAACACGACTGGAGATGCTCTAGGTTATATTTGGTTGGCAACAATTTTCTAGCATGTAGGAAAATGAAAATCATGCGTTTGGTTGCTCATGGAAGAAAGATTCCTGTATCGGACAAACTTTAAAGCACCCGAAAAGTTGTATGCGGAGGAACGCTTAATTCGACCGTTTCTAGCGATGTAGCCTCGTCCTGCGCTGGCTGGAGCCAAACTGCGCCGTGTCGATGCGAGGGAGAGATGGTGGGAGCCCGCGCGCACCGGGAAAAATACGGCGAGAGAAATTCGGTTCGCCGAGGACAAGGCACGATTGCTTTCTTTACGATAAAAAGCATACATAAACTAACAGTTGTATCATCCACATATTGCAAACTAACTTCTCGAGATACAAGTTCGACATTCCGCATGAAGATGTGTCGCTGGCACAAATATATGTAGCCAATGGCGGAGCGCTGTTGAAGCGTAATCATTGCACTAACATATACCATCCATCAACTTGTACACGATGCCCCACATGTTTCATTTTGTTGATTTCTCCTTCCCCTACTCGCCAATCTCATCGCCCTTCCTATTTATCATAGAAGAACACCGGCCTTATTTGCTTCTCTCGAATGTCCCATGATAACCGTATGTGTAGCTAAGAATTAAGAAACTAGATTTAGATATGCGCCTTGGCGCTTTATACCGTAGATCTAGTGTGAAAATTTATTTTGTATATAATACTCTCTTAAAATCGTTAATTTAACGAATTTAATAAATTATATCATTAGAAAGCATAGCATACTCTCCTCAAATGTACTTTCCAGTTGTCTAATATACTCAGTTCTGCTCTCCCCGTAGAATATGTTGTACAACTAAAAAGATAAAACAGAAGACCAAATACACAGAGATCATGACTGTGTACTAAATGGATTGATTATAAAGATCAAATGCGGTACAAAAATAGATGAAATAGACATATAAGTGTGATAAAAAAACTGCCAATATGATAATCCATTTCAGTACAAAGTTTTTTCTCCAAACCAAGTATGGCAGCTAGTAGAAAGTACAAAGAAGTAAAAAATAAGAGTGGAGATAGCAACATGAAGCAAAAGCAATTGTATAGAGCAGAGGACACGGAAGTGTCAAGCCACCAACTAGAAGGATGCAGAAGACAGCTATTGCATCGTACGGTTGATTCATATGTACAATACATAGTAAAAGAGAGTGGAACGGTAGATTCTACAGAACCTAGATAGCTGGAAGAGAACTATCGGTGACCCGTGTCACCTATTAGACAACTTTCCTGAAAAGTAATTCACGTAACAATTAACGTTAGGTCCGAGTTGACGGTAAGCAATATAGAGTTGGCATCATTTTAACATGAACGGTTCATACTCACTAACGGCAACTGATGTTTTCTTGCCATCGGCATCAGGCACGTCTTCGACAGGGTTTGTTCCATATCTGCAAGTATATCTTTTGTCAAGTCATGTTGAACATGCAAAACTGATCGGTGAATAATAATCGTGCTGCCCATACGGTGTACCCACAAGGCCACAACCCGTTGCTAATGCTTAAAAATAAATGCGGTCCACATGCTTTAATCTCTGTGAATGCATATTTAAATTAATAGTTAAGCACATATTCTTACTTCAACACTTCCAACAAATTGCTCTGTGCCTACCATGTTATGATGAAACCAGTTGCAAAACTCCTCATTTATCAGTCAGCTCTGTAAGTAAGTGAACTGGGAACCCTTACAGAGATGCTAAAAATACAGAGTTAAAACCACCTGCAATGCAATGATGCGGACCTCCATAAGATGAACAACATGTAGGAAAGTCCTATATGGCACGTAGGTGGCAGGTCAAACATCATATGTTGCATTGGTATGAGAGAAAGGAAATATGATATCTTTTCTCTGGGCCCTTTGTATAAGAATATATTAGGAAATGCAGTGTCTCTCCTCGTGCTTCAAGTCCCTGAGCAAAAGCAAATGCAACACACACAGACACTGGTCAGCTAATACTGAAGAAATTCAGCTAGCGTGTCACTGTCACACTGTCACCACCAGTACCTGTCCAGCACAACCCATCTCGCCTGCGCCTCCTTCGACTCGGCGGCCACCACGCCACCGGAGGGCGAAGGTGTGGACGATCCCAACCTCCACATCTACCTGCAGCGCATTAAGGCGACACGAGTTACGAACTGAAAGTAAATTGAGTAGATGAACTGAAACTGAGAAACATCAGCAACATTCAGTGAAATTCTTAGGTTAATCTTTCAGGCTACAAGTAATTAAATCCCAATAGATATCAGCCAATGTATACTACTTATATGAGATACGTGCTTCCACTACTCTCTCACTAAACATTCAGAAGTCGTAAGCACATCTAGAACCATGTATCTTCTCTGTTACCGCCTCACTGGTGCTGACATTAGAGATCTTAGTTGTTAAACTTCGGTGTCGTTTTTTGTGGCGTAACGTGTTTACCGATCGACTCCCTTCATGACATTATAATGCTTATCATGTAAGCTTATGGCATATGACATCAAGTTAAATTAGCACTACTAAGAGGTTTGCACAAGGCTTTGATAATCCATAAGCAAGTGAGCACCTTATATCCTTATCTTTATCGCCGTCATCCATATCTTTAATTTCAGATTCAGAAATCCACCACTATGAACTGTCCAACATAAGTTCCTTCTTGTGCTACTATGCCTGGCTGTTAATAAACCAACCAGATTTAAAATTTTAAACCAATGGTATAGGGAAACTCATGCATAAGAAGAAAGTAACTATGGCATACCCGCAAGTAGGGTTGCAACGCGGCAGGACATGTGGGCGCGGATTCCGTTCCGAATAGTACAATTTGCTTAGACTAAACGATGATATGGGCGATCCTGCATTTGCAACACTACCTACAAGCCACACATCTAGCAGAGCATTTCTTCTTTATTATTCACACCAATCATTATATGAGGAAAGAAAGAATTGTACATCAACTAAGAGAAACTGAAAAAATCCAGCCAACCAGCATGGAAGAAAAACATCACCCCTTGCAGTAACAAAACACACTTTCAGCTTCTCCAATTCAATTAGAAGCTTGCAAGGCACAGGTTCAGCATATCACTATTCTATTGTACTCACATGTCATACCTGAACAGACATAGCAACATTGAAAACTCAAAATTCACGGGCAGGGGCATATGCAATCATTCAACCTAAGTATAATCCAAACCGGTGCATCACACAAGCATAACCCATATCAATTTCTAACTTAGCTTTAAGTATGTAAACAACGGGCAGGGGCAGGTAATTGCACACCTTGTCTTGACGTCCTTGTTCTTCACTACGAAGGCGGCCGATGCCTCATCCTCTGATGCGGTTTGGAGGCAGCATGTGCTCCTCCCATTGAACGCTAAAGAGGGCGATCAAACCTTCTTGTAGATCAGTCCAGAGTACAAACTTAGCATGTCTACAAAAAGGATTTTACCTCTTGGAGAAACATCAATTTTCCTATGCTATGTACACATTACTTTCTTAATTTTATAAGCACCAATAATTAAAGTAGGCATTGTTGCCTGGCATAAAAAATAAGTAAAACAAGACCTTCAGAAGCTATTTACAGGCTCAGGGCATGCGCAGTAGTCTTGTGTGGATTGAAATATAGAGTTCGTTATGGAAAAATCACCATATATCACTGTTTCATGTTTAAACAAACGCACTATTTAGCAAACCGCCAAGGCAAATCAGTAAATAAGCCTTTCAGTTTTATCCTAGATAGCAACTGGCAAGTGGAAGCTATTTAGTACATGTAGAAGAAGAATGTTTTTCTAATAGAAAGTGTGGCAAGTGGAAGCTATTTTACCCCTAATAGAAAGACATATGAACATAACAGGTGATATGAATATAACCACTCAATCTCAGGATGGGAGAAGGATGTTTCTCAATGATACAAATACAGAATAATATGAACATAAGCATCCAGCTGTAGGATGGAACAATGGAAAGAACAATGAGCCAAATTATTTATCATTGTGGAACTGGAGACATACATTAGCTGCGTCTGGTTCTCTCCCAGCTGTAGTCTTCACCGAAAACAACCAAATATATTTTACATAGCACAAATATGAAGGCTATCTCCCAGCTCGAGGCTTTCCTGTCTACAAAATTAGAATAAGCTCCTAAATGTTGTTTCTCTGTCTTTTATGCATTTTGTTGGCTGGTCTTTTTCAGTTTGAAATCAGTAGTAATAACCATAAAAATGCAATGTTGTATTAGGTAATTTTAACGAACAATTTTCTCGAGTTAGTTACAGTGTAGGTACAGAAATTCTTCAAGTGATAACATATGCAGGCGGGAAATCCACGCATGACTAAAATATCCACTATAACAACCAAGGAAATCCATCGTTCCAACGGTAACTATTTTACCCATTTGCACAAGTTCATTGCTAGATTCTTAAAAACAGATAAATCTCTAGACCCAGTATGATATGTCGATTCCCTTCATGGTACGCTGGAGATTCAATGGAGGAAACAGATGTAGGATGTAAAGCTTAGGATGTTTTAGTCTCTAAAAGGAATTTTCATGTTGAGCACACAAAGCATTTCTAGCAGCTCTACTTCTACCTCAGCTCACCATATAAACTTGTGTTAAGGCTAGTTCCTGTAGTCTAGGAAAATAAATCTAAGGAAGTTAGTGGACTGTAGCTTTGGTGAGCTGCTAAATTGCTAGACCGTCGACATGACTGCCGCAACATATGCCAGACACAGGGATCCATCTGCTATGTGTTGTATGTGGCCGATGTCTTCGGCGAGCACGCTGTGTTGGCGAAACCCCAAAAGCCGCCGCCACAAAATGGAGTCCAACTCACCAGGGTGCATCCCCATGCCAGAAATTACTGCTCGTGGATGAGAGGAGGATGGAGAAGGCGGCCACCATACTTGGGCGCTCTTGGTCGGCGAGGAGCACCCGTCGCGCTCGGCGCTACACACCATGACGCCGCCACTTTTTGGACAGAGAAGGCCGCCGCCAATGGCTCCTTCTCAGCCACCCCGCGCACCTCCTTCTCTGCCTCTATCAGCGGTTGCTTCTCGGCCACCCTGTGCTCCCCCCTCCTACATGGTCGTCGATGTGGTCTCCGCCAGCGGCTCTTCCATCGCTGACCTCCACGATCTGGAGGAAGAAGAGGACGAACTGGTTGCATCTAGGGTTTCTCACAGGAATGGAGTGAAAGGGAAGAAACCCTACAAGATCTGTGGGATTGGAGGAAAGGGACGGGGCCCGACCATGCTCCTATCTCCATTCCCCCTTCTTCCCGTCTGCTTCGGCTTCTCTCTTCAAGGTGGAGCTCGACCCCAGGACCGCGGAGCGGCTGCCCATGCTCGATGTGGCGTAGTGGCTGGACGAGGAGATCTGGACGACTCGATGCGGCGGCCGGCGCTCGGGAGGAGATGCGCGCGAGGTAGCGGCGGGGATGGGGGAGCGAGGGGAGAGGGGGAGAAGGACCGAGGCGGCGGGCCTTGCGGTGAGGTGGAGCAGGGAGGAGGAGCCGGAGCGAGGAAGGGCAGCCAGCCGGGCCGAGGCGGGGAGGGCCGCGGGCGGCGGCTGAGAGGTGGTGGCGACGGAGCGGGCGCGGGGCGGAGGCGCGCGGCGGCTAGGGTTTGCCCTGGGATCTCGCTTTTATACCAAGCCAGGCCGAAATACCAAAAATGCCCTGCGGGTGGAGATCCACTGCCTGACGTCAATGTGCACCGACAGAGAACCCAGTCGCAGTGGCTGACGTGCGGGGTCTGCAAAGGTGGGACCCACATGCAGCCGGAGGCGGGTAACAATTTGCCATTGCATAGCTTGATCTAGCCAGTGGGGAGCGACCAGAATTGACGGATGAGATACATGGGTGAAAGGATCCGACGGCTCACGTGTGCTGATCGCTGTGAAGCCCCCTATGGGAGGCAGCTATTATACCTTTAGATTGCTCGAGTCTTTTTGAGACCATTGTTACTACAGTACCTGTCCACCGAACAAGAGCTGTTGATCTTTAGCTAGCTACCTTCTGTATTTGTATCGCGAGTTTGCTGCTAGATCAAACCAATTTAGCACGTTGTCATGGATATATTACTTGCACATCCACATCTCGTCTTCGACATCACTTTCAGACCGATCGTTTCTCTTAACAGGCACTGCCAGTCCTTCCGCCATTCCGTTCACGTGAAGCAAGCACGCGAAACAGGTGTGGCGCTTGGCACGATCCATAATTCTCTGTGAGAATAGATCCCTGCCTGCGCTAAGACACGCATTTGCAGGCTCCGGTTCATAGCAAGTAGTTCTCACACTACCACCTCCAAGTCGAAACAGTTAATTACCACAGTTCGGAGAGAGTTCTGGTTGCTAATTAACTAAGTAGACAGAGGCAAGGATGGACAGATCTAGCAATGGCGGCTCAGACCCCTCCCTCCCCGTAACCCCTCCCGGGCTGCTCTCACGGCGGTGGCTCCGGAGGGCCCCAAGACCGGCGAGTAGAGCGCGTCCTCTAGAGCCTCCCTGGCCGCTGCCACTGCGGAGGGCGAGGAGGCGCGAGCGAGGCGGAGCCCTTCCGCGCTAGGGCGATTCTTCACGGGCTGCGCGGTGGTGGTGCGTCCGGCGGCGGACGCGGGGATCCGGCGGTGCGGCGGCCAGGCCTGCCGGCGCTAGGCGGCGCGGCGTTGCCGAAGGCCGACCGTGCGGGCCCGATCTGGGTAGCTATGGGCTGATCTGGGCGGCGCGGGCCCGATATGGGTAGCGTGGGTTGTGGCCTGCTGCACAGCATCTCGCCAGGTCTCTGCGGTGGAGGTTGCTTCAACCTCGTTCGTCGGCGTTGGACGACGGATGGCGGCGTGGGGGCCTGTTCGTCTGCTTCTTTGAATAAAAGTGGCTGTCCTAGGGTTCTTCTTGTGCGAAGATGTTTCTGAGGCTGGTTTCTCTCGATCTGGCCGGAATGTCGAGTTCCGGAATGCTTCATCGACGAATGTACCAGTGCAACGATGCCTACAATATGCTGGATGTGAGGTATTCGGTCGTGCGCACCCATGCTTTTATTCCGACCGTTTGGTTCTGGAGGGAGCGGCGCGAAGCTCTTTTCTGTGTTGATCAGTTGACATTTTACCGAGCAACCTGAAATCTGATACCACTTGATAGGGCAAAGGTGGCCGATCTTTCGATGAGACGTGGATAAATCGATTTGTTGGTGGAGTTCGTGCTTGACGATCCGACTACACGTGCAAAGCTCGTGCGCCAATGCAATCGCTAGGACAATCTCCGGGAGTTACTGATCTTGCGGATGCACGATCAGCCTGACCAGCGAGGGTCTTAATTCCTACCTGAAATCGAGAACAAGTAAGAACTAATAATGCAATCAGAATTATTGCGGATATAGATGAAAGCTTTATTGAAAAGGTGGGATTCCGAATAGTCGGTCTTGTTCTGGGCGTTGGCCTCAAAAGAAGTACACGAGAGTTGCAGCAATGGCTAACTTTTAATCTAATCAAAATCCGAGTCTAAACGTGACGGCTATGGAGGTATTTAAAGGAGGAAAAGGTGGGGTTTCGACCAGCCATACGTATGGTGGTCGAACCAAACCCTAGAAGGCCTTTCCCCCTTCAATACGGACTCTAAAAAGTGGCTGACTTAATTCCTGCGAAAATGACATGGGCCTGGCCCAAAACTAAAGGTGACGCAGCACCATATTATGCTATGGACGAAATTATGAAGTGGAGAACTCTATATTTCGTCCATGTCTTCATCTCTTCTTATGGTGGCTTCAAAGTTCTGAAATCTCCACTTGTGGCGTCATCTTCAATCCTCAAGTGCTTGCTGCCATCTCCTCCATGCGTGATCATGCTCCAATGCTTGTCCTCCTCATCCATGCTAGGTCCATCATTCCTAAGAGTAACAAACATATCTGATTTAGGCAGCATCATATTCTCATGTATATGAGGAATAGTTCCAAGAAACGAAAGTACCTGATAGTTAAGTTGTTTGGCACGAGCTCGAGTGATTGGTCCTTGTATTTGTGTGGCTGTAGGTACAGCGGTTGTATCAATAGATGGGATGTCCTCATCATGCTCCCCTTCTTGAATTGAAGTCGTCCTCGACGCAAGCTCATCTTCTTCACCAAAGTAAGGCTTCAAATCTGCAATGTTAAATGTAGGACTTACCGGACCCAATTCTGCAGGAAGCTCAAGTTTATATGCATTATCATTTATCTTCTCTAACACCTTAAAAGGACCAGCGGCACGAGGCATTAACTTAGACTTGCGCAATGCAGGAAAACGATCTTTGCGCAAATGTAACCAAACAAGATCACCAACATCAAACACAACATGCTTTCTTCCTCTATCCCCAGCAATTTTATACTTAGCATTCATGCGTTCTATGTTGTCTTTAGTAGTCTCATGCAATTTTAATATCAATTCAGCACGTTGTGTAGCATCCAAATCATTTTGCACCGAAGATGGTAAAGGCAATAAATCAATAGGTGCACGTGGAACAAAACCATACACAATCTCAAAAGGGCACATCTTAGTGGTAGAATGCAGCGAACGATTGTAAGCAAATTCAATATGAGGCAAACACTCTTCCCACAATTTTAAGTTCTTCTTCAAAACAGCCCGCAGCATAGTAGATAATGTTCTATTTACTACTTCAGTTTGTCCATCAGTTTGGGGATGACATGTAGTACTAAACAGCAATTTAGTCCCCAACTTAGCCCATAAACATCTCCAAAAGTGGCTAAGAAATTTAGTATCACGATCAGAAACAATAGTATTTGGCACACCATGTAAACGCACAATTTCGCGAAAGAACAAATCAGCAACATGTGTAGCATCATCAGTTTTGTGACATGGAATAAAGTGTGCCATCTTAGAAAACCTATCCACAACAACAAAGATACTATCCCTCCCCTTCTGTGTACGAGGCAAACCCAAAACGAAATCCATAGAAATATCCTCCCAAGGTACACTAGGAACAGGAAGAGGCATATATAAACCATGTGGATTAAGTCGAGACTTAGCTTTTTGACATGTAGTGCAGCGTGCCACAAATCTCTCAACATCTCGACGCATACGTGGCCAAAAGAAGTGTGCAGCAAGTACATCCTCCGTCTTCTTCACACCAAAGTGACCCATCAATCCTCCTCCATGCGCCTCCTGCAACAACAAAAGACGAACGGAACTATCTGGGATGCATAGCTTGTTAGCACGGAACACAAATCCATCATTGAGGACGAATTTGTTCCATGTTCTACCATCTTTACAATTCAGCAACACATCTTTAAAATCAGCATCATGCAAGTATTGTTCCTTTATGGTTTCTAATCCAAAAATCTTGAAGTCAAGTTGAGATAGCATAGTATAACGGCGCGACAAAGCATCAGCAATAACATTATCTTTACCCTTTTTGTGTTTGATAACATAAGGAAAAGACTCAATAAACTCAACCCACTTTGCATGGCGGCGATTCAACTTAGCTTGACTACGAATATGCTTCAAAGATTCATGATCAGAATGTATAACAAATTCTTTAGGCCATAAATAATGTTGCCAAGTTTGTAATGTCCGAACCAGCGCATATAATTCTTTATCATAAGTAGAATAATTCAGACTAGGCCCACTCAATTTCTCACTAAAATATGCAACAGGTTTGCCCTCTTGTAATAACACACCTCCTAAACCAATTCCACTAGCATCACATTCAAGCTCAAAAGTCTTATTGAAATCAGGAAGTTGGAGTAATGGAGCATGTGTTAACTTATCTTTCAGTATCATGAAGGCGTCTTGTTGTGCATCGCCCCACACAAAGGGCACATCCTTCTTTGTAAGCTCATTCAGCGGCGCAGCAATGGATCCAAAATCTTTCACAAAGCGCCTATAGAAACCAGCGAGGCCAAGAAAACTCCTCACTTGTGTGACCGTCTTTGGCTGCGGCCAATTCTCAATTGCCTCAATCTTGGCTGGATCAACTTCAATTCCCTGCGCAGTAACAACATAGCCAAGAAACGCAACTCGATTGGTGCAAAAGGTGCACTTCTCAAGATTACCATACAAACGTGCATCACGTAAAGCATTGAAAACAGCACGTAAATGATCCAAATGTTCCTCCAAAGATTTGCTATAAATCAGAATATCATCAAAGTATACCACCACAAAACGTCCAATAAAAGCACGTAAAACTTCGTTCATCAGTCTCATGAAAGTACTAGGTGCATTAGTTAAACCAAAAGGCATTACTAACCACTCATATAAACCGAACTTAGTTTTAAACGCTGTTTTCCATTCATCTCCTAATTGCATACGAATCTGGTGGTAACCACTACGCAAATCAACTTTAGAGAACATAATAGAACCACTCAATTCATCAAGCATATCATCTAAACGAGGTATAGGATGACGGTAACGAATGGTAATATTATTAATAGATCTACAATCAGTACACAGGCGTGAAGAACCATCCTTCTTAGGTACCAAGATAATAGGAACAGCACATGGGCTAAGAGACTCACGAATGTAACCTTTATCTTGGAGAACCTGAATTTGTCGCTGAATCTCTTTGGTCTCTTCAGGATTGGTACGATATGGCGCACGGTTGGGCAGCGAAGCACCTGGAATCAAGTCAATCTGGTGTTCTATCCCACGGATAGGTGGTAGTCCAGGTGGTACATCTTGTGGGAACACATCAATGAACTCCTGCAAAAGGTTAGCAACCGCAGGTGGCAAAGAAGGAGGCATATCCTCAAATGAAAACAGAACTTCTTTGCAAATAATAGCATAGCATTGAGTAGTGTTCACATCAAGTTCAGCAATATCAGATTTGCTAGCAAGCAAACAAGGATTTTTCAAACGAATTTCAGTAGCATGGTTTGAATCAGATTTAGTATTAGTCTTATGTGGCACAAAATCTGCAGCAACAATCTGATTCTCACTCTTAAGTTTCTCCTCGTTTTTTACTCTACTAGCTCTAGCAAGATCATCTTTTAGTATTTGTTCAGGAGTCATAGGTTTGAGACCAATTTTCTTTCCATCATGCATAAGAGAATACTGATTAGTTTTACCATTATGAACAGATTCTCTATCAAATTGCCAAGGTCTACCAAGTAACAAAGAACAAGCTTGCATAGGTACAACATCACAATCCACAAAATCAGAATATGTACCAATAGTAAAATGCACACGTGTAGTTCTTGTTACCTTGAGCTTCCGAGAGCTCTCAAACCATTGAATGTAGTATGGATGTGTGCGCTGTCTTGTAGGAAGAGAAAGCTTCTCCACCATGTCAACGCTAGCCAGATTATTGCAGCTCCCTCCATCAATGATGATCCTTATAGCTCGCTCTTTGACAACGCCTCTTGTTTGGAACAGATTGTGGCGTTGATCATGCTCAGCTTTGCTCAATTGCACGCTCAACACACGTTGTGCAACTAAGCTCCTGTACTGATCAGCAGTGTCAGCTTCCATTACCTCCATCTCTCTCTCAGAATCAGAATTAGCACCATCACGTGCAGCAATAAGGGCCAATGTATCTTCATCAAAGTCACTTGCAGAATCATATTCGCCATCTTCACGCACCAACATCACACGCTTGGTTCTGCATTCTCTCTCTATGTGTCCAAAACCCAAGCATTTGCGACATTGTATGTCGCGCGTCTTCCCCGTGGAGGCCATCGAAGATGAACTCCGAGGAGGACCAGCAGATGGTGGTGAAGTAGCAGCCGGTGGTGCTCGTGATGCAGGCGCGGTGTACTTGGAGGTAGAAGGTGCTGGTGTAGTCCCACGAGATTGTGGCGCTGATTGTCGCGTAGTCCATGACGATGTACGACCTGCAGAAACATTAGCTTTTCTCCATGGTGGTTGACGATCCTGCACTTCACGTTCAGCTTTGCAAGCAAGATGAAACAAGCGAGTAATAGTGTTGTACTCCTTATAATCTAAAATATGCTGAATCTCTTTATTCAAACCACCAAAGAAACGTGCAAGCATAGCCTCATTATCCTCTACAATACCACAGCGAATCATGCCAGTTTGCAATTCTTGATAATAGTCTTCTACAGAATTTTTTCCTTGTTCTAAGCGAGACAATTTCTTTAGCAAATCACGTTGATAATGTGGAGGAACAAAACGAGTACGCATAGCAAGTTTTAAACCAACCCAAGTAGTAGGAATATTAGCATGGTGTACTCTACAATGCTCAGACCACCAAATAGATGCAAAATCTGTGAACTCACAAGTAGCAGCACTAACACGCAAATGATCAGGATAGCGTAAACATGCAAAGCGTTGCTCTACTTCCAATTCCCATGTAAGATATGCATCAGGATTATATCTACCCTCAAATGGCGGAATATTCAGTTTCAGTTTAGCAACATGATCATCATCATTACGTACCGGGCGGGGAGGTGGTCGAGCGTGGCGGTTCAGCTGCCGTGGACGACCAGGTGCAGGTTGTTGGACCTCCTCGTCATCCAGCACGTTCTCATCTACTTGCTCATCCTCGTTCCCTCCATAGTCCTCGTATCCTTCATCAGAAGGCGCGTCATGTGCGGCTGCTGCAGCAGGAGCGGTACCCGCCGGAACGTCCGCACGAGGAACGCGGCGTGCGCGGCGTTGCACGTTGGCGCGAGGCGGCGGTAATCGAGTCAACAACTCCTGGAACTTGGCGTCGAGCTTGGAGTTGAAGGCTGCCTCGAGGCCATCGATCTTGTCCAGCGCGTCGGTGAGTTTGGCGTCAACATCACCGAGGCGCCCATCCACGTCGGTTGCATGCCCGCCCAAAAGGTGGAGGAAGTGAGCATGCATCTCTGCATTCGTCATCTTATCCGGGTCAACGTTCGCCGACTCTGTGCCTGTCATGGTTAGTACAGAAAAAGCACAAATGTATATGCCTACAAACTACGGAATATGGTGGTTCACGCGCAATTCGTCAAGCAAAATACAAAGCTCTTACAAGTCCTTACCAAACAGGAGGAAGGCGATGTAACAACCAGCAAGGAATCAGCGTCTCCAAGGATTGCCAAAGCGATTACCAGGGGTCGACACCAAGCACGTGGAGACAATATGTGGAGCTGTAGGGAGGCTAATATGGTAGCAAACAGCAATTGTCAAAACAGCAATGCAGTATTGAAAGTATGCTCAACGACGGTACTGTGCTGGTCCTAGGCTAGACCGTACTAGAGACGCGAGCCTAGAACACTAACGAGGTCACGGCGCGGCACACAAGCAACTAGCAGTGATGAGGTGGCGATGATGTGGCGACGCGAGGTGCGAAAAATCACTATGATGGCAAGTGTCTCAAACTGATCCCCAAGGTCTAAAAACAGTATAGCCTCAGAAAATTTTTTGTCGAAATTTCTGGAAAGTGCTCCGGAAAGCGCGCAGGCGCCAAAAAAATGTCGCTATAACGGCCAGTGGCGAAAAGTGATCGCCAAGGTGAAAAACCAATGTAGCCAGAAAAATTTCGGAGCGGTTCCAGACTTTTTTTTTTGCTCTCCTTCCAATTCTTTACTGGCGGCCGAAACTTATCTCACGGAAATTTTTCTACAGCCCAGACGAAAATAGAAGGTAATAGCTAAGTAGGAAAAACAATAAAACCTAATTCTACACGGACTCTGTCGCGGCAGAGAAACAGCACGAATCTGTGTCGCGGTGGAAGACAGGGTATATGGCAGATGTATATGACTGTGGCGGAAGATCTGGTGGGTGTATATGGCAGTGGCGGAAGTATATGGCAGGGTGTATATGGCAGTGGCGGAAGTATATGGTGGTGGTGGTGGCGGTGATCTGCGTATGGTGCGAGTGGCGGCGGCGGCGTGACTAATATGACCAGAACTCGAAACTCTAAAGGAACTAGACGCTAAGACCAGCAACTCGACACGAAGATGCAGACACAAATTCAACTATGCAAAACTGAAAAGACAATGCAAGGCGTGGCAGGGGGTTTATGGGACGAGATGATCTAAACCCTAACTGTATTTTTGGCTTTTTCGTGGTTTATGGGTATGATGGCAGATGCAATCTACACTAGGAAAACAGTAAAATCTCACCGAGCAACCTGAAATCTGATACCACTTGATAGGGCAAAGGTGGCCGATCTTTCGATGAGACGTGGATAAATCGATTTGTTGGTGGAGTTCGTGCTTGACGATCCGACTACACGTGCAAAGCTCGTGCGCCAATGCAATCGCTAGGACAATCTCCGGGAGTTACTGATCTTGCGGATGCACGATCAGCCTGACCAGCGAGGGTCTTAATTCCTACCTGAAATCGAGAACAAGTAAGAACTAATAATGCAATCAGAATTATTGCGGATATAGATGAAAGCTTTATTGAAAAGGTGGGATTCCGAATAGTCGGTCTTGTTCTGGGCGTTGGCCTCAAAAGAAGTACACGAGAGTTGCAGCAATGGCTAACTTTTAATCTAATCAAAATCCGAGTCTAAACGTGACGGCTATGGAGGTATTTAAAGGAGGAAAAGGTGGGGTTTCGACCAGCCATACGTATGGTGGTCGAACCAAACCCTAGAAGGCCTTTCCCCCTTCAATACGGACTCTAAAAAGTGGCTGACTTAATTCCTGCGAAAATGACATGGGCCTGGCCCAAAACTAAAGGTGACGCAGCACCATATTATGCTATGGACGAAATTATGAAGTGGAGAACTCTATATTTCGTCCATGTCTTCATCTCTTCTTATGGTGGCTTCAAAGTTCTGAAATCTCCACTTGTGGCGTCATCTTCAATCCTCAAGTGCTTGCTGCCATCTCCTCCATGCGTGATCATGCTCCAATGCTTGTCCTCCTCATCCATGCTAGGTCCATCATTCCTAAGAGTAACAAACATATCTGATTTAGGCAGCATCATATTCTCATGTATATGAGGAATAGTTCCAAGAAACGAAAGTACCTGATAGTTAAGTTGTTTGGCACGAGCTCGAGTGATTGGTCCTTGTATTTGTGTGGCTGTAGGTACAGCGGTTGTATCAATAGATGGGATGTCCTCATCAATGTCATGATGGCCGGAATGAAGGAATAGCAATGGAGGTTCTAGTCTGTGCACTGTTGAGGGCTTGCTTGGTGTTTCAGGCTTCGCAACAGCAGTATGCAAGTGGGGGCGACAGCACTGGTGAAGTTCAGCGTCTTACCTTTCAGGGTAAAAATCCAAGGTCTGGCTTTAATTGGTTGTGTCTGGCAATTGCCTTGTTGAAGGCATTGTTTTGATAGCGGGGACTATCTTCAGGGTGAAAACATAAGATCTTTGATCGGACGACGACGGCGCTTGTGCGTTGTTCCCTTCTTGGAGGCGTCGCTTTTGGAGAGCCTGAAGTTCAGATGTTGTCTTAGTGGTGGTTGTATTGTTGCTGCTAGGGCTGGAATACCGTAGCGAGACTTTTTTTTTAGTTATTTTTCTCTTGTTTGGCTATGTGCATCCGTACTGCCGTTTTGGTATTGCGTTGTTGCAGAGGCTAGGTGGTTTTGGTATCTCTCGATATTAATAAATTCTCTTTATCGAAAAAAAGTCAAGGATGGAAAATTAAGAGCAGCTTTTCTGAGTGTGAATTATCTGAAAGGAAGAAAAAAATGTAAAGGGAAAATGCGCACATGATGCCCTGGCGATAACGGCGTGGCTGTGCGCATTATGTGTAAAACCGTGGGCTCAGCGATGCCCTAACCGATAAGGGCATCTCCAACGGGGCGACCCATCCCGCGTCCGCGTGTCCGGATGGGTCTAGCCGGATAAAAATCCAGCCCAGCGCGCGGACCCATCCCTAAAACGGATGGCCGCGGTGTCCGGAACGACGCAAATCCGGCCCAGATTCCTGGCCCGCGTGTCATAGGCATAAGCATTTTTTTCATTAAAAAGAACTCATTACAATTTAGCTATTACTTCTATCCTAATACGTACGGCCTTGGCGACTCCTCGCCGGCTCGCCGTCGGGGCCATGGATTTCACTCGACGCGGGCGGCCTGTACGCGTGAGGATTCCACTCCAGCTTACGAGTTGGGTGGCGCGGCGGCGGCAGCGGTGGCTTCGGCGGAGGCCTTCATCCTCCTCCTTTCCGTCCGCGCACCTCGGGCACGCTCGCGCTCCGCCTCCTGCGGCAGAACCATCCGCTTCCCGCATAGCTCAAGCTCTTGCAGGGCAGCGCGTTCCACAGCGGTGCGCGCCTCCAGGCGAACGTGGCCGGCGGCCTGGGCCTCGTGGTTCTCCTGCCGCCGGCGCATGCGCTCTTGCCGGCCGCGCTCCGCCGACGCAGCAGCCTCCCGGGCGAGCCGCTCGGGCGGGGGCATCTGGATGAGGTGACGGGCTGCTCGCATAGCGAGCAGCTCGTTCTTCTGGCCGAGGAGGTCGCCTAATCGGCGGCGGCCGGCCCGGCAGGTGGCTTCGTGCTCCTTCGTCATGCGCGTGAGGTCGGCGAGACGCTCCTCGATGGCGGCGTTGATGTTCGCCAGCGCGAGGTCCTCCTCGTGGACGGGCTCCTCCACGGCGGCCGCCCCTCCTCCGCGGCCTCGTACCAGCCGTCCGCGGTCTCGTGCCAGCCGTCCGCGGCCGCCTCCACCATCTCCGCGTCGCCGGCCTTCTTTGCCGCCGCCTCGGCAGCGACGCGGAGCGCCTCGTCGTCGGCGACCCACCGCGAGTCCGCGCGCTCCTCCTCCTCCGTCCGCGGGAACCTGGCCCGGGCGGCGAGGGAGAGCTTGGCCCACGTGGCCTGCAGGGTGCGCGACATGGCGCCGGAGAAGGTGGAGGGGGAGAGGAAGGTGAAGCGGTCTGTGTGAGACCGCCACCATCTTTTATAGCCGGCGGCCTGGCGGGAAACTTGGGCGCGAGCGCGCGCCAATGGCGTTTTCGCGCGCGCGGGAACCTTGGTGCGCGCGGGAACTTTCCCGCGCGTTCCACCGCCCACCATGGCTGTCCCGTCGAGGCCTGCCATGGCGCAGCGCCGCGCAAGGAAGACGAACCACGTGGCGTCTCTTTGGGTCGCCGCGTTGGGCGCCGCGTGCGACCCAAACGGACACGCGGACGCGGGGCGCTGTCCGGGTGTCCGTTCGGCCACCCAAACGGCCCAAAACGGACGGCCCAGCGCGTCCGTTTGGGTCGCCCGGTTGGAGATGCCCTTATTTGTTTGAGTTTGATCATGAATTCAAGATTAAGCATTGCCTAAACGTTGACCAACGTAGGAAGATTCCCTCCCTTGTCTATACGTTGTGAGATAGATGATGAGACCTCTCTAGCAGCGAATTTATACGCGCTAGATAACACCCCGTTTAATTCGGTCCTGTTGGGACTCGAACCCGGGTGGGCTGGCTGTGCACTCGCAAGCCTTGCCACTGAGTTAGCACTCAGTTCTCGTTAACCAGCATGAACTCTCTGGGTAGCACAACAACCAGGATCTGTTCATACCTCATCGTAACGGGGGCGCAATGATTAAAAGTGAATAAAAAGACATAAGTACAAGCTCTAGAGAAACGTACGGTCCGTTTAAGTCTATATTGTTCAGTAGTTACACGCGCAGAAAACGGTGTACTATGAAAACCGAAACGTCTTTGGGTAAAATATCCGTCGGCCACATCGGTTGGTAGAAAAATTGAGTACACCTAGTATATATGTACGAGGGTATATAGGGTTCGATATGGGCTTTTGTAGGCTAAAAAACAAGGCACTGAATGATATAGGCATCCCCAATGGGCCTGCCGAAGATGGTACCCGGGGTTTACTGAAAACCCACAACTTGAAGTTTTACAAAGCCCGAAGGCCCAGTCGGAAAATAGTTTGGAAAGATATGATTGTATTAGGAATATTAACTTGTAATTAGGACGGCCGAAACCCTCCCGAACTCTAACTTGTGTATCACGAAACCTTCGACTCCGCCTCCTATATAAGGGAGTCGAGGGACAAAGAGAGGATCGATTCATTGTTTTCCACAACCCTAGTTTTTATAGCAATCAGTACTTTCCGGCTAAAACCTTCGAGATCTACTTGCTCTCTACTTCCAACTAAACCATAGTCTACAACTTGTAGGCATTGATAAGTTAATCCCTTATCAATTGGCGCCATCTGTGGGGATCGAACCCATCCGGAGCGATGTTCGCACACCCGATAAATATGAACAGAAGCATGAGATATAACAATATAGTGGCTAAGATGTTACAAAGGTGAGCCTACAACCAAGTACAAGCACTTGGCTGTAGCCTCGGGGGCTACTCCCATCGGGAACGTTGTTCGCGTGCCCGATGAAATCTAATAAGTACTGACGGGTATATTTCGAGTTATCAAAATAACTCTTCATATACTCCCATCGGGAGGGTAAGTTAAAAGCAATATAAGTCATCCGTTGACTCAAATAAATATGCTATTCCAGCAGCGGAGAAAGCACTCGACAATATATTCTCAGAGCGCCTAAGTCGCGAAATAATCTCCCGAATGCCGCAAAACTCGTGAAGGTAAGTCCACGGGATCCGTCTGTGCGGCGTGGCACCGCTTTTGACGGCGCTTTGCTATTTTTTCCGTATCAGCAGATACCAAGAAAAATCCTAACGGACGCGTTAGGTACCCGATAAACATGACTGTAATTCGGCATCTGGTAAGACCTTAAGCGGCACATGTCGAATTACACCAGTATCCCGAGATCATGTCCAGGGACGTGATCTTGAAGTAGGTTTTGGTGGATTGCTACGAGATTAACGGTACCTGATCTATCAGACGAACCAGCCCCAATTTCCGTTATCCCTGTACAATATATAAATCCTTCAAGAAGATTATTTGTCGAGTTGAAGAACTCATATGCAGATTGTAAAGATGGAGATTTTCCCTGACTCTTCGATTCAAGCAAAATCTCGAGGGCTACTTATATAGGCATCCCCAATGGGCCCACCGAAGATGGTACCCGGGTTTACTGAAGGCCCACGACTCGAAGTTTTACAGAGCCCGAAGGCCCAGTCGGGAAATAGTTTGGAAAGATAGGATTGTATTAGGAATATTAACTTATAACTATTACGGGACGGGTCAGAAACCCTCTCGAACTCTGTAACTTGTGTATCATGAAACCTTCGACTCCGCCTCCTATATAAGGGGGAGTCGATGGACAAAGATCGATTCATTGTTTTCCAGACAACCCTATTTTTCATAGTAGTCGAGTACTTTCCGGCTGAAACCTTCGAGATCTACTTGCCCTCTACTTCCAACTAAACCCTAGTCTACAACTTGTAGGCATTGATAAGTTAATCCCTTATCAGAAAAAAACTTACCCCTTTAAGTTTTGGTGAGAGGGGGCGAAAGCAAGCCTCTTGCTATAAACCACTTTCCAAGATTCTAAGTTTGTTTGCTAATACATGGCGCAATGCTGACCATATTTATCCGAATTAGAATGTTATTTTTTACCCTTTGAACTAATTACCAAGAAAATTGGCTATATGCTCATAACATGACATAACAAGATATTTGTTGGTTAATTTTTATGGACATTGTGTGATCCTTGAGACATAAACTTTGAAACTGTGCAATAAAAAATTGTATGCATCAATTGATGCGTATATCCCTCTTTTCGAAAAAATAAGTGAAGTAACTTCGCACAAATACACGCAATGGTGTCATTTTCCTGCGTACATATAAATCTGGATATATCTACAAATCTTAAGAATATAGACAAGCTTATTGTACAATAGCGATGTACATGGTCGAGTCGAGTTAGCCATCACTACAAGAAAAGTTCTGATAGACAACGTCCCAAAATCGTCAACTAAGGGGCATTTTTCGTCGCCTATGGGCCTAACCCGACGATATGGGTTCTGTTGTCGAAACTGCGTCAGGCAAAGTCCAACGACGATTTTTTCGGTCCGTCGCGCTTGGGCGCCCTTCCGCCACGGAAAATCGGACCGTTGCGGAAGTGTTTTCGGGAGCCCGTTGACTGCTGACGTCATGCAAACTGACACGTGGCAGACGCCGTTAACTGGCAGTTAACGGCGTTAACCGGCTGAAACCCCGTGGTAGATGGTAGGCCCACACGAGGCCTGCCACGTCTTAAGCGGGCCGGGCCAGATGACATAGTTTGACCGGTCAACTATATAGCTGGGCTGGTCCATTAGTTACGTGGGCCGGGCCTAACCTCTAATGTTGGGTCAAAACTTAAATGGGCCGGCCCATTTAACATGTGGGGTCCACCTTACAGCGGGCGGCCAAGAAGCAAGTGGGCCGGGCCAAAACACAGGTGGGTCCCACTTTCCTGTTAAAAGGCCGGCCCATTTAGTGTGTGGGGTCCACCGTATAGCAAGTGGGCCGGCCCAACAAGCTAGTGGGCGGGCCAAAAACACCGTGGGTCCTTTCCATTAAAGGGTCGGCCCATTTAGTACGTGGGGTCCACCATATAGCAAGTGGCCGGCCCAACAAGATAGTGGGCGGGCCAAAACACAAGTGGGTCCCACCTTCCGTTAAAGGGCGGCCCATTTAGTATGTGGGGTCCACCATATAACAAGTGGGCGCCCACCAAGATAGTGGCTGGCCACACAGTGGGTCCCACATTCTGTTAATGGGCCCATTTGCTATGTGGGGTCCACCATATAGAAAGTGGGCCGGCCCAACAAGATAGTGGGCGGGCCAAAAACACAGGTGGATCCCACCTTCCTATTAAAGGGTCGGCCCATTTACCATGTGGGACCACCATATAGCAAGTGGGCTGGCCCAACAAGATAGTGGGCCGGGCCAAAAGGTGGGTCCCACTTTCTGTTAAAGGGCCGGCCCAATTAGTGTGTGGGGTCCACCATATAGCAGTGGGCCGGCCCAACAAGATAGTGGGCCGGGCCAAAAACACAGGTGGGTCCCACTTTCCTCTTAAAAGGCCGGCCCATTTAGTATGTGGGGTCCACCACAAAAGCAATTGGGCTGGCCCAACTAAGTAGTGGGAGGGGTCCACCTTAAAGCAAGTGGGCCAGCCCAATTAGAGTGTGGGGTCCACCTTCAATCAAATGGGCTGGCCCAATAAGTAAGTGGGCCAGCCCGTTTAGTTGCTGTTTATATGCCGGCATAATAGGCGCTATAGGAATTTGCGGGCAGGCACATATGTGATTTCGCTTAATTGGGCCGTTTAAGGGATGGGAATTCGTGATTTAGATACTGAGAATATTTACGCAGCATTGATTTCTGTCGGATAGCCTCACTTACCACAAGCACCAAAGAAAAAATGCGCGAAAGAACTATAAAAACTAACTAAATATTACATCAGCTGCAAGGCATTGAAAAAATATTACAGAACCCAGAGAAATTGAATGGTAATTAAACCTAGCAATACAATGAAGCGATCCGGCAATCTTTTAAGTTGTCCATGCAGCACCTATATCTGAAACAAAGACATTACAAGTTAAGACAGCAACAATGGAAAGGCAAAGACACTACAATATTGTTTGCCAAAGAATTTGGAACTCATCATTTCGTCGTTATAACAAGATCATTGTAATGCGCACAATAAGCAAACAAAGAGTGCATGCCGCATACCAACAGCCAATATAACAGAGCATGTTAGAATGAAACAGCAGACTTACTACTGTCGAGTCCCATGCAAACCAACATGTTCAGGGAGTACAAAATTGGCATGAACAACATAGTAGCAGGCTATAAATTTTGTAACAACGACTGAGCAAGATGAAGTTATGATGGCTACATCTACAGAGCAGGGAATGTAAACCAAAAATAGAAGTTACGATGGCAAAAGCTAAAGAGGAGGGAATGTGAACCAACATGTGCCAAGTGCAATTACTTCATTTTGGCCGTGAACTAAATAATACTCCTGAACTTATAGTGAAGGGGATGCAAATCAAGATGTTTCGGGATATAAACTTGTAATGAGCAACACATAGAGGATAGTTAATGTTGGAGCTTAGGATGGACCAGATACAGAATATAGTGGGATCACCTGTGAACTTGTATAAGAGGGAATGCAAACCAATATGTTCAGCTTTCCATATGTGAGCGTCATGCCAAGTCAGAGAAACAAGTCAATAATGCAGCTTTTGAAGAACAAGATGGCACGCAAAATTATTATCTAGTAGTATGACAAGTTTATTTGTACTACAGGCTAGATAGCAGAGTGATAGCATGCCAAACTAAGTCCTTACTTTGTTAGCTTACAATGAACTAGATACAAAACAATGGCATCACCTGTAGTACAGGGAATGCAAGCCAACATGTTCATGGAGTAAAAAATTGGCACAAACAACATAGTAGCAGGCCATAATTTTTGTAACAACGACTGAGCAAGATAAAGTTATGATGGCTAGATCTACAGAGCAGGGAATGTAAACCAAATATAGAAGTTACGATGCCAAAAGCTATAGAGCAGGGAATGCGAACCAACATGTGCAATTACTTAAAATTGGCCATGAACTAAATAATAGCAGGATGTTACTATAATACCTATAATTTTTGTAACAACGACTGAGCAAGATAGAAGTTATGATGGCTACATCTACAGAGCAGGGAATGCAAACCAAAATGTTCAATCGCTTAAAGTTAGCAATGAAGTAGAAAATAGCAACGTGTTACGGTCATAGCTAGGAATGAACTAAAAGAGCTTCAGACAAACAAGAATCTGAACCCAGAACATGGCGCTAAAACAAGGGACTTACATTAGGAGAAGCACTCTGTGGGAGTCACAGCAGATCTTCCTGGGGTTGATAGATCCGGTGATGAAGTACGCTACATGTGCTACTTGGGGTTGGAGAGACGGCCATTACACTTCATGGTTACTCATCTCGTCTGCAAAAACGTAACGGCGCGTCGTTAGCACAAACAGGTTCCCCCAAGATTAAACAAGAACTTGCAGGCAAGCAATAGAAAAGCGATAGTAGAAGAGTTTAGATCATGCACGGCGCCGGTGAAGCAGATCCGGTTCATGCACAGCGGTGTCGGTGAGCAAGATCCGATGCGGTGGACGACGGATCCGGCGAAGCGGCTCCGGTGGGGTGGACGATGCCGCAGCTGAAGCGACTGCGGTAGACTGCTGGATGAGCATATGGTTTCGAGGTTCGGCGGGGATGATCCGGTCCGGTTGATGACGGCGTCGATGAAGCGGCTCCGGCAGGCAGCCGGATGACGAGGATCGCGAGGCCTCGGGTAGGCCAGGGAAGTCCGGCGGGGATGTTCCGGTGCGGTGGTCGTGGAGGTGGGAGAGAGGGACTTGGGAAGTTCCGGTGGGTGGTCTGAGGGAAATGAATTTTTTTTGGGAGGGTTTCCGGGCTAGGGAGGTGGTGATCCAAAAAATGACGGGCAGACCCCCCCCACCAACCGACTTTGCTGTCATCTCCACAGGGGTAGAATGGGAATTTGGAAGCGTGTGAAATTTTTGTATTTTGTAGGCGGGAAGTTTTGCCGCTATGAGATTTTGAATTTCGCTAAGGTCCAAGTATAATGATAAAAAATTGTGAGACCGTACTAGTACCTCTGTTCAAGGCCGAGTGCAAAATCAAATCATCATCACCTTGAATATTGGTCACTACCATGGTCATGATCTATCTCTGAAATTAGCGTATCCGCTATATCAAAGTATAATGATAAAAAAAATTGTGAGACCGTACTAGTACTTCTATTCTAGGCCGAGTGCAACATCAAATCATCATCACGTTGAAAATTTGTTACCATGATCATGATCTATCTCTGAAATTGGCGCATCCGCTATATCTTTCAAAGTATAATGATAATAAAAATTGTGAGACAATACTAGTACTTCTGTTCAAGTTCGAGTGCAACATCAAATCATCATCACGTTGAAAATTTGTTACCATGATCATGATCTACCTCTGAAAATGGGCGCATCCGCTAAAACTTGCAAAGTATAATGATACAAAATTGTGAGACCGTACTAGTACTTATGTTCAAGGTCGAGTGCAACATCAAATCATCATTACATTGAAAAGTGTGTTACCATGATCACGATCTATCTCTGAATTTGGCGCATCCGCTAAATCTCGCAAAGTATAATGATAAAAAAATTGTGAGACTGTACTAGTACTTCTGTTCAAGTTCGAGTGCAACATCAAATCATCATCACGTTGAAAATTTGTTACCATGATCATGATCTATCTCTGAATTTGGCGCATCTGCTAAATCTTGCAAAGTATAATGATAAAGAAATTGTAAGACAGTAGTAGTACTTCTGTTCAAGGTCGAGTGCAACATCAAATCATCATCACGTTGAAAATTTGTTACCATGATCCTCTGAAAATGGGCGCATCCGCTAAAACTTGCAAAGTATAATGATACAAAATTGTGAGACCGTACTAGTACTTATGTTCAAGGTCTAGTGCAACATCAAATCATCATTACATTGAAAATTGTGTTACCATGATCATGATCTATCTCTGAATTTGGCGCATCCGCTAAATCTCGCAAAGTATAATGATAAAAAAAATTGTGAGACTGTACTAGTACTTATGTTCAAGGCCGAGTGCAGGATCAAATCATCATCATGTTGAAATTTGTTACAACGATCATGACATATCTCTAAAATTGGCGCATCCGCTAAATCTTGCACGTGGCGCATCTCGGTGCGGAGCAACAAGCCGGTGCTATCAAGGTTGAGGCGTCGGTAGCGTCATCGGGCTCTCCTCTTTTGATAGATCTTCTACATGGCGTGGCGCACCGCCCACCGAGAAGCAGTCACATGTGAGATCGAGGTGGAGACGTCGCCGGCATCCTCGAGGCGCGACCGCCCTTCTACGAGCCAGAGTCGACTCAAGGTATGAATCCATGCGCTGTCGCGTCCCTTCTGCATATGAAGTGGGATGCCTTAGATTTATTGTTCTTCTCTTACGATTATTTCTAGCCGGACATGTGTGCTCTTTCTCTGAATATATTGCTTGAAAAGCTAACCAAGTTACTTAAATTCACTTTGTTCTTAATCTTGCGTGCTAATTTTGTTATTTTTGCTGACAGTGGTGCACGCAAGGAAATTTATTTCTGGGTGTGCTGAGCTGTTAGGCCTAAGTCGAAATCCTCAGCTAAACAAGGCCTCAGCTTAACACATAAAAAGGTGTTCAATCTCGCCCACAATGTCCTCTTCTTTCCTCTTCCTTTATTGGAACTTGTTTTGCAGACAAGGAAAGTGGCACGTGTAATGTGAGTAAAACCCTCTTAGCCAAAATCAGCTACGAGCAAGATTTTATGTATTGTAGATTCCCCAATTGACTCTCATCCCCAATGTAGTCTTTTTTATGTCAGTATAGACTTCTTTACTGGATGTATATACTATCGTACATGGCATGCATTTGCCTAATGAGGAGCATTGTATTGCCATTCTAGCCAACCTGATCGATCTGTCAAGCTTCATGCACGAGATGCCATGTTTAATTTACTCCCTCGCTCCGATCCATATTTCTTGGTGTAAAATGAATGTGAATCGGAGGGAGTACTCTTCTTAGATAGTACTATACCAGTTCAAAAAAAAGTACTGTACTACTACATCACAAATGCATCAAAAGAGTACTACATCACAAGACCACCACGGTTGTACTAGTAGAGTTTAATGCTTAACTTCCAAAGGGAATAAGATTACACATATGAACTTTAAACAGGCGCTGTCCGATGTCTGCTTGTTTGGGAGCACAACATAAATAATACTACCCCCGTCCATACATAAGTGACTAAACTTTGTCTGAAGATGGTTTCATCTATATATGTTTTTAGTGTGTAGATACATCCGTATCTTGAAGGAAAAAGGTGAGCCGCTAACTTTTTGAATAGAGTGAGTAATACAATTCGGATAAACAATGGTGTAGTAAAACAAATACTCCTGCCCATCATAAAACAAAACACAGACTGACTCAAATATATGTACAGATCACAAAAAAGGTTTCATCAGAACCCGAACATATACATGCAGAGATGACCGTTTGATCACATAAAACAAAGGTTTCGTGGCATATTTATGCCCCCAAAACAAGCAGACGTAGGACAGCGCCAACGTACTAGCAGCTAGCACTATGGAGCTGCAGTACAAACAAATGGTGCAGCGACATTTCCACCAGAACGAAAACTAAAAGACATCAGACCAAACAAAAGCTGGGCTATCACTTCTTGCCCAAACAAGCCTTGCTCCTTCATATGCGACTTCCTTTTCTCTTATGGATGTTGAACTTTGAATTAGATGGGTTCCTGACAGCGCGTTCTTTTTCGTGTCCTTGATGTTGCACTCTGGATCAGGTCGGTTACTGTCAGGAAATGAACAAATTGATCAGCAAAAGTCATATGTAAATGAATGCAAAGGTTACATATGAATGACTAACCCGGTCTAACTGAGTAGGGATGTAAAGTGCACCAACGTCTAGCAGAATTGTACTTTCTCCACTGCCAGTTGCTCATATCTAATTGGAATACTCCCTCCTTTGCCCGTACAACCAGCTCATTTTTGTCCTCAAATACGCAGAGTAACCTTACTGCATGTTTCCAATTGTATGGAAATGATGTGTCAAGGCCAAAAAAAGTATCCAATTCAAAATTTATATGACATGTCCATGACTCGTGATCGCCTGTTGATGATCTTGTACTGGCCCATGTTTGTAGGGTGAAGTCTCTTATAACAGCAAGGGCAACATCTCCATTATGTCCCTTGAAGATGTGAATGTTAAGCATGAATATATCATGCGTCTCATGAGGGCACTGAATATATTTCAGAGCCTTCTTTGCATGGTCAAGCTCAATGATATATCTAGACTTCGTTGGCCAGTACAAAATACCCCCTATGAGAGTTGCCGGTCTACGGTCAATCTCTGACAGCATCGGAGTTGATCGAGCTAGAAACTCCCATTCTTTTGAATCTGGTGAGTAGATATGAGCCTGTGCATCGTAACGTTTAGTTGTTATCCAAACAACCGAGAACTTGCCACAATGTGTAAACGGTTCAGAGTTGTTTCTCGAACAGAGAATTGAGCCGCTGCTTTCAATTGTGTGATTGCGCCACAATGGTGGTTCTGGTATCGCTGTGAGAACTTGCCTAATTGGATCCCAGACTGATATATACCCACTGGATACATTAGAATGGAGTAGCACCATACCATCGCGGCATCCCAGGACATAGATTTTGGGACCGTTCACTTGAGACGGGATTGCCAGCATCTTCAAGATGGCCGGGTGAAGATCATGCTCTGTGATGAATCGATTGTCCTCGGAGTTGTTGGTGAAAAACCCTAGCAACGGGTTTCCTCCGTTGTGTGACACAGTTAGCTTTCTGAAATAATTGCTTCCCATACATTGCCTCCATGCTTTCTTGGTGCCTGATGCAGCTAGTAAGCAGGTTGGATGGGGAGGAAGCCTGACAAGAATCTGAGAGACTACATCTCCAGGCAGATCGTTGATTGTTGTGGGTGTCCTTCGACTGAAGCTGGTAGGATTATGCAAATCGCACGATGCATCGTCAAAATTATGTAAACAGCACACTGCATCATCTATTTTTTAAAACAAAATGCAACATCTAATTTGACTAAGCAGCAAAATGCATCATCTAATTCATCATCAAAGTTTCCTAAACTGCATGGTGCATCAGCAAAATCAAAATAGTGTAAACAGCACAATGCATCAGCAAAATCAAAATAATGTAAACAGGACAATGCATCAGCAAAATCAAAATAATGTGAACAGCACAATGCATCAGCAAAATCAAAATATTGTAAACAGGACAATGCAATTGTAATCCTGTTGCATAATCAATGAAGCCCTTAATTTGCAAAAAAAAAACACCACAAAAATAGGACGCACCAACGGAAGGCAATCTCGCATATACAGTAATAATTGCTAACGTGTCAACACGATTGGAGGAAAAAGAGACCTCTACAGGACCCAAAACGCTGTGGTAACATCAGATGGGGTTAGCTTTGATATAGGTAATAAAATGTAAACAGCACAATACATCATCTAAGTTGACAGCAAAATTCTTCATCGAAATTTCCCACACTGTTCAAGGAATCAGAAAAATTACCTAAAAGGCTAAAAGAGCAAAATGCATCATCAGAGTAAAATATATGTAAACGGTACAATGCATCATCCAACTTTTGGCTAAACAGCAGAGAGCATTAGCTAGGTTGACAGAAAAACAAAAACAAAAAAAAAACCATGAAAAATTCCTGAAGAGGTGAGTGCATCAGAAAAATTACTACCTAAAAAGCATAATGAATCACCCAAATTACAAAAGAAGCAGAATGCATCATCAAAAATACAAAAACATCTCAATGCATCATCACGTCTGGTTTGGGCAAAAAACCCAATCCACCAGATCTAACCTCATTGCAGTTGGGGAAGGTAGAACTTACAAAGGGGTTGACGAGTCACGATCAAATGCAACAAGCGCCGCCTTAGATGAAGTCACCATCCAAGCTCTCGACGCGTTCAAAGCAGCCAGCTTCGAAGCCTCCGACGGTTCTCCCGGCTGCGCCGCCAAAACTCTCGAAGCACGCGCCAAGACTTTCCAACAAAATGCAGCTTCGATACGAGCATTTGCCAGCGCCACAGCGCCCGGGCCCGTCCTAGCCACCGCCTTCGCCTTTGCCTCCGCATCCGCATCCGCATCCGCTTTACATGTCTCCGCCGATGCATGCAGAGCATCCGTCTCCGCTTTCCATGTATCCGCCGACGCAGTGTAGGCATCGAGCGACGCCGTTTTCATTTCCTAGAAAACCCAGTAAGTTACTCACATTGCAATCCCCAAATTAAGGTTATATCGAACACAATGACCGATGAACCTCTGTACTCGCCGGAGGTTGGAGATGTACATACCTGCGAAGATCGGTCCGGTGGTGCTTGACGGTGGTGCGTCGGGGACGGGGGAGAACTCGGCGGGGAGAATGGTGGCGCGGCCCAAGACGGCGGCGCGGAGAGGGGCGACGGTGCGGTCATCGAACCTCGGCAGACAGTATTTTGTATATATATATGAGAAGAAGAATAAAGTCTGGTCGAATGAGGCAGCGCGACCGGCAGAGTACAACCGAAGGCTACTAGTGCTACCTTGGAGTATTGTAGTAATACTATAACATAATAAAAATAATGGCCTTGTTTAAACCACTCTTGTCAGTGTGGCATCGCGTCCAAATTTAATGCATTCTGTGGAAATCGGAATAATGCTGTAAAAACTCTCATACTAGTGTGGTATATAGCATGCACCGACACTTTTCAACAAAATGTCGTCTCCATTTCATAGGAGACTGCTTGCACACTGGGATACGATGCTGACATGACGAAGGGCGCAGAAGTATTTTGGAGTATTTCATTCGAGCAGATCGGGGCGACGGTGCGTCTTTGGAGGGAATACCGTGTGGTGTGTCTTTGGAGGGAATACCGTACGTACTTAGGAGTATTTCATTCGAGCAGACTGCTTGCACACTGGGATACGATGCTGACATGACGAAGGGCGCAGAAGTTTGCGAAAATGGTTGTACTACCATCCGACCATTAGTATAATCATTGCGCGATAGCTTACACGAGAAGGAAAAGAGCCGAACAGCTGTGGATAATAAAAGCATTTGGCTCTTCGAGGATCCTTCTTCTACTGCCTTCTCAAAGGAGTACTACTATTGTAATCTTTTTTTGTTTTTCTGGGACCTTCGGGTCCCTTCCCCGTTGAAAAGTGAAGTGTTTCGAATACATTCATATGCCTATGTTTCTATTTTTACAAGCAAATAAATAACAAAGGATGACTCAATGCACAAGTTGATCTCATTTTGAATTTTTTTAAAACTTCTTCTATTGTATTCAAATTTGATTAGAAGGAGTCGATCGATTGTACATGCCAATCGTATAGCTTGGTGGGTGGATTGGCATTTGAAGTTTGGTCATTGTGTTCTTGTTTGTTACCACCCTCGCAAGGCACGTCCAAGTATTTCCTGTCAGAATTTATGGCATGTATGTAGTTAAATAACCTACATTATTTCAATTATGAGTTTAATTACTAGGCAAAAGCTTAAAAATCCATATATAGTTGCAGATTAAGATGAACAAATCCTTGAACCTATATCTACAAAATTGATGGCACTAACACATCCTACCAAGCGGAAAGCATGTCTACCCTACTGCTTCCAAAAGGTGGAATTATGACAATAATGTGCAACTGTTAAAATTTGGTAGCCCTCCTTCACAATTAACACACATCTAGCCATTTTTGTACAGTAATAAAAAAGGGAAATCATTCTTTCATGCATGCATATAATTGTTAGAATCTCTTGTTTGTGAAGTTGCTTAAAATACGATCTCTTCCAAACTTGAGGTCATATGATAACTAAAAAGTTTTGTATGGCGGGATTTTGCATCAAAGTACATGCGCACAATACTCACTTGTGGGCAGAAAGCCAAACAAACTCATATTACTAGGTTTGTATTAATTTGTTCTAGAAATTTCACCATCACACATGATTTTGTGCTTGCGTTAATTTTACTTTAAAAACTTCTTCCAAATTCAAATTTTCTTCAAACATGCCAACGGTACATGTCTACCAATTAATAATTAAGGGTACACCACACGTACTGCCTCGTAGGGTACATAAAAATTTACTATATTTTATGGCATGTACTAATTTCACATAATCTACAACTCAATGTTGAGTTTAATGATCAGCCCAGAACTAGAAAACAAATATACATATAGTTGCAAATTAACCTAGAAAAGCTCTAGTATCCTTTAAAACCCTAGAAAATGGACATGCATGCATGCATCCTACTCATAATAATTAATTAAGGTCTCGATCTCTATAGCAGAAGTTTGTAGAACAGCAGCAAATTTCCAAGTGGATTACCCAAGGTTTATCGAACTCAGGGAGGAAGAGGTCAAAGATATCCCTCTCAAGCAACCCTGTAATCACAAAGCAAGAAGTCTCTTGTGTCCCCAACACACCAAATACACTTGTCAGGTGTATAGGTGTACTAGTTCGGCGAAGAGATAGTGAAATACAAGTAATATGGATGTATATGAGTGGTAATAGCAATCTGAATAAAATATGGCAGCGAGTAAACATGCAACAAAACAGTAAACAAACGGAGATTCGATGCTTGGAAGCAAGGCCTAGGGATCCTGCTTTCACTAGTGGACACTCTCAACAATGATCACATAATAGGACTACTCTACACTCTTTTGTTGGATGATGAACGCATTGCGTAGGATTACACGAACCCTCAATGCCGGAGTTAACAAGCTCCACAATGCAATGTTCATATTTAAATAACCTTAGAGTGCAAGATAGATCAACATAATTACACCAAGAACTAACATAGCATGCACACTATCACCATCATGCATATGTAGGAGGAATAATACACATCAATACCATCATAGCAATAATTAACTTCATAATCTACAAGAGATCATAATCATAGCCTACGCCAAGTACTCACACGGTGCACACACTATCACCTTTACACACGTGGAGGAGGAATAGAGTACTTTAATAACATCACTAGAGTAGCACATAGATGATATTCAACTAGATCACATAAAGAGAGAGATGAACCACATAGCTACAGCGGAGCCCTCAGCCCCGGGGGTGAACTACTCCCTCCTCATCATGGAGACAGCGATGGCGGTGAAGATGGCGGTGGAGACGGCGGTGGAGATGACTCCGGGGGCAATTCCCCGTCCGGCAGGGTGCCGGAACAGAGACTTCTGTCCCCCGAATTGGAGTTTCGCGATGGCGGCGGCGCCCCAGAGTCTTTCTGGAGTTTCGTCAAGTGGTACGGTGTTTTTAGGTCACGAGGGGTTAAGTAGGCGAAGAGGCGGCGTCAGAGGGGCACCAGGGCGCCCTCCTCATAGGCCGGCGCGGCCAGGGGCCTGCCCGCGCGGCCTTGTGGTGTCGGGGCCCTGGGCCTCCTCTCCGTCTCCCCTTCGGTGTTCTGGAGCCTTCCGGGAAAAATAGAGGTTTGGCGTTGATTTCGTCCAATTCCGAGAATATTGCCCGAACAGCCTTTCTGGAACCAAAAACAGCAGAAAACAGCAACTGGCCTTTCGGCATCTCATCAATAGGTTAGTTCCAGAAAATGCACGAATATGACATATAGTGTGCATAAAACATGTAGTTATCATCAATAAAGTAGCATGGAACATAAGAAATTATCGATACGTTGGAGACGTATCAGCATCCCCAAGCTTAGTTCTGCTCGTCCCGAGCAGGTAAAACGATAACAAAGATAATTTCTTAAGTGACATGCCATCATAACCTTGATCATACTATTGTAAAGCACATGAGATGAATGCAGAGATTCGAAGCAATGATGAAGATAATGAGTAAACAAATGAATCATATAACAAAGACTTTTCATGAATAATACTTTCAAGACAAGCATCAATGAGTCTTGCATAAGAGTTAACTCATAAGCAATAAATTCTTAGTAGAAAGCTTTGAAACAACACAAAGGAAGATATAAGTTTCAGCGGTTGCTTTCAACTTTAACATGTATATCTCATGGATAATTGTCAACACAAAGTAATATAACAAGTGCAATAGGTAAACATGTAAGAATCAATGCACACAATTTACACAAGTGTTTGCTTCTAAGATAGAAAGAATAGGTAAACTGACTCAACAATAAAGTAAAAGAATGGTCCTTCAAAGAGGAAAGCATCGATTGCTATATTTGTGCTAGAGCTTTGATTTTGAAAACATATAGAGAGCATAAAAATAAAGTTTTGAGAGGTGTTTGTTGTTGTCAACGAATGGTAATGGGTACTCTAACCCCCTTGCCAGACAAACCTTCAAAGAGCGGCTCCCATTTTATTTTATTTTTGGGTGGCACTCCTTCCAACCTTTCTTTCACAAACCATGGCTAACCGAATCCTCGGGTGCCTGCCAACAATCTCATACCATGAAGGAGTGCCTTTTTATTTTAGTTTTATTATGATGACACTCCTCCCCACCTTTGCTTTCTCAAGCCATGGCTAACCGAATCCTTCGGGTGCCGTCCAACAATCACATACCATGGAGGAGTGTCTATTTTTGTTAATTAATTTGGGACTGGGAATCCCATTGCCAGCTCTTTTTGCAAAATTATTGGATAAGCGGATGAAGCCACTAGTCCATTGGTGAAAGTTGCCCAACAAGATTGAAAGATAAACACCACATACTTCCTCATGAGCTATAAAACATTGACACAAATCAGAGGTAATAACTTTTGAATTGTTTAAAGGTAGCACTCAAGCAATTTACTTTGGAATGGCGGAGAAATACCATGTAGTAGGTAGGTATGGTGGACACAAATGGCATGAATATTGGCTCAAGTATTTGGATGCATGAGAAGTATTCCCTCTCGATACAAGGTTTAGGCTAGCAAGGTTATTTGAAGCAAACTCAAGTATAAAATGGTGCAGCAAGACTCACATATAAACATATTGTAAGCATTATAAGACTTTACATTGTCTCCTTGTTGTTCAAACACCCCAACCAGAAAATATCTAGACTTAGAGAGACCAATCATGCAAACCAAATTTTAACAAGCTCTATGTAATTATTCATTAATGGGTACAAGGTACATGATGCAAGAGCTTAAACAAGATCTA
Organism: Lolium multiflorum; assembly: GCA_030979885.1. Lineage (NCBI taxonomy): Eukaryota > Viridiplantae > Streptophyta > Magnoliopsida > Poales > Poaceae > Lolium > Lolium multiflorum. The sequence goes on along the minus strand of CM061752.1, from coordinate 64,569,764 downwards.
TATGAGCACAACAATTGCCAAGTTTCACCTTATTCAAGACATTATACCAATTACTACATGTAGCATTTCCCGTTTCCAACCATATAACAATTAACGAAGCAGTTTCAACCTTCGCCATGAAAATTAAAAGCTAAGAACACATGTGTTCATACGAACCAGCGGAGCGTGTCTCTCTCCCAAACAATCATTTATTCAAACAAAAACAAAAACATACAGACGCTCCAAGTAAAGTATATAAGATGTGACCGAATAAAAATATAGTTTCAAGAGAAGGAACCTGATACTTTGTCGATGAAGAAGGGGATGCCTTGGGCATCCCCAAGCTTAGATGCTTGAGTCTTCTTGAAATATGCAGGGATGAACCACCGGGGCATCCCCAAGCTTAGACTTTTCATTCTTCTTGATCGTAGTATATCATCCTCCTCTCTTGACCCTTGAAAACTTCCTTCACACCAAACTTCAAGCAAACTCATTAGAGGGTTAGTGCATAATCAAAAATTCACATGTTCAGAGGTGACACAAACATTCTTTTCACTTCTGGACATTGCATAAAGCTACTGGACATTAATGGATCAAAGAAATGAATCCAACATAGCAAAAGAGGCAATGCGAAATAAAAGGCAGAATCTGTCAAAAACAGAACAGTCCGTAAAGACGAATTTAAAGCTGGCACCAGACTTGCTCAAATGGAAAAACTCAAAACTAATGAAAGTTGCGTACATATCTGAGGATCACGCTCGTAAATTGGCAGATTTTTTCGAATTTTCTACAGAAAACTGTGCCCAGATTCGTGACAGACAGCAATGCTGTTTCTGCGCAGCAATCCCAAATATAACATCAACTTTGACATAGAAACTTTACTTGGCACAAAAACATGATAAGGAGAGGTTGCTACAGTAGTAAACAACTTCCAAGACACAAATATAAAACAAAGTACTGTAGCAAAATAACACATGGGTTATCTCCCAAGAAGTTCTTTCTTTATAGCCATTAAGATGGGCTCAGCAATTTTGGTGATGCACCCGCAAGAAATAGTATTTGAAGCAAAAGAGAGCTTCAAGAGGAAATTCAAAACACATTTAAGCCTAACATGCTTCCTATGCAGAAGAATCTTATACACAAATGAATTCATGAAGAGCAAAGTGACAAGCATAAGAGGATAAAACACGAGTAACTTAAAGATTCTCAACATAAAGAGGGGAAACTTAATATTATTAAGATGCATATAAACATATTTCCCTCTCTCATAATAACTTTCAGTAGCATCATTGATGAAATCCACAATATACCCGTCACTTAAAACATTCTTATCATGGTTCATATGCATAGAAGTATCATTAATTTTGGCATAAGAAGAGTTATTCTCATTAATAGTAATTGGAGCAAGATTATTATCAAGAATTTGAACATGGTAAACAAGTTGCATACTAAGGGAATGGTTTTTAGCAAGCCCATCATAACTATGACAAGTTTCATAAGGATAATTGTAACATGTGTCATATACATCTCTATAGCAATTATCTAAACCAGAATATGTAATATCATCATTTTCACTAAAAGTAGAAGTCTCAAATATAGGATCTTCAAGCACAACATCCCCAAGCTTAGGGCTTTCAATATCATCGTTTAAGGGGACATGAATAATGCTATCATCATTACTTTCATAATCAGTACCAAAGAGATTTCCAATATCAAAGGTAGTGTGCTCATTCAAATCATGATCGCTAATGTATGTAAAGGGCATAGGAAGATCATCGTATTCAGATTCATTATCACAATAATCATTAGGAGCAACATACTTACGGTTACCTAGCGTTATCTCGTTCACGCGGGGATACGCCGTTACCTCTTTCTTTTTATTCTCCTTCTTCTTCTTCTTCGTTCCCTTCTTCTTCTTCTTCTTCTTCTCTTCCTTCTCCTCATTCCCTTCTTTAGGAGGAAGAGGCTTGAAGGGTGGCTTGTCCGCATAACCTGATTTACTTTTAGAAACAATAGAAGAAACTTGGGAGGATCCCTCCTTTTCATTAATTAGTTGAAAACACACAGCGGTCCTATCATATTTTGGCAAGGTGTCATCTTCTAAAATATTCTGTATGTAAGTATTTGTATGGCAATTATTAATGCAGTAAGAAAGACAACCATGCAGGACATCATCAATATCAAGATCGTTAATATTTAACAAAGAAATTTTTCTTGATAACTCTTCACACTTCAAAAATAAGGTAAGTTCATCATGCTGATTAGGAATGATTTCATCATCACAATACAAATTTGCAGCACTCATGGGGTTCGAATTATCATTGGAGGAACATTGAAAATTAAAATGACCAACTCTATGGCAAAGTTCACAAATAAAAGGATAGAGGGCACACACTTTTTCTCCAAGATCATCTAGAGCTCTAGACCACTTTCTAGTTTTTTCATTTCTGTGATGGATACAATATTCATCTTCTATTTGATTAATTCCACAAGGTCTATGTATTCCACAAAAATTAACATGCTTATAGGAAATAGCATTCTTAGGAGTTTGAGCATGCTTATTGCAATCATTAACAACAATGTCATTCTTCATGCAAGCCTCTTTAAAAGGTTCATGATACTTATCAAAATTCTTTTTAGGCAATTCTAAATGAGAAGCAAAGGCTTTATAAAGATTTGCAGCAACTTGAGAGTCAAGACCATAAGTAGCACTCATATTTCGAAATTTATCAGTATTCATAAAAGTTTCAATGCATTCATAATCATAGTTTATACCTGACTCTTTACCTTTGTCGTTCTCCCAATCTTCAGCGTTCTCCTTAATCCGATCAAGAAGGTCCCTTTTAAACTCTTCTTTATTGCTCGTGAATGATCCAGAACAAGTAGTATCCAGCAAGGTCTTATCTTGAAAAGAAAGTCTTGCATAGAAATTATCAATGATGATATTACCTGGAAGCTCATGATTGGGGCATTTGAGCATTAAAGTCTTCAATCTCTCCCATGCTTGGGCAATACTCTCTCCATCATGAGGCCAAAAATTATATATATGGTTTCGATCTTTGTGAATTTCACTTGGAGGATAGAACTTGGAATAAAATAGAGGCACAATATCCTTCCAATCAAGAGAGCGCCCGTCCTTCAATAGTTTATACCAATGCGCCGCTTCACCAGATAGCGATATAACAAATAATTTCTTTCTAACTTCATCCATTGAAATACCTGCACACTTGAATAACCCGCATAATTCATGCAAAAACAGTAAATGATTCCTAGGATGGACAGTTCCATCCCCTTCATAGCGGTTATCCATAACACGTTCAATAATTTCCATAGGTATTTTATACGGAATACTTTCAGCAGGTGGATTTAAAATATCAGAAGCATCATTAGAGTTATCGCATATGGGAGATAAAGCATCATCAGAGCAAAATATTTCTTCCAAAGCTGAGGAGCAAAAAAGATTATTTTTATGTAAACTAGCTTCCCCAAGCTTAGACTTCTTCATAGCATTAGCAGTAATTGCATTCATACTAATATGTTCCATGGGTTTTTTTTTAATTTTCGCATCAAACCATCCATGTCTTAAATCAGGAAATATAATAAAAAGGTCATTGTTGTCCATTATGCCTAACTAGTGTAAATAAAAACAAGAAACAAAAAGATGCAATTGCAGAGTCTAAAGGAAATAGCTTCGAGTACTTACAACGGCGCCGAAAAATAGCTTAGTAGCCGAGATCCGGAGTGTGAGTACCTTTTACCTTTCCTCCCCGGCAACGGCGCCAGAAAAGTGCTTGATGTCTACGGGAGCTTCTATTCTTGTAGACAGTGTTGGGCCTCCAAGAGCAGAGGTTTGTAGAACAGCAGCAAGTTTCCCTTAAGTGGATTACCCAAGGTTTATCGAACTCAGGAGGAAGAGGTCAAAGATATCCCTCTCAAGCAACCCTGTAATCACAAAGCAAGAAGTCTCTTGTGTCCCCAACACACCAAATACACTTGTCAGGTGTATAGGTGTACTAGTTCGGCGAAGAGATAGTGAAATACAAGTAATATGGATGTATATGAGTGGTAATAGCAATCTGAATAAAATATGGCAGCGAGTAAACATGCAACAAAACAGTAAACAAACGGAGATTCGATGCTTGGAAGCAAGGCCTAGGGATCCTGCTTTCACTAGTGGACACTCTCAACAATGATCACATAATAGGACTACTCTACACTCTTTTGTTGGATGATGAACGCATTGCGTAGGATTACACGAACCCTCAATGCCGGAGTTAACAAGCTCCACAATGCAATGTTCATATTTAAATAACCTTAGAGTGCAAGATAGATCAACATAATTACACCAAGAACTAACATAGCATGCACACTATCACCATCATGCATATGTAGGAGGAATAATACACATCAATACCATCATAGCAATAATTAACTTCATAATCTACAAGAGATCATAATCATAGCCTACGCCAAGTACTCACACGGTGCACACACTATCACCTTTACACACGTGGAGGAGGAATAGAGTACTTTAATAACATCACTAGAGTAGCACATAGATGATATTCAACTAGATCACATAAAGAGAGAGATGAACCACATAGCTACAGCGGAGCCCTCAGCCCCGGGGGTGAATTACTCCCTCCTCATCATGGAGACAGCGATGGCGGTGAAGATGGCGGTGGAGACGGCGGTGGAGATGACTCCGGGGGCAATTCCCCGTCCGGGGGTGCCGGAACAGAGACTTCTGTCCCCCGAATTGGAGTTTCGCGATGGCGGCGGCGCCCCTGGAGTCTTTCTGGAGTTTCGTCAAGTGGTCCGGTGTTTTTAGGTCACGAGGGGTTAAGTAGGCGAAGAGGCGGCGTCAGAGGGGCACCAGGGCGCCTTCCTCATAGGCCGGTGATGACCCACAAGTATAGGGGGTGTATCGTAGTATCTTCGATAAGTAAGAATGTCGATCCCAACGAGGAGCAGAAGGTGTTGGCAGCAGTTTCGATGGAGGATTCACTGTAAATGCTCACAGACAAGTATTCAGGGGGTTTTGATATTGCAGATAAATAAAGTACGAGTAAGTAAAATGCGAGAGAAATAATTGCAGCGAGTGGCCCAATCCTTTTTAGCACAAAGGACAAGCCGGTTTGTTTACTTATAATGACCAAACGTTCCTGAGGACACATGGGGATTTTAGTCTAGTGCTTTCGCTTCATGTGGCTTAATAATCTTCATTGTTTTGATAAGTGTTGTGTGGGTGAACCTATGCTAATGCACCGCCCTTCCTAGGACTAATACATACTTGTGATTATACCCCTTGCAAGCATCCGCAACTACAAGAAAGTAATTAAGATAAATCTAACCACAGCCTTAAACTCTGAGATCCTGCGATCCCTCCTGCATCGATATACTAACGGGGGCTCAGGTTTCTGTCACTCCGGCAACCCCGCAATTAGCAACCGAATACAAGATGCACTCCCCTAGGCCCATAAATGGTGAAGTGTCGTGTAGTCGACGTTCACACGACACCACTAGAAGAATGACACCACAACTTAAATATCATAACATTGAATATTACTCAACCATAATTCACTACTAGCATTTAGACTTCACCCATGTCCTCAAGAACTAAACGAACTACTCACGAGACATCATATGGAATACAATCAGAGGTGATATGATGATGAATAACAATCTGAACATAAACCTTGGTTCAATGGTTTCACTCAATAGCATCTACAACAAGTATAGAATAACACCGGGAGAGTTTCCCCTATCAAACAATCAAGATTTAACCCGAATTGCTACAGCGATGACGAGGTGCAGCGGTGGTGATGGCGGTGTAGATGGTGGAGATGATGATGATGATGATGGAGATGATGTCCCGCTCGATGACGATGGCGATGGCGTCGATTTCCCCCTCCGGGAGGGAATTTCCCCGGCGGATTCCTGCCCGCCGGAGAGCTCTTTTCTCTCTGGTGTTCTCCGCCCCGCAGAGGCGGCTGTAACCCTTCGTGAGGTCCTCTCTGTGGCTTAGGTTTTCGGGACGAAGGAGTACGCGAAGAAAAGGAGGCGAAAGGGTCGTGGGCCCCCCAGAGCATAGGGTGGCGCGGCCAGGCCATGGGCCGCGCCGCCCTATGGTCTGGGCCCACAGTGGCCCCTCTCTTCTTCCCCTTCTGGCTCCCTCCGTCATCTGGAAAAATAGGAATTTACGTGAAATTCCCTTCCACAGTTGATCTTCCGAAATATTGCGTTCTGACGGTGCTTTTTCCAGCAGAATCCTGGCTCCGGTGCTTGATCCTCCAATGATGATGAAACATGCAAAATAGATGAAATAACATAAGTATTGTGTCCCAATATGAAATATATCAATGAATAACAGCAAATTATGATACAAAATAGTGATGCAAATTGGACGTATCAACTCCCCCAAGCTTAGACCTCGCTTGTCCCCAAGCGAAACTGAGCTCGATAAACAAGACCACATGTTTATGGAGTGAAGAGTCGATAAATAAAATACGGACAAGAAGCATCATATTCATTCACACAAGACATTCTAGTAAACAACTTCCTCATATAACTCATCTCGAAATAAGTAAAGAGAAATCACAAGTAAAGGTGCATAAGAAATCATAATTGGTGATGGCAAACTTTGTTCTTGGTCAGAGAACTGCTAACGGATTGTACTTCTAAGCAAAGCTTTCATATTAGAATTTATAGCTGAGCCTTCATATTTAAGCATGACAATCTCTTCATAATCATTGATAACTTCAAAGTCATATTCATTCAGATAAAATTGGTACTAAACAAGAAAGCATAAAAGACATGATTAACTGAATCATAGCATAAATGATTGGTTCACAACAACTCAATTGCTTGCTTGAGATAGAGGGAAATAGGTTTACTGACTCAACATAAAAGTAAAAGACAGGCCCTTCGCAGAGGGAAGCAGGGATTAAATCATGTGCTAGAGCTTTTCAAGTTTTGAAATCATATAAAGAGCATAAAAGTAAGATTTTGAGCGGTGTTTGTTGTTGTCAACGAATGGTAGCGGGCACTCTAACCCCCTTGCCAAACGAACCTTCAAAGAGCGGCTCCCATGAGGGACGGCATCTCTACCAGCAAGGTAGATCATCCCCCTTCTCTTTTGTTTACACATGTATTTTAGTTTTATTAAGGATGACACTCCCCCCAACCTTGGCTTTCTCAATCCATGGCTAACCGAATCCTCGGGTGCCTTCCAACATTCACATACCATGGAGGAGTGTCTATTGCAAAATTAAGTTGCTTACTGATAAGTCAGAGCAAAACATGTGAAGAGAATTATTAATGAAAGTTATTAATTGGGGCTGGGAACCCCGTTGCCAGCTCTTATTGCAAAGTTATTGGATAAGCGGATGTGCCGCTAGTCCATTGTGAAAGTCCGCCCAACAAGATTGAAAGATGAAACACCACATACTTCCTCATGAGCTATAAAACATTGACACAAATAAGGAGTAGTAGTTTGAATAATTTAAAGGTAGCACATGAAGTATTTACTTGGAATGGCAGAAAATACCATGTAGTAGGTAGGTATGGTGGACACAAATGGCATAGGTTTGGTCTAAGGTCATGGATGTATGAGAAGCATTCCCTCTCGATACAGGTCTTTGGCTAGCAAGGTTTGATAGCAAGCATAAAGGTTGAGGGAAACAAACAAATATACATATGATAGAAACAATCATGCATCTTTCTCATAAGCACAAGCAATTTTAACTTAAGAATACTAAGCATAGAGATAATGGAGTAATGTATCTAAGTGTATTTCTCTCTTCTATTTAAACATCAAGATGTTGTTGCTATTGACCAATGCTAAGTTTGCCAAAACCAAATAGATTTACTTGATGCTCCCAAAGTGATATCAATACTCATGTCAAGAGTAATCATATAATAGAGATTGCAAACTAAAATAAGATGTGCAAAAAGTAAATGATAAGACTTCTCATTAATATTCCATAACGATAACTCACACCAACGGATACATAGATAACTAACTAAGAGAGATACTTCCACATTGCATACTATTCCATATGATAACTTCCCTACTCATGATATGACACTACTTGATAGTAAAAGATAAAGGTGGTGATGATGTGATACCGCGGCACTCCCCCAAGCTTGGAACAAACCAAGGGGATGCCAATACCGATGATGAATTACTCCTTCGGTGATGATGGTGAATCTTTGTCGTCATCAGACTTCCATGGAAGAGGCCCTCCATCAACAAAAGACATCTTGGTCTCCGGAAACCTGAAACTAGCAGCATGACTTATGCGCTTAAACCTGTTTTCATACTCACAGTTTTGATTATGAACGTCATAGAGTTGAGCTTGGAGTTTGTTGGTGGTGTCGTGAAGTGAGAAGATATCGTCCCACAGCTTTGCAGTCTCCTTCTTGTGCCCATCAATGAGTTCAGACACAATCTTGTGAAAGATATCCACTTCACGCTCAGCCATCTTCTTGTAGTTGAAAACCTCTTGTTCCAGCTTCTCCATCCTGTCTTCCAAGCTCCCTTCTCCCTTAGGACCCTGGACATCTTTGATCTGCAACTCTCCATCCACGAGCTGCAACTCTTTGGGGTGCATCTTCAGCTCGTTCATGTACGGGTTGACGACGTCCTCAAAGAAGCTGTCCTTCTGAGTTCCCGACGAAGACATGATGGATCTAGATCCGAAGCAGATCCTGGCAGAAAACAGCTCGAAACAAAACACGACGAGAAAACGATATTACGGACCTCCAGGGGTCCGGGGGATTATATAGCAAATATTTTTACGACAAAAGGAAGGTTCCAGGCCGAAAACGAGTGGAAACGGGACGCCGAGGGGCTGTCACCATAGGTCGGCGCGGCCAGGGTGGGGCCCGCGCCGGCCTGTGGTGACGGGCCCTCGCGCGTCTTTTCCACTCCGTTTCGATTCCGTAATTTTTCATATTTTCTAAAAACAGCAAAAATAATGTTCGGAAAGGTAAACGCGGACTTTTTATTACCTATACTGTTACCTATTCAAAGTCCAGTTCTGGCGGACTGTCAATTTGTCCTTTGATGAAAGCCTCCGGTGTTTCCACTTGAATAATATCAACATCAACATTATAGGAATCACCCGAGATATAATGCTTGAGTCTTTGTCCATTCACCACTTGTGTGGCATTGCCTTGGAGAGAGCTAATTTTAATTGCTCCTGAACGATACACCTCCTCAACAACATATGGTCCTTCCCACTTCGAGAGTAATTTCCCTGCAAAGAATCTGAGACGAGACCGATACAATAGAACTTGATCTCCAACATTAAATTCTCTTTTGATGATCCTTCTATCATGCCACTTCTTAACTTTTTCTTTAAAGAGTTTAGCATTTTCATAAGCTTCATTTCTCCATTCATCTAGAGAACTTAATTGCAACAACCTCTTATTACCGGCTAATTTAGGATCTTTATTTAGTTCTCTAACAGCCCAATAAGCTTTGTGCTCTAATTCTAAAGGTAAATGACAAGCTTTTCCATAAACCATTTTATAAGGTGACATTCCCATAGGATTTTTATAAGCAGTTCTATAAGCCCATAGTGCTTCTTTCAATTTGCTAGGCCAATTCTTTCTAGATTTATTAACAGTCTTACCTAAGATAGCTTTAATCTCTCTATTTGATAATTCTACTTGACCACTAGTTTGAGGGTGATAAGCAGAAGCAATTCTATGATTAATACCATACTTAGCAAGAGTTTTTCTAAAACCTCCATGAATAAAATGAGAACCTCCATCAGTCATAATATATCTAGGTACTCCAAATCTAGGAAATATAACATCTACAAGCATTTTTATAGAGGTCTCACCATCAGCACTTTTTGTAGGTATAGCTTCTACCCATTTAGTAACATAATCAACAGCGACAAGTATATGAGTGTTACCGTCTGAAGAAGGGAAAGGACCCATGAAGTCGAATCCCCAACAATCGAATGGTTCAATAACAAGAGTATAATTCATAGGCATTTCATTGCGTCTGGAGATATTACCAACTCTTTGACATTCATCACAAGATAAAATAAATTTCCTTGCATCTTTGAAGAGTGTTGGCCAATAAAAACCTGATTGTAGAACCTTCTGCGCGGTTCTATCTCCAGCGTGATGTCCTCCATAAACACTACCATGACATTTATTCAATATCTCCTGTTGTTCATATTCAGGAACACATCTTCGCATAATACCATCCACTCCTTCTTTATATAAGTGTGGGTCATCCCAAAAATAATGCCTCAAGTCATAAAAGAATTTCCTCCTTTGCTGAGCTGAAAAGGTTGGAGGCAAATACTTCGAAACAATAAAGTTAGCATAATCTGCATACCAAGGGCTCTCTCGCGAGCTCACCTTTATTACAGCCAATTGTTCATTTGGAAAACTATCATTAACAGGAACAGGATCATAAGCAATATTTTCCAATCTAGACAAATTATCAGCAACAGGATTATCAGCACCTTTCCTATCTATAATATGTAAATCAAATTCTTGCAACAGAAGTACCCATCTAATAAGCCTTGGCTTAGCATCTTTCTTTGTCATAAGGTATCTAATTGCAGCATGATCAGTATGAATTGTAACTTTCGAATCAACAATATAGGGTCTAAACTTATCACAAGCAAAGACTACAGCTAACAATTCTTTTTCAGTTGTAGCATAATTTCTTTGAGCAGCATCAAGAGTCTTACTAGCATAATGAATAACATTTAATTTTTTATCTACCCGCTGTCCAAGAACAGCGCCTACAGCAAAATCACTAGCATCACACATAATTTCAAAAGGCAAATTCCAATCAGGAGGTTCGACTATAGGAGCAGTTGTTAAGGCTTTCTTTAGAGTTTCAAAAGCTTCCTTACAATCATCATCAAAAACAAAAGGTACATCTTTTTGAAGAAGATTAGTAAGAGGTTTTGAAATTTTAGAGAAATCTTTAATAAATCTCCTATAAAACCCAGCATGACCAAGAACACTACGAATACCTTTAACATCCCTCGGATAGGGCATCTTCTCAATTGCTTCAACTTTAGCTCTATCAACTTCAATACCTCTCTCGGAAATTTTATGTCCCAATACAATTCCTTCATTAACCATAAAGTGGCATTTCTCCCAATTAAGAACAAGGTTAGTTTCTTCACATCTCTGCAAAACTTTATCGAGGTTTCGCAGGCAATTATCAAAAGAATTCCCATAGACAGAAAAATCATCCATGAACACCTCTACAATACTTTCGCAAAAACCATGAAAAATAGCAGACATGCATCTTTGAAAAGTAGCAGGAGCATTACATAAACCAAAAGGCATACGCCTATAAGCATAAGTTCCATAAGGACAAGTAAATGTGGTTTTCTCTTGATCTTTAGCTTTAACAGCAATTTGTGAAAACCCAGAATAACCATCAAGAAAGCAAAAATGAGTATTTTTAGATAACCTTTCTAGCATTTGATCAATAAAGGGTAAAGGGTAATGATCTTTCTTAGTAACTTTATTAACTTTTCGAAAATCAATGCACATTCTATAACCTACAACTATTCTTTGAGGAATAAGCTCATCATTATCATTAGGCACAACAGTCATTCCTCCTTTCTTAGGAACACAATGCACAGGACTAACCCATCTACTATCAGCAATAGGATATATAATACCAGCTTCAAGAAGTTTTAATACCTCGTTCCTTACCACTTCCTTCATCTTCGGAATTAGACGACGTTGATGTTCAACAACAGGCTTTGCATCATCTTCCATATTAATAGCATGTTGGCAAATAGAAGGAGAAATCCCTTTCAAATCATCAAGAGTATAGCCAATAGCTCCTCGGTGTTTCTTCAATATTTCCAATAACCTTTCTTCCTCAATCTCTGAAAGCTTAGAACTAATAATAACAGGATATATTTTCTTATCATCAATATGAGCATATTTAAGATTATCAGGTAAAGGCTTTAAATCAAAAACAGGATCTTCCTTTGGTGGCGGTGTTGTACCCAAATCTTCCACCGGTAAATCATGCTTGAGAATAGGTTGGCGAAGAAAAATTTCCTCAAGCTCATCTCTTTCTTTCCTAAAAGCTTCACTTTCACTATTCTCCAAATGTTGCTGCAAAGGATTATTAGGAACAAGAACAATAGATGCACACTGCTCCATTTTAAAATCATTACTAGGCAAGTCAGCTTTATAAGGAGTTTTGGTAAATTTAGAAAAGTTAAATTCATAAGGTTCACCAGCAAATCTAGTCAAAATTTTCTCTTTCTTACAATCTATAATAGCTCCACAAGTATTTAGAAAAGGTCTACCAAAAATGATAGGACAATGATCACTAGCAGCAGAACCAAGTACCAAAAAGTCAGCAGGATATTTAATCTTACCACATAGAACTTCCACATCTCGAACAATACCAATTGGAGAAATAGTTTCTCTATTAGCCAGATGAATAACCACATCAATATCTTCAAGTTCACAAGAACCAATTTCGTGCATAATCTCCGTGTAAAGCTCATAAGGAATAGCACTAACACTTGCACCAATATCACATAAACCATAATAGCAATGATCACCAATTCTAACAGATAGCATAGGAACACTAACTTGTTTGGATTTATTAGGATGTGAAACAATATTAGAAGCATCTTCACAGAAAATAATATGACCATCCTCCACATTTTCAGTCACAAGATCTTTAACTATTGCAACAGCAGGTTCAATTTTAATTTGTTCTTCAGGTTCTTTAGGTTTCTTTTCACTTTTATTAACCGCACTAGATATGACAGAGTACTCCTTCATTTTAGCAGGGAAAGGAGTTTTTTCAATATAAGCTTCAGGAATAACATTATCAACAGTTTCAACCACTACACATTTGTTTACAGATGAATCAATTTTATCTTTATACGGTTCATGATACTTATCAAAATTCTTCTTAGGCAGTTCATAATGAGAGGCAAAAGCTCTATAAAGATTTGCAACAACTTGGGAATCAAGACCATATGTAGCACTCATATTACGAAATTTATCAGTATCCATAAAAGCTTCAATGCATTTATAATCATAAATTATACCTGATTCTCTATCTTTGTCGTTCTCCCATCCTTCAGTATTTTCTTGGATCCGATCAAGAAGGTCCCTTTTAAACTCTTCATTCTTGCGTGTAAATGATCCAGAACAAGAAGTATCCAGCAAGGTCTTGTCTTGAAAAGAAAGTCTTGCATAGAAATTATCAATAATAACATTACCAGGAAGCTCATGAATGGGGCATTTGAGCATTAAAGACTTCAATCTCCCCCAAGCTTGGGCGATACTCTCTCCATCATGAGGCCAGAAATTATATATGCGGTTCCGATCTTTGTGAATTTCACTTGGAGGATAAAATTTGGAATAGAATAAAGGCACAATGTCCTCCCAATCAATAGAATCACCATTCTTCAGCAATTTATACCAGTGCGCCGCTTTACCAGACAGCGATATAGTGAATAGTTTCTTCCTAACTTCATTCATAGAAATACCTGCACATTTGAATAACCCGCATAATTCATGCAAAAACAATAAATGATCACCAGGATGGACAGTTCCATCCCCTTCATAGCGGTTATCCATAACACGTTCAATAATTTTCATAGGTATTTTATATGGTACTACTTCCTCACCTGGCGCTTCATCCACTACCGTTGCAGTAGTAGTAGATTTCCCAAATAGAAATTGAAGAGAAGATCTCTCCATAATGATTTATAGCAGCAGGCAGAAATAAAATCAGCACAAACAGTAAAGGTTTTCCTTACCAATTCCACTTACCAATAGCGCTTCACTCCCCGGCAACGGCGCCAGAAAATAGTCTTGATGACCCACAAGTATAGGGGGTGTATCGTAGTATCTTCGATAAGTAAGAATGTCGATCCCAACGAGGAGCAGAAGGTGTTGGCAGCAGTTTCGATGGAGGATTCACTGTAAATGCTCACAGACAAGTATTCAGGGGGTTTTGATATTGCAGATAAATAAAGTACGAGTAAGTAAAATGCGAGAGAAATAATTGCAGCGAGTGGCCCAATCCTTTTTAGCACAAAGGACAAGCCGGTTTGTTTACTTATAATGACCAAACGTTCTGAGGACACATGGGGATTTTAGTCTAGTGCTTTCGCTTCATGTGGCTTAATAATCTTCATTGTTTTGATAAGTGTTGTGTGGGTGAACCTATGCTAATGCACCGCCCTTCCTAGGACTAATACATACTTGTGATTATACCCCTTGCAAGCATCCGCAACTACAAGAAAGTAATTAAGATAAATCTAACCACAGCCTTAAACTCTGAGATCCTGCGATCCCTCCTGCATCGATATACTAACGGGGGCTCAGGTTTCTGTCACTCCGGCAACCCCGCAATTAGCAACCGAATACAAGATGCACTCCCCTAGGCCCATAAATGGTGAAGTGTCGTGTAGTCGACGTTCACACGACACCACTAGAAGAATGACACCACAACTTAAATATCATAACATTGAATATTACTCAACCATAATTCACTACTAGCATTTAGACTTCACCCATGTCCTCAAGAACTAAACGAACTACTCACGAGACATCATATGGAATACAATCAGAGGTGATATGATGATGAATAACAATCTGAACATAAACCTTGGTTCAATGGTTTCACTCAATAGCATCTACAACAAGTATAGAATAACACCGGGAGAGTTTCCCCTATCAAACAATCAAGATTTAACCCGAATTGCTACAGCGATGACGAGGTGCAGCGGTGGTGATGGCGGTGTAGATGGTGGAGATGATGATGATGATGATGGAGATGATGTCCCGCTCGATGACGATGGCGATGGCGTCGATTTCCCCCTCCGGGAGGGAATTTCCCCGGCGGATTCCTGCCCGCCGGAGAGCTCTTTTCTCTCTGGTGTTCTCCGCCCCGCAGAGGCGGCTGTAACCCTTCGTGAGGTCCTCTCTGTGGCTTAGGTTTTCGGGACGAAGGAGTACGCGAAGAAAAGGAGGCGAAAAGGGTCGTGGGGCCCCCAGAGCATAGGGTGGCGCGGCCAGGCCATGGGCCGCGCCGCCCTATGGTCTGGGCCCACAGTGGCCCCTCTCTTCTTCCCCTTCTGGCTCCCTCCGTCATCTGGAAAAATAGGAATTTACGTGAAATTCCCTTCCACAGTTGATCTTCCGAAATATTGCATTCTGACGGTGCTTTTTCCAGCAGAATCCTGGCTCCGGTGCTTGATCCTCCAATGATGATGAAACATGCAAAATAGATGAAATAACATAAGTATTGTGTCCCAATATGAAATATATCAATGAATAACAGCAAATTATGATACAAAATAGTGATGCAAATTGGACGTATCAACCCCCAGTGGCCTGCCCGCGCGGCCTTGTGGTGTCGGGGCCCTGGGCCTCCTCTCCGTCTCCCCTTCGGTGTTCTGGAGCCTCCCGGGAAAAATAAGAGGTTTGGCGTTGATTTCGTCCAATTCCGAGAATATTGCCCGAACAGCCTTTCTGGAACCAAAAACAGCAGAAAACAGCAACTGGCCTTTCGGCATCTCGTCAATAGGCTAGAACTAGAAAACAAATATACATATAGTTGCAAATTAACCTAGAAAAGCTCTAGTATCCTTTAAAACCCTAGAAAATGGACATGCATGCATGCATCCTACTCATAATAATTAATTAAGGTCTCGATCTCTATACTGCTCACGAAGTTTGGAATTCTGGCAAATATGCAACTTGTTTCATTAATTTACCATGGCGAGATAGATGCATGCACATCGATCACTTAAAAAATATAAAGTTTGTAAAGGATTTGGCATCCATATATGCTCACCGGATATATAGATAAGGCCAAGCAAACACATCGAATATTTGTGAAGAAATGTTTTTGCTAGAACCTTCAAATTTTTAGATTTACATCACACACAAAGAACACACCTTTAATTTCGCCAGGTTTGTGCACTAATAAAGTACTCCTACAGTACTAGAAATTGGATTGTTCTACTCCGGAGTGATATGCTCACCGGAGTATTTTTGGATCTTAGCTGGAGCGGCGTTTGGCGGTTGCACGAAGCCGTGCTGGATGTTAAGCCTGTCGAGGCACGCCTGGTGGAAAGCGTGCGCCACCTTAGCCTCATCGGCGCGCCGCTGCAATGCTGCGTCCCTGGGATTTGCAGCCGCCGCATTCTTAGCCTGCACGAAAGCTTGCAGAGCATCCCGGCATCTATAGAGTGCCGGGAACATCACGTTATATACGAGCTCCTTGGCGGTGTTGCTCCTGCAAAGGGCGTCGCCGTGATGCGCTTCGAAAGAACGGCCTGGCTCCACGGCCGGCACCGCCTGAAGTGCGGTCGGATTAGGCGGCTGGCCACGGGAGCTCCCTGCCTCCGCATCGTTCGCGCCGGCCGGGAAGGGGATCTCACCTGCTGGCAAAGAAAACCATGCGGCATGCGCGGGCGGAAAAGCCGGCCAGGGCCGAGCGGGCGTCGCATGCGGGGTTGCGTGGGAGATCCCTGCCTCTGCATCCATCGGCCCGCACGGGAAGCGGCTGGCGAGGGGCTCCACGGCCAGCGCCGCCGCCGCGGGCTGAACAACCGGCCAGTGCAGAGCGGGCGGGTTATGCCTTGGTGCGCGATGGACGAAGCGAAGGCGGCGCTGATGCTCCGCTTCCTCGTCGGTGGTAGGACTACGCGCGCGGCGACCAGAGCCAAGTCGGAAGGCCATAGATATGTCGATTGGTCACTTAAGCTGGAGAGGTTCTCTTACCATTTCGGAGAAGCGGAGTAAGAGGAAGTTGTTGCTTATACGGGTTCACTGCCACGTTGGGTTAAGAGGGGCAAAGTTGGTCAATGCCTAGGAAGTTGGAATCGTTTTGGCCCCAATTTTTTAATTACCTTGCGGTTCATCTCTCGGTCTCTCCCACCTCTTCACTATCCCTCCCCTTGCCTCCTTTCATGCTTCATCGTAGTGCATCTTGTTTTTCTAGCACCTTCACAAAAATCATACACATTTGGCCGATTCTGTCATTGTGTGCACTAATAAAGTAAAAAATCCATTATATGTGAATAAACGTTTAATACACTAGCTCGCAAAGATGTTTCTCAAGGCGATATGCACAATGCCTGCCAAAAATGGGTCATGATAACTAAATTTCGTGTTAATTTTTGCATGACATGTACTCACTTGTGTATGAAGCCAAGCAAACTCATAATCTATACCAAAAAAATGTGAAAGAGTTCTTTTTAGTATCCTTCATACATGGGGTTCCTATTTTTACTTTCTATTTTTACTAGTTACAAGTACTCATGCATGAAAACTTTTGAAAATATGTGCATTTTGGGCTGTGTGGAGACATGGTACAATAATATATTCAAGTTGATATACAAAGTCTAGACATATTCAAACTAGACAAATAATGTATCTAACCCCCTAACCCTAAACTCTGTCTTATGAAGTCAAGCATGCATGAAGAGAATTGGTTTTGGGTTTCAAACATGGAAATTTCAAAATCATCCCAAAAGCTTCATTTTAGAGCGACTAAGAAGGATCCAGGCTTACCTTTCCATTTTCATGTTTTAAACTTGTTTAAATCTTGGTCAAATCTAGGATTTGACCAAGATTCAAATGGGCATAAAATAAAAAAATGAAAAAATGAAAAACCAAAGCGCACATAGTCTTCTTATATGTCATATAGTAAGCATTAAAGTTGGTAAACAAGGTCTAGACATATTCAAACTAGACAAATCATGTATCTACCCCCTAACCCCTAAACTCTATCTTATGACGAAGTCAAGCATGAAGATTAAGTGGTTTTGGGTTTCAAACATGGAAATTTCAAAAACCTCCCAAAAACTTCATTTTAGGGTGACTAAGAAGGATACAGGCTTCCCTTTTCATTTTCATGTTCTATACTTGTTTAAATCTTGGTCAAACCTAGGATTTGACCAAGATTCAAATGTGCATCAAAATTCCAAAAAAATCAGAAAAATGAAAAACCAAAGCACATAGTTTTCTTATGTCATATAGTAAGCATTAAAGTTGATAAACAAGGGTCTAGACATATTCAAACAAGAAAAATCATGTATCTACCCCCTAACCCTAAACTTTGTCTTATGTAGTCAAGCATGAAGAGAAGTGGTTTTGGGTTTCAAATATGGAAATTTCAAAAACCTATCAAAAGCTTCATTTTAGAGTGACTAAGAAGGATCCATGCTTGCCTTTTCATTTTCATATTTGAAACTTGTTTAAATCATTGTCAAACCTAGGATTTGACCAAGATTTAAATGGGCATAAAATTAAAAAATCGGAAAAATGAAAAACAAAAGCACATAGTCTTCTTATGTCACATATATATATAGTAAGCATTCAAAAGTTGATAAACAAGGTCTAGCTAGACATATTCAAATAAGACAAATCATGTATCTACCCCTCTAACCCTAAACTCTGTCTTATGAAGTCAAGCATGAAGAGAAGTGGTTTTAGGTTTCAAACATGGAAATTTCAAAAACCTCCCAAAAACTTCATTTTAGAGTGACTAAGAAGGATACATGTTTCCCTTTTCATTTTCATGTTTTAAACTTGTTTAAATCTTGGTCAAACCTAGGATTTGACCAAGATACAAATAGGCACAAAAAATGAAAAACAAAAAGCACATAGTGTTCTTATGTCATATCGTAAGCATTCAAGTTGATAAACAAGGTCTAGATATATCCAAACCAGACAAATCATGTATGTACCCCGTGTCGATCTTATGAAGTCTAGCATGAAGAAAAGTCGTTTTGGCCGGGTTTCAAACATGGAAATTTCAAGAACATCCCAAAAGCTTCATTTTAGAGCGACTAAGAAGGATCCAGGCTTACCTTTCCATTTTCATGATTTAAACTTGTTTAAATCTTGGTCAAATCTTGCTCAAGCATGAAGATAAGTGGTTTTGGGTTTCAAACATGGAAATTTCAAAAACCTCCCAAAAACTTCATTTTAGGGTGACTAAGAAGGATACAGGCTTCCCTTTTCATTTTCATGTTCTATATATACTTGTTTAAATCTTGGTCAAACCTAGGATTTGACCAAGATTCAAATGTGCATCAAAATTCTAAAAAAATCAGAAAAATGAAAAACCAAAGCACATAGTCTTCTTATGTCATATAGTAAGCATTAAAGTTGATAAACATGGTCTAGACATATTCAAACCATACAAATCATGTATCTACCCCTAACCCCTAAACTATGTCTTATGAAGTCAAGCATGAAGAGAAGTGGTTTTGGGTTTCAAACATGGAAATTTCAAAAACCGCCCAAAAACTTCATTTTAGAGTGACTAAGAAGGACACATGCTTCCCTTTTCATTTTCATGTTTTAAACTTGTTTAAATCTTGGTCAAACCTAGGATTTGATAAACATGGTCTAGACATATTCAAACCAGACAAATCATGTATCTACCCCCTATCGACCCTAAACTTCGTCTTATGAAGTCAAGCATGAAGATAAGTGGTTTTGGGTTTCAAACATGGAAATTTCAAAAACCTCCCAAAAACTTCATTTTAGGGTGACTAAGAAGGATACAGGCTTCCATTTTCATTTCCATGTTCTATACTTGTTTAAATCTTGGTCAAACCTAGGATTTGACCAAGATTCAAATGTGCATCAAAATTCCAAAAAAATCAGAAAAATGAAAAACCAAAGCACATAGTTTTCTTATGTCACATACATATATATAGTAAGCATTCAAAAGTTCATAAACAAGGTCTAGACATATTCAAACCAGACAAATCATGTACCCCTAACCCTAAACTTTGTCTTAATTATATATGAAGTCAAGCATGAAGCAGAGAAGTGTGGTTTTGGGTTTCAAACATGGAAATTTCAAAAACCTCCCAAAAAGCTTCATTTTAATTAGACTGGCTGGTTAATTAAGAAGGATCCATGATTAATTACCTTTTCATTGTCATGTTTTAAACTTGTTTAAATCTTGGTCGAACCTAGGATTTGACCAAGATTCAAATGGGCATAAAAATTCAGAAAAAAATCGAAAGAATGAAAAACCAAAGCACATAGCCTTCTTATGTCATATAGTAAGCATTCAAGTTGATAAACATGGTCTAGACATATTCAAACCAGAAAAATCATGTATCTACCCCTAACCCTAAACTCTGTCTTATGAAGTCAAGCATGAAAAGAAGTACGGTGGTTTTGGGTTTCAAACATGGTAAATTCAAGAACCTCCCAAAAGCTTCATTTTAGAGTTACTAAGAGAAAGATCCAGACTTAATTACCTTATCATTTTCACATGTTAAACTTGTTTAAATCTTGCTCAACAAACCTAGGATTTTACCAAGATTCTCAAATGGGCATAAAAATCAAAAAATGAAATACCAATGCACATAGTCCTCTTATGTCATATAGCTAGTAAGCATTCAAGTTGATAAACAAGGTCTAGACATATTCAAACAAGAAAAATCATGTATCTACCCCCTATCGACCCTAAACTTCGTCTTATGAAGTCAAGCATGAAGAGAAGTGGTTTTGGGTTTCAAACATGGAAATTTCAAAAACCTCCCAAAATTCAGCTTCATTTTAGAGCGACTAAGAAGGATCGATGCTTACCTTTTCATTTCCATGTTTTAAACTTGTTTAAATCTTGGTCAAATCTAGGATTTGACCAAGATTCAAATGGGCATAAAATAAAAAAACCGAAAAATGAAAAACCAAAGCGCACATAGTCTTCTTATATGTCATATAGTAAGCATTAAAGTTGATAAACAAGGTCTAGACATATTCAAACTAGCTAGACAAATCATGTATCTACCCCCTAAAACCCCTAAACTCTGTCTTATGACGAAGTCAAGCATGAAGATAAGTGGTTTTAGGTTTCAAACATGGAAATTTCAAAAACCTCCCAAAATTCAGCTTCATTTTAGAGCGACTAAGAAGGATCGATGCTTTTACCTTTTCATTTCCATGTTTTAAACTTATTTAAATCTTGGTCAAACCTAGGATTTGACCAAGATTCAAATGGGCATAAAAATTCAGACAAAAAATCTAAAGAATGAAAAACCAAAGCACATAGCCTTCTTAATTATGTCATATAGTAAACACTCAAGTTGATAAACAAGGTCTAGACATATTCAAACCAGAAAAATCATGTGTATATCTACCCCTAACCCTAAACTCTGTCTTATGAAGTCAATCTCTAGGATTTGACCAAGATTCAAATGGGCATAAAATAAAAAAACAGAAAAATGAAAAACCAAAGCGCACATAGTCTTCTTATATGTCATATAGTAAGCATTAAAGTTGATAAACAAGGTCTGGACATATTCAAACTAGCTAGACAAATCATGTATCTACCCCCTAACCCCTAAACTCTGTCTTATGACGAAGTCAAGCATGAAGATAAGTGGTTTTGGGTTTCAAACATGGAAATTTCAAAAACCTCCCAAAAACTTCATTTTAGGGTGACTAAGAAGGATACAGGCTTCCATTTTCATTTCCATGTTCTATACTTGTTTAAATCTTGGTCAAACCTAGGATTTGACCAAGATTCAAATGTGCATCAAAATTCCAAAAAAATCAGAAAAATGAAAAACCAAAGCACATAGTTTTCTTATGTCACATACATATATATAGTAAGCATTCAAAAGTTCATAAACAAGGTCTAGACATATTCAAACCAGACAAATCATGTACCCCTAACCCTAAACTTTGTCTTAATTATATATGAAGTCAAGCATGAAGCAGAGAAGTGTGGTTTTGGGTTTCAAACATGGAAATTTCAAAAACCTCCCAAAAAGCTTCATTTTAATTAGACTGGCTGGTTAATTAAGAAGGATCCATGATTAATTACCTTTTCATTGTCATGTTTTAAACTTGTTTAAATCTTGGTCGAACCTAGGATTTGACCAAGATTCAAATGGGCATAAAAATTCAGAAAAAATCGAAAGAATGAAAAACCAAAGCACATAGCCTTCTTATGTCATATAGTAAGCATTCAAGTTGATAAACATGGTCTAGACATATTCAAACCAGAAAAATCATGTATCTACCCCTAACCCTAAACTCTGTCTTATGAAGTCAAGCATGAAAAGAAGTACGGTGGTTTTGGGTTTCAAACATGGTAAATTCAAGAACCTCCCAAAAGCTTCATTTTAGAGTTACTAAGAGAAAGATCCAGACTTAATTACCTTATCATTTTCACATGTTAAACTTGTTTAAATCTTGCTCAACAAACCTAGGATTTTACCAAGATTCTCAAATGGGCATAAAAATCAAAAAATGAAATACCAATGCACATAGTCCTCTTATGTCATATAGCTAGTAAGCATTCAAGTTGATAAACAAGGTCTAGACATATTCAAACAAGACAAATCATGTATCTACCCCCTATCGACCCTAAACTTCGTCTTATGAAGTCAAGCATGAAGAGAAGTGGTTTTGGGTTTCAAACATGGAAATTTCAAAAACCTCCCAAAATTCAGCTTCATTTTAGAGCGACTAAGAAGGATCGATGCTTACCTTTTCATTTCCATGTTTTAAACTTGTTTAAATCTTGGTCAAATCTAGGATTTGACCAAGATTCAAATGGGCATAAAATAAAAAAACCGAAAAATGAAAAACCAAAGCGCACATAGTCTTCTTATATGTCATATAGTAAGCATTAAAGTTGATAAACAAGGTCTAGACATATTCAAACTAGCTAGACAAATCATGTATCTACCCCCTAAAACCCCTAAACTCTGTCTTATGACGAAGTCAAGCATGAAGATAAGTGGTTTTAGGTTTCAAACATGGAAATTTCAAAAACCTCCCAAAATTCAGCTTCATTTTAGAGCGACTAAGAAGGATCGATGCTTTTACCTTTTCATTTCCATGTTTTAAACTTATTTAAATCTTGGTCAAACCTAGGATTTGACCAAGATTCAAATGGGCATAAAAATTCAGACAAAAAATCTAAAGAATGAAAAACCAAAGCACATAGCCTTCTTAATTATGTCATATAGTAAACACTCAAGTTGATAAACAAGGTCTAGACATATTCAAACCAGAAAAATCATGTGTATATCTACCCCTACCCCTAAACTCTGTCTTATGAAGTCAATCATGAAGAGAATTGGTTTTGGGTTTCAAACATGGAAATTTCAAGTACGTCCCAAAAGCTTCATATATTTTAGAGTGACTAATTAAGAAGGATCTTGGATTACGTTTTCATTTTCATGCTTGAAACTTGTTTAAATCTTGGTTGAACCTAGGATTTGACCAGAATCAAATGTGCATAAAATTCTTAAAAAAATAGAAAAATGAAAAACAAAAGCACATGGTCTTCTTATGTCATATAGTAAGCATTCAAGTTGATAAACAAGGTTTAGAC
The DNA here is from genome assembly GCA_030979885.1 of Lolium multiflorum. NCBI lineage: Eukaryota > Viridiplantae > Streptophyta > Magnoliopsida > Poales > Poaceae > Lolium > Lolium multiflorum. Next base: position 64,546,411 of record CM061752.1, on the reverse strand, counting down.
ATATTCAAACCAGACAAATCATGTATCTACCCCTAACCCTAAACTCGGTCTTATGAAGTCTAGCATGAGGAGAAGTCGTTTTGGGTTTCAAACGTTTAAGCCAAAAGCCCCATTTCAAATATTTCAAACTTATTCAAATTTGGTTCAAATTTGAAAGACACACAAGTTATAGCACACATAGTGCATACATTCTCACACATACTGCACTAGATGCTAACCCGGCCTATAGTTTGAGGCCATTGGATGAGGTCGAAAAAAATCTTGGATTAGAAATGGGGTTGTTCGAACCCCGTAGTTGGATTTTTTGAACCTTGATCTGTAGTACTGGGCAAAACCCTAGTTTAACCTATTTAATTATAGATTCGTTGGTCGATTTTTCTACCTTTTTATTATTACTATGCAGCACATGTGTGTTTGCCCGTCGAGTGAAACTCGGAGGAAGAGGGATCACTCGGAAGGAGAGAAGAAGGGAGAGAATTATGGTGTCTCCCCTTTTTCGGGTGATGATGTTGACTTTTGTGCAGGGTTTGTTAGTGAGCAGGAGGTGCGAGCGAGAGAGTCGAGCGAGGCCGAGAATGAGAGAGATTTGTTTTTTTTTGGACGACCGAAGGATCCAGAAGGACCCACAGACTTCCAATACGCATCCTGATGCGTCTTCTCTTGACAAAGAAAATGGCTGGGAGTTTGCGTACCTATTGCACGTGACTTGTGCTCACTGAAGTGTGGGACCTCACGCATGGGCACCACACGTAAGTGACAGACCTGTTGGTGTAAAAACTCGGTTGATTATTATAGTGCATTAGAACAAAGTTTCCTATGGATTCAAGGGTAGGAAATCCAAGTTAACTCATTTACATGACATTATTTTTTCCATGAAGCAAAGTTAACGCACCTATCAATTGGTACATTTTGGAGTGACTAAGAAGGATCCAGGCTTACTTATTCGTTTTCACGTGTAAAACTTGTCTAAATCTTGGTCAAACAAAATTGGCAGAAAATTCAAAAAAAACAGAAAAATGAAAAACCAAAGCACATAGTCTTCTTATGTCATGTAGTAAGCATTAAAGTTGATAAACAAGGTCTAGACATATTCAAACCAGACTAATCATGTATCTACCCGCTAACCCCTAAACTATGTCTTAAGAAGTCAAGAATGAAGAGAAGTGGTTTTGGGTTTCAAACATGGACATTTCAAAAACCTCCCAAAACTTCATTTTAGGGTGAGTAAGAAGGATACAGGCTTCCCTTTTCATTTTCATGTTCTATACTTGTTTAAATCTTGGTCAAACCTAGGATTTGACCAAGATTCAAATGGGCACAAAAAAATAAAAAAAGCACATAGTGTTCTTATGTCATATCGTAAGCATTCAAGTTGATAAACAAGGTCTAGATATATCCAAATTAAACAGACAAATCATGTATCTACCCCTATCGACCCTAAACTTTCTTATGAAGTCAAGCATGAAGAGAAGTGGTTTTGGGTTTCAAACATGGAAATTTCAAAAACCTCCCAAAATTCAGCTTCATTTTAGAGCGACTAAGAAGGATCGATGCTTTACCTTTTCATTTCCATGTTTTAAACTTATTTAAATCTTGGTCAAACCTAGGATTTGACCAAGATTCAAATGGGCATAAAAATTCAAACAAAAAATCTAAAGAATGAAAAACCAAAGCACATAGCCTTCTTAATTATGTCATATAGTAAACACTCAAGTTGATAAACAAGGTCTAGACATATTCAAACCAGAAAAATCATGTGTATATCTACCCCTAACCCTAAACTCTGTCTTATGAAGTCAATCTCTAGGATTTGACCAAGATTCAAATGGGCATAAAATAAAAAAACAGAAAAATGAAAAACCAAAGCGCACATAGTCTTCTTATATGTCATATAGTAAGCATTAAAGTTGATAAACAAGGTCTGGACATATTCAAACTAGCTAGACAAATCATGTATCTACCCCCTAACCCCTAAACTCTGTCTTATGACGAAGTCAAGCATGAAGATAAGTGGTTTTGGGTTTCAAACATGGAAATTTCAAAAACCTCCCAAAAACTTCATTTTAGGGTGACTAAGAAGGATACAGGCTTCCATTTTCATTTCCATGTTCTATACTTGTTTAAATCTTGGTCAAACCTAGGATTTGACCAAGATTCAAATGTGCATCAAAATTCCAAAAAAATCAGAAAAATGAAAAACCAAAGCACATAGTTTTCTTATGTCACATACATATATATAGTAAGCATTCAAAAGTTCATAAACAAGGTCTAGACATATTCAAACCAGACAAATCATGTACCCCCTAACCCTAAACTTTGTCTTAATTATATATGAAGTCAAGCATGAAGCAGAGAAGTGTGGTTTTGGGTTTCAAACATGGAAATTTCAAAAACCTCCCAAAAAGCTTCATTTTAATTAGACTGGCTGGTTAATTAAGAAGGATCCATGATTAATTACCTTTTCATTGTCATGTTTTAAACTTGTTTAAATCTTGGTCGAACCTAGGATTTGACCAAGATTCAAATGGGCATAAAAATTCAGAAAAAAATCGAAAGAATGAAAAACCAAAGCACATAGCCTTCTTATGTCATATAGTAAGCATTCAAGTTGATAAACATGGTCTAGACATATTCAAACCAGAAAAATCATGTATCTACCCCTAACCCTAAACTCTGTCTTATGAAGTCAAGCATGAAAAGAAGTACGGTGGTTTTGGGTTTCAAACATGGTAAATTCAAGAACCTCCCAAAAGCTTCATTTTAGAGTTACTAAGAGAAAGATCCAGACTTAATTACCTTATCATTTTCACATGTTAAACTTGTTTAAATCTTGCTCAACAAACCTAGGATTTTACCAAGATTCTCAAATGGGCATAAAAATCAAAAAATGAAATACCAATGCACATAGTCCTCTTATGTCATATAGCTAGTAAGCATTCAAGTTGATAAACAAGGTCTAGACATATTCAAACAAGACAAATCATGTATCTACCCCCTATCGACCCTAAACTTCGTCTTATGAAGTCAAGCATGAAGAGAAGTGGTTTTGGGTTTCAAACATGGAAATTTCAAAAACCTCCCAAAATTCAGCTTCATTTTAGAGCGACTAAGAAGGATCGATGCTTACCTTTTCATTTCCATGTTTTAAACTTGTTTAAATCTTGGTCAAATCTAGGATTTGACCAAGATTCAAATGGGCATAAAATAAAAAAACCGAAAAATGAAAAACCAAAGCGCACATAGTCTTCTTATATGTCATATAGTAAGCATTAAAGTTGATAAACAAGGTCTAGACATATTCAAACTAGCTAGACAAATCATGTATCTACCCCCTAAAACCCCTAAACTCTGTCTTATGACGAAGTCAAGCATGAAGATAAGTGGTTTTAGGTTTCAAACATGGAAATTTCAAAAACCTCCCAAAATTCAGCTTCATTTTAGAGCGACTAAGAAGGATCGATGCTTTTACCTTTTCATTTCCATGTTTTAAACTTATTTAAATCTTGGTCAAACCTAGGATTTGACCAAGATTCAAATGGGCATAAAAATTCAGACAAAAAATCTAAAGAATGAAAAACCAAAGCACATAGCCTTCTTAATTATGTCATATAGTAAACACTCAAGTTGATAAACAAGGTCTAGACATATTCAAACCAGAAAAATCATGTGTATATCTACCCCTACCCCTAAACTCTGTCTTATGAAGTCAATCATGAAGAGAATTGGTTTTGGGTTTCAAACATGGAAATTTCAAGTACGTCCCAAAAGCTTCATATATTTTAGAGTGACTAATTAAGAAGGATCTTGGATTACGTTTTCATTTTCATGCTTGAAACTTGTTTAAATCTTGGTTGAACCTAGGATTTGACCAGAATCAAATGTGCATAAAATTCTTTAAAAAATAGAAAAATGAAAAACAAAAGCACATGGTCTTCTTATGTCATATAGTAAGCATTCAAGTTGATAAACAAGGTTTAGACATATTCAAACCAGACAAATCATGTATCTACCCCTAACCCTAAACTCGGTCTTATGAAGTCTAGCATGAGGAGAAGTCGTTTTGGGTTTCAAACGTTTAAGCCAAAAGCCCCATTTCAAATATTTCAAACTTATTCAAATTTGGTTCAAATTTGAAAGACACACAAGTTATAGCACACATAGTGCATACATTCTCACACATACTGCACTAGATGCTAACCCGGCCTATAGTTTGAGGCCATTGGATGAGGTCGAAAAAATCTTGGATTAGAAATGGGGTTGTTCGAACCCCGTAGTTGGATTTTTTGAACCTTGATCTGTAGTACTGGGCAAAACCCTAGTTTAACCTATTTAATTATAGATTCGTTGGTCGATTTTTCTACCTTTTTATTATTACTATGCAGCACATGTGTGTTTGCCCGTCGAGTGAAACTCGGAGGAAGAGGGATCACTCGGAAGGAGAGAAGAAGGGAGAGAATTATGGTGTCTCCCCTTTTTCGGGTGATGATGTTGACTTTTGTGCAGGGTTTGTCAGTGAGCAGGAGGTGCGAGCGAGCGAGCGAGTCGAGCGAGGCCGAGAATGAGAGAGATTTGTTTTTTTTGAGAGGGACGACCGAAGGATCCAGAAGGACCCACAGACTTCCAATACGCATCCTGATGCGTCTTCTCTTGACAAAGAAAATGGCTGGGAGTTTGCGTACCTATTGCACGTGACTTGTGCTCACTGAAGTGTGGGACCTCACGCATGGGCACCACACGTAAGTGACAGACCTGTTGGTGTAAAAACTCGGTTGATTATTATAGTGCATTAGAACAAAGTTTCCTATGGATTCAAGGGTAGGAAATCCAAGTTAACTCATTTACATGACATTATTTTTTCCATGAAGCAAAGTTAACGCACCTATCAATTGGTACATTTTGGAGTGACTAAGAAGGATCCAGGCTTACTTATTCGTTTTCACGTGTAAAACTTGTCTAAATCTTGGTCAAACAAAATTGGCAGAAAATTCAAAAAAAAACAGAAAAATGAAAAACCAAAGCACATAGTCTTCTTATGTCATGTAGTAAGCATTAAAGTTGATAAACAAGGTCTAGACATATTCAAACCAGACTAATCATGTATCTACCCGCTAACCCCTAAACTATGTCTTAAGAAGTCAAGAATGAAGAGAAGTGGTTTTGGGTTTCAAACATGGACATTTCAAAAACCTCCCAAAACTTCATTTTAGGGTGAGTAAGAAGGATACAGGCTTCCCTTTTCATTTTCATGTTCTATACTTGTTTAAATCTTGGTCAAACCTAGGATTTGACCAAGATTCAAATGGGCACAAAAAAATAAAAAAAGCACATAGTGTTCTTATGTCATATCGTAAGCATTCAAGTTGATAAACAAGGTCTAGATATATCCAAATTAACCAGACAAATCATGTATCTACCCCCTATCGACCCTAACTTCGTCTTATGAAGTCAAGCATGAAGAGAAGTGGTTTTGGGTTTCAAACATGGAAATTTCAAAAACCTCCCAAAATTCAGCTTCATTTTAGAGCGACTAAGAAGGATCGATGCTTTACCTTTTCATTTCCATGTTTTAAACTTATTTAAATCTTGGTCAAACCTAGGATTTGACCAAGATTCAAATGGGCATAAAAATTCAGACAAAAAATCTAAAGAATGAAAAACCAAAGCACATAGCCTTCTTAATTATGTCATATAGTAAACACTCAAGTTGATAAACAAGGTCTAGACATATTCAAACCAGAAAAATCATGTGTATATCTACCCCTAACCCTAAACTCTGTCTTATGAAGTCAATCTCTAGGATTTGACCAAGATTCAAATGGGCATAAAATAAAAAAACAGAAAAATGAAAAACCAAAGCGCACATAGTCTTCTTATATGTCATATAGTAAGCATTAAAGTTGATAAACAAGGTCTGGACATATTCAAACTAGCTAGACAAATCATGTATCTACCCCCTAACCCCTAAACTCTGTCTTATGACGAAGTCAAGCATGAAGATAAGTGGTTTTGGGTTTCAAACATGGAAATTTCAAAAACCTCCCAAAAACTTCATTTTAGGGTGACTAAGAAGGATACAGGCTTCCATTTTCATTTCCATGTTCTATACTTGTTTAAATCTTGGTCAAACCTAGGATTTGACCAAGATTCAAATGTGCATCAAAATTCCAAAAAAATCAGAAAAATGAAAAACCAAAGCACATAGTTTTCTTATGTCACATACATATATATAGTAAGCATTCAAAAGTTCATAAACAAGGTCTAGACATATTCAAACCAGACAAATCATGTACCCCCTAACCCTAAACTTTGTCTTAATTATATATGAAGTCAAGCATGAAGCAGAGAAGTGTGGTTTTGGGTTTCAAACATGGAAATTTCAAAAACCTCCCAAAAAGCTTCATTTTAATTAGACTGGCTGGTTAATTAAGAAGGATCCATGATTAATTACCTTTTCATTGTCATGTTTTAAACTTGTTTAAATCTTGGTCGAACCTAGGATTTGACCAAGATTCAAATGGGCATAAAAATTCAGAAAAAATCGAAAGAATGAAAAACCAAAGCACATAGCCTTCTTATGTCATATAGTAAGCATTCAAGTTGATAAACATGGTCTAGACATATTCAAACCAGAAAAATCATGTATCTACCCCTAACCCTAAACTCTGTCTTATGAAGTCAAGCATGAAAAGAAGTACGGTGGTTTTGGGTTTCAAACATGGTAAATTCAAGAACCTCCCAAAAGCTTCATTTTAGAGTTACTAAGAGAAAGATCCAGACTTAATTACCTTATCATTTTCACATGTTAAACTTGTTTAAATCTTGCTCAACAAACCTAGGATTTTACCAAGATTCTCAAATGGGCATAAAAATCAAAAAATGAAATACCAATGCACATAGTCCTCTTATGTCATATAGCTAGTAAGCATTCAAGTTGATAAACAAGGTCTAGACATATTCAAACAAGACAAATCATGTATCTACCCCCTATCGACCCTAAACTTCGTCTTATGAAGTCAAGCATGAAGAGAAGTGGTTTTGGGTTTCAAACATGGAAATTTCAAAAACCTCCCAAAATTCAGCTTCATTTTAGAGCGACTAAGAAGGATCGATGCTTACCTTTTCATTTCCATGTTTTAAACTTGTTTAAATCTTGGTCAAATCTAGGATTTGACCAAGATTCAAATGGGCATAAAATAAAAAAACCGAAAAATGAAAAACCAAAGCGCACATAGTCTTCTTATATGTCATATAGTAAGCATTAAAGTTGATAAACAAGGTCTAGACATATTCAAACTAGCTAGACAAATCATGTATCTACCCCCTAAAACCCCTAAACTCTGTCTTATGACGAAGTCAAGCATGAAGATAAGTGGTTTTAGGTTTCAAACATGGAAATTTCAAAAACCTCCCAAAATTCAGCTTCATTTTAGAGCGACTAAGAAGGATCGATGCTTTTACCTTTTCATTTCCATGTTTTAAACTTATTTAAATCTTGGTCAAACCTAGGATTTGACCAAGATTCAAATGGGCATAAAAATTCAGACAAAAAATCTAAAGAATGAAAAACCAAAGCACATAGCCTTCTTAATTATGTCATATAGTAAACACTCAAGTTGATAAACAAGGTCTAGACATATTCAAACCAGAAAAATCATGTGTATATCTACCCCTACCCCTAAACTCTGTCTTATGAAGTCAATCATGAAGAGAATTGGTTTTGGGTTTCAAACATGGAAATTTCAAGTACGTCCCAAAAGCTTCATATATTTTAGAGTGACTAATTAAGAAGGATCTTGGATTACGTTTTCATTTTCATGCTTGAAACTTGTTTAAATCTTGGTTGAACCTAGGATTTGACCAGAATCAAATGTGCATAAAATTCTTAAAAAAATAGAAAAATGAAAAACAAAAGCACATGGTCTTCTTATGTCATATAGTAAGCATTCAAGTTGATAAACAAGGTTTAGACATATTCAAACCAGACAAATCATGTATCTACCCCTAACCCTAAACTCGGTCTTATGAAGTCTAGCATGAGGAGAAGTCGTTTTGGGTTTCAAACGTTTAAGCCAAAAGCCCCATTTCAAATATTTCAAACTTATTCAAATTTGGTTCAAATTTGAAAGACACACAAGTTATAGCACACATAGTGCATACATTCTCACACATACTGCACTAGATGCTAACCCGGCCTATAGTTTGAGGCCATTGGATGAGGTCGAAAAAAATCTTGGATTAGAAATGGGGTTGTTCGAACCCCGTAGTTGGATTTTTTGAACCTTGATCTGTAGTACTGGGCAAAACCCTAGTTTAACCTATTTAATTATAGATTCGTTGGTCGATTTTTCTACCTTTTTATTATTACTATGCAGCACATGTGTGTTTGCCCGTCGAGTGAAACTCGGAGGAAGAGGGATCACTCGGAAGGAGAGAAGAAGGGAGAGAATTATGGTGTCTCCCCTTTTTCGGGTGATGATGTTGACTTTTGTGCAGGGTTTGTCAGTGAGCAGGAGGTGCGAGCGAGCGAGTCGAGCGAGGCCGAGAATGAGAGAGATTTGTTTTTTTTAGAGCGACAGAAGGATCCAGAAGGACCCACAGACTTCCAATACGCATCCTGATGCGTCTTCTCTTGACAAAGAAAATGGCTGGGAGTTTGCGTACCTATTGCACGTGACTTGTGCTCACTGAAGTGTGGGACCTCACGCATGGGCACCACACGTAAGTGACAGACCTGTTGGTGTAAAAACTCGGTTGATTATTATAGTGCATTAGAACAAAGTTTCCTATGGATTCAAGGGTAGGAAATCCAAGTTAACTCATTTACATGACATTATTTTTTCCATGAAGCAAAGTTAACGCACCTATCAATTGGTACATTTTGGAGTGACTAAGAAGGATCCAGGCTTACTTATTCGTTTTCACGTGTAAAACTTGTCTAAATCTTGGTCAAACAAAATTGGCAGAAAATTCAAAAAAAAAAACAGAAAAATGAAAAACCAAAGCACATAGTCTTCTTATGTCATGTAGTAAGCATTAAAGTTGATAAACAAGGTCTAGACATATTCAAACCATACTAATCATGTATCTACCCGCTAACCCCTAAACTATGTCTTAAGAAGTCAAGAATGAAGAGAAGTGGTTTTGGGTTTCAAACATGGACATTTCAAAAACCTCCCAAAACTTCATTTTAGGGTGAGTAAGAAGGATACAGGCTTCCCTTTTCATTTTCATGTTCTATACTTGTTTAAATCTTGGTCAAACCTAGGATTTGACCAAGATTCAAATGGGCACAAAAAAATAAAAAAAGCACATAGTGTTCTTATGTCATATCGTAAGCATTCAAGTTGATAAACAAGGTCTAGATATATCCAAATTAACCAGACAAATCATGTATCTACCCCCTATCGACCCTAACTTCGTCTTATGAAGTCAAGCATGAAGAGAAGTGGTTTTGGGTTTCAAACATGGAAATTTCAAAAACCTCCCAAAATTCAGCTTCATTTTAGAGCGACTAAGAAGGATCGATGCTTTACCTTTTCATTTCCATGTTTTAAACTTATTTAAATCTTGGTCAAACCTAGGATTTGACCAAGATTCAAATGGGCATAAAAATTCAGACAAAAAATCTAAAGAATGAAAAACCAAAGCACATAGCCTTCTTAATTATGTCATATAGTAAACACTCAAGTTGATAAACAAGGTCTAGACATATTCAAACCAGAAAAATCATGTGTATATCTACCCCTAACCCTAAACTCTGTATTATGAAGTCAATCTCTAGGATTTGACCAAGATTCAAATGGGCATAAAATAAAAAAACAGAAAAATGAAAAACCAAAGCGCACATAGTCTTCTTATATGTCATATAGTAAGCATTAAAGTTGATAAACAAGGTCTGGACATATTCAAACTAGCTAGACAAATCATGTATCTACCCCCTAACCCCTAAACTCTGTCTTATGACGAAGTCAAGCATGAAGATAAGTGGTTTTGGGTTTCAAACATGGAAATTTCAAAAACCTCCCAAAAACTTCATTTTAGGGTGACTAAGAAGGATACAGGCTTCCATTTTCATTTCCATGTTCTATACTTGTTTAAATCTTGGTCAAACCTAGGATTTGACCAAGATTCAAATGTGCATCAAAATTCCAAAAAAATCAGAAAAATGAAAAACCAAAGCACATAGTTTTCTTATGTCACATACATATATATAGTAAGCATTCAAAAGTTCATAAACAAGGTCTAGACATATTCAAACCAGACAAATCATGTACCCCCTAACCCTAAACTTTGTCTTAATTATATATGAAGTCAAGCATGAAGCAGAGAAGTGTGGTTTTGGGTTTCAAACATGGAAATTTCAAAAACCTCCCAAAAAGCTTCATTTTAATTAGACTGGCTGGTTAATTAAGAAGGATCCATGATTAATTACCTTTTCATTGTCATGTTTTAAACTTGTTTAAATCTTGGTCGAACCTAGGATTTGACCAAGATTCAAATGGGCATAAAAATTCAGAAAAAAATCGAAAGAATGAAAAACCAAAGCACATAGCCTTCTTATGTCATATAGTAAGCATTCAAGTTGATAAACATGGTCTAGACATATTCAAACTAGAAAAATCATGTATCTACCCCTAACCCTAAACTCTGTCTTATGAAGTCAAGCATGAAAAGAAGTACGGTGGTTTTGGGTTTCAAACATGGTAAATTCAAGAACCTCCCAAAAGCTTCATTTTAGAGTTACTAAGAGAAAGATCCAGACTTAATTACCTTATCATTTTCACATGTTAAACTTGTTTAAATCTTGCTCAACAAACCTAGGATTTTACCAAGATTCTCAAATGGGCATAAAAATCAAAAAATGAAATACCAATGCACATAGTCCTCTTATGTCATATAGCTAGTAAGCATTCAAGTTGATAAACAAGGTCTAGACATATTCAAACAAGACAAATCATGTATCTTGATACGTCTCAAACGTATCTATAATTTCTTATGTTCCATGCCACTTTATTGATGATATCTACATGTTTTATACACATTATATGTCATTATTATGCGTTTTCCGGAACTAACCTATTGACGAGATGCCGAAAGTTCTGTTTTCTGCTGTTTTGGTTTCAGAAATCCTAGTAACGAAATATTCTCGGAATCGGACGAAATCACCGCCAAAGTTCCCGGAAGCTTCCAGAGCACCGGAGGGGGACGAGAGGGGAGCCAGGGGGGCCCCACACCACACCCCGGCGCGGGCCAGGGGGGGCGCGCCCCCCTAGGGTGTGGGCACCCCGTGGCCCCTCCGACTCCCTCTCTTCGCCTATTTAGGCCTCTCTGACCTAAAAACCCCGACAGAGACCACGAGACGGAGAAAAACCTTCCAGAGCCGCCGCCATCGCGAAATCAAGATTCGGGGGACAGAAGTCTCTGTTCCGGCACCCTGCCGGAGCGGGTTGCCCCGGAAGCCGTCGCCACCGCCATCTTCACCGCCATCGCTGTTCCCATGATGAGGAGGGAGTAGTTCTCCCCTGGGGCTGAGGGCTCTACCGTAGCTATGTGGTTAATCTCTCTCTCTGTACTCCAATACAATGATCTCATGAGCTGCCTTACATGATTGAGATCCATATGATGAGCTTTGTATCGCTACTAGTTGTGTGCTACTCATGTGATGTTATTAAAGTAGTTCTATTCCTCCTACTTGGTGTAAAGGTGATTAGTGTGTGCACCCTGTGGTTCTTGTCGTAGGCTATGATCACGATCTCTTGTAGATTGTGGAGTTAATTATCATTATGATAGTATTGATGTGATCTATTCCTCCTTCATAGTGTGCACTATGTTAGTTCTTGGTTTATTTTGCAATGATCTATTATGCTCTAAGGTTACTTAAATATGAACATGGAATTGTGGAGCTTGTTAACTCCGGCATTGAGGGTTCGTGTAATCCTACGCAATGATGTTCATTATCAAACAAGAGTGTATGTAGCACATATGAGAAGAAGTATTTATTATGCGATCAATGTTGAGAGTGTCCACTAGTGAAAGTATGATCCCTAGGCCTTGTTTCCAATACTGCAAACACCGTTTATTTACTGTTTTGTTGCATGTTTACTCGCTGCCATATTTTATTCAGATTGCTATTACCACTCATATACATCCATATTACTTGTATTTCACTATCTCTTCGCCGAACTAGTGCACCTATACACCTGACAAGTGTATTTGGTGTGTTGGGGACACAAGAGACTTCTTGCTTTGTGGTTGCAGGGTTGCTTGAGAGGGATATCTTTGACCTCTTCCTCCCTGAGTTCGATAAACCTTGGGTAATCCACTTAAGGGAAACTTGCTGCTGTTCTACAAACCTCTGCACTTGGAGGCCCAACACTGTCTACAAGAATAGAAGCACCCGTAGACATCAAGCACTTTTCTGGCGCCGTTGCCGGGGAGGAAAGGTAAAAGGCACTCATACTCCGGTTCCAGGTAACAGTACTTTTCTGGCGCCATTGTGTGTGTGCTCGAAGCTATTTCCTTTAGACTCTGCAATTACATCTTTTTGTTTCTTGTTTACACTAGTTAGGCATAATGGACAACAAAGAGCTTCTTATTCTATTTCCTGATTTAAGACATGGATGGTTTGATGCGAAAATTAAAAAACCTATGGAACCTTATTTACATGATAGTAGCAATGTTATTAGTATGAATGCAATTACTGCTAATGCTATGAAGAAGTCTAAGCTTGGGGAAGCTGGTTTACCTAAAAATAATCTTTTTAGCTCCTCCGCTTTGGAAGAAATATTTTGTTCTGATAATGCTTTATCTCCCATATGCGATAACTTTAATGATGCTTCTGATATTTTAAATCCACCTGCTGAAAGTATTCCGTATAAAATACCTATGAAAATTATTGAACGTGTTATGGATAACCGCTATGAAGGGGATGGAACTGTCCATCCTAGTAATCATTTACTGTTTTTGCATGAATTATGCGGGTTATTCAAGTGTGCAGGTATTTCAATGGATGAAGTTAGAAAGAAATTATTTGATATGTCGCTGTCTGGTAAAGCGGCGCATTGGTATAAACTATTGAAGGACGGGCGCTCTCTTGATTGGAAGGATATTGTGCCTCTATTTTATTCCAAGTTCTATCCTCCAAGTGAAATTCACAAAGATCGAAACCATATATATAATTTTTGGCCTCATGATGGAGAGAGTATTGCCCAAGCATGGGAGAGATTGAAGACTTTAATGCTCAAATGCCCCAATCATGAGCTTCCAGGTAATATCATCATTGATAATTTCTATGCAAGACTTTCTTTTCAAGATAAGACCTTGCTGGATACTACTTGTTCTGGATCATTCACGAGCAATAAAGAAGAGTTTAAAAGGGACCTTCTTGATCGGATTAAGGAGAACGCTGAAGATTGGGAGAACGACAAAGGTAAAGAGTCAGGTATAAACTATGATTATGAATGCATTGAAACTTTTATGAATACTGATAAATTTCGAAATATGAGTGCTACTTATGGTCTTGACTCTCAAGTTGCTGCAAATCTTTATAAAGCCTTTGCTTCTCATTTAGAATTGCCTAAAAAGAATTTTGATAAGTATCATGAACCTTTTAAAGAGGCTTGCATGAAGAATGACATTGTTGTTAATGATTGCAATAAGCATGCTCAAACTCCTAAGAATGCTATTTCCTATAAGCATGTTAATTTTTGTGGAATACATAGACCTTGTGGAATTAATCAAATAGAAGATGAATATTGTATCCATCACAGAAATGAAAAAACTAGAAAGTGGTCTAGAGCTCTAGATGATCTTGGAGAAAAAGTGTGTGCCCTCTATCCTTTTATTTGTGAACTTTGCCATAGAGTTGGTCATTTTAATTTTCAATGTTCCTCCAATGATAATTCGAACCCCATAAGTGCTGCAAATTTGTATTGTGATGATGAAATTACTCCTAATCAGCATGATGAACTTACCTTATTTTTGAAGTGTGAAGAGTTATCAAGAAAAATTTCTTTGTTAAATATTAACGATCTTGATATTGATGATGTCCTGCATGGTTGTCTTTCTTATTGCATTAATAATAGCCATACAAATACTTACATACAAAATATTTTAGAAGATGACACCTTGCCAAAATATGATAGGACCGCTGTGTGTTTTCAACTAATTAATGAAAAGGAGGGATCCTCCCAAGTTTCTTCTATTGTTTCTAAAAGTAAATCAGGTTATGCGGACAAGCCACCCTTCAAGCCTCTTCCTCCTAAAGAAGGGAACGAGGAGAAGGAGAAGAAGAAGAAGAAGAAGGGAAGAAGAAGAAGAAGAAGAAGAAGGAGAATAAAAAGAAAGAGGTAACGGCGTATCCCCGCGTGAACGAGATAACGCTAGGTAACCGTAAGTATGTTGCTCCTAATGATTATTGTGATAATGAATCTGAATACGATGATCTTCCTATGCCCTTTACATACATTAGCGATCATGATTTGAATGAGCACACTACCTTTGATATTGGAAATCTCTTTGGTACTGATTATGAAATTAATGATGATAGCATTATTCATGTCCCCTTAAACGATGATATTGAAAGCTCTAAGCTTGGGGATGTTGTGCTTGAAGATCCTGTATTTGAGACATCTACTTTTAGTGAAAATGATGATATTACATATTCAGGTTTAGATAATTGCTATAGAGATGTATATGACACATGTTACAATTATCCTTATGAAACTTGTCATAGTTATGATGGGCTTGCCAAAAACAATTCTTTTAATATGCAACTTGTTTACCATGTTCAAATTCTTGATAATAATCTTGCTCCAATTACTATTAATGAGAATAACTCTTCTTATGCCAAAATTAATGATACTTCTATGCATATGAACCATGATAAGAATGTTTTAAGTGACGGGTATATTGTGGATTTCATCAATGATGCTACTGAAAGTTATTATGAGAGAGGGAAATATGTTTATATGCATCTTAATAATATTAAGTTTCCCCTCTTTATGTTGAGAATCTTTAAGTTACTCGTGTTTTATCCTCTTATGCTTGTCACTTTGCTCTTCATGAATTCATTTGTGTATAATATTCTTTTGCATAGGAAGCATGTTAGGCTCAAATGTGTTTTGAATTGCCTCTTGAAGCTCTCTTTTGCTTCAAATACTATTTCTTGCGGGTGCATCACCAAAATTGCTGAGCCCATCTTAATGGCTATAAAGAAAGAACTTCTTGGGAGATAACCCATGTGTTATTTTGCTACAGTACTTTGTTTTATATTTGTGTCTTGGAAGTTGTTTACTACTGTAGCAACCTCTCCTTATCATGTTTTTGTGCCAAGTAAAGTTTCTATGTCAAAGTTGATGTTATATTTGGGATCGCTGCGCAGAAACAGCATTGCTGTCTGTCACGAATCTGGGCTCAGTTCTCTGTAGAAAATTCGAAAAAATCTGCCAATTTACGAGCGTGATCCTCAGATATGTACGCAACTTTCATTAGTTTTGAGTTTTTCCATTTGAGCAAGTCTGGTGCCATCTTAAAATTCGTCTTTACGGACTGTTCTGTTTTTGACAGATTCTGCCTTTTATTTCGCATTGCCGCTTTTGTTAAGTTGAATGAGTTTCTTTGTTCCATTAACTTTCAGAAGTTATGTGCAATGTCCAGAAGTGAAAAGAATGTTTGTGTCACCTCTGAACATGTGAATTTTTGATTATGCACTAACCCTCTAATGAGTTTGCTTGAAGTTTGGTGTGAAGGAAGTTTTCAAGGGTCAAGAGAGGAGGATGATATACTACGATCAAGAAGAATGAAAAGTCTAAGCTTGGGGATGCCCCGGTGGTTCATCCCTGCATATTTCAAGAAGACTCAAGCATCTAAGCTTGGGGATGCCCAAGGCATCCCCTTCTTCATCGACAAAGTATCAGGTTCCTTCTCTTGAAACTATATTTTTATTCAGTCACATCTTGTGTTCTTTACTTGGAGCGTCTGTATGCTTTTGTTTTTGTTTTTGTTTGAATAAATGATTGTTTGGGAGAGAGACACGCTCCGCTGGTTCGTATGAACACATGTGTTCTTAGCTTTTAATTTTCATGGCGAAGATTGAAACTGCTTCGTTAATTGTTATATGGTTGGAAACGGGAAATGCTACATGTAGTAATTGGTATAATGTCTTGAATAATGTGAAACTTGGCAATTGTTGTGCTCATATAGATCTTGTTTAAGCTCTTGCATCATGTACCTTGTACCCATTAATGAATAATTACATAGAGCTTGTTAAAATTTGGTTTGCATGATTGGTATCTCTAAGTCTAGATATTTTCTGGTTGAGGTGTTTGAACAACAAGGAGACGATGTAAAGTCTTATAATACTTACAATATGTTTATATGTGAGTCTTGCTGCACCATTTCATACTTGAGTTTGCTTCAAATAACCTTGCTAGCCTAAACCTTGTATCGAGAGGGAATACTTCTCATGCATCCAAATACTTGAGCCAATATTCATGCCATTTGTGTCCACCATACCTACCTACTACATGGTATTTCTCCGCCATTCCAAAGTAAATTGCTTGAGTGCTACCTTTAAACAATTCAAAAGTTATTACCTCTTATTTGTGTCAATGTTTTATAGCTCATGAGGAAGTATGTGGTGTTTATCTTTCAATCTTGTTGGGCAACTTTCACCAATGGACTAGTGGCTTCATCCGCTTATCCAATAATTTTGCAAAAAGAGCTGGCAATGGGATTCCCAGTCCCAAATTAATTAACAAAAATAGACACTCCTCCATGGTATGTGATTGTTGGACGGCACCCGAAGGATTCGGTTAGCCATGGCTTGAGAAAGCAAAGGTGGGGAGGAGTGTCATCATAATAAAACTAAAATAAAAAGGCACTCCTTCATGGTATGAGATTGTTGGCAGGCACCCGAGGATTCGGTTAGCCATGGTTTGTGAAAGAAAGGTTGGAAGGAGTGCCACCCAAAAACAAAATAAAATGGGAGCCGCTCTTTGAAGGTTTGTTTGGCAAGGGGGTTAGAGTACCCGCTACCATTCGTTGACAACAACAAACACCTCTCAAAACTTTACTTTTATGCTCTCTATATGTTTTCAAAATCAAAGCTCTAGCACAAATATAGCAATCGATGCTTTCCTCTTTGAAGGACCATTCTTTTACCTTATTGTTGAGTCAGTTTACCTATTCTTTCTATCTTAGAAGCAAACACTTGTGTAAATTGTGTGCATTGATTCTTACATGTTTACCTATTGCACTTGTTATATTACTTTGTGTTGACAATTATCTATGAGATATACATGTTAAAGTTGAAAGCAACCGCTGAAACTTATATCTTCCTTTGTGTTGTTTCAAAGCTTTCTACTAAGAATTTATTGCTTATGAGTTAACTCTTATGCAAGACTTATTGATGCTTGGCTTGAAAGTATTATTCATGAAAAGTCTTTGTTATATGATTCATTTGTTTACTCATTATCCTCATCATTGCTTCGAATCTCTGCATTCATCTCATGTGCTTTACAATAGTATGATCAAGGTTATGATGGCATGTCACTTAAGAAATTATCATTTGTTATCGTTTTACCTGCTCGGGACGAGCAGAACTAAGCTTGGGGATGCTTGATACGTCTCAAACGTATCTATAATTTCTTATGTTCCATGCCACTTTATTGATGATATCTACATGTTTTATACACATTATATGTCATTATTATGCGTTTTCCGGAACTAACCTATTGACGAGATGCCGAAAGGCCAGTTGCTGTTTTCTGCTGTTTTTGGTTTCAGAAATCCTAGTAACGAAATATTCTCGGAATCGGACGAAATCACCGCCAAAGTTCCTATTTTTCCCGGCTTCCAGAGCACCGGAGGGGGACGAGAGGGGAGCCAGGGGGGCCCCACACCACGGCGCCGGGCGGGGGCGCGCCCCCTAGGGTGTGGGCACCCCGTGGCCCCTCCGACTCCCTCTCTTCGCCTATTTAGGCCTCTCTGACCTAAAAACCCCGACAGAGACCACGAGACGGAGAAAACCTTCCGAGCCGCCGCCATCGCGAAATCAAGATTCGGGGGACAGAAGTCTCTGTTCCGGCACCCTGCCGGAGCGGGGAATTGCCCCGGAAGCCGTCGCCACCGCCATCTTCACCGCCATCGCTGTTCCCATGATGAGGAGGGAGTAGTTCTCCCCGAGGCTGAGGGCTCTACCGTAGCTATGTGGTTAATCTCTCTCTCTGTACTCCAATACAATGATCTCATGAGCTGCCTTACATGATTGAGATCCATATGATGAGCTTTGTATCGCTACTAGTTGTGTGCTACTCATGTGATGTTATTAAAGTAGTTCTATTCCTCCTACTTGGTGTAAAGGTGATTAGTGTGTGCACCCTGTGGTTCTTGTCGTAGGCTATGATCACGATCTCTTGTAGATTGTGGAGTTAATTATCATTATGATAGTATTGATGTGATCTATTCCTCCTTCATAGTGTGCACTATGTTAGTTCTTGGTTTATTTTGCAATGATCTATTATGCTCTAAGGTTACTTAAATATGAACATGGAATTGTGGAGCTTGTTAACTCCGGCATTGAGGGTTCGTGTAATCCTACGCAATGATGTTCATTATCAAACAAGAGTGTATGTAGCACATATGAGAAGAAGTATTTATTATGCGATCAATGTTGAGAGTGTCCACTAGTGAAAGTATGATCCCTAGGCCTTGTTTCCAATACTGCAAACACCGTTTATTTACTGTTTTGTTGCATGTTTACTCGCTGCCATATTTTATTCAGATTGCTATTACCACTCATATACATCCATATTACTTGTATTTCACTATCTCTTCGCCGAACTAGTGCACCTATACACCTGACAAGTGTATTTGGTGTGTTGGGGACACAAGAGACTTCTTGCTTTGTGGTTGCAGGGTTGCTTGAGAGGGATATCTTTGACCTCTTCCTCCCTGAGTTCGATAAACCTTGGGTAATCCACTTAAGGGAAACTTGCTGCTGTTCTACAAACCTCTGCTCTTGGAGGCCCAACACTGTCTACAAGAATAGAAGCACCCGTAGACATCAAGCTATTCCCTAAACTTCGTCTTATGAAGTCAAGCATGAAGAGAAGTGGTTTTGGGTTTCAAACATGGAAATTTCAAAAACCTCCCAAAATTCAGCTTCATTTTAGAGCGACTAAGAAGGATCGATGCTTACCTTTTCATTTCCATGTTTTAAACTTGTTTAAATCTTGGTCAAATCTAGGATTTGACCAAGATTCAAATGGGCATAAAATAAAAAAACCGAAAAATGAAAAACCAAAGCGCACATAGTCTTCTTATATGTCATATAGTAAGCATTAAAGTTGATAAACAAGGTCTAGACATATTCAAACTAGCTAGACAAATCATGTATCTACCCCCTAAAACCCCTAAACTCTGTCTTATGACGAAGTCAAGCATGAAGATAAGTGGTTTTAGGTTTCAAACATGGAAATTTCAAAAACCTTCCAAAAACTTCATTTTAGGGTGACTAATTAAGAAGGATACATGCTTCCCTTTTCATTTTCATGTTCTATATATACTTGTTTAAATCTTGGTCAAACCTAGCTAGGATTTGACCAAGATTCAAATGTGCATCAAAATTCCAAAAAATATCAGAAAAATGAAAAACCAAAGCACATAGTTTTCTTATGTCATATAGTAGCATTAAAGTTGATAAACAAGGTCTAGACATATTCAAACAAGAAAAATCATGTATCTACTCCCTAACCCTAAACTTTGTCTTATGTAGTCAAGCATGAAGAGAAGTGGTTTTGGGTTTCAAATATGGAAATTTCAAAAACCTACCAAAAGCTTCATTTTAGAGTGACTAAGAATGATCAATGCTTACCTTTTCATTTTCATATTTTAAACTTGTTTAAATCATTGTCAAACCAGGATTTGACCAAGATTTAAATGGGCATAAAATTAAAAAAATCAGAAAAATGAAAAACAAAAGCACATAGTCTTCTTATGTCACATATATATATAGTAAGAGCATTCAAAAGTTGACAAACAAGGTCTATACATATTCAAATAAGACAAATCATGTATCTACCCCTAACCCTAAACTCTGTCTTATGAAGTCAAGCATGAAGAGAAGTGGTTTTTGGTTTCAAACATGGAAATTTCAAAAACCTCCCAAAAGCTTCATTTTAGAGTGACTAAGAAGGATCCAGGCTTACCTTTTCATTTTCATGTTTTAAACTTGTTTAAATCTTGGTCAAACCTAGGATTTGACCAATATTAAAATGGGCATAAAATAAAAAAATAAAAAAAACCAAAGCACATAGTCTTCTTATGTCATATAGTAAGCATTCAAGTTCATAAACAAGGTCTAGACATATTCAAACCAGACAAATCATGTATCTACCCCCTATCGACCCTAAACTTCGTCTTATGAAGTCAAGCATGAAGAGAAGTGGTTTTGGGTTTCAAACATGGAAATTTCAAAAAACCAAAAGCTTCATTTTAGAGCGAGTAAGAAGGATCGATGCTTATCTTTTCATTTTCATGTTTTAAACTTATTTAAATCTTGGTCAAACCTAGGATTTGACCAAGATTCAAATGGGCATAAAAATTCAGACAAAAATCTAAAGAATGAAAAACCAAAGCACGTACATAGCCTTCTTAATTATGTCATATAGTAAACATTCAAGTTGATAAACAAGGTCTAGACATATTCAAACCAGAAAAATCGTGTATCTACCCCTAACCCTAATTAAACTCTGTCTTATGAAGTCAAGCATGAAGAAAAGTGGTTTTGAGTTTCAAGCATGCATGGAAATTTCGAGAACCTCCCAAAATAAAGCTTCATTTTAGAGTGACTACGAAGGATCCATGCTTACACCTTTTCATTTTCAAGTTTTAAACTTGTTTAAAACCTGGTCAAACCTGGGATTTGACCAAGATTCAAATGGGCATAAAATTCAAAAAAATAGATAAATGAAAAACCATAGCACATAGTCTTCTTATGTCATATAGTAAGCATTCAAGTGGATAAACAAGCTCTAGACATACTGAAACCAGACAAATCATGTATCTACCCCTATCCCTAAACTATGTCTTATGAAGTCTAGCATGAAAAGAAGTGGTTTTGGGTTTCAAACATGGAAATTTCAAAAACCTCCCAAAAGCTTCATTTTGGATTGACTAAGGAGGATCCAGGCTTACTTTTTCATTTTCATATTTTAAACTTGTTTAAATCTAGGTCAAACCTAGGATTTGACCAAGATTCAAATGGACATAAAAAATCAACAGTTTACAACAGCACACAAAATAAACATGAAATTACATCTAAATCCCTAACTTTTACATGGAGGACCCCAGGCTGAAAGCAAGAAATGCGATCGGGTCTTGAATCTTGATGCGTCTTCTCTTGACAAAGAAGATTGCTGGGAGTTTGCGTACGTACATCACGTCACTTGTGCTCACTGAAGTGTGGGACATGACGCATGCATGGGCAACACACGTAAGTGACATGGATTCAAGGGTAGGGAAGCCAAGAGAAAAAAACGAGAATTTGGACAAAAATAACCCAATCTTGCTAGTATGTCGAAAGTTTGTTTTTCCCAATCTTTTCGACTTTGGGTTATTTCTGTCTATTTTGCCGAAAAAACGAGGACAGAGACTGGAAACGGTGATGCATCTAGCTTCAGAGTACGTCAGATTAAGACTTCATGAGCAACACTAGTCTGACGTAAGTACAGTGTATACAGACAAGACAGGGACTAGACATTGCTACCCACGTCCCTCTGCGCCCCTTCAAAGAAATCATACTCCGTACTAGAATCTCGAAACGTAGGAATTAGTCTGACACGATTTCTGATTGTTTAATTCATAGGATTGCAATTTTCAGAATTCATTGACAATACATTTTTATACAAAAACAAAAAATCCTTCATTGTGTAACCGTATGTTACTACTAGTATTTCTTTTGGTTTTCACACGCAATCAAATGTTATTGGATCCAAATACCGTTGTTTCTCAATCCTATATATTTGGAGATGATCATCACTCTCTAATCATACAATTTTCATATTCCCGCACTTTGAAAATCTTGCGAATAATCAAAGCAGCCAAAATCTATGGTGTGTATTGTATATGTTTATGCCATGCTTAGTTTCATCGAATATTGTTTGGTTGCATCGCGGGGAAACCGCGTGAATTTAGATTAATTGTTGCATGTTTGTTTGTGGTGTGACCAACTGCTTTTGCAACGAAACAACCCCCCCACCATGTACGCATTGTTTGGGTCGCATGCATGATGTGTACAAAATGTTAAAATAGAAATAATGTAGGAATTGAATATGATTGCATGTTGAATTAATCCTATATGAGAGAAATCACACAAATTTGAATTGCATGTTCTTTGGTTGTAGTGCTACACAAAAAACACGTGAATTAGTATGAACTAGCGAAGTGACCCGCGCATTTGCGCGGCTAGATTTGCGATGGATATTTCTACATAACTAATATTTTTTTATTCATATTCATAGATTAGTAGTATAAAATATTAATATAAGTAATTACTTACGTTAGTTCATACACATTAGATCTACTAATACCTTGTTAAATCATCAAAGATATTAAATTTGTGTACTCCTTTTACTCACTTATTAATATTTTCTACAAATACTTCAATAGAGATATATTATTGCTGAAGAGTTATAATATTAATAAGTATTAAAATAGTATGATATGTACATTATTTTCATATTCATATAATAACTATATCTACTTTAATTGCAATTCATTTTTCTTAATGTTTTGTTTTTTCATAGAACAAACATATAGCTACTATTTGAAGGCATACGATATGGCAATCCTTGTCAAGGTCTGTCAATTCCATATATCTGGGCCAAGAGTACAAATTAATAACAATAGTAATCAATACTTGAGTATATTAGGGAAATTCCAACACCTAGAAAACAATTCAACTTGTTCACACCTTCAATGTCTAGAATATTAAGTCGGATGGAAATATGAGAATAAAAAACTGAAGTTCTATGTGTTGGGGCAAGATTTAGATGACCAAAGCATACATGACGGCTGCATAGGAGCTGAAAGGAAGCAAAAATGGCGAGAAACAATTATTTGATAATATTATATGCAGTAAATAAAAACAAATTTCCTTAGCTGATTCCTCCCGAATATGAACAACCATGGTCCTTCATGGCTGACGATCCTATTCAATGGCACCGCGGCTGCCGACTCGCACCTCAAGTATTAATATCAACAAATACTCTGTGTAGGTAGACTTAAAATACTCCATCTCCGAGCTGACTCTCAATCTAATGCATGCAACTTCTGTAGCAATACAGTAGCAAATTTATGGAACACACCTAGCTAGAATATGAATATGCTCCCTAGTCCCTAGATCATATTAATATGCAAACATAGATATATCAGAAAACATACGGGCAACCACATCTTCCTTAATTTTAAAACATCTGTTTGCAACGTGTGTAGCTGAGCACCCCCTTGCTCAGCTAGCTTATTCTCACATGAAAAAACCATTTTAAAAAACAAAGTTAAGTTAGTGCTGGTGAATACCATCGACTACTCTAGAAAAATTGTGTCAGTGCACGCTCCAGCCAACTGGCTAGCTAGATGGCATGTTGTACCGTAGTCCGCAGGCGTCACGGGGAGTTATTTTTCTTAAATTCAGGAATCTATGAGATTGCAACGGTTTTTCTACCGATCTAGTGATGTTTGATTTCTACTGCAATACGGCTGTACAGATCGACCTGAAAAAACATGATCCGTGGACCACTATGGTCTAATAATACATGTTAACCCATATGTTGATATCCTTTTTGACCAAAATAGATTTTCTATTTTTTCTGTTCTATCTATGTCAAACATGCGGATGTTTTTTTATCGTTTTGAAGAGACATGTGATTCCATTTTTGTTCATACATATAACATGTTCTCTGATAAGTCGATATCACCCATTTGTTTCACAAAATGACAGCAGATAAAAACATCCAAAGAAAGGGCGGAGGCTAAGAAAATAATACTTTCTACCGGGTAAGAAATATCATCAGAAATTAATACGTGGAACTGGAAAATATATCCATAATAAAGCTGATGTGAAATGTATACATAGGATTTTTCTTTTGTAGTTGGAGATATAGTACTCACAGCTGGAAGCACCATTCCGAGTAAACTGCAGGCCAAACAGATACTCAACTGGCAGAAGCCTAGAACACCCGCATGGAATAATATGAGCACAAACAGATACTTTGAGTGCACCAGCCTCTCTGCTTTCAGATCAATGTAACAGGGTAATAATAAAAACCATAGCTATGTCTTGGAGATCTACTTCCTTGGTTATCAAGGATGTCGTAAATATTTGAATTCAAACTGCACGGGATAGATTTCATAAATTATATGTGTTAAACCAATTTTAATTTAAAATTTAATATACAAAGGAATGATTATAAACAATACCATAGAATTGTTTTTTATCTTTTTACACATAGGCCGGAGATGTTTACATTCTTTCGTACATAAACATATTAGGTTATAGATTAAATGCGTAAATTATGTTATAACTATATGAATGGCATTTGAGCAATTTTTTACAGTAGTTTCGAGCATTTTGTTGTCAAGATTATATTGCAGCTTCATGTTTTTTGAGGAAATATAACCCAATGGGACCTCAATGGTGGGTACACATATTTTGGAAGTAATAGCCACTTGTTTATCTTTGCCTTACAAGATTATTCATTAATTACAGCACTAATATTAGGATGAGAGGATGAGAACTCCACATGTAATCTACTTTTTTTTTATTTACGTAGAGCTATTTTCTATTGTTTCCCAATCCCAGTATAATGTGTGGCTGACTTGAATTATTGCACCAACAACATCCTAATGCCATAATCTCCTTTCAGCCCGATTACATATGATTTAAGACATATTCTAGGATGATCCATTTGCAGAAGAAATCGTGTTTATTTTACAATAAAGCATGACAACTGCCTTTGTAAAACATATGTGCATTACAGACTGTGTATGCACTCGGCAAAATAAATTGTGAAAGTGTAGAGTGGAGGACAAACCTGACCAATTTCTTCATTGCCTCGTACATAAGTCTGATAAATAGGTTTCTTCTTGTATACCAACAAAAGCATACTCTTTTGTCTCCACCAAAAGCTTCACACTACATGGATAGATCTTGCCTAAAATTGACTTGGGAATATATCAATTGCATTACTTATATCCATCTTTTCTAGCAATGAATAATTCAGGAAATTCAAAAGGAAAAATCATATGCAATTACAATTCTACAACAATGAGAACCCTTTTATAAAACACCAATAATGGTTGGTTCCATATTCCATTAGGCGCTGTTTTGTCCTGCAGTTTTACCAATGTTAAGGAATATATTCGAATGAACTTCCGGGGTTAACTGTTATGAGCGACAAACTGCAGTTACGTTCAGATTTAGCAGAAAATGGCTCAGTGTTTGCCTAATACTCAATACAATATATGGTTGCGGCACCATATATACATGCATGCAAACACCAAAGATTAGCTACCACTTTCACAATCAAAACACTCTTTGAGATTATAGCAAAATTGGAATATAAGCACTGACGTGAATTTATCCATGCTTTGTTCAGATGATTTGATCATTGTATAATTGTATCTGAGGCAAACACAGAGCACTGGAAAGGATTCTGCCAAATACATGAAATACAGCCATGGAAAGGAGAAATGATAAGTTTGGAATAGAACCTGCCAAATAAAGTAAATAACTCTTTTACAGCCAGCGAACAGGAACCTACACTGCAGTTTCAACTTCCGACGTTGTCCGATGGGTGAACAGCAGATGATGTCATCGGCATCAGAAAAACGCAGAAGAGGTGACCCGGCCAAACCTACATCAGATTGTCCAGAAATTGGGGCCCTGGTGCAAAGTTGAATATGAGGCCCTAAATATTACTTATTAACTAAAAAAAATCCTTGGTTTGTGTTCTTTTTTAAGTTTTTACATATTCATGATCATTCTCTAAGACGTCTTTCTTTCCAACCCGATTTATAAAAGACATGGTTTGCAAGTACACATACAGAAGTGAAATAACAATTTTTACTGATGCACTTTTATATACAGTATGCTACTTTCGCACAAAAAAAAGTATACCCTGTAATGTAATTAACAAATTATTCAACGGAGATTAAAAATAGTCTATATATTGGTCCGCTTGAAGTTGAACTGTTGGAGTAGGAGGTAGGATGCACCTGGTGGATTACCAATCAGTGATTGACTGATCCACGTCTAGACCTGATCGCAGCTGAGCAGAACTGCTTGCCGCTTGGCATGGTGCGCGCCTGCCGCCTCCCGTTCCTGCGCTCCTGCAACGGGGTTCTGTGATGGCATGCGGTAGAGGACGCCGGGAGGACCTAATCCACGGCCGTAGAGGAGAAGATCACGGAAGGTCTAGATGAGCCATGCGGCACGGCAGCGACGACGGTAGGAGAGGCGGCGGCAGATGAGCCAGCGTCTTCATAATAGGTTTCATCTGGGAAGGTCACCACTGTTGCGTGTTTTCTCGTACAGTTTAGATGTGGGGATATGGACACATCTTTGGCCGGGCCTTAGGGGCTAAATCTTGGCCATCGTTTATTAATCTAATTATGGCTAGTTAATCAAAACCGTTGGTTGTTTGTTGTTTTAATAATATAATAGATAGATTATCATGTATTCAAGAATCAAAGGAGCCACTGAGATTTGAATCCCACAAAATTTCTATGAATTTTCTTCGAACCAAACAAGCCCAACAAGATTCCAAAGGAATATAATACAACGAATCAAACAACTTCCGTTGTTGGAATATTTCCTTAGGACATCAATCCAATAGAAACTATATGATCCAGTTTCAGCGACAATCTGGTCGGTGTAGGCTCGAGGAGGCCAATTGTATATATATGTTTGGACCCGGTTGGTTGAGTGATCATGCTCGTGACATCCAGCCTGAAAGGTAAAATTCGGGCAAGGCCAGCGTGACGCCACAATACTTTTGAAATATTCAAAAGCGCGTAATATTTGTGAAATTTTAATAATAGCTACTACTTATGTGAATTTTTTTCGTTCATACGCTTATTGGGGGGTAGGCTAACCCTAATGGCCTCCTCAAGATCCCTACCTCTACCAAGGTTTCCCGAGTTCATCCACCTCGATGGGTTCCTTGCCACTTTCGACCATGTTGTGGGCATCATTTCGGGTTCCCGTACCACGGCCAGTCCTTTTCAGGAGTCCCGAACCCGATGCCATAATATTTGTTTGAAAAAAATTCAAGACCGCACAATATTTGTTGAAATAAATGAATAAGCATTTTTAAATAGCTAA
Organism: Lolium multiflorum; assembly: GCA_030979885.1. Classification (NCBI taxonomy): domain Eukaryota; kingdom Viridiplantae; phylum Streptophyta; class Magnoliopsida; order Poales; family Poaceae; genus Lolium; species Lolium multiflorum. Next base: position 64,519,026 of record CM061752.1, on the reverse strand, counting down.
ATAAAAGAAGTACGAATTTTGAAAAATTTATTTTTTCTAAAACATTAATTGGAGCATTGACATGTTGAACCCACTTGTCGATTTTGCTATCAACATGACTAACTAGCTGATTAGATAACCAAGTGGTGAAATTTGCAACATATTAGACCACCACATGGTGGAAACTGCAAAAAAAATGTCCAAGTGGTGGTTTGTGCAACATATAGAGCAGTACAGTATATGGTAGTACAAGATGAAGAGGCCTCCAAGATGAATGTGCACTGCCGTGGGCCCGTGGTAATATATCATGATGATGGCAAAGGATCTTTTCTCTGCTGAAACTGTCCAGAGCTGATTTGATGAGACAAAATACAGCTCCACGGCGTGCAAGGACAGTATACAGTACATTAGCTTCTTCTCGGGTCACACGCCTTCACGACAGGTGCAGTAGTGCAGCAGAGACCAGAGAGAGAAGGCACGCCCGTAGTACTCGTATTATTGATTTCAATTCAAATTGTTTTTTTTGCCTGCTTCTCCGTCTTCTTCATCTCCATCTTCTCTGGCGACCCCGCCTACACCAGCAGCCCCTGCACCACCGCCGCCATGCCTTTTTCGGATCATCTCGAGCCACCTGTTTGATGGTACTAGTAGGAGTTGTGGACTTTTATCCATATCGCTCTACCAGCTGCCGCTCGCACTGTCCTCCAATACCTCATACCCAAACGCCAGCGTCCCACTCCCACACCCCCACACCCACTTGACCGCATCCTTCCAATGGCGAGATCGATCAATGAGAGTGGCAGTTCTTGGGTGTTTCCTGATGGCCCCCTTGAAGAAATCGCATCCCGATGCGATGTCATCACCGCCGCGAGCCTCGTCGGTTCATGCAAGTTTTATCATGATTCAGCAACACAAAGTGTAGCTCTGCCTGCATCTCAGCCGTTTGGCATGCCCTGTGTTCTTCATACTCACCAAACTGAGGTACCGCCCGCGCACAATCCCTTCTCCCGCGTCCACAAGTTCAAGCAGCAGGGTGCGCAGAAGGACAAGCAGCATGATGCAAAAGATCGCAAGGGTACCTTGTGCCAACTGACGCCGCTGGACAGGATCTCTTCCGATGCCGTGATTCCAGATGGTGGTACGGGCATGTGGGCAGGCGCGAATGGAGATTGGATCGCCCTTCTTGGCTTCCCCTGGAATTGGGAGCTTGTCAATGTGTACACTGGTCGCCGGATTCCTCTACCACCAATAAGTGAGTTTAAATCCACCCCGGATAAACTTGTGTTCGAGTCTAATGATCAACATCTTCAACTGCTGAAGATAGCTATTTGCCGAGTTCCAACAGCTGCTTCAAATTATACTAGTTTCTCTGTTCTTGCCATCTTCAACGCGGCAATTGCAGTCCTTCACTGTGCTTCTAGCAGATGGACAGTTCTTGACAACCAGTTCTTAGCGTACGGCTACTCCGATGCAATCATCCACAAGGGTATTGTATTTGCTGTAACTCAGACAGGCGAAGTTTATGCATGGAATCAACTTTCTTGGGGTAATTTTTCTCATCTCATATGATGTGTTTTCGCTATTACCTGCTAGTTTCAGATTTAGCTTTAGCCTTTTTCTTTTTGTTGTGCAGTTTTCGTGTCATGCCTGTACCTTTCCCCCTCTATATTCAATCAAAATCAGCAGCGATATGCCTTTGAGTCAAAATAAAGTACTCCCTCCGATCCAAATCAAATTGACTCAGCTTTGTCTAGCCAGTGCATCTAGCTAGACAAACGTCTCCAACGTATCGATAATTTCTTATGTTCCATGCTACTTTATTGATGATACCTACATGTTTTATGCACATTATATGTCATATTTATGCATTTTCTGGAACTAACCTATTAACAAGATGCCGAAGAGCCAGTTCTGTTTTCTGCTGTTTTGGTTTCAGAAATCCTAGTAAAAAAATATTCTCGGAATTGGACGAAACTTTCGCCGGGTCCTATTTTTGCACGAAGCTTCCAGAAGACCGAAGAGATAACGAAGTGGGGCCACGAGGCGGCCAGGGGGGAGGCGGCGCGGCCCAGCCCTGGCCGCGCCGACCTACCCCCTAGGCCCCTCGTGTGGCCCCTCGCGTTGACCCTCCGCCTACTTAAAGCCTCCGTCGCGAAACCCCCACCGAGAGCCACGATACGGAAAACCTTCGAGACGCCGCCGCCGTGAATCCCATCTCGGGGGATTCAGGAGATCGCCTCCGGCACCCTGCCGGAGAGGGGATTCATCTCCCGGAGGACTCTACACCGCCATGGTCGCCTCCGGAGTGATGAGTGAGTAGTTCACCCCTGGACCATGGGTCCATAGCAGTAGCTAGATGGTCGTCTTCTCCTTGTTGTGCTTCATTGTTGGATCTTGTGAGCTGCCTAACATGATCAAGATCATCTATCTGTAATTCTATATGTTGTGTTTGTCGGGATCCGATGGATAGAGAGTACTATGATTATGGTGATTATCAATCTATTGTTTATGTGTTGTTTATGATCTTGCATGCTCTCCGTTACTAGTAGAGGCTCTGGCCAAGTTTTTACTCTTAACTCCAAGAGGGAGTATTTATGCTCGATAGTGGGTTCATGCCTCCATTGAATCTGGGACAGTGACAGAAAGTTCTAAGGTTGTGGATGTGTTGTTGCCACTAGGGATAAAACATTGATGCTATGTCTAAGGATGTAGTTGTTGATTACATTACGCACCATACTTAATGCAATTGTCTGTTGCTTTGCAACTTAATACTGGAGGGGGTTCGGATGATAACCTGAAGGTGGACTTTTTAGGCATAGATGCAGTTGGATGGCGGTCTATGTACTTTGTCGTAATGCCCAATTAAATCTCACTATATTTATCATATCATGTATATGCATTGTTATGCCTTTCTCTATTTTGTCAATTGCCCGACTGTAATTTGTTCACCCAACATGCTTTTATCTTATGGGAGAGACACCTCTAGTGAACTGTGGACCCCGGTCCTATTATTTACATAGCATACAATCTACTGCAATATTTGTGTTTACTGTTTTCTTTGCAAACATCTTCCACTCGATACGTTTAATCCTTTGTTACAGCAAGCCGGTGAGATTGACAACCTCACTGTTTCGTTGGGGCAAAGTACTTTGGTTTTGTTGTGCAGGTTCCGCGTTGGCGCCGAAATCCCTGGTGTTGCGCCGCATCACATTTCGCGACCATCAACCTTCAACGTGCTTCTTGGCTCCTACTGGTTCGATTAAACCTTGGTTTCTTTCTGAGGGAAAACTTGCCACTGCGCATCATACCTTCCTCTTGGGGTTCCCAACGGACGTGTACATTTACGCGCATCAAGCACTTTTTCTGGCGTTGCCGGGGAGATCAAGACACGCTGCAAGGGGAGTCTCCACTTCTCAATCTCTTTACTTTGTTTTTGTCTTGCTTTATTTTATTTACTACTTTGTTTGCTGCACCTAAACAAAACACACAAAAATTAGTTGCTAGTTTTACTTTATTTATTGTCTTGCTCTCTATATCAAAAACACAAAAAAATTAGTTACTTGTCTTTGCCTAGTTTACTTTTTGCTTATTGCATCATGTTTCCTTTTAATTTCACCACAAAAGACATACCGGTAGGACGTGGGTCCATAGTTGGGAGAAATAATATAGAAGAATTTTTCAATCATGTTAGTATTACTGAAGATTTTGAAGATAGACACTTGGTAGAACTTGCTCCTACCTATGAAATTGCTGCTGCTGCTTTAGTTAGCATGTTGGAAACTAAATTTGTTAATCTCAATCCTATAATCCAACACATGTTTCTTACACTTGGTGATATGGAAGAAGGGGAAAAGAAAGATTTTGTTTTAGAAACCCTTCTTAGAGAATTTGGTGGTCTAGCAAGAGAGGCTAGAAAGGTTTTTGCTAAATTTAATATGCTAGGTTCTCATACCAATTTTATTGGTCTCCTTGAAAAAATGGACATGGATAGAATAAGGTACACTAATAACATTAATGATGGTGGGGAGATCAAAGCACCAATACCATGTAAACTCCTAGCTATGAATGATGCACTAGAAAATAACTATGCTTGGCTTGTTCCTGAAAATTTGTTCGATGAGAGTAGCAAGCCTAAGACTAATGAAAAGGGAGACGCTAAAACTTATATATCAAACATACTATGCTTGGTTGAGAAAACTCCCAACACCCCTGGTAATGATGTTGATGCTTCATCTCTCGATAATACTTGATTTGCACTTTCTGCGCCTAGCTGAAAGGCGTTAAAGAAAAGCGCTTATGGGAGACAACCCATGTTTTTACCTACAGCAATTTTTTGTTTTGTTGAGTCTTGGAAGTTGTTTACTACTGTAGCAACCTCTCCTTATCATGTTTTTGTGCCAAGTAAAGTTTCTATGTCAAAGTTGATGTTATATTTGGGATTGCTGCGCAGAAACAGCATTGCTGTCTGTCACGAATCTGGGCACAGTTCTCTGTAGAAAATTCGAAAAAATCTGCCAATTTACGAGCGTGATCCTCAGATATGTACGCAACTTTCATTAGTTTTGAGTTTTTCCATTTGAGCAAGTCTGGTGCCAGCTTTAAATTCGTCTTTACGGACTGTTCTGTTTTTGACAGATTCTGCCTTTTATTTCGCATTGCCTCTTTTGCTATGTTGGATTTATTTCTTTGATCCATTAATGTCCAGTAGCATTATGCAATGTCCAGAAGTGAAAATAATGATTGTGTCACCTCTGAATGAGTGAATTATTAATTGTGCACTAACCCTCTAATGAGTTTGCTTGAAGTTTGGTGTGAAGGAAGTTTTCAAGGGTCAAGAGAGGAGAATGATATACTATGATCAAGAGGAGTGAAAGCTCTAAGCTTGGGGATGCCCCCGTGGTTCACCCCTGCATATTTTAAGAAGACTCAAGCGTCTAAGCTTGGGGATGCCCAAGGCATCCCCTTCTTCATCGACAACATCATCAGGTTCCTCCCCTGAAACTATATTTTTATTCAATCACATCTTGTGTTCTTTACTTGGAGCGTCGGTTTGTTTTTGTTTTTGTTTTTGTTTGAATAAAATGGATCCTAGCATTCACTTTGTGGGAGAGAGACACGCTCCGCTGTTGCATATGGACACATGTGTCCTTAGGCTTTACTCATAATGTTCAAGGCGAAGTTTCTTCTTCGTTAAATTGTTATATGGTTGGAATTGGAAAATGCTACATGTAGTAATTCTAAAATGTCTTGGATAATGTGATACTTGGCAATTGTTGTGCTCATGTTTAAGCTCTTGCATCATATACTTTGCACCCATTAATGAAGAAATACATAGAGCTTGCTAAAATTTGATTTGCATATTTGGTCTCTCTAAGGTCTAGATAATATCTAGTATTGAGTTTTGAACAACAAGGAAGACGGTGTAGAGTCTTATAATGTTTACAATATGTCTTTTATGTGAGTTTTGCTGCACTTGTTCATCCTTGAGTTTGCTTCAAATAACCTTGCTAGCCTAAACCTTGTATCGAGAGGGAATACTTCTCATGCATCCAAAATCCTTGAGCCAACTACTATGCCATTTGTGTCCACCATATCTACCTACTACATGGTATTTCTCCGCCATTCCAAAGTAAATTGCTTGAGTGCTACCTTTAAAATTCCATCATTCACCTTTGCAATATATAGCTCATGGGACAAAATAGCCTTAAAAACTATCGTAGTATTGAATATGTACTTATGCACTTTATCTTTTATTAAGTTGCTTGTTGTGCGATAACCATGTTTCTGGGGAACGCCATCAACTATTGTTGAATATCATGTGAGTTGCTATGCATGTCCGTCTTGTCTGAAGGATCTATCATTTTAGTGGTTGGAGCATGCAAAATTGTTAGAGAAGAACATTGGGCCGCTAACTAAAGCCATGAATCATGGTTGAAGTTTCAGTTTTGGACATATATCCTCAATCTCATATGAGAATAATAATTGTTGCTACATGCTTATGCATTTAAGAGGAGTCCATTATCTGTTGTCCATGTTGTCCCGGTATGGATGTCTAAGTTGAGAATAATCAAAAGCGAGAAATCCAAAATGCGAGCTTTCTCCTTAGACCTTTGTACAGGCGGCATGGAGGTACCCCTTTGTGACACTTGGTTGAAACATGGCATGCAAAGATCCGGTAGTCCAAGCTAAGTAGGACGAGGTGCGGGCACTATTAGTATACTATGCATGAGGCTTGCAACTTGTAAGATATAATTTACATAACTCATATGCTTTATTACTACCGTTGACAAAATTGTTTCATGTTTTTAAAATAAAAGCTCTAGCACAAATACAGCAATCGATGCTTTCCTTTTGAAGGACCATTCTTTTACTTTTATTGTTGAGTCAGTTTACCTATCTCCTTCCACCTTAAGAAGCAAACACTTGTGTGAACTGTGCATTGATTCCTACATACTTGCATATTGCACTTGTTATATTACTTTATGTTGACAATATCCATGAGATATACATGTTATAAGTTGAAAGCAACCGCTGAAACTTAATCTTCCTATGTGTTGCTTCAACACCTTTACTTTGATTTATTGCTTTATGAGTTAACTCTTATGCAAGACTTATTGATGCTTGTCTTGAAGTACTATTCATGAAAAGTCTTTGTCATATGATTCACTTGTTTACTCATGTCATTACCTTTGCTTTGATCGCTGCATTCATTACATATGTTTACAAATAGTATGATCAAGATTATGATGGCATGTCACTTCAGAAATTATCTTTGTTATCGTTTTACCTGCTCGGGACGAGCAGAACTAAGCTTGGGGATGCTGATACGTCTCCAACGTATCGATAATTTCTTATGTTCCATGCTACTTTATTGATGATACCTACATGTTTTATGCACATTATATGTCATATTTATGCATTTTACGGAACTAACCTATTAACAAGATGCCGAAGAGCCAGTTGCTGTTTTCTGCTGTTTTTGGTTTCAGAAATCCTAGTAAAGAAATATTCTCGAATTGGGAAACTTTCGCCCGGGGTCCTATTTTTGCACGAAGCTTCCGGAAGACCGAAGAGATAACGAAGTGGGGCCACGAGGCGGCCAGAGGAGGCCGGCGCGGCCCAAGCCCCGTCGCGCGACCTACCCCCTAGGCCCTCGTGTGGCCCGCGTTGACCCTCCGCCTACTTAAAGCCTCCGTCGCGAAACCCCCAGCACCGAGAGCCACGATACGGAAAACCTTACTGAGACACCGCCGCCGCGAATCCCATCTCGGGGGATTCAGGAGATCGCCTCCGGCACCCTGCCGGAGAGGGGATTCATCTCCCGGAGGACTCTACACCGCCATGGTCGCCTTCGGAGTGATGAGTGAGTAGTTCACCCTGGACCATGGGTCCATAGCAGTAGCTAGATGGTCGTCTTCTCCTTGTTGTGCTTCATTGTTGGATCTTGTGAGCTGCCTAACATGATCAAGATCATCTATCTGTAATTCTATATGTTGTGTTTGTCGGGATCCGATGGATAGAGAGTACTATGATTATGGTGATTATCAATCTATTGTTTATGTGTTGTTTATGATCTTGCATGCTCTCCGTTACTAGTAGAGGCTCTGGCCAAGTTTTTACTCTTAACTCCAAGAGGGAGTATTTATGCTCGATAGTGGGTTCATGCCTCCATTGAATCTGGGACAGTGACAGAAAGTTCTAAGGTTGTGGATGTGCTGTTGCCACTAGGGATAAAACATTGATGCTATGTCTAAGGATGTAGTTGTTGATTACATTACGCACCATACTTAATGCAATTGTCTGTTGCTTTGCAACTTAATACTGGAGGGGGTTCGGATGATAACCTGAAGGTGGACTTTTTAGGCATAGATGCAGTTGGATGGCGGTCTATGTACTTTGTCGTAATGCCCAATTAAATCTCACTATATTTATCATATCATGTATATGCATTGTTATGCCTTTCTCTATTTTGTCAATTGCCCGACTGTAATTTGTTCACCCAACATGCTTTTATCTTATGGGAGAGACACCTCTAGTGAACTGTGGACCCCGGTCCTATTCTTTACATAGCATACAATCTACTGCAATATTTGTGTTTACTGTTTTCTTTGCAAACATCTTCCACTCGATACGTTTAATCCTTTGTTACAGCAAGCCGGTGAGATTGACAACCTCACTGTTTCGTTGGGGCAAAGTACTTTGGTTTTGTTGTGCAGGTTCCCGTTGGCGCCGGAATCCCTGGTGTTGCGCCGCATCACATTTCGCGACCATCAACCTTCAACGTGCTTCTTGGCTCCTACTGGTTCGATTATGCCTTTGAGTCAAAATAAAGTACTCCCTCCGATCCAAATCAAATTGACTCAGCTTTGTCTAGCCAGTGCATCTAGCTAGACAAACTTGAGTCAATTAATTTGTGCATATCTAGCTAGACACATCCAGTTGAGTCAATTAATTTGGATCGGAGGCAGTATTTTAGCTACATCATTATTCATGTATGTAATGAACTAATCAAGTTTTGCTGAACTGACTTCAAGCTGTGCTTTCCTTTGCAAGGTCCTTTGTTGATCAGCACGGCACCTATTCCGCCAGAACTTGATGAACAAGGTCGGTACAATCTTGGCTCCTGGTGGTTAGCACGATCTCCTGATGGTTCTAGACTTTTTCTGGTCCATACCTGGGGCGTTACTGACGGGCGGGATTATACTGGACTGGTTCGGATTTTACCTGCTGCTGCTACCTCTGAGGGTCGTCATGGTCGCACTATTCGCGGGTATGGTAAGGGTTTACTTGGCTGCGAGGTGTACAGCATGGACACCAGTCAGTTGATGCCACCGAGGCCATGGAGGAGGATTATTTCCCTTGGATCATATTCTCTCTTCCTTGGAGTGAACTATCCGATTATCATTCCAGTAGAAGACGGGGCAGAACATGACCGTCCAAATATGGCGAGAAGCAACTCTGTTTACACATCGCACCATGCAGTAGGCCTTGCATATCCTCCTTCTCCAGAAATTTGCCGCTTCAGTTTGAATTCTGAAGACTGTACTGTTGGTTTCCAAACCAACATTAGATGGACATGGCGGCAGGTTCCGTTGTGGCTCATCCCAAGCTTCGCCAACGCCCGGCAATGGAACCTGCCTTCGCGTCACAGGTCCAGAAAGAAGGGCTGATGTACTTTATGTAATACTCGTGTTGTAATGCAAGATTTGTATCTGTTGAACTATTTCATTTGCATGTTTATCTCTACCTAGGCTACTCCCTTTCCGTAGTTGTGTTGTACTATCTGTTGAACTATTTCCTTTGCATGTTATCTCTACCTAGGCTACTCCTCCGTAGTTGTTAAATTGATGTAATGCTCCTACAATGCACGCTACACTGGGCGTGTGGCCTGTAATGTTATCAAACACCTTTTGTACTCGTTCTAGTAAGCATTTCACACTATAGCTCACATAATTAAAGTACTCCTACAACGTATTAGTTGAAAGATATCTCTCATAAGTAAGTACCCCTCTTTGAGCTTATGCGAAACATAAATGACTATTTTAGAAATATATACTCTCGACACAAGATTATATTAAAAACAATGGTACATAGTTCTATTAGAAAAAGAAAGTGTGAATAGTAGAATGATGGAGAAGTGTTTTTTGAGGTCTGTGCATAGCTAGTGTTCATGGTGCAAAAGCACTTAGACTAGTCACAATGGGAAGTATACTAGTCTATGATACAACACCTTCAATGCATAGTATCATGAATTAGTATCATGCAATGTTGCGAAAAACCAATTATTCATTTCTTTCCAAATAGACTAGCTTTGCGAGGATGACAAAACATTTCTTTATTGCCCTCTCGTATGAATCTCCTCCATACATCACCTCTCATACCGATTGAAAGCCATTCCAAATCGTTGGTTCAAGACCATGAATACCAAGCCAATTTTGTTAGCTAGTTGGACCACCCTCGGATTGAGAACCAACGGTTGAAAGAAAGGTGGGCGCCAACTCATATTTTTTTCTCGAGAGTCCGACACTTGATGTTGATTGCAAAGTTCACAAAGGCCAAAATTTTGACATCCTCTTTGTGCAAGTCTTGCCACCATCCAAACTCGGTTTTGAAGTACCAACCAAGAAAAAAAAGCTTGCACTTTGGAGGACCCCATGGACCATGAAAATTTTGAAAAACTTCCAGTAAATCATGCATATTTCGATTTATATTTTGGTGAAGTTTCATTCGATTTGAATCATAGGTTTGTGAGCAAATATATATTTAGTTTAAACTAGTGCTCGAGTACGTAAGAATCTATTTAATCACAAGCTAGTCATCCGAATGGGATGAAATATTCATAGATTTTAAAACAAGGAATCTACATATTACTGGATTTTTTTTCAAAATTTTCTGAATAGTTTTTCTTTTTTAGCTTCGAAATAAGAGATAGTTTGGAACGTTGGATCTCAAATGGATGGTAGATGGTGGGACACAGTCACAATGTATCTTGGAAGCATCAAGTCACTGAAGCTCTGTCCGGTTTCCAAACCAAGCTAGGAAAGGCATTGAAAATGAAGTTCTGCTCTAAAACATTTCTCATTCCATTTTGGTGCTCGCGCGGTTGCATGCTGCCCACGTGTTAAGGTACGTGTCTCTGGCATGTAGAGAACTACGATTATTGGCGAAAAATATATCGAAATGGAAACTGTAAAAAAAAGCCCTCTCTGGTCAACCTGATGTGACGAGACATCACTGCACCAAACGTCGTCGCAAATTTATAGATGGGTGGCGTGCTAGTCTACCAACAGTCAAATCGGCGCCCAGTCGCAGCAGCAGCCTAGAGTACTACCTAGTTTTTGCCCCTTGCATGTCTATCATCTTCTTCTTCACCCCGTTACAAAAAAAAAATCTTCTTCTTCACCCTCCCAGAATCACGCGCACGCGCAGGATCTCGATCCCCACCACGCCGCATCACTAGTACTACTCCGTATACCTTTCTCTCCTTACCCCGGCCGGCCGCGCGCCGCATCGTTCCTTCCATAGCGCTCGCCCTCTCCTCCGAAAACCCCAAGCGCAGTTGCATCCGCCATCCACCTAAATCCATCTTCACGTGATGGATTATTCTAGGCTTTGCCGGGGCGGCGGGGACGGCCACTTGGAGGCTCTCACCGGCGACAACATCGACCTCATCGCTGCGCATCTGGACGTTACCTACACCGTCCGACTTGCTGCATGTTCCAGGGAGCTCTACGACATGATCAGCAAGGATGAAGGTAAGATGCACCATTGGGATGAACCCTGCCTGCTGATGCCTCCGCCTGCTTATTGGTTCGATGAACACTGGGACGTGGCGAGAGCATCTCGTCTGCATGATACCGTGTACGACCTGGTGCCCCTCGACCATCCTCGCCGTTCTGTCGCCCTGCCGTTCATGCACGACAGAAAATGGCTTGGCGCGAACGGCGACTGGATCGCCGCCGCCGATCATCATGAGTGGTGCCTCGTGAACGTCTACACCGAGCGACATATCCCCCTTCCATCCCTACCTGATTCGAAGATCGATCATAGTAGTTTTTCATATCAACCTGCATACTCTTTTAACTGGGGTCCAGCAATTGATTTGTTGAAGATTGTAATCTGCCAAGTGCCCACAAAAGGTGGGAGGTACGCAGATTACAAGCTCATCGCCTTGTTCGACAAAACGATTTTCTACCTTGAAGGGGGTGGCGACTGGAGAATGCTGGAGGCCCTTACACCTGCACCTGATTATCCAAATTACTGTGATGCCATTGAACTCCGTGGCCACGTTTTTGCGGTGGACGAAACTGACGGCTCCACGTACTTCTGGGACACCGCAAATGGTATTTTTTCAGTCCTTATGTTGCATTGCATGATACACTGCCTTAACCAATGAAGTTATTCATGAACTACCTTGTTTATATTTTACCTTTCTTATATGACTTAATGATCACACCCCCTTTTGCTGAATATGAATGAACCGTTGCTTGCAATGAATTAGTAGTACTAATTAGTCACCAACAAACATAGTATGCTCAGTATGTGATTGCATTCCTGAATTAGTAACTCTACGCCACTGCAGAATATGGGTGTAATTAACCAGTATCTCAAAAGATAACGTGGCACTATGAAGGCACCCTTTTTGATAACCTTTTACACCCATTGTTTCATATATAACTAATTGATTTTGCCTCCAAAAGGAGGACGGGAGACCCCCGCCATCTGCATCAGAGAGATGCATAAGGACTTTCATAAGTATATGACTTAACGATCACATCCTTTATCTGAATATGAATGAACCGTTGCTTGCAATGAATTAGTACTAGTCAGTCATCAGCAAACATAGTATACTCCGTATGTGAATGCATTCCTGAATTAGTAACTCTATGCAACTGCAGAATATGGATGTAATTAACAAGTATCTCAAATGTTAACGTAGAAACAGAAAAATAGAAGAAAATCGTTTGTAATTACATGCGTAGCTTATATTTTCTAGAGATCGGGGAAAAAGCCTTGATTGGATGTACCTACATGCAGATCAAACGGTTCTTTGTTTATATCGGTGAACAATCTGCAGAATGGTATAATTAATTTTGTTTTTGATACATTTTTTCTCCCATTTTCTTGAATAGATTTCAGTTTCCCACAATTATCTTTCATTAGTGATTGTGACGTCCCCTCATTCAAAATAACTCAGGTTATCTTTTTCCTAATTCAGTGATATTTAAGTTTGAGTAAGTTTACGATTAATATCTACAACCTCATATATATATAAGATTTAGCACCTGCAGGCCTAACAAAGTTAGCTGCCTCTAGTCCCCTGTATAGTTCTTTCTTTTTGCTTTCTCAGTTTTTCGTAGCCTTGCTACAACCCTGTATGCTCTAATATATAATGATGCACGACTAGGCATGTGTTCGAGAAAAGAAAATCTAAATATCTTTTGTAATATATGAACCTATATTGATGTTTTAGATGTTGGTAGTATAATTTTCGATAAACTTGAACAGACTTAAATCAGTTTAACTTAGCACAACCATATAGCGTACCTTTTTTAGAACGCGAAAATGAGGTAAACAAATACCATGTGTACCCTTTACTATCAATAGTAGAGAAGAGATTATGAACCTTCAACTCTAAAATGCAAATTCTTCTACTGAATGGATAGCTGCATCTGATACCTATTTTGCAAATGTTACCAGACTTGGGGTTAGCTATAAAGAGCATTTCTTTCTTGTCAAGCTTCATGCACTACCAACACAACCAAAAGTCCGAACTGATCGCAAGGGCGGCAATCCACTTATACAATTCAACACCCCCCGTCACGTGTGATGGGAGACAAGTCAACATGTGGAAAGACTCAGAGGTATAGCTCAAGAGGCATATAAGTGGACTCCGAGGGGGCAACAACAATTTTAGGATAAATTGCGAAAGCCAGGACTCGAACTCGAGACCCTGGCTCTGACACCATGTCAAGCTTCATGGACTAGCCAACGCAACCAAAAGTCCGAACTGATGGAAAGGTCTAGGCAATCCACTTATACAGTTAAACATTTCTTACCCTTCGGGTGGTCACAGGGAAGCTCTCTAATAGATCACTTAAGACAAAGGGAATTAACTACAGCACAGGACTTAAACTTAAGATGATATATATTTGTCAAAATTTGAATGTATCTATATGCTTTCACTGTCTAGATACATCTGAATTTGGACAAATCTCAGACACTTTCGGTGGGACAGAGGTAGTATATAACTGTGTATACACTAACTAGTGTCTAGTTTTGGCGAAGTTTAGACTAGTTTCGTGGGATGGATGCAGTATAACTGATATATTGGACACTTGATTTGAACACATGAATGACCAATGTCCTTAGCTTACATAGTCGTATTTATACTGTGAGCATGAACGATGAACAATGCTGCTGTTTGAATATGGTTGCCAGTAACACCCTATTCGTCTCCATTTCTAATATTGCAGAAAACCTGATGCTCCCGTTTGTAATCCCGCCACCGGTGGTGGATGATCAGCAGTACGCGTGGTTCCTCGCTCCATCTGCTGATGGCAAGCGATTGATGATCATCCTTACAGTAAACAAGATTGGGATTGCCAATGCTGAAGTACCTCCTGACATTCCCTATGCTGCTAATGGGCTTCAGCTACGGCAGTATCCTCCTGTTGCCACCTACGTCTTTGAGCTGGATCCCTTATCTACTGCACGTGCAGGGGACTTTCTTTGGAGGCAGGTTAACAGCCTCAGCGACCACTCTCTGTTCCTCGGACTCAATTACCCAATCATTGCCAACCTGAAGAAGCGTGAATCCAAAGCTCCTGATGGCACATTGGTTCCATTCATGAGGAAAAACTGCGTCTACACAGCATACCGGAATATTCGTTATAATCAATACCCTAAAATTTTGCGCTGCAACCTCCAGCCAGATGAAGGTGAGACTGTGGGAGTTATCAGCCTTCCCAAGGATGGTTGGGATAGTGTCCGACAAGCGGCTATGTGGTTTAAGCCTGCTTTAAACATTGCCCGTTCGGTGTTACCTTTAAAAAAACAGTGACACTTTTTTATTATGCTTGAAGTGTTGAGAAGTAGTACACTGTTTTTAGTATGTACTAGTTTGAATCAGTTTATTTGAACACTGCCCTGCTTTTGTATTTCGTGTTGCCTTCATATTATAACCCATGCATGGCTGTTTTAGGATTGACTTTATTTCAGCACTATAATTACAATGTGTGTACGTCCTTTATAATATAGCCACCTCTTGTTGATCATAGTCATGAGAGGACCATTCCTATTTTTTTCGCCGCTAAAGGGTAAAGTACATCCACTGGCACGGGGGTGTGTTCGGTTCCACCCCATCCCCAAACCGAACATGCATCAACTACGAGCAAGGAAGTAGATGTGCGACCTAGGTGACTGTGCGGACCCCACATGTGAACCAAAGAAAAAAACATGTCAATACGGAACTGATGTACATACGACAACTCCTATATGATATGCGTATGTACGATTGAGCATCTGGAGGTGTGCTGCCACCTGCTTCCTCACACGAAGGGTTGGATCTTGTGTTTCGTACACGGATCGGACTGAAATTGTCGTGTGCATAGCAAGGTTCATGTCAATAAGGCTGAGTTTGGCATCTAAGTCTAGGCAACAAATACTTTTGGGTTCCAACGGCCATCTACAAGGTATTTGCTATAGGCCTACTTGCTCCGGCTGTCGAAGCCCAATAACTACAAATGGGCCTTTCTGCTCATGCAATGTTGGCCCTTTTCTAAAGAACCACAGATCCTATGATTGGCAAAAAACAAAAACACGGAGATTCTACATAAAAGTTGTTTGTATTTATTTTGAATTATTGGGTTGCAATTTTTGAAACTGCTCATGGCCAATATGAAAATCCTTGATCGCTCCATACCCACATAGATCACGGTATTTTCAAAAATTCATAAAGTGGATTTGAAATTTAAAACATATCCTAATAATTCCATGATTTATTCTATTAACTTGCAAGATCTTGGAGCGAAAGAGCTTGTATTAGTCTGCGAAAATAATACTGATAAACCTGTCGTTAACAAGAAATGAAGGTTTATCGTTCAGAGAGGATGCCATGTGGGACCCATGAGACAGTAGCGTCCTCAACGTTTCAAAGAAAAAGGCAAGTAGCCCGAAAATAGGGGTAAAAAATAAATCCTAGAAAGGAAACATTTATAGTTCATAGAGGCTGACATGTGGGACCGATCTGCCAGCTGCATCCTCATCATTTCGAAGTCGGCAGGGATCAGAAGAAAAAGGCAAATAGCCAGAAATTAGGGGTAAAAAATAAATCCAAAAAGGAAACTTTTATTCTTAATAGAGGATGACATGTGGGACCGACCTGCCAGCAGCGTCCTCATCGTTTCAAAGGCCGCAGGGGATCAAAAGAAAAAGGCAAATAGCCAGAAATTAGGGGTAAAAAATAAATCCAACAAAGGAAAGGTTTATTGTTCATAGAGGCTGACATGTGGGACCCATGAGCCAGCGGCGACCTCAATTTCAAAGGCGGCATATGATCGAAAAGAAAAAGGCAAGTTAGCAAAAATCAGTGGGTAAAAAAAATCTAAGAAATGAAACTTTATTGTACAGTCCCAGTGTGTAAAAAAAAGGCAAATAGCCAGAAATTAGGGGTAAAAAATAAATCCAACAAAGGAAAGGTTTGTTGTTCATAGAGGCTGACATGTGGGACCCATGAGCCAGCGGCGACCTCAATTTCAAAGGCGGCATATGATCGAAAAGAAAAAGGCAAGTTAGCAAAAATCAGGGGGTAAAAAAATCTAAGAAAAGAAACTTTATTGTACATAGAGGATGACATGCGGGTCCCATGAGCCAGCACCTTACTCAACGTTTCAGAGGCGGCATGAGATCAAAAGAAAAAGGAAACTGACCAAATATCAGGAGCAAAAAATAATCCAAGAAAAGTAACTTTTATTGTACATAGAGGATGACATATGGGTCCCACTTATACAAGCTCTTTCGCTCCAAGATCTTGCAAGTTGATTGTACATAGAGGATGACATGCGGGCCCCTTGTGTCAGCAGCTTAATCAATGTTTCCAAGGCGGCAGGGGATCAAAAGAAAAAGGAAATAGCCAAAAATAAGAGGGTGAAAAAAAATCCAAGAAAAGAAACTTTTATAGTATAGAGGATGACATGTGGGTCCCATGAGCCAGCAGCTTCCTCAACGTTTCAGAGGCTGCATGAGATCGAAAGAAAAAGGCAAGTGACCAAAAATAAGAGGGAAAAAAATCCAAGAAAAGAGACTTGATTGTACATAGAGGATGACATGCGGGTCCCATCAGTCAGCAGCTTACTCAACGTTTCCAAGGCGGCAGGGGATCAAAAGAAAATGGAAATAGCTAAAGATCAGAGGGTGAAAAAAATCCAAGAAAAGAAACTTTTATAGTACATAGAGGATGACATGCGGGTCCCATGAGCCAGCAGGTTCCGCAACATTTTCAAAGGCGGCATGAGATCGAAAGAAAAAGGCAAGTGACCAAAAATCAGAGGGTGAAAAATAATCGAAGAAAAGAAACTTTTATTGTACATAGAGGATGACATGCTATCATTTTGCAGCAGAGGTCCCAACGTTTCAAATGCGGCTTGAGATCAAAAGAAAAAGAAGCCAGAAATTAGGGGATAACAAAAAACTCGAAGAAAAGAAAGTTGATTGTACATAGAGGATGACATGCGGGACCACGAGTTAGCAGCTTACTCAACGTTTCCAAGCCGGCAGGGATCAAAAAAAAGGAAATAGCCAAAAATCAGAGAGTGAAAAAAACCCTAGAAAATAAACTTTTGTAGTACATAGAGGATGACATACGGGTCCCATGAGCCAGCAGGTTCCTCAACGTTTCAAACGTGGCATGGGATCGAAAGAAAAAGGCAAGTGACCAAATATCAGGAGCCAAAAATAATCCAAGAAAAGAAACTTGATTGTACATAGAGGATGACGTGCGGGTCCCATTTTGCAAGCGGTCCCAACGTTTCAATTGCGGCTTGAGATCAAAAGAAAAAGAAAGTAGCCAGAAATTAGGGGGTCAAAAAAACTCCAAGAAAGGAAAGCTTTATCGTTCATACAGGCTGACATGTGGGACCTATGAGCCAGCAGCTTACTCAACGTTTCAAAGGCGGCAGGGGATCAAAAGAAAAAGGAAATAGCCAAAAATCAGAGGGTGAAAAAAAATCCAAGAAATCAAACTTTTATAGTACATAGAGGATGACATGCGGGTCCCATGAGCCAGCAGTTCCTCAACCGTGCATGAGATCGAAAGAAAAAGGAAAGTGACCAAATATCAGGAGCCAAAAATAATCCAAGAAAGGAAACTTTATTGTACATAGAGGATGACATACGGGTCCCATTTGCAGCAGCGGTCTCAACGTTTCCAAGGTGGCACAGGACCAAAAGAAAAATGAAGTAGCCAGAAATCAGGGGGTGAAAAAAATCCAAGAAAAGAAAGATTTCAATTGGGCTGCATCTGGACATCTGGGCCTTCGAACTATCCTTCTGGGCCTTTTGATTCGTACAATTTCAGCCCACTCCAGAACATGGAAGTTCGGATTTTTCTCAAAAAAAACAGGAATGTCCTATGCTTCGCAAAAACAAAAAACAAGGAGATTCAAGATATAAGTTGTAAAAATAAAGATTTAATTTATCCGTTTGCAATAGCTCAGAGCGAAATACACTGTTTATTGTCTGCAAAATAATCAAGATATCACATGTTTCTTGTACGGGGAGGCTGACATCAGGGACCCATGAGCCAGCAGCGTCGTTAACGTTTCAAAGGCAGTGGGTCGAAAATAAAAAAACAAAAAGTCAGTTGGTAAAAAAATCCAAGAAAAGAAAACATTTATCGTTCTGAGAGGATGACATGCGGGACCGATGAGGCAGCAGCATCCTCAACGTTTCCAAGGCGGCAGGGGATCAAAAGAAAAAAAAGGAAATAGCCAGAAATTACTTAGGGGTCAAAAATAAATCCACCAAAGGAAACTTTTATTGTTCATAGAGGATGACATGTGGGACCGACCTGCCAACATCGTCCTCATCGTTTCAAAGGGGGCAGGGGATCAAAAGAAAAAGGCAAATAGCCAGAAATTAGGGGTCAAAAATAACTCCAATAAAGGAAACTTTTATTGTTCGAGAGGATGACATGCGGGACCCATGAGCCAGCAGCTTACTCAACGTTTCAAAGGCGGCATGAGATCGAAAGAAAAGGCAAGTGACCAAATATCGGAGCCAAAAATAATCCAAGATTTATTGTACATAGAGGATGACATGTGGGTCCCATTTTGCAGCAGCGGTCTCAATGTTTGTAATGCGGCTTGAGATCAAAAGAAAAAGAAAGTAGCTAGTAATTAGGGGTGAAAAAAATCCAAGAAAAGAAAGTTGATGGACATAGAGGATGACATGCGGGTCCCTTGAACCAACAGCTTACTCAACGTTTCAAAGGGGCAGGGGATCAAAAGAAAAAGGCAAGCCAAAAATCAGAGGGTGAAAAAATCCAACAAAGGAAACTTTTATAGCACACAGAGGATGACATGTGGGTCCCATGAGCCAGCAGGTACCTCAACGTTTCAAACGTGGCATGCGATCGAAAGAAAAAGGCAAGTGACCAAATATGAGGTGCCAAAAAAAACTCCAAGAAAAGAAAGTTGATTGCTCATAGAGGATGACATGCGGGTCCCATTTAGCTGCAGCGGTCTCACCGTTTGAGAGGCGGGGGGATCGAAGAAAAAGTCAAGTGACCAAATATGAGGTGCCAAAAATAATCCAAAAAAAAAGTTTTATAGTACATAGAGGATGACATGCGGGTCCCATTTAGCGACAGCGGTATCAACTTTTGAGAGGCGGCAGGGGATCGAAAGAAAAAGTCAAGTTACCAAATATGAGGTGCCAAAAAATCCAAGAAAAGAAAGTTTTATAGTACATAGAGGATGACATGCGGGTCCCATTTAGCAGCGGTATCACCGTTTGAGAGGCAGCAGGGGATCGAAAGAAAAAGTCAAGTGACCAAATATGAGGTGCCAAAAAAAGAAAAAAAAGTTTTATAGTACATAGAAGATGACATGCGGGTCCCATTTAGCAACAGCGGTATCACTGTTTGAGAGGCAGGGGATCGAAAGAAAAAGTCAAGTTACCAAATATGAGGTGCCAAAAAAATCCAAGAAAAGAAAGTTTTATAGTACATAGAGGATGACATGGGGGTCCCATTTAGCAGCAGCGGTATCACCGTTTGAGAGGCAGGGGGATCGAAAGAAAAGTCAAGTGACCAAATATGAGGTGCCAAAAAAATCCAAGAAAAGAAAGTTTTATAGTACATAGAGGATGACATGCGGGTCCCATTTAGCAGCAGCGGTATCACCGTTTGAGAGGCGGCAGGGGATCGAAAGAAAAGGCAAGTGACCAAATATGAGGTGCCAAAAATAATCCAGGAAAAGAAAGTTTTATAGTACATAGAGGATGACATGCGGGTCCATTTAGCAGCAGCGGTATCACCGTTTGAGAGGCGCAGGGGATCGAAAGAAAAGGCAAGTGACCAAATTTGAGGTGCCAAAAAAACTCCAAGAAAAGAAAGTTGATTGCACATAGAGGGATGACATGCGAGTCCCATTTAGCAGAGCGGTCTCAACGTTTCCAAGGCGGCAAGGGATCAAAAGAAAAAGGAAGTAGCCAGAAATCAGGGGGTCAAAAAAAAATCCAAGAATAGAAAGAATTTTGGTTCATAGAGGATGACATGCGGGACCCATGATCCTGCATCGTAAACGGCTCGATCGGAGAACGTTGAACGAGATGGCGCGATGTAGAAAAAAACAATGCCAGAGAGGCTGCCATCTGGGCCCTACATCCCTCGGCGGTGCGGATTTGCGTTGACTCGGCCGGCGAACCCGAGATTTCGAGATGCACCACGTCCCGGGCCACCATACGCGACGTTTTGGCCGCTTTCGTCGGGCTAGGTGGCCTCAAAAACGAGAAAAAAAGTTTTGACATGCACCACGGAGGGACCAAAAATCGTCGGCCATGGTACACCAGCAACCACGGCGCGACTTCAATTTACCATTTCTATTTTTGCCAATAAATGATGAGTCAAAAGGATTCATTTTTTTTCGTGTCACAGCTGATTACTCCTTTTTTTTTTCTTTTTAAAGAGTGGCATTCTATGTCCAATATCTCGATCGAAGTATGGAGGTCAAAATAAATAGAATAATGATGAATGAAAAAAAGAGAAAAATCCTTTAGCTGGATAAGGGGCGGATGTAGCCAAGTGGATCAAGGCAGTGGATTGTGAATCCACCATGCGCGGGTTCAATTCCCGTCGTTCGCCCATCGCATTATTGCAAATTCAAAAAATGCAATTTCCATATTCCTAGTTACGTATTTACTTACGGCGACGAAGAATAAAACTATCGCTATATTTTTTCCTTTTCCTAGTTCTTCTTCCAAGCGCAGGATAACCCCAAGGGGTTGTGGGTTTTTTTCTACCAATGGGGGCTTTCCCTTCACCGCCCCCATGGGGGTGGTCCACAGGGTTCATAACTACCCCTCTTACTACGGGTCGTTTACCTAGCCAACACTTAGATCCGGCTCTACCCAAACTTTTTTGGTTCACCCCAACATTACCCACTTGTCCGACTGTTGCTAAGCAGTTTTGGGATACTAAACGGACCTCCCCAGATGGTAATCTTAAAGTGGCCGATTTACCCTCTTTTGCAATCAGTTTCGCTACAGCACCTGCTGCTCTAGCTAATTGCCCACCCCTTCCACGTGTGATTTCTATGTTATGCATGGCCGTGCCTAAGGGCATATCGGTTGAAGTAGATTCTTCTTTTCTCTCAAAAAACCCCTTCCCAAACTGTACAAGCTTCTTCCAAAGCATACGGCTTTCTAGATGTATATGACGATCTCTAGACAGATGGATCTTATATGAATCATATGATGAAGTACCACATGAGTGGATATATAGGAAAGGAATCCAAATCTGCCGAATCGCTCATGTTATGATCTTCTACATCCTAGGTCTCCGCGTTCCGTCATCTGGCTTATGTTCTTCATGTAGCATTCAGATCGAATGACTCTATGAAATTACGTCGATACTTCCACATATTATGGGTAACGTAGGAGACATCCCTATTTTCCCCCGGGGGTCTTAATTACCACTGCTTAGCTTTCAATTTGCCTCTGACCATCAAATTAAATGTGAATAACCCGTCCTCCTCTCTTTGAAACAAGGGGCGCTTCCGGTTCTGTGCGTGCTTCAAACAATTTTGTCTTCTCCATATTACCATATCTCTAGAGTCAATAATTTTCTATGAGGAACTACTGAACTCAATCACTTGCTGCCGTTACTCAACAGTTTTCTGTTGAGGTCTATCCCGTAGAGGTAGTCAAATTGGATCAGTGATCGATTTCTAGGTTTCGTCGTAAACCTAATTGGTTACTTCCAATTACGTAAATCAATAGTTCAAACCGCACTCAAAGGTAGGGCATTTCCCATTGATATAGGAACTTTTGTACCAGAAACAATAGTATCTCCAATTATAGCCCCTCTGGGATGTAAAATATATCTCTTCTCACCATCCCCATAGTGTATGAGACAAATGTATGCATTTCGATTAGGGTCGTATTCTATGGTTACGATTCTACCAGATATGTCTTTTTGATTCCGTCTAAAATCTATTTTACGGTATAGGCGCTTATGACCTCCCCCTCTATGCCTTGCGGTAATGATTCCTCTGGAATTACGACCTTTACCACAACGGTGTCGTCCATGGATCAAATTATTTCGTGGATTGGATTTCACTTGCCTGTCTACGGTTCCCTTGCGTGTGCTCGGGATAGGTGTTTTGTATAAATGTTTCGCCGTATTATTAAGTATTCTCCTTTAGTTTTTTTCTCTATCTAGAAGTGGAATAGAATAACCCGGTTGAAGGGTAATGATCATACGTCTGTAATGCATTGTATGTCCCAGAATAGGTCCTATTCTTCTACCCTTTCCAGGTAGTCGATGGCTATTCACAGCTACTACCTTAACACCAAAGAAGAGTTCGACCCAATGCTTTATTTCTGTCTTAGTGAATCCCGATTCGACATTAAAAGTATATTGATTCTTTCCCAATAAACGAAGACTTTTTTCTGTAAATACTGCGTATTTGATTCCATCCATAAATCGACTTTCCCTCCTATGCTCTGAGTTCCAGTATCGATAAGAATTCGAGTTCTTATTGTTCTTATGTTATGGTATGAATATACCATACCAATTCGTTATGTATGGATGATGGATGAGATTCCATGGATAGAGAACCAGTTCCAATAGACTTATGGAACGTTCCCGTTCGCGTGCATCCAGCAGGAATTGAACCCGCAAATTTACCAATTATGAGTTGGGCGCTTTAACCATTCAGCCATGGATGCTTAACAGGGATCATCGTACATCGTAAATAACAAATTTTCATATAGAAAGGCATATCATAGAAAAATGAAATCGAAAATATTAGGAGATGACTATGAAAACACCTCTCTGGATCCTCGAATTGAAAGAGAGATTGAGAGGGATCAAGAATCCTAATTCTTGCTATTTGGAATGGATCCAATTCTATTGAATCTGACTCATAGTGATCATTTCTCTTTAGCAAAGAATGACCTTGGTTATCAAAGGATTGAACAACCGGGATCCATTTACTTATGATACCTAGTTGGCATTGATAACAAGGATCCAATGAATTATGAGTTTAATAGATCCCCTTTAGCAGAAAGACCTATATTCCTTGCTCATTATCAGACAATCACTTACTCATGGAAAACCCTTTTCGTTCCGCTTAGCCCTATCGGGTATTTTAGTGATAGGTTCTATAGGAACTGGACGATCCTATTTGGTCAAATACCTAACGAAAAATTACGATTTTCCTTTCAGTAAGGTACGAGGGCTTCTTATTCCACAAGAACGAAAGCACCTTTTCATTCTTTCATATACTAGGGGTTTTTACTTGGAAAAGACAATGTTGCATACTAAAGGATTCGGGTCCATAACCACGAGTTCCAGTGCACTAGATCTTGTAACACTTAGCAACGAGGCCCTATCCATTAGTAATATCTCTCTCGATTGAAGAAGGTCGGTCGCATTCGCAGAGAACTCGTTGAGGTGGTACCTTGTTTTCCTGAAGGGAGGTAGAATTCCAGGTCGGCATGCATATCCAGCATCTCCAAGGTAGAACTTACCGCTCAGGGATTTGCAACCCATCAGGCCTTGACAGAGCTGTCGGCCAGGATGCTCGCCATCATGAGCTGAACCCTCCCACCCAGCAAGCACGTAGGTGAACCTCATATCGAAATCCACAGCTGGTAGCACGTTCTGGCTGGTGTAGTGCTTCCTCCCGCGGAATGCTGCAGACATTAATCTCGGTACCTTTGCAGTCACATGAGTACCATCAATAGCCCCAATGTAATCATGTAGAAAAATTAGCACACGGTCATGTTTTTGACAGTACCACACAAGTGATAGGTAGAAGGAACATGATTTTGTACTCACCCCGGTGTGGATCCTATCTGTCAGCAGTCCTCTACCCCTGAACGTTTTCACAAGTGCATAGAAAGGGGCTCTTCTCATCCATAGCATCTGGATAGCCTCTATGTCATTGCAGTTGTAGATGTGGTTTAGGTTGGAAATTCTCTCCTGATCTCGTTGTACGATAGGACCGTAACTCACACGAGGAAAAAGCAGCATGCTTAACTGCTCTCTTGTGCACCATCAGGATCCAGGCTTGTATGCAACCGATGAGTGCTGCGTGATGCACGGTCGGTCTACTCAAACCAGATCTATGCATTACGAATGGTCTTATCGAACCCAACTAGTTCTACCAACATGAATCTAACACTACAATAGAGCAGAGGAGTTACCTCCGTCATGGCGGACGAAGGACACTGACGAAAGCTGCCGCAAATGTCGCAGGCTCTGCCGCGGCTGGAAAAGAGGACCCAGGTCCATCGCCGGAGACCGAAGGGAGATTCATGATGCTAGATCTGTGTTGCCGCCGCCGGTGCGAAAATTGGGGGAAGGAAATATTTGGGAGGGGGCTAATGGAGAGGGTAACCGAAGAGGGAGGTTGCCCCTACCTTTGCCGCGCAACGCCGCTGGGATTTCGGCTTCTCCCGCCATGCCGAGGCGGAGCTCCCGCGAACGACGTTGTCGATTTTCGTCTCACACTGGCCTGCCCCCTGGAGAAAATGTCAAAGTGGGTTTTCCTCCGAGGCCTGTCCCAGGGGTGCTTTAAGACACGTGCTATGCAAGAACACGACTGAGCCCAGGGAACCAAACGGCCCGAAAAATGTTGGGCCGATGCGAGCCAAGGGGCAAACGCACCCTATAAGTGCCCCAAAGGATTCTCCTCTCCATTCCTCTGAGCAGGAGCTCTCCATGTCGTGGCTTAGTATGCGGTACGGCGGATCTGGCCAGCTGATGCCGCGCTAGTGGGGATACTAATTACGCTACTGAAGGTAAAGTTGTACTAGTAGGTCGCGTCTGGTAGCTGGATCTAATTCGTGCATCACTAGCCGAGTGAGAAGGTAATTCCTAGGCGTTGCAAATGGGTAATGAGCCATAAAACGTGTGTTGCTTGTTTACCCATGTGGCTTTTTCTGCACCGGAGAGGGAAGCCAGCCCCATTATTTGGGCTCCCGCACACGACTTTCTCTGCCCCGCTCGTGCAACCCACACTCTATTTGGTTGCAGATATGAGCGTGTTGTAACTCCTTCCCTCGAGTGGTGATATTACCCAAGATCGGTAACTGAATAACTTCGCATTCAGCTAGATTCGGTTCATCAAAAGTTGCTGGTAACACAAAGCAAGTACTTACCCTACTGAGCGATGCATCATGAGAAAAGCAACTATACTTCGTGGATGCATCACAGGTTCATCACACGAGGGGTTAGTATATATCACCTCAAACAAGTTCATCATTACAGATCGGGATCAGGTTCAAACAAGTCCTAGCTAATGAAGGGATACGAGAGCACCTCCCAAAATTAGTAGATTATGACGAAGGAAACAAGCACTACAGAAACTGCTTGCGTAGCTAGGTCCTAAGCCAACTCCTCCTCTCTGATGGCTACAGCTTACGGTACTCGGCATACTCTTCTTAGTTGTCTACAATATAGTCGAGTGCCCTGACCAGCAAGTTAGGTTGGAACAGCTGCGCCCTGCAAACAAACCGGGCGTGAAGATCGTCTTCATCTGAGTATAGTGCGTGATTGGGGTCCCGACGACGACGATGCCTGGGTAGCGTTGCAATCCACAAGGAACAACCGTTAGTGCGGATGACAATGACATACTTTCAGATCTATGAAGGAACTCAATGAGGCTTACTACCTGAATGTACTCATTCGACGTCTCTTCATCAGCATAGAAGCAACAACCATCTTTGCTCTAGTCCGTAGTGCGATCGGATTTCATCTTGAGTATGACGCTCCACTTGGTCCTCAAGTTTCTGATGTGGTTGTAGATATGATGAGTGGTCACATGTATGCTAGCGAATACAAGAATATCAACAGCTACCTTCTTCATCTGCTCCACTTTGAATCCCAAGTTAAAATAGACGCCGCTATGGACGAGCCGAACCAACCGGTTGAGCATAAACTCTGAAAGCTCGGTTTCCAAACCATGGTAGGTTTGCTTCAAATGAGACAATGGTGAGCATTGACAGTAGGAGGAGAAAGATAGGGGAAGCCCAATGGTATGACCGCCTACATGACAAATACTAACACATCAATGAACTATCACCACCAGATCCACATCCTTAAGCGCTAGCTCATCAATGAACTGCCACTACCACATCAGCATCCTTAAACACTAGCACATCAATGAACTACGAAAAAAAGAAAAAGTGTTATCACTTACCAACTCGAGGTCGGGCAGGAGTTAACTTGGGGATGCAGTGATACGTCTCAAACGTATCTATAATTTTTGATGTTCCATGCTTGTTTTACACCAATTCATATATGTTTTGCTTACACTTCTTTGCACTTTTACATGATTTCCGACACTAACCTATTAACAAGATGCCATAGTGTCAGTTCCCTGTTTTCTGTTGTTTTTGTATTTCGGAAAAGTTGTATAGGAAATATTCTCAGAATTGGACAAAATAAAATCCGAAGTCAATATTTTACCGAAACGAAGACCAAGTCCAAAGGGGGTCGAAGAGATGCCACAGGGCGGCCAGACCCACCCTTGGCGCGGCCTGGCCTTGGCCCGCGCCGAGGGGGGCGTGGTCCCCCAGGCACCCCACTGACCTAAATCCTCTGCCTATTTAAGCACGATCTCGGGAAAACCCCGGATACCTCAGCCTCCATCAACGAAAAGTTCCATCGCGACCGCCATCTCAGAACACATCTCGGGGGGTTCTGAAGATCTTCCCGGCACCCTGCCGGAGGGAAAAATCATCACCGGAGACATCTACATCACCATGCCCGCCTACGAAGTGATGTGTGAGTAGTTCATCCCTGGACTATGGGTCCATAGCGTAGCTAGATGGTTGTCTTCTCCACTTTGTGCTATGTATAGATCTTGTGAGATGCCCTACATGATCAAGATCATCTTTATGTAATCCTATATGTTGTGTTTGTTGGGATCTGATGAATATTGTATACTATGTTGATATTGATTATATATTCATGTCATATGTTATTTGTGATCTTGAATGCTCTCCTAAGTTAGTAGAAACTCTGGCCAAGTGGACACTTGTGACTCCAAGAGAGGGTATTTATGCTCTATAGTAGGTCCATGCCTCTAGTTTTCTGGGAGAGTGACAATAACTTCTAAAATTGTAGATGTGTTGTTGCTACTAGGGAGAAAACAAAAATGTTTTATCCGAGGGTAATTCTATTGTTTACTTTACACACATTGCTTAATGCGATAGTTTGTTGCTTGCAACTTAATACTGAAAGGGGTTCGAACGATAACCGGAAGGTGGATTATTACTCATAGACGCAGTTGGATTATGGTCTATGTATTATGTTGTAATGCCCAATCAAATCTCATAGTAATCATCTTGTCATGTATGGTAGATATTCTGTCGCAACGCTCGTATTGACCTTTAGCTCGTGGGAATCAATCGTAGTTTTGATTTATTTAATATCGTACGTAGGACTACGAATCGTACGTAGGACTACGAATCGTACGTAGTATTTGCATGGACCTCGCTCATATGCAAGGAATTCTTTCTTCACCAGACATATAGACAAATAGGCAATCCGATAGAAAGATTATGGCTTATTTACACGCAGCTTCCACAGCGATGAACCGCTTCTCGACTTCTTTATTTGGTTTGTAGCCATACCGTATAGAGTGCAAAAAGCCTTTTCTTTAAGTAGCTAGATTCAAGCAAGCATCCTAGCAAAACGATCTTTTGACCTTCTTTTGGGATAACCTTTTCAGCAATATCTCGTTGTAGCCCAATGGCTTCTAGTTGTTTTTTACCCTTCCGGGCTCTTTTCCCCCGGCGGCTAGTTTCAGCATAAAGGGAAGAAGTCTGTCCGCCTTTTCGAATGCAGCCCCGACACCCACAGAACGTCGCGCTGCTGGTGGCGTGTCTCGTGATCGTCGACCCTCTTTATAGGTCGGATCAGCATCCATCCACCATTGGTTTCATTCAATTGCCCAGCTGTAATTGGTTCACCAACATGTTATTTATCTTTATGGAGAGACACCTCTAGTGAACCG
This sequence comes from Lolium multiflorum, assembly GCA_030979885.1. NCBI lineage: Eukaryota > Viridiplantae > Streptophyta > Magnoliopsida > Poales > Poaceae > Lolium > Lolium multiflorum. Next base: position 64,490,797 of record CM061752.1, on the reverse strand, counting down.
TGGACCCCTGTCCGTTTCATCGATAAATTTACCGCAATCCCGTTATGTTTACCAAACATCTCTTTCCACTCATACGTTAATCCTTTATGTTCAGCAAACTGGTGAGATTGACAACCTCACTGTAAGTTGGGGCAAAGTACTTTGGTTGTGTTGTGTTCAGGTTCCATGTTGTTGCTGATGCCAGTAGAGCGCCCTGCCACTAGTCAGCTAGCAACACCTTCAGAAGTCACGCTTTCTCCTACTGGTCGATTAAACCTTGGTTTCTTACTGAGGGAATACTGGCCTCGTGCTCATCATATCTTTCTGAGGAATATCACACGTGCTCATCATACCTTCCTCTTGGGGTTCCCCAACAGTGTGAAGTCGCGCTACGATAAGCACCATCAGGCAAAGACAACCATCCCCATGGAAGAGTCGATGCAACTGACAACCTCGACAACCTCTACCAGCGACTAAGTAATGGCCTACAATAAATTCATTCAGACCCCGTGTACCCAAAAGATCTAGATCTAAGGCTAGGGTTTGCAGAAGCTTACAACAACCGAAGTTATTGATGCAGAGGAAGAAGATGACCATTCGTGCCAGTAGCCGCAGCCGCCAGCCTCATCGACCGTGCAGGTGACGAAGAGTCGGCCATGTCGCTAGATCGGGAAGGGTGGATGAGCTCGAAATGGGGGGAAATGGGGGATTTGGATTTGGCGGTGAGAGAGCCGCCCCTATATACGGTGGAAAAATTTGAAGCGTGGTGAACAAATTCATTCCACCGAGATTTTGCCATTCCACGCTAGCTCGCGCCATCTCCCGCAGTGGCTCTACGGAAACGCGACGTTGTCGACTTTTTCGGAGACGAGGGTGGCTCGCTACAAACGGCCGATCCAGACGTTTCTCTAGGGCCTGACCCAAGGGTGTTTTAAGAATCATCCCATGCGACCACGTAGGTGAGCCCAGGCAACCAAACGGGACAAAAATTTCGCCCACATGGGAGTCAACGGGAGCCGGGGCTACCAAACGCGCCCATTATAGATGGGAGGGAAATAAAAAAGTACGATTACATGCATAATTTATGGACGAGCGAGGAGGTGAAGGGGGTGTAACCCGCCACCACTACGGCAACAATAATGGAGGAAACAACTCCATCGCCATTACTGCAACGCAACGAATAGAGAAGTCTGAGAGACAGATGCTAAGTTGGATCATGTTAGGAGAGGCTACATGGGCCGTTGAATAGGACGACCAGCTCCCTCGGCCCGGTTAATGAGAAGGCGTCCAAAACAGTTTGTGGAGTAGAAGCCCTACCACGTTGGGTTGCCCGGAAGCTACGGGCTCACGGATGAAAATGCCGCGGCGAAGGTCAATCGAACCAAGAAAAGATCTTGGATGTCCAATCGCAACCGGACGGTCGAGAGCATCAAATCACCCTCGCGGCGCCTAGGTAGTTCAATTTTACTGTTACTTAATTCTAAAATTTCCGGCGCCTTATTTTTAAAGATAACTTCTCTGCAACAACACAACACACGTGCCTGATGTTTTTAAACGCAAACGCACGCCCGTAATCGTCGCTGCCGCGCTAGCGCCAAGAAAAAAATGGGCCACGAATAACTCCGTCAGGATTCTGCACACATGACGCTTTTTTCGGATGACAATTTTAAACTCCGAGCTTGTTCTAGCACAAAAGTTAGAGCTAACGCCGTGCTACAAATGTGTGGGATGGCACACCACGGGTATGTGCAGGTATTTGTGGCCGGTACTATTTGTTGTGTAAGCCTATGTAATTGTGTGCACTACACACAAAATTAGTGTCCCCAATACTATCTTTTGGCGCTAGTTTATCCTTTTGTTTTATTGAATTATGGTTCGTTTAATTAGTACAAATCATAGAAATATGTCAAACTCATACATCATCATAGCATTAAAGGAGGCGGTAGAAATCCTAATAAGTTTTGATATATACATCCATCATACAAGTTTTCATGACAAAGCGTGAGGTCATACAGTTTGACTCACACAATCTCTCAACCACCAGGAAACTCATTTATTCCAGGGTAACAAATGTTACGATGAATAAGTGTTGATTGTTTGGTCTTCAGTTGTTTAGTCGGCAGCAAACTCATGATCAACAAGGAATAGAATGAAGCGTAAGGTCATTTTTCTGCTTGATCGATTAAAAGAGAGAGAAAGAGATCTCGATAAGCCTATACCGATAGGTCTTGCTCATTGGTATAACCTTGTAAACCCAACGATAAATGTTTGGGATTTCTATTTTCGTGCCCTCGGATCCTTAGTTGTGCTCAATTTTCTCCAGCCACTTAGTTTTTCCTCAGTTTTCCCCAAGCCCTTGTCTGAAACCATCACACGTGCTGTAACGGCCGGTTGCCCGACGGTTGACCGTTATCTGCTGACTAGTGGGGCCACGTAGACCCGCAAAGACACGTCAGACCATCCATCTTTGTTTGACCGTAAGCATCGTTGTATCCCTGACCAAAACGCGAACGAGTGGGGCTTCGGTATATCGAATGACAAGTGGGGCCATGACGCTGATACAAGGGGCAATACACGGGTAGGATTAGATTTTTAAACGGAGCTCTACAGCGATGGCACGGAGGAGGTGGCCTGCGGGGTGCCGAGATGAGATCGACGTCCACAAAGAACTGCATGAGGCGAGACCAGACGCATTAGATAGATATGAACTAGACGCGTTTAACCATGCAAAGAAGAGAAGAAATGGTCGAGGACATCGACGACTACCTCAAAACTTTGACTGACCGTGTCGGACACGAACGCGAGCAATGTAGAGAAAACTAGTGTCTCTCCTTTCTGGCGTGTATAGATGAGTGCTAGGAGAGTGTGGTGGCGAAGGGAAAGACCTCGTGGTGGTCTGTGGCGTCCAGCATAGCGGGACGGCGTGGCCGTGCCCACAGCAGCGTGCATGCATGTTCGGCATTGGCATCAGCATGTACGTTCGGCATTGGCCTCGGTGGTATCTCTGGTGTGTCAGTGATCGAATGAGGGGACGGGATTGAGGGTGCATCCCGACGGTGACCTAGCAGTGGCGGCGAGCATAGCCGTTCTGACCATGCCGATATCGGCATCGGCATCGTTTGGAGGCTGTGGTGCTCGAATCAAGGTGGGATTTGTTTCTTGTACGCCAAAATGAATTTGAAACAAGTTTCATGTTGAAGGTTAGGTAAAATACGAAAGTTTGTAACTAAAAATTATACTGGCACCATGGTGAGTTTCTTTTTGAGAGAGCTATACGGTTCGGCAAACTTTTTTGACACTTTTTAGATATTCCTTGTTGTTACACGTATGGCATCATGTATGGTAAATTTGGGATCATTTGGAGATGTTCAAAAAAATCACTTTGCTTAAGCGCATGCCGTTTCGTCTCACTGAAACCAGATTTTCTAACAAGGTGATTTTTTTCTACCTTCTCTAAATGAACTCAAATTTCATATAGATGATCTTCTATACATAGATAGATAGATTTTTCCGTTTTTTACATTTTTTGAACTTTTTATTTCCCTTTATAATACCCAATTTATTTTCATGTCAAAACCTCGAAAAACAGCATCATGTATGGCATCATTTTCATCCTAAATTTCAAATTTTGTGAAACTTTCCCTTTTAGATATTCCTTGTTGTTATAGGTATGGCATCATGTATGCCAAACTTAGTTAGGTCTCACTAAAACCAACTTTTGTAACAAGATAGGTTTTTTCGACCTTCTCTAAATAACGTCAAAAATCATACAGACGATGTTCTATACAGAGATAGGTAGATTGTTTCGTTTTTACATTTTTTTGAACTTTTATTTCCCTTTATAATACCCGTTTGATTTTCAGGTCAAAACCTCGAAAGTTAACATAAGTATATGGTGAACCCTCCCAAACTTCAAATACAGAGATAGATAGATTGTTTCGTTTATCATTTTTAGCATGAATAGTAATGGCTATAAGAAATTGGTGATGGTTTATCATTTTTTGCGTGACTCCCTCCGGTCTCTTTTAATTGACTCGGATTCAGTACAACTTTAAACTAAATCTGATTCAATTAAATAAGATCGGAGGGATGGCTCAAATCGGTGATGGTTTATCATTTTTTGCGTCAAAATTAATGGCTACAACAAATCGGTGATGGTTTATCATTTTTTGCGTGAAAAGTAATGGCTACAACAAATTGGTGATGGTTTATCATTTTTGCGTGAAAAGTAATGCCTGAAAGAGTTTATAATTTTAGCGCGTGAAAAATAATACAGAAAATCGCCCTTTAGCATACTTAGAGGGTGGAAGCTAACCGCCGACAGAGAGAGAGGGTGGTGGCCCCGATCAGAGAGAGAGAGAGAGAGAGAGAGAGAGAGAGTGGTTATCCTGCCCGTTAGATCATACGATCAACGGTCGGCGGGCACGATCCGCGTGACATGGGCTAGACCAATCAGGGCAATGTTGCACGTCTGTGAGAATTTGTGAAGGGAGAGGGCAAAACTGAGTAGTATCAAGAAACCAAGGGCACCTGAGTAGTAAATAGACTAAGGGATTCAAATATGAGATTTAAAAAATGGAAAATGCGTGTTTTGTACAATGAAACCCATCTTGGCCTACCTCAAACTATTTGCAATACAAATATACATGAGTGTGAGAATTGTGGCCTCATTCAGACAAAGTATGTTTTGGGGAAAAGCTGTTTTGGGAAGGGCTTATTGTGGAAAGCCATGCATCTTCATAGCTACTAGGTGATTTGAGAAGTGACAATTTGTGGTAAAACATGATTTATCTATGATTGTTATGGTTCCCAACGTGGCAGGTCGCGTAAGAAGACTCCATGAGTAAGTGCCACTCTTTTTTGGAATGTTTTGCACATTAAATGCCTCATTTAACTAGTTAATCTCATTTGTTGACTCTCTGTTGACCAGCCACTTGAGGGTAAAACTGAGTATATTGCATTAGCCAGTATTAGCACTCAAGGGGAAAACTGAGCACACAAAAAATGCTAGAATAAGACTCGAGGGTACACCTGAGTATATCTAAATTTCCAGGGTTAGACTCGAGGACGCGTGTTACGGTGCAGAAGTGGAAGACGTGCAATTGTTGACGCGTAGACGCGGGTCGCGGTGCAGAAGTCGAAGACGTGCAATCGTGGACGCGTGTCGCGTTGCAGAAGTCCAAGACGTGCAGACGTTAAATGGTGGACGCGTAGGACGCGGGTCGCATTAACCACCCCTCGCCTTTATAAGCGCCTCCTCTCACTATCTATTTCACTCTCACTCGCTCACGCAATGCCGCCTCTGACGTCCCATCATCTTCTCCAAAGCAAAAGAACCCTCTCCCTCTCCTCTGCCGGCGAGATGGACAAGGAGAATGTGAATCCCATCGTCCACGACGTCGTCGGCTCCACGCGCGTCCTCTTCGACGCCGTCCCAAGCGCGTCGCCTCCCTCATTGGCGTCTTCCCCTCATGCATCGCCGCCGCCGGTGGCGGTAGATCACACCGGGATGGGACCCCTATGAGAGGTGCCGTACATCTCGCCCCCGCACCCCTACGACACCTTCATGGACGACCCATGGAACGAGGTAACTACGGTTTGCTCCCTTTTTTGTTCCCCATTCCTTTTTGAACCCTATTTTTGTTGGTTCCCTAGTAACTATTAGAGCCGATCTGTAGATGGATGAGTATTGGGTTAATATTTGCGCCAATTTTATTCCATTTTGTTTTGATCCCTTCTTGATTTCGTTTAAGATTTGGGGTTCGGCCGTTCGGTTAATTTATGCAAGTAATAATGGGATCTCAATCAGTTAATTTATGCAAGTAATCATGGGATCTCAATCAGTTATTTTATGCACGAATCAAAAGATATCAACCGTTTAATTTTTCAAATAATCTTGAATGTGTTCAAATTCAGATCTGGAATCTGTTTCTTTGCCTATGATGAATCGTTGGGCACAAATTTTTACAGGGAGGGTTCAGCGAACCATTGATGTGTACAAATCTGTTGTGCATGAGCTTTGGTTCGCTAACACCATCCCTATAGATATATAATCGTGTCCACTCTAACTAAGGCTGGCTCTGTTTTTCCTAACTTTGTTATTATGCACGTTAGTCATTGTTGCAACTCATTCACTCATATTTTTCGTTTGATATGGAACAGGTGTCTGGCAGCGACGTCGGCAGCGACGACGAGGACCAGCACACCAAGGCTCGGCAGGTGCTGCGGAGGCTGCAGGTCGGCCAGTACATCTCCTACTTCGCCAAGGGTGTCTACAGGTGCCCCTTCTGCACTAGGAGACTCGGCGGCACCGACTTCAACTGCTCCTCACGCATGTCGAGGACATCGGAAGGACCTTCCCAAGGTCGACGCGATGTTGAACGCTCCTCCCTTCGCGCTGCCACAAGGCGCTCGACATTCACCTCCGCAACTTGCGCGGGTGGAGATCTCCGTCGGGCGCATGCCTCCGCTCAAGCCCAAGGTGCCCAAGGGGAGCAACAAGTGGAGGCAGAGCCAGATGGGGTAGGCGGAGTCCTGGACGTGTGCTGCTGCTGCAAAGCAGCTTCTATTTTGTTGTTAGCTAGGGATCCCTTGTTGTTATGTTGTTAGTATGATGGTGTTGTGAAGAACCTCGAACATGTTACTATGTTGGTTGCTGTATGCAGCTTATTATCTAGGGAGGGATCCCTATTATCTATCCCTATTCTACTATATTTTGTTGGCACTACTTTGTTTTCTCGATTTATTATGACTGTGAATTTATCGTACATTACCCTGGAGATTTGCTTCTAGATTTAACTACATACATATGGACCAGAGGGAGTACTAGATTTGCTGCCATATTGGGCAAACAACGAGGGCCAAAAGGCACAAATAATTGAAGAAAGACAGAAATGCAAGCTTCTCTAGATTTGATACTAATTTGGTGAAAAAGACAGAGAGAAAAAGGGGGGAAAGGTGCTCTTAAAAATGCCAATTTGGACCGAGAGAGACAAAACCCAGCTCCTACTCACGTACAACGAAACGCGGTCTCGTCCTGTCCCACGCGGTCCCTTTCTACCAGCCCCACGCGACGCAGCCCCACACGACGCGGCCCCACACGTCAGCATAGAACGGTCAACTAAACGGGAATCCTCCCGTCTGAGCTCCTTCTGCGGGTTTCAAACAAGGGCTTGGGGAAAACTGAGAAAAAAACTAAGGAGCTGGGGAAAACTAAGTACAACTAAGAACCTGAGGGCACGAAAATAGAAATCCCTAAATGTTTACAATCAGGACATAGGGTCGTTATCTTGCATGAGTGGCATGAACTTGGGTAAACTTCTTGTGTGTTTGTCGTATTGTTGCAGATCACCCGGATATTATTGCCACCCCATACCAAACTAAAAATGGGGTGGTCTCACCCCCGGTGTCCGCGAACGCACCCACGACATCTAGGGTGCTAGTTTGGGGACACGGGAGGTTTGGATCTTCTTCAACTCCGTTTTAGGTTGGAAGGTTATCACATGCTCTCCTTTATAGATATTAGTTGCTGGAGATAATCATGCCTTACTTAAAATTTTAACAACTAAAATTTAAGTAGAGGCATCGGTGTGTCAGTTGTTTGTTTTGTGATGGACCATAGGACCCGAGTTCTTGTTATTTTGTCTAGACTGAGCACTCTAAGCACACATGGGTATGTTTCTTGGGTCACCCCTCAACCACTGACGGGATCTTCCTCCTCTTCTAATGGCCACTACAAAATTGGGGTGTTTCCTTTTGGTCTTATGATGTTACTTTTGGGGAAGCCCATGTGTGTCGGGTAACCCTTGTTTCTTTCACGCATGCATAGGTATGTGGTACGATTGCGAAAGTGGTGATCCTCCACGGAGAGGGGATGTTATCCACCTAACACGTGGTCACAATAAGATACGTCCGTCTAGGAGCTTTGGTCGGACTCTCGACTTGTCTTATCTTAGTTAGGTGGCTTGCTAGACTTTGTTGTAGTTAAGGAGAGTGCATTTCATGATGCTTCATGTTTCTTCCATTGGATTTGGAATTCACCAAGTGTGTTGGCACATTTGCACACCCTGTAGGGTTAAATCTTTTCTAAAAGTTGTCTTCGTGGTTGTTAATGACTCGGAGCTGTTTAACTCGATCATAGGCAAATTACACCAAATTAATACAACACACCACCACCAATAACAACAATAATAATAACTCATTACAATAATTTGCGCTTGCTTCCTCGCTACGTGTGAAGGGGGTGATGCATCGGCTAGGTTATGTTTCTTGTAGTATCTAGTTGGTTCCATATGCACTCTGGTACCTTCTCTAATAGTGTGTCTCTGTTGGTTTTTTAGTGCATGTTTTGATGTTGCTTAAGTTCAGCATACCTATGTAGGCGACCTCGTACGCATTTTAGTACTCACTGCTCTTTCTCCCTATCTTTCGTCGCAACCGTTGGCACGATACTTTTTGGATAGGTATGGGATCAACGACATTAGAAAGGTTACCCTTGCATCTTGCCTGGGAAGGGTCATGGACACCATCATTTATCTCCAGGCATCTTAGGCCCATTTGTATTAAAAGAAAATTCCATACTCGGATGTTATTTTGCTTTCTTTGTGATTTGTATCTTTTATTGTATCGATTTGTATTCTTGGCTCCTTGGATTCCTTGGTGTGTATATATATATGTTTCTCGTGGGTTCTATTGTAAACTAACTACTTGTGTTGATCACCTGCTTCACGTGATGTTTCGATGTGCATGTTTTTCTTGGTGGTGCATCCAAGGATCGTTATTATGTTGATTTGACGGGACTGATAAGAGTTGCATAGTGATGATTCGGGGGCTTCATAGAGGACCTCAAGTCATTAAAGCAAAGGTTTCCTCATGCGCCTGCTTAGGGTCAAGCAGGATTTCAAGAGCACGGGGATGTCATCAACCCTGTCTTGACTACAAGCTATGGCGTAGATGGGCCTGAAGCATCGATACAAAAAATGAGACCCACAAGGACGTAAATGGATCCAGGTAATAGATGATATGAATAGGACAAAGTAGTTTGGGGTGGATGGGAGGATAGGGCCCAGACCCCTAATTCAATTTCAGTTCCAGTGAATTTGTTGCTTAGATTTCTAGGGACCTTACACATAACAACTAATCAAAATAGTATGCATTCAAATTGAAAGAGATACATTACATGGACCCAATCTCATAATTGGTAACCTCTTTTGTCCTTCTTGCTGAAACAAATTTTAACATGAACCTGGCAATACGATAAAACTAAACAAATACGATAATCAATGCAGGCAAACTCATACACATATGAGCTCAACATCTTATTCCTTCCATTTCTCGAGGAAGCTAGATCACACTTAGACCACAACGTTATTCTTCTTATTGATGACCTCCTGAATCATAGTCCCGAGAACATCAAGCTTCATTGGTTTGGTCACAAACACATCAGCGCCAGCCCTCATGAATGCCTCTTGGGCCTTATCATTAGTTGATATTCCAACTATATTCACATCAGTTTCTCCCAAAGCACGGATCCTCTCAATTGCCTATCAAATATCACAAGAATTATATTTTCATGTAAACTATCCAGCAAAAATAAATATATATTTATCCCATCGTGAAAGCAATGGAAAACTAATTATAATACCTCAGGTCCAGACATTAGGGGCATTTCCTTGTCACACAAAATAATGTCAAACTTCTTCCCCTCAAGAAACAGCTGCACTGCTTCTTTTCCATTCTTAGCCACAGTAATCTCGCAGTGGAACCTACGCAGCATGGTGGAGAGAAGCAAGGTCTCAACTGCCATATCCTCAACAATGAGTGCTTTCACTGGGGATGCTTCGACGTAGGATGTCATGATCACCTAATAAAACTGCAAACATAATAAATATATTTGTTATTCCGATCCATGCAAAGGTAAGGTGATTATTATAGGGTATTCTCAACAAAAATTAACAAAATTGTAATCGCAATTACTAAATCAAAACTTTGTGTAAGTATATATAGTGACCAATTTTAGTCGCAAAATCATGAGCAATAATTTTTACAAATAATCGAATAGATAAGCATGTGCCTTAAATACATCTCAGCTGATGGAAATATATGCTGGATCTGGCAGTAAACTCAAATCATCAGGTGTTGCTATTACAAGACGTGTGCGTACTTTATTGTTACTCATGAGGGGAAGACGAAAAAATCTGTATTTGTATATGAGAGGAATAGAAGAATATCAACAAATGATGGAGAAACACAGGGAAATGTTGTGCTACATATGCATGTTTTTTCTGCAATAAGTAAAACAAAAAAGTGTAAGGATGATATCTACATAACAAAGAAACCATGAAAAATACAACATATACATATGGAAGCATATGCATGTTTTCCCTTCCAACAACCTTTTATACATAAATCATGGAGATGCAAACTACTACATGATGATGAGTACAAGGCAAAAATCAAGCAATGAAAAGGGACCTTAAAGCTAGCTACTGCTTATGGCACAGGAGGGGGAAGAAAATACCGCTAGATCTCTTTTCGCTCTCGCTGCTTGAGGCTTTGGTGTTGTGTGCCTTGTACCCCCTCTCTTCCCAGATATTTATAGGCAAACGAGAGTAGCGCCTCCCCAAGGCTGGCCGATCTCCACCGCTCACACCAAAATACAAAGGGGAGAATTAATGTTGATATTGGCCACATCTTTTGCTATAAATGATCCATATATTTTCCGTATATTTCGGATATTGCCCACAAATGTATGGCTTCTAAATATGTTAATAATCGCACCACTGAAGATCACGGCGCATATAAATATATTTGTCATGACATGTTGTAGCTGGATACCAAAACATGACTATAAATCTTTTCTCTTTTTGCCATCAACAATAGGTGGATGGCTATTCATCTGTTATTGTGGCGATTAGTTCAATTATGGCAAGAAAATCATAGTATGAGCATATCCAAGATAGATATCAAAAAATGCTAATTAAGCATATACTACATCCAGAGTATTCTAGATCGATCACACATTAGTTAGCTCACACTACAAGAAAAGTTTTGATACTCAAGCGTCCAATTTTTGTCAAGTATGTCTCCTTTTTCATCGTCTATGGGCCTAATCCGGCGATATGGGTTATGTGGTCCAAATCGTGTCAGGCAAAGTCCTACCACGAATTTTTCGGTTCGTCGCGTTTGGGCACCCTTCCGCCACGAAAATCAGATCTGCGTAGTGTTTTTGGGAGGCCGTTTACTGATGTCATGCAAACTGACACGTGGCAGACGCCGTTAACTGTCAGTTAACGCCGCTAACCAGGTAAAACTCCGTGGTAGATGGTAGGCCCACACAAGGCCTGCCACACCTTAAGCGGGCCGACCCATTTAGTTTGCGGGCCGGGCCAGCTGACTTAGTTTGACCAGTCAACTATATAACTGGGCTGGTCTATTAGGTACGTGGGCCAGGCCCCCTCTAAGGTTGACTGGTCAAAACTTAAATGGGTAGGCCAACTAAGCACGTGGGCCGGGCCGGATGCCTTCGTTTGACCGGTCAAATGATATCTAGGCGGGCCCACTAAAAAGGTGGGCCAGGCCGAATGTCTTCATTTGGCCGGTCAACACGATAAATGGGCCGGCCCAGTAAGCATGTGGGCCAGGCCAAATGCCTTTGTTTGATCGGTCAATAGGTAAACGGGCCGGCCCACTAAGCATGTGGGGCCCACTTTCCTGTTATCGGGCCGACCGAGTTAGTAAGTGGGGTCCACCATAAAGCAAGTGTGCTGGCCCAATAAGTTAGTGGGCTGGCCCAATAAGCATGTGGGTCCGACTTTTCTGTTATCGGGCCGGCCCAGTTAGTAAGTGGGGTCCACCATAAAGCAAGTGGAATGGCCCAATATGTTAGTGTGCCGGCCCAAAAAACTGGGGCCCACTATCCTGTTATCGGGCCGGCCCAGTTAGTAAGTGGGGTCCACCTTAAAGCTAGTGGGCTGGCCCAATAAGCACGTGGGTCCCTGGTCTTTTGACTAGTCAACTTGCATTCTGGGCCGACTGATACGTCTCAAACGTATCTATAATTTCTTATGTTCCATGCTACTTTTATTACAATACTTGAATGTTTTATACATACTTTACAACATTATTATACATTTTTCCTACTAACCTATTAACAAGATGCCGAAGTGCCGTTCCTGTTGTTTTTGGTTTCATAAATCCTAGTAAGGAAATATTCTTAAATTGGACGAAATCAACGCCCAGGGCCTATTTTTACACGAAGCTTCCAGAAGACCGAAAGGGAGACGAAGTGGGGCCACGAGGTGGCTGGACACTGGGCGGCGCTTCAGCCCCGGCCGCGCCTTCGTTGTGGGGCCTTCCGCCTACAAATAGTCTTCGTCGAAACCCCCGCACCGAGAGCCACGATACGAAACCTTCCGAGACGCGCGCCGCGAATCCCATTCTTGGGATTCAGAGATCTCCTCCCTGGAGAGGGAATCATCACCGGAGGGGCTCTACATCATCATGCCCGCCTCCGGATTGATGCGTGAGTAGTCATCCTTGACTATGGGTCCATAGCAGTAGCTAGATGGTTGTCTTCTCGCTTGTGCTATCATTGTTATAGATCTTGTGAGCTGCCTAACATGATCAAGATCATCTATTTGTAATGCTACATGTTGTGTTTGGCGGGATCCGATGAATATAGAATATTATGTTAAGTTGATTATCAATCTATCATATATGTGTTGTTTATGTTCTTGCATGCTCTCCGTTGCTAGTAGAGGCTCTGCCAAGTTGATACTTGTAACTCCAAGAGGGAGTATTTATGCTTGAATCTGGGACAGTGACAGAAAGTTCTAAGGTTGTGGATGTGCTGTTGCTACTAGGGATAAAACATTGATGCTTTGTCTAAGGATATTTGTGTTGATTACATTACGCACCATACTTAATGCAATTACCTGTTGTTTACAACTTAATACCGGAAGGGGTTCGGATGATAACCTGAAGGTGGATTATTTAGGCATAGATGCATGCTGGATAGCGGTCTATGTACTTTGTCGCAATGCCCTGATTAAATCACATAGTAATCATCGTTGATATGTATTGAATCTTTATTTGTCAATTGCCCGTGTGTAATTTGTTCACCCAACATGTTAGTTATCTTATTGGAGAGACACCTCTAGTGAACTGTGGACCCCGGTCCATTCTTTACATCCTAATACATTCTACTCTTTACTGTTCTTGCAAACAAACACCATCTTCCACTCGATACGTTTAATCCTTTTGTTTTCAGCAAGTCGGTGAGATTGACAACCTCACTGTTACGTTGGGGCAAAGTACTTTGATTGTGTTGTGCAGGTTCCACGTTGGCGCCGTCACCGGTGTTGCGCCGCACTACATTCCTCCACCAACAACCTTCACGTGCTTCTTGGCTCCTACTGGTTCGATAACCTTGGTTTCTTTCTGAGGGAAAACTTGCTCTGTGCATCACACCTTCCTCTTGGGGTTCCCAACGGACGTGTACATCTACACGCCAGCAAGACTTTTCTGGCGCCGTTGCCGGGGAGATCAAGACACGCTGCAAGGGGAGTCTCCACCTCCAATCTCTTTACTTTGTTTTTGTCTTGCTTTACTTTATTTTATTTACTGTCTTGTTTGCTTCATATTAAAAACACAAAAAAATTAGTTACTTTACTTATTGTCTTGTTTACTAGTTCTATATCAAAACACACAAAAAATTAGTTACTTGTCTTTATTCTATTTGCCTAGTTTACTTTATTGCTGTTATAATGAGTAATCCTGAAGTTGAAGTTCGTTCTTTTAAGCAACAAGGTGGAGAAAGTTTTAAAGATGCTTGGTACAGAATTAGTAATGCTCATCATAGGTGCATTAAGAAACACTCCACTACTATCCTTCTTAGGAACTTTTATGTTGGCTTATCTAGTTGGAATAGGTATGTTCTTGATACTCTTTCGGGAGGTAATTTCCTAGGTACTCCCGCTTTAGAAGCTAGTTGCATCATTGAGAGTCTAGTTGGAATACCACCTGTTAATGAAGTTAAAATTGAAATCTCTCTTGAGGATGTTATGAAAATTGGAAACCATAGAGAAAAAATTTCCAAGTATTGAAACCAAATTGGAAATGTTATTTGATAAAACTGATGAACTTGATAAATCCCTAGGAGGAATTAATGAAAGAATTAGTGTCCTAGGAACTTGTGTTGTCCATGATAATCAAACCAATAGGATTGATGAACTTGAAAAGGCTATGGGAACCTTGGGTTCAACTTTTTCTTCTCTCAAGTATAAGGAGAAAGCTTATGTGGGTAAAGAGCAAAAATTCATGTATGCCTCTAAGGTGCCTAAACAAAAGAATTATTATAGGCCTAAAATTTAGATAATGGAGCGCCTAAGGTACCCTCTGCAACAAGTTGTGTTTGTAAGAAAAATAATAATGTTGATGCTCTTCAAAAGTTGATTTGCACTTTCTGCGCCAAGCTGAAAGGCGTTAAAGAAAAGCACTTCTGGGAGATAACCCATGTTTTATTTTATTTACTGTATTGTTGAGTCTTGGAAGTTGTTTACTACTGTAGCAACCTCTCCTTATCATGTTTTTGTGCCAAGTAAAGTTTCTATGTTAAAGTTGATGATAGATTTGGATCGCTGCGCAGAAACAGCATTGCTGTCTGTCACGAATTCTCGCAGAAGTCTCTGTAAAAAAATCGAAAAAATCTGCAAATTTACGAGGGTGATCCTCATATATGTACGCAACTTTCATTAGTTTTGAGTTTTTCCATTTGAGCAAGTTAAGTGCCCTTGCCAGATTCATCTTTATGGACTGTTCTGTTTTTGACAGATTCTGTCTTTTATTTCGCATTGCCGCTTTTGCTATGTTGAATGAGTTTCTTTGTTCCATTAACTTTCAGAAGCTTTGTGCAATGTCCAGAAGTGTTAAGAATGATTGTGTCACCTCTGAATATGTGAATTTTGGTTATACACTAACCCTCTAATGAGTTTGCTTGAAGTTTGTGTGAAGGAAGTTTTCAAGGTCAAGAGAAGAGGATGATATACTATGATCAAGAAGAGTGAAAGGTCTAAGCTTGGGGATGCCCCGGTGGTTCATCCCTGCATATTTTAAGAAGACTCAAGCATCTAAGCTTGGGGATGCCCAAGGCATCCCCTTCTTCATCGACAACATTATCATGTCACTTCTAGTGAAACTATATTTTTATTCCATCACATCATATGTTCTTTACTTGGAGTCGGTTTGCTTTTATTTTTGTTTTGGTTTGAATAAAGTTGGATCCCACCATTCTTATATTGGAGATATTACGTCCCTTTTTCTTATGGAACACATGTGTTCTTAATTGTGCTTTAATGTTCATGGCGAAGGCGAAATTGCTTCGTTAAATTGCTATTTGGTTGGAATCGGGAAAATGCTGCATATGGTTTGGTAAATTTGGCAATTGTTTGAGCTCTCATAGATCATGTTTAAGCTCTTGCATCATGTAGTTTAATCTATTAATGAAGAACTACCGTAGAGCTTGTTTAATTTGGTTTGCATGATTGGTCTCTCTAAGTCTAGATATTTTCGGGTAAAGTGTTTGAACAACAAGGAAGACAATGTAGAGCCTTATAATGCTTGCAATATGTTCTTGTGTGAGTTTTTCTGTACCTGTTCATACTTGTGTTTGCTTCAAACAACCTTGCTAGCCCAAACCTTGTACTGAGAGGAAATGCTTCTCGTGCATCCAAACACCTTGAGCCAAAACCCATGCCATTTGTGTCCACCATATCTACCTACTATGTGGTATTTTGCCATTCCAAAGTAAATTACTTGAGTGCTACCTTTAAAATTTCATTCCTCTACCTTTACAATATATAGCTCATGGGACAAATAGCTTAAAAAACTATTGTGGTGATGAATATGTAGTTATGTGCTTAATTCTTATAAGTTGCTTGTTGAGCGGTAACCATGTTTCGGGGGACGCCATCAACTTACCTTTGTTGGATATCATGAGATGCTATGCATGTTCGTATTGTCTGAAATGCGATTTCATGATCAAATGGTTTGAGTATGCATATGTTAGAGAAGAACATTGGGCCACTAACTAAAGCCATGTATCATGGTGGAAGTTTTTGAACATACAACCTCAATCTCTTATGAGAATATTAACTGTTGCTGAATGCTTAAGCATTAAAAGAGGAGTCCATTATCTCTTGTCTATGTTGTCCCGGTATGGATGTCTAAGTTGAGAATAATCAAAAGCGATAAATCCAATGCGTGCTTTCTCCTTAGACACTTGTACAGCGGCATAGAGGTACCCCTTTGTGACACTTGGTTGAAACATATGTTATGCGATGATAATCCGTGTCTTCCGAGCTAAGTAGGACAAGGTGCGAGCACTATTAGTACTCTATGCATGAGACTTGCAACTTGTAGGAAGTATTATGCATAGCACATATGAATTATTACTACCGTTGACAAAATTGTTTCTATGTTTTCAAAACAAAAGCTCTAGCACAAAAATAGTAATCAATGCTTCCCTCTGCGAAGGGCCATTCTTTTACTTTATGTTGAGTCAGTTTACCCACTTCTTTCTATCTTAGAAGCAAACACTTGTGTTAACTGTGTGCATTGATTCTTACATGTTTACTTATTGCACCTGTTATATTACTCTATGTTGACAAATATCCATGAGATATACATGTTACAAGTTGAAACTTAATCATCCTTTGTGTTGCTTCAATTCATTCTACTTAGAATTTATTGCTTATGAGTTAGCTCTTATGCAAGTCTTATTGATACTTGTTTGAAAGTACTATTCATGAAAAGTTTTGCTATATGATTCATTTGTTTAGTCATTATCTTTGTTAGCAATCTTTTGTTCAGATCACTCCATTCACCTCATATGCTTTACAATAATGTTGATCAAGATTATGTTGGTAGCATGTCACTTCAGAAATTATTTGTGTTATCGTTTACCTACTCGAGGACGAGTAGGAACTAAGCTTGGGGATGCTTGATACGTTCAAACGTATCTATAATTTCTTATGTTCCATGCTACTTTTATTACAATACTTGAATGTTTTATACATACTTTACAACATTATAGCATTTTCCCACTAACCTATTAACAAGATGCCGAAGGGCGCTGTTTGCTAGTTTTTGGTTTCATAAATCCTAGTAAGGAAATATTCTCTGAATTGATGAAATCAACGCCCAGGGGGCTATTTTTACACGAAGCTTCCAGAAGACCGAAGGAGATCTGGGGCCACGAGTGGCCAGACACCAGGGCGGCGCGGCCAGGCCCTGGCCGCACTGGCCTGTTGTGTGGGCCCCTCGTGACGCCCTTTGACCTACCCTTCCGCCTACAAATAGCCTTCGTCGCAAAACCCCCTGTACCGAGAGCCACGATACGAAAACTCCAAGAGCCGCTGTCGCGAATCCCATCTCGGGGATTCAGGAGATCGCCTCCGGCACCCCCGGAGAGGGAATCATCACCGGAGGGGCTCTACATCATCATGCCCGCTCCGGATTGATGCGTGAGTAGTTCATCCTTGAACTATGGGTCCATAGCATAGCTAGATGGTTGTCTTCTCCGCTTGTGCTATCATTGTTATAGATCTTGTGAGCCCTAACATGATCAAGATCATCTATTTGTAATGCTACATGTTGTGTTTGGCGGGATCCGATGAATATAGAATATTATGTTAAGTTGATTATCAATCTATCATATATGTGTTGTTTATGTTCTTGCATGCTCTCCGTTGCTAGTAGAGTCTGGCCAGTTGATACTTGTAACTCCAAGAGGGAGTAATTATGCTCGATAGTGGGTTCATGCCTCCATTGAATCTGGGACAGTGACAGAAAGTTCTAAGGTTGTGGATGTGCTGTTGCTACTAGGGATAAAACATTGATGCTTTGTCTAAGGATATTTGTGTTGATTACATTACGCACCATACTTAATGCAATTATCTCGTTGTTTACAACTTAATACCGGAAGGGGTTCGGATGAACCTGAAGGTGGATTATTTAGGCATAGATGCATGCTGATAGCGGTCTATGTACTTTGTCGTAATGCCCTGATTAAATCACATAGTAATCATCGTTGATATGTATTGAATCTTAATTTGTCAATTGCCCGCTGTAATTTGTTCACCCAGATGTTAGTTATCTTATTGGAGAGACACCTCTAGTGAACTGTGGACCCCGGTCCATTCTTTACATCTGAATACATTCTACTGCTTTACTGTTCTTGCAAACAAACACCATCTTCCACTCGATACGTTTAATCCTTTGTTTTCAGCAAGCCGGTGAGATTGACAACCTCACTGTTACGCTGGGGCAAAGTACTTTGATTGTGTTGTGCAGGTTCCACGTTGGCGCCGGTTTCACTGGTGTTGCGCCGCACTACATTCCTCCACCAACAACCTTCACGTGCTTTTTGGCTCCTACTGGTTCGATAACCTTGGTTCTTCTCTCAGGAAAACTTATCACGTGCGCATCACACCTTCCTTGGCACTACTAGGAAAAGGCCTAGCCGTAAGAATAGTGTCGTGGCGCACACATTTTGGTGCGCCATCTAAAGCAGTGGCGCACCAAAAAGTGGTGCTCCACCGATACAAATATATGCTGGCGCACCGCTACTCTGGTGCGCCACCACTAAAGGTATGCCAGATCCTACCCCTTCCTGGGTCTTAGTGTGAACACTTTTCTCCGCCACCATCGTTTGTTAGTGGGCACCTAAAATACGGTGCTCCACTATTAAGTCTAAAACCTGTTGTACATGAGATATCAATAGCGCACTAATATTTGGTGCGCCACTGCCTATCAATCGAACACCTCCCACGTGCGTCCTACGAACCGTCCCACGCGTCCCACCAGGCACATGCCCCACCACGCGCCCACCCACCGTCCCTATCTTCCCCCACCCACCGCACAAACCATCGTCTCTCTCCCCCAGATTCATTTTCTCTCTCCCCCATTCTGGGCACCGAGCACCACCGAAGCGGCGCGGGCCTCCGTAGCACCCTCGCCCGTCGATCCGCTCCAGCCGCGTGGGGCCCGTCGGGCCGTTTCCCCCTCGCCATGCCTCTCCGGCCTGCTCCCCTCCCTCGGCGCGCCTCGCCGCGCTCCAGCACCTCCTCCTCAACGACCACGGCTTCACCTCCGTCCCGACGGCTTCGACGGCCTAATCTCGCTCTCCGACTTCTCCATCGACCACAACCCGCCGACCTCGGTGGCTCCCCGCCCGACCTCGCGCGCCGCATCGTCATCTCCAACTTCTCCGCCAACAACAACGCCACCGGCACCCTCCCGGACTTCTCGCGCCCGTCCCCGCATCGGCTCAACCTCGCCATGAACTTGATGTCCGGTCGTCCTGCCCTCCCTCGGACGGCCCCCACTGTGTGCTCTGCTCAACAGCCAGATCCGCGGCGCTTCAGCGGGCCCATCACCTTCCTCGCCACCATCACCAGCCTCGACCCAACCGCTTCACCGTCTCGACTTCTCCGCTTACCAGCCTCGTGCGATCTCAAGCTGCGCGACAACGACCTCATCGGCCCGGTTCCACAGAGCCTCATCAACCTCAAGTCTCTCAACATCTTGAATCTCACCAACAAAATGCTGCAGGTGGCGCTCGACATGGCGGACAACAAGAGCTTCACCTCGCAGGATCCCCGGAAAGCCCAGCCGATCCTCTCGCCTCGGCGGCCGCGGCGGCGGCAGCTCAACGACGCGGGCCTCCGGCGGCGGTAGCTCACCGGCGGCAGCACACCGGCGGCGGGCCTTGGGCGGCTACTTGTTCTCTCCAGACTCGATTGATTTTTTTTTTTCATTTTTTAGGGTGTTGTATGTAAATTTGCTCTGTAATTTTATTTTAATCGCTTCTGTAATTTTATTTAACCGTTCTGTCAAGAATTTAAACTAACGATTTGGATTGCACTTTTTTTTTGTTTCTAGTGATGGTTAGTTGTGGCGCACCTGAATGCTTCTTAATGGCGCACTCACCTTGTTTTTGTTTCTAGCGATGGTTAGTTGTGGCGCACGGAGTGCTACTTAATGGCGCACTACCTTTCCTTTTGCTTTCAGCTATGGTTAGGTGTGGCGCATCAAAATATCGCTGTGGCGCACTGTGAAAGGCGCTATTGCTATCCTGTTCTACTAGTGGCGCATTAAGAGGTGCGCCACTACTAAAAGTTAGCAAGTGGCGTGATATTAGTGGCGCACCACTAGTGCGCCACCGATAAGCAAAACAAAGCGAGATAAGTTGTTTTCTAGTAGTGTGGGGTTCCCAACGGACGTTTCGACTACACGCCAGCACCGACCTAGTTAGGCTTACGAGAAGGCCCATTAAATTTCATGGGCCTAAAATCTGATATCAATGATATACACAATTACATACACAAATAAAATAATTAGGAAAATTACAAGGCAATTAATGTGCCCAAATAAAAAATTACATATAATCATGGAGGGCTTCTATTAGCATCATCAATAACACGCTGATATTTGGCAATCGCCTTGATTGAATCTTGTGTACTCTTTTTCAACATATCAGCTACAGATCTTAAAGCAGCAATACCATGTCTTTCTACAAAGACAGCCTTGGAGATATTTACTGTTTGATGAAAGAAATGGTCTAGGTTGATATGAGAGGATGCATCAGAAGAAAGATCAGAACTTTTTGTGGGCCTCTCTTCTAATGAAGATTGCTTCATCACAACTGCATTCTGATAATAATGCAAAAAGAGTTAAACGATGAACTATGCAAACATGTATTAAGCATTGTCGATATGAGATAGTCACAAGTACTAAGCACAGACTTACATTATATCGTTGCATAGGCTCACCCCGGAACCTTTTTTGCCCTCTATCTTCTACTAAGGACTTCTTCATTACAACTGCATTCTAGTAATATTGCAAACATAGTTACAACAATGAACTATTCAAACATGTATTATGCAATGTAGATATAAGATAATAACAAGTTGCATAAATAAGCACAAGACAATGTATGGAACTTGTACTAAGCACAGACTTACATCATAATGTTGCACAGGGTCGCTACAGATCCTAATGATGACTGCTTCATTAAAACTGCATTCTGGTAACATTGCAAACATAGTTACAACAATTAACTATTCAAACATGTATTATGCAATGTAGAGATCAGATAACAACATGTAGCAGAAATAAGCACAAGATAAGATATGATACATGTACTAAGCACATACTGGCTCACTGCAGGTCCTTCTCTTGCGTGCACTAGTCGTGGTCAACATGCCTATCATTTTAGGTTCAGCCATCAAGTGAAATGCTAATCCTCCTGCTCCATTGTCCTTAATCTGTGTTTAGATATCACATTTAAGACCAAGTCAGCTGGTTTCAAATAACAAAAAACTTGAGCTGCCAAATGAATAAGCCAATATTTACCAGATATCAGATTAAAACCAACTAGATGTTGCTTTGCATGAGATACGAATTTCAAACACCAGACATGCACGCAACAATAACTATACAAGCTGTGCGACAAGAGCATTCATGGAAAAAATAGCTATAAGCTAATGACGAGGTATAAGAGCAAGCAGATTGGAAATGCACATAGCATGATTATAAAAGCAGTGTGAGAATAGCAGGCACGAGAATGCAGCTAGCGGATCTAATAACGTGGATAAGAACAACCGATTGGAAATGACCATAGCATGACTATAAAAGTAGTGCCGACAACAGTTTTAAAGTCGCTATAGTCTGCTATAGCCGGGCTATAGTCTTTCGAGAGACCTCACGCGTTATGCCCTTTGTAGGCTAAATGAAAAAACGCTAATAGCCGGCTATAGCCCAATTTAGCCCCTATTTAGCCTTTAATTTAGCCGCTAAACCTCCTGCATTTTTTGAATTTTTCTTTATTTTTCATTTCTTGTTTTCTGAATTTGCGTTCAATATAATTAGATAAAACTTGTGAGTTGAATATCTGAATACTTGTTTGCCTTGAATAGTTAAATAAGTTGTATCACGAATCGTATTTGAGTCATAGTTTTCCTTTTGGTAAGAGATGACAGAAATATTTCAAATTTTTGAAAAAAGGCTAATGGAGTAGCCCGCTATAACCTGGCTATAGCCTTTATAGCCTAAAAAATGAGCATAGCCGGATAAAAGCAGTGCGACAATAGCATGCAGTAAAAAAACAGTTGGCAGCAAATGAATGGGTATAAGGCTATAAATATGTGGATGCACACATGTGTCAGTAGAATGAATAGGATGGTAGCCCGGATAATGCTTTTGTACTGTACAATATTTAAACGAACTTCATGCGAAGCAACACATCAAGAAAGTTAATGGCATATGAGATCTGCAAATAACTATACAAAACATGACTAAAGAAACACCGCGATCAACGGGCAAGAGTACTTACCAAGCGGCGGGTGGACGGGGGCGGCAGTTGCATTCCAGCGGCGGCGAACGCGGGAGACGATGAATCGACCCTGTTTCAGAGAAGTGAGCGTTAGTGAAGCAGATCTAGTTGGCTGGCAAGGGATTCGGTGAAGTTGATACAGCCGCTGCCGAGGTAGTCGGTGGAATAGATCGGCTCGTGGGGGGGCACGGTGAAGTAGACCCGGTTCCGTTGGAGAGGATCCGGTGCGTCGACAGGAAAGGCGTTGATTGCTACGATGTGGATGAGGTCAGCGGTGAAGCAGATCCGTCGGTGGCGAGGTGGCGGGAGCGGATCCTCGGTGTACAACCAATACGATCAAGGCTACTGTGGGAGGAGTATGTCGGCGGCAAGCAGGTCTAGTACCAAGAGAGCTTCGAGCTTTGTGTAAGAGTATTTTTGCTTAATGGGCAATAGTTGTGTTGGAGATATGCCCAAGAGGCAATAATAAATTAGTTATTGTTATATCTTATTGTTCATGATAAATGTTTACATTTCATGCTATAATTGTATTAACCGAAACATTGATACATGTGTGTTATGTAAACAACAAGGAGTCCCTAGTAAGCCTCTTGTATAACTAGCTTGTTGATTAATGGATGATCATGGTTTCGTGATCATGAACATTGGATGTTATTAATAACAAGGTTATGTCATTAGGTGAATGATATAATGGACACACACTCAAATGAGTGTAGCATAAGATCAAGTCATTAAGTTCAATTTGCTATAAGCTTTCGATACATAGTTGCCTAGTCCTTCGACCATGAGATCATGTAAATCACTTACACCGAAGGGTACTTTGATTACATCAAACGCCATTGCGTAAATGGGTGATTATAAAGATGGGATTAAGTATTCGGAAAGTATGAGTTGAGGCATATGGATCAATAGTGGGATTTGTCCATCCCGATGACGGATAGATATACTCTGGGCCCTCTCGGTGGAATGTCATCTGATTAGCTTGCAAGCATATGAATGGTTCATAAGAGATCACATACCACGGTATGAAGTAAAGAGTACTTGTCGGCAACGAGGTTGAACAAGGTATGGAGATACCGATGATCGAACCTCGGACAAGTAAAATATCGCGTGACAAAGGGAATCGGCATCGTATGTAAATGGTTCAATCGATCACTAAGTCATCGTTAAATATGTGGGAGCCATTATGGATCTCCAGATCCCGCTATTGGTTATTGCTCGGAGAGGAGTCTCGACCATGTTCCCATAGTTCACGAACCGTAGGGTGACGCGCTTAAGGTTCGATGTCGCATAAGTAGATTCGAATATGAGATGGAGACCGAAGTTTGTTAGGAGTCTCGGATGGGATCCAGGACATCACGAGGAGGTCCGGAATGGTCCTGAGAATAAGATTCATATAAGGGAAGTTGATTTCTAGGTTTCGGAAAAGTTCGGGATTTTTCCGGTAAAATGATTCGGAAGGTTCTAGAAGGTTCCGAGGGTCCCACCATGGGGCCCACGACCTAGGGGGGCCTACATGGGCCGAGGGGGTGCTGCCCAGCCCTAATGGGCCAGGCGCACCAAGCCTCAAAGGCCCAGGCCGGCCACCCTTAGGGTTTCCCCAAAACCCTAAGGGGGGTCAACTTGGGGGCAAGATTCCCCCTCCCTTGGCCGCTGCCCTAGATGAGATGGGGGAAGGGGGGGCCACCCCAACCGACTTTCCCCCTATAAAAGAGGGGAGGGGCAGGGGCGCACCCCATCCTCCGCACCAAGCCCTCCGCCGCCCTCTCCTCCACCATATGTCTGTCCGGCTTGGCGAAGCCCTGCAGCTTTTTCCTCCTCCACCACCACCACCACGCCGTCGTGCTGCTGGGATTCCGAGGAGATCTACCACACCCCGCTGCCCGCTGAACGGGGAGAGGAAGGGGCTCATCGACACCGTACGCGCGACCGAGTACGAAAGTGCTGCCGGAGCACTGGGGATGATCGTCTACACCAACAACGAGATCTAATCTCGTAGGCTTTGGAAATCTTCGAGGTTAGTCTCATATCAATCTCGTTGCTCCGATCTTGTAGATTAGATCTTGGGTGTTCCATAGATTAGATCTTGGATTTATTCGTCTTTGCGGTAGGAAATTTTTTGTTTTCTATGCAACGAAGTGGTATCAGAGCCGTGTCTATGCATAGATCTGTTGCACGAGTAGAACACAATGGTTTTGTGGGCGTTGATGCTTTTGTTGCTTTAGTTTGTGTACTTTGCATCTTGCGGGATGGTGGGATGAAGCGGCCCGGGCTAACTTTACATGACCGCGTCTCATGCGACTTGCAACTTGTATTGCATAAGTGGCTTTGCGGGTGTCTGTCTCTCCCACCATAGTGAAGATTCCAATTTGCACTTTCTATTGTCAACACTAGTATCACCGTTGTGGTTCATGTTCGTAGGTAGATTGGATCTTACTCGAAAACCCTAAACCACGTAAAATATGCAAACCAAATTAGAGGCGTCTAACTTGTTTTTGCAGGGTTTGGTGATGTGATATGGCCATGATGTGATGATGATTATATTTGATGTATGAGATGTTCATTATTGTATTATGGCAACCGGCAGGAGCCTAATGGTTGTCTTTAAATTTGTTAAGACCTGCGTGTCTATTCATCATGTAATAGCTTTATTTCAAGTAGTTGTTATAGTAGCTATAAGTGATGGACAACCATGAAGCGGCGCCATGGACCTTGGTGCAATGCTGGTGATGATGGAGATCATGCTCATGTGCTTTGGAGATGGAGATCAAAAGCACAAGAAGAAAGGCCATATCATATCACATATTATGAATTGCATGTGATGTTAATCCTTTATGCATCTTATCTTGCTTAGATCGCGACGGTAGCATTATAAGATGATCCCTCACATTAATATCAAGATAATAAAGTGTTCTCCCCTCGTATGCACCGTTGCTACAGTTCGTCGTTTTGAAGCATCTCGTGATGATCGGATGTGATAGATTCTACGTTCACATACAACGGGTGTAAGCCATGTTGCACACGCGGAATACTTGGGTTTGCTTGACGAGCCTAGCATGTACAGACATGGCCTCGGGACAACGGAAACCGAAAGGTTGAACACGAGTCATATGGAAGATATGATCAACATGTTGATGTTCACCATTGAAGCTACATCATCTCACGTGATGATCGGTTTTGGTGTAGTGGATATGGATCGTGTGCCACTTAACAACTATGAGGGATGTTGTATTAAGTGGGAGTTCATTAGTAATTAGATTAAAACATGAACTAATTATCATGAACATAGTCTGAATAGTATTTTGAATTAAATTTGTAGAATTGGCATCCGTTTTCTACCATGCGCTAGTTTTGTAATTGAGATAGAAATACTGTTAAGTCTGACAAGTAACTTTACGGACTGGTACCGTATTGTTAAAGAATCAAGATATGATTAAGTCCTAATGCAAACTTTTAGTAAACCTCACATTGATGATTCAAAGAGCAATGGTTTCAATTAGTACCTAAAATCATCTTGTCTCCGTGAAACTTGAAGTTCAAATCCGTTTGAAAAGTAAGGAGCTGGAAATTTTGTTTTCAGAAATAAGCAAGGTATGAGATATATGTGATATCTAAGACCTTATTGCAAGATGATAGAATATAATCTAGTGAGACTACATAAACTCATAAGTTTTATGGGAATGTACGAAGGTTGAAGACGCCAGGCGTCCCAATCCTCCAACTAGTTGGGCACTAACGATATTCGCATATCCATGAAGTGATCATCCTTAGTATGCACCGTTGCTAAGACTCGTCGCTTCGAAGCATCTCGTGATGATCGGGTGTTATAGATTCTACGTGTGCATACAACGGGTGCAAGCCAGATTTGCACATGCGAATACTAAGGTTAAACTTTACGAGCCTAGCATGTACAGACATGGTCTCGGAAAGTCGTCATGATTTGATGGATAAAAATTATGAGTGAAATTGTTCATCACATTAAAAGGTTACTAATAGTGAAATCTGGAACACTTGTCATGTGATGATCAACTTCAAAGGAAGAACCTCAAGGTTATTGGTATTTGACCAATGGACCTAGAAGTTATTGAAGGTGAAGTGTTTTCTGAGAATGGGGAAAGCTAAAAGAGAAACTACAAAAGATTTTGGCAGAAAGAAAGAAAAGACTAGAAAGTCTAGCTCAGGTGTATATAGATGATATACATGTTATGAATGTATTCCTTGTTTTGGTCACACAATGAAATTCTTGGGTAATTGTACCATATTGGTTGGTATGAGGTGTCATACAAAACAACGCAATACAAGAATACAATGGCCTAAGTGACTGACAAGGAATATGGTAGGAATGCACGTCTGGAACAAAATAAAGTGTTATTGTGTTCGTCGTTGGCATTCTACCTAGCCCTTCGGATTTTATAATAAAGAACTTTACAATGGTTGTTATGTTCTAGTCAAATGAAAACAATGAGTTGTTCAAATTATGACATATTCCATGTACGATGGATAAGTTATTATAAATCTTTATGGTGAAGCACACATGCATAACACTGACGCTAAAATGCCATAAGGCAAATGATATGAATTCCACTCATTAGTGGAACCGCCATTTAGGTCATGTTAGAAAGGAACGCATGAAGGAACTCCATTTGAATGGATTTTTGGAGTCATATGATTTTTGAATCATTTGGCGCTTGCAAATCTCTTCTAAAGAGAATGACTTAAATACCGTTCATAGGCCAAGAGTTGAACGGGCAACTAACTTAGTGGAAACATACATGATGATGTATATGGTTCACTGGGCATAGTTGTGTGCGGGAGATTCTTCTACTTCATGAAAACTTCTAACAATGAATTGAGTATATATATGTTGATATATTCGATAAGGAAGAAGTTTGAAAACATTTGAATGGATTCAAATAAGTTTCAGCATGAAGTGAAAATCATCGTAATAGAAAAGTCAAATATCTATGATTGGATCATGGTGGAAATATTTGAATTACGAGTTTTAGCGAACATCTAAGAGATTTATGAAATTGTTCTACAACTCACGTTTCTTGGAGTATCATAATGATGATGGAGTATCCAAGAGACGTATCCAAACCTGTTGGATTGATGATGAGATAAAATAAAATGACGCCATTATACTTTTGTGGATTATGCTTTAGAGACTACCGCTTTTACACTGAATAGAGCATCATCATGATCCATTGAAATGACACCATACGAGTTATGGCATGGGTATAAACCCTAAATAGTCCTTTCTTAAATTTTGGTATGCATAGCATAAGTAAATGAGTTTACAACCAAAATCGGATAAATGTCTTTGTTGATTATCCCATGAAATTGATTGGGAATTCTTTCCACTATGAAGTCAAAGACAAAAGTGTTTGTCGATGTTTCTTACTTATTTCAAAGAAATTGTTTCTAGCGAACTATTTGAGTGGGAGGACAATGGAACTTGATAAGGTTTATGAACCTGAGCATGATGATCAGAGTAGCACAACATCGGAAATGGTTCCGGAAGCAGCTACGAAGATCATGGCTCCCATGTCTACAAAGTGTTATAGTCATGGAGATCAAAGTACTTATTGAACCTTGTAGATGTGGTTTATTTTGTGGTCAAATAAATGATTTGTGGACAAAGGATTGTTTTTGAACAATGATAAACCAACTACATACAAAGAAGTTATGATGGGCCCTGACTCCGTTAAAATGGCTATGCGCCATGAAATCCAAGATAGGTGAATACTTTTTGAAAGTAAATGGATCTATAAAGTAGATGGACTTGGATGGAATATCCTTAAAGAAGCTTGACTTATCGAAAAGCAGTTTACGAAAAAGTTCAAAGAGTTGACTACGATAAGATTAGATCTTCCGTGGCAATGCTTATAGTCTATGTGGATTATTCTAGTAATCGCTACATATTTCTTTTATGAGATATGATAGTAGGATGGCAGAAATACATTCCTTACCAGAAGTGTGTATGAAGGATGTATACTAGATACAACCAAGAGTTTTGCTGGTCCGTGGAATACTAGATAGGTATACAAACTTCAATTGGATGAAGTGAGTATCGCGGAGTTGGAATCTTCACCGGATGAAATAATCAAAGAGTTTTGATTCATCAGAAACGATGAAGATGCTTGCATTTGCAAGAAATTAAGTGAGAGCGCTGAGACATATTTATAATACTTTATGTAGATGACATATCGTTGATTATAAATAGTGTAATTATATAATTGATTTAAAAGGTTTCATTGAGAATTAACATCAATGAAAGGATATGAATTGAAACATATTTAGTGTCAAGATCTATGAAGATAGATAGAAACACATAATAAGTTTAAGTTTAAGTACATAGAATAGATATTGAAGTAGTTCAATATAGAAGTATTAAGAAGGTGTTCTTTTCATGTGAAGGTTTAACAAGACTTGAGTGTATTTGACACTCGATGAGTAAATACACATGAGTGATTTTAGATCACGAATAATATGTACAAAGTCAGATGTCCTGTGCTCTAAAGTGTTACGAGCATATACCAGAATGATTCATGTAATGATCATTGGACAACAGTAAGAATATCCCTGAGTGCTTTAGAAGAACCAAGGATATATATATATATATAGTTTTTATATGGGGTAGTGACAAACAAATCGCTGTAAGGTGTTGCACCGATATTAGTTTGGTCACATATAAAAATAAAATTTCAATCTCAATTAGGCTAAGTGTTGTTTATAAGGTAGCACAATGAGCTAGAAGAAGTCTATGCTAGATTTAGAAGAGTTCTAAATATTGTGACGGATTCTACAAACGAAGGCAGAGTATGTCATTGTTTTGACAATGACTGAGGATGTTAAGTCAAGAGTTCTTTGAGAACTTGGTGTAGTTCCGATAGTGTCAGAACTTTGAAGCTATATTGTGTGTGACAATATTAGTGACTTATTTCAGACCGCGGAATTAAGGTTCCACCAGAGGACTAAGCATATACAGTTAATGCCGACTCATTTGGAAAATGAGTGATGTGTTGAGACGCAAATGAATTGCAAAATACATACGTTTCTGAGCGTGTCAGATCCGTTGACTAAAACCTCTCCCGTGAGCAAAACATGATAAGCACCAGAAGGCCAAGGTGTTATATCTTTACAAATGTTAACTAGATTATTGACTCTAGTGCAAGTGGGAGACTGTTGGAGATATGCCCAAGAGGCAATAATAAATTAGTTATTGTTATATCTTATTGTTCATGATAAATGTTTACATTTCATGCTATAATTGTATTAACCGAAACATTGATACATGTGTGTTATGTAAACAACAAGGAGTCCCTAGTAAGCCTCTTGTATAACTAGCTTGTTGATTAATGGATGATCATGGTTTCGTGATCATGAACATTGGATGTTATTGATAACAAGGTTATGTTATTAGGTGAATGATATAATGGACACACACCCAAATGAGCGTAGCATAAGATCAAGTCATTAAGTTCAATTTGCTATAAGCTTTCGATACATAGTTGCCTAAGTCCTTCGACCATGAGATCATGTAAATCACTTACACCGAAGGGTACTTTTATTACATCAAACGCCATTGCGTAAATGGGTGGTTATAAAGATGGGATTAAGTATTCGGAAAGTGTGAGTTGAGGCATATGGATCAATAGTGGGATTTGTCCATCCCGATGACGGATAGATATACTCTGGGCCCTCTCGGTGGAATGTCATCTGATTAGCTTGCAAGCATATGAATGGTTCATAAGAGATCACATACCACGGTACAAGTAAAGAGTACTTGTCGGTAACGAGGTTGAACAAGGTATGGAGATACCGATGATCAAACCTCGGACAAGTAAAATATCGCGTGACAAAGGGAATCGGCATCGTATGTAAATGGTTCAATCGATCACTAAGTCATCGTTGAATATGTGGGAGCCATTATGGATCTCCAGATCCCGCTATTGGTTATTGCTTGGAGAGGAGTCTCGACCATGTCGCATAGTTCACGAACCGTAGGGTGACGCGCTTAAGGTTCGATGTCGCATAAGTAGATTCGGAATATGAGATGGAGACCGAAGTTTGTTCGGAGTCTCGGATGGGATCCAGGACATCACGAGGAGGTCCGGAATAGTCCGGAGAATAAGATTCATATAAGGGAAGTTGATTTCTAGGTTTCGGAAAAGTTCGGGATTTTTCCGGTGAAAGACTAGAAGGTTCTAGAAGGTTCCGGAGGGGTCCACCATGGGGCCCACGACCTAGGGGGCCTACATGGGCCGAGGGGATGCTGCCAGCCCTAATGGGCCAGGTGCACCAAGCCCTCAAAGGCCAGGCCGGCCACCCTTAGGGTTTCCCCAAACCCTAAGGGGGTCAACTTGGGGGCAAGATTCCCCTCCCTTGTGGCCGCCGGACCTAGATGAGATGGGGGCGTGGGGGCCACCCCAACTGACCTCTCCCCTATATAAAGAGGGGAGGGGGCAGGGGCGCAGCCCATCCTCCAGACCAAGCCCCGGCCGCCCCCTCTCTCCTCCACCATATGCTGCTCCGGCTAGGCGAAGCCCTGCAGCTTTTCCTCCTCCACCACCACCACCACGCCATCGTGCTGCCGGGTTTGGAGGAGATCTACCACACCTCCGCTGCCCGAACGGGGAGAGGAAGGGCTTCATCGACACCGCACGCGCGACCGAGTACGGAAGGCTGCCGGATTGCAGCACTGGGGATGATCGTCTACACCAACAACGAGATCTAATCTCGTAGGCTTTGGAAATCTTCGAGGGTTAGTCTCATATCAATCTCGTTGCTCCGATCTTGTAGATTAGATCTTGGATGTTCCATAGATTAGATCTTGGATTTATTCGTCTTTGCGGTAGGAAAATTTTTGTTTTCTATGCAACGAACCCCAACAGGTTGGTGGGTGGGTGTGTGCCTGTGGGGAGGGTTCGGGATCTAGGCTTCATTATTACCGAATGAGCCCTCCATGGTCGGTGGGTTGTAGCTTCCGGACCAGGGTTAAAAGGGTAAAACTGGTCACGGGATTTTCGAATGGATGCGGCGGGATGATTTGGCGCGTGGCCGAAATTTTCAGTTTCAAGCTACGAGCAGAACGACAAAAATAATGTTCTTCCCCAGGGAGCTCTCATTTCTTCCTCTTCTCTTTCTCTCTCGAGTCTCTCCCACTCCCCCGGCTCCTCTCTCTCTCCTCTTCCTCCCTCCACCGGCCTCGCCGGCCGGATACGAGGCCGACTTCTCTCTGTATATCGTACACCCTCCGATCTAAATTAATTGATTCAACTTTCCTTAGACGTGTATGTATCTGGAGTAAAAACATGTGTGGATACATCCATATTTAGATAAGCAAAGTTGAGTCAGTTAATTTGGATCCGAGGGAGTTGGTGTTGTTGTAAGCTTAGATCTAGTGTTTCCCATGAGGAGAATGGCGCAATGGAGTCGGGGATCTCGTCATCGGCTTCAGATCCGGCCAATGGGGAATCATGGCGGATCAGATCTGGGGCATCTTCTTCCATCAAGGTGATGGCGCTCACGGTGAGGCTTATTTTGGTCGTTCTTCGGATCTCGGCCATTGGGGAAGTCAAGCTGACGTTCCCGTTCACCACAAGATTGGGGCATACGACGGCGTCATCCGTCTTGCCCGTGCACATCTTGGCCTTTCAGCAGCCCTCCTCAGCCAATATGCCACTAGTAGGAAAACCATTATAGGTAGAAATGACATCTGTGGCGCACCTAAAAAATATGCTCCACAAAAATTATTTCGTGGGCACCAAAAAATGCGCCACGTAAATTTGTAATTTATGTGGCGCATGTAGGACTGGTGCGCCACGAATTCAACTTTCGTGGCGCATGTGGCTGGATGCGCCATAGAATTTCCATGGGCCCACGCGGGGTCCAGCAGTGCACATGGGCGAAGAGAATTCTGTGGCGCATGGTGGCATGTGCGCCACAGAAGTTCAAAATTCTGTGGCGCATGGTGGCATGTGCGCCACAGAAGTTCATCTTCTGTGGCGCAGGTGGCATATGCGCCACAGAATTCAAAATTTTTTCTCCCCACGCATGTCCGCCCCGCGTTCGCCATTTTAGGCACTGTAAAAAAAAAAGAAATAGATAGAAAAAAAATCCTTTGTTTCCCATGTATTATGTCATCTAGCACCACTGAAATTAACAAACATGAATTTCGACTTTTTTTGCAAAATTGCGTAAAATCATCAAGTGGTTGCATACGAACTCGAAAAAAACGCACAATATATCAAAATGTTCCCACGAAAAATCTACCATGGTGTAGTATGCAAGTCTGACATAACACCAATGAAACACCGTTCCACTAGTATTACATCGCTCAGAGTGGTACAACAGAAACATATGCGGGTCCAAGGCATGTCTATAGAATTACATACGGACTCTGTTACATAAGATCATCACAGCCTCCTACTTTACAATGAGGTAAATCTGCAAATAAACTCCAGAAGAACGACTCGTAGTCTAATCCTATCACGAACTCTATTTGAAGAGTATTTAACTAGCTACAGAGGCTATGAATAGATTCTAGCTAAATAGGAGCTAGGTTTACGAAGCTAGTTCCCTTCTATGGCTAATCTATGTTTTCTCCTTGTTGGATGTGGTGTTTGACTCTTCTGACAGGTTCATGTCCCTTGAAGTAGTTGTTGACTCCTCGGTCTTCGAGTTGCACTGTAGATCCTCCTTCGATGCCTTCATATCTAAGCAGGGGATTTAAGAGTGGGATGAGCGTACTCAACAAGTTCATTATAGGAAAGAGGTGTTTAATGCACTAACTACAGCCATGGACCAGAAAGTCATAGGCAATGCAAGTTTTTGTAAAGATTTCTTCAAAAGGTTGCTTTTATTCTGAAGACCTATGTCCGTCAGGCTTCACCGGTTGACTAGAACTTCATGGAGTTCCTTTCCCAGCAGTTCCATATCCTGAACAAGGAGTGACAGTCACAGTTTACACTCTGCACAGTGTGTTGCTTTACCCATAAGAGATCTTAACCTTGGTGCCAACCGTGCAATTTCCCCGTTCACACCTTTGGTGTGAGGCCCGGTATAAGGTCCTAGCCAGCATATTCCCCCGCGACCTCGCACACCCACCCTTTGTTGCAATCCCCGACCGTGGGTCCTCGCCGGTGCATACCGATAGCCCCGACCACTACGAAAAACAGGGCTCTACCATAATTCCTTCGCCGGTAGATGCAACCCATCATAGACCGCATTACCGTGGGGACTTTGTTGGGATCCCCACCCTAACGCTTGTCCTTCTCTGGATCAAGTGTCTACGGTAAGCGCATCCGTTGATGAACGAGAGGAGAGAACACACTTGACTACTCCGTCCCATTCCAGATCTTATGGTTAACACGGGTATTACGGCACAAGAATCACTGGACGACATTTGTTGTTAATCCTAGATGGATATAAACCCTTGCAATGACCTCCCCGGCAACGGCGCCAGAAAAAGAGCTTGATGGCGTGTAACTCACACGTT
Organism: Lolium multiflorum; assembly: GCA_030979885.1. Classification (NCBI taxonomy): domain Eukaryota; kingdom Viridiplantae; phylum Streptophyta; class Magnoliopsida; order Poales; family Poaceae; genus Lolium; species Lolium multiflorum. The sequence goes on along the minus strand of CM061752.1, from coordinate 64,456,925 downwards.
CGTTGGGAACCCCAAGAGGAAAGTATGATGCGCACAGTAGCAAGTTTTCCCTCAGTAAAAAACCAAGGTTTAATCGAACCAGAGGAGCCAAGAAGCACGTTGAAGGTTGATGGTCGTGAAATGTGATGAGGCGCAACAACAGGGATTCCGCCGCCAACGTGGAAGCACAACACAGCCCAAGTACTTTGTCCCAACGGGGGTCAGTTGAGGTTGTCAATTCACCGGTTTGCTGTAACAAAGGATTAAACGTAACGAGTGGAAGATGTTTGCAAAGAAAACAATAAACAAGTAGAATGTATGCTATGGAAAGAATAGGACCGGGGTCCACAGTTCACTAGAGGTGTCTCTCCCATAAGATAAAAGCATGTTGGGTGAACAAATTACAGTCGGGCAATTGACAAAGAGAGAAAGGCATAACAATGCATATACATGACATGGTAAATATAGTGAGATTTAATTGGGCATTAATAAAGTACATAGACCGCCATCCAACCGCATCTATGCCTAAAAAGTCCACCTTCTGTGTTATCGTCCAACCCTCCAACATTAAGTTGCAAAGCAAATGCATAATTGCATTAAGTATGTGCGTAATGTAATCAATAACTACATCCTTAGACATAGCACTAATGTTTTATCCCCAGTGGCAACAGCACATCCACAACCTTTGAACTTTCTGTCACTGTCCCATGTATCAATGAAGGCATGAACCCACTATCGACCATAATCCCCCTTGGAGTTAAGAGTAAAAAACTTGGCCAGAGCCTCTACTAATAACTGAGAGCATGCAAGATCATAAACAACACATGAACAATAGATTGATAATCACCATAATCATAGTACTCTATATCGGATCTCGACAAACACAACATATAGAATTACATATAGATGATCTTGATCATGTTAGGCAGCTCACAAGATCTAACAATGAAGCACAACAAGGAGAAGACGACCATCTAGTTACTGCTATGGACCCATGGTCCAGGGGTAACCACTTCCACTCATCACCCTGAGGCTACCGCGGCGATGAAGAGTCTCCTCCGGAGAGAATCCCCTCCCATAGCAGCTCAGGCGATCTCCGTAATCCCGAGATGGGACTACAAGCATGCGTCTCAGAAGGCTTCCGTATCGTGCCTCTGCACCGCCTGCGACGGAGCTTTAAGTAGGCGGAAGGTCAACGCAGGGCCACACGTAGGCCCAGTGGGATAGGTCGGCGCAAAGCTGTGGCTTGGCGATGCGCCGCCACCCCCGCCTCTCGTGTCCTACTACAGGGTCTTCTGCCTTCCGAGCTTCAGGCAAAAATAGACCCCGGGGGCGAAAGTTTCGTCCAATTCCGAGAATATTTCTTTACTAGGATTTCTGAAACCAAAAACAACAGAAAACAGCAACTGGCTCTTCGGCATCTTGTTAATAGGTTAGTTCCAAAAAATGCATAAATATGACATATAATGTGCATAAAACATGTAGGTATCATCAATAAAGTAGCATGGAACATAAGAAATTATCGATACGTTGGAGACGTACCAGCATCCCCATAGTTCTGCTCGTCCCGAGCAAGTAAAACGATAACAAAGATAATTTCAAGTGACATGCCATCAAAATCTTGATCATACTATTTGTAAACACATGTAATGAATGCAGCGATCAAAGCAAAGGTAATGACATGAGTAAACAACCGAACATATAGCAAAGACTTTTTCATGAATAGTACTTCAACACAAGCATCAATAAGTCTTGCATAAGAGTTAACTCAGAAAAGCAATAAATCAAAGTAAAGGTGTTGAAGCAACACATATGAAGATTAAGTTTCAGCGGTTGCTTTCAATCCTGTAACATGTATATCTCATGGATATTGTCAACATAAAGTAATATAACAAAGTGCAATATGCAAGTATGTAGGAATCAATGCACAGCTCACACAAAAGTGTTTGCTTCTTAAGGTGGAAGGAGATAGGTAAACCGACTCCAACAATAAAAGTAAAAGAATGGTCCTTCGCAGAGGAAAGCATCGATTGCCGTATTTGTGCTAGAGCTTTTATTTTGAAAACATGAAACAATTTTGTCAATGGGAGTAATAAAGCATATGAGTTATGAAAATTATATCTTACAAGTTGCAAGCCACGCATAGTATACTAATAGTGCCCCCAACCTCGTCCTACTTAACTTGGACTACGGTCTTCGCATGCCATGTTTCAACCAAGTGTCACAAAGGGGTACCCCCATGCCGCCTCGATGCTGTCCAAGGAGAATGCTCGTATTTCGATTTCTCGCTTTTTGATTATTCTCAACTTAGACATCCATACCGGACAACATGGACAATGTGATAATGGACTCCTCTCAAATGCATAAGCATGTAGCAGTTATTATTCTCATATGAGATTGAGAATATATGTCAAACTGAAAATTCCACCATGATTCATGGCTTTAGTTAGCGCCCCATTGTTCTCTAACAATTTTGCATGCTCCAACCACTAAAATGATAGACCTTCATGACAAGACGGACATGCATAGCAACTCACATGATATTCAACAATAGTTGATGGCGTTCCCTAGGGAACATGGTTATCGCACAACAAGCAACTTAATAAAATATAAAGTGCATAAGTACATATTCAATACTACGATAGTTTTGAAGGCTATTTTGTCCCATGAGCTATATATTGCAAAGGTGAATGATGGAATTTTAAAGGTAGCACTCAAGCAATTTACTTTGGAATGGCTGGTAAATACCATGTAGTAGGTAGGTATGGTGGACACAAATGGCATAGTGGTTGGCTCAAGGATTTTGGATGCATGAGAAGTATTCCCTCTCGATACAAGGTTTAGGCTAGCAAGGTTATTTGAAGCAAACTCAAGGATGAACAAGTGCAGCAAGACTCCACATAAAAGACATATTGTAAACATTATAAGACTCTACACTGTCTTCCTTGTTGTTCAAAACTCAATACTAGATATTATCTAGACCTTAGAGAAACCAAATATGCAAATCAAATTTTAACAAGCTTTATGTATTTTTTCATTAATGGGTGCAAAGCATATGATGCAAGAGCTTAAACATGAGCATGCACAACAATTGCCAAGTATCACATTATCCAAGACATTTTTAGAATTACTACATGTAGCATTTTCCAATTCCAACCATATAACAAATTAACGAAGAAGAAACTTCGCCTTGAACATTAGGAGTAAAGCCTAAGGACACATGTGTCCATATGCAACAGCGGAGCTGTCTCTCTCCCACAAAGTGAATGCTAGAATCCATTTTATTCAAAACAAAAACAAAAACAGAAACAAACCGACGCTCCAAGTAAAGAACACCAGATGTGACTGAATAAAATATAGTTTCAGAGGAGGAACCTGATGATGTTGTCGATGAAGAAGGGGATGCTCTTGGGCATCCCCAAGCTTAGATGCTTGAGTCTTCTTTAAAATATGCAGGATGAACCGGGGCATCCTCAAGCTTAGAGCTTTCAACTCCTCTTGATCTTAGTATATCATTCTCCTCTCTTACCCTGGAAAACTTCCTTCACACCAAACTTCAAGCAAACTCATTAGAGGGTTAGTGCATCATCAAATCCACACATTCAGAGGTGACACAATCATTCTTTCACTTCTGGACATTGCATAATGCTACTGACATTAATGGATCAAAGAAATAAATCCAACATAGCAAAAGAGTAATGCTAAATAAAAGGCAGAATCTGTCAAAAACAGAACAGTCCGTAAAGACGAATTTATAAATGGCACCAGACTTGCTCAAATGGAAAAACTCAAAACTAATGAAAGTTGCTTAGTATATATCTGAGGATCACGCTGTAAATTGGCAGATTTTTTCGAATTTTCTACAGAGAATTATGCCCAGATTCGTGACAGACAGCAATGCTGTTTCTGTGCAGCGATCCCAAATATAACATCAACTTTGACATAGTAGTCCTACTTGGTACAAAAACATGATAAGGAGAGGTTGCTACAGTAGTAAACAACTTCAAGACTCCAACAAAAAAAATTGCTGTAGGTAAAAACATGGGTTGGTCTCCCATAAGCGCTTTTCTTTCAGCTAGGCGCACAAAGTGCAAATCAAGTAACAACGAGTAGAAGCATCAACATTATTATTCTTCATGCAAACACAACTTGTTGCAGGGGGTACTTTAGGTGTTCCATTATCTAGATTTTCTATGGTAGTGCTGGGGGTTTTGGCAATTTTAGGCCTATAATAATTCTTTTTAGGCACTTTAGAGGCATACATGAATTTTTGCTCTTTCCACATAAGCTTTCTCATTATACTTGAGAGAAGAAAAGGTTGAACCCAAGGTTCCCATAGCTTTTCAAGTTCATCAATCCTATTGGTTTGATTATCATGGACAACACAAGTTCCTAGGATACTAATTCTTTCATCAATTCCTCCTAAGGATTTATCAAGTTCATAAGTTTTGTCAAATAACATTCCCAATTTAGCTTCAATACTTGGAAAATTTTTCTCTATGGTTTCCAATTTTTTCATAACATCTTCAAGAGAGATTTCAATTTTAACTTCATTAACATGTGGTATTCCAACTAGACTCTCAATGATGCAACTAGCTTCTAAAGCAGGAGTACCTAAGAAATTACCTCCCGAAAGAGTATCAAGAACATATCTATTCCAACTAGATAAACCAACATAAAAGTTCCTAAGAAGGATAGTGGTGGAGTGTTTCTTAATGCACCTTTGATGAGCATTACTAATTCTATACCAAGCATCTTTAAAACTTTCTCCACCCTGTTGCTTAAAAGAACGAACTTCAACTTCAGGATTACTCATGATAACAGGAATAAAGTAAACTAGGCAAATAAAGTAAAGACAAGTAACTAATTTTTTTTGTGTTTTTGATATAGAGAGCAAGACAAGAAATAAAGTGAAAAACTAGCAACTAATTTTTTTTGTGTTTCGATTTAGTGCAGCAAACAAAGTAGTAAATAAAATAAAGCAAGACAAAACAAAGTAAAGAGAGATTGGAGAAGGAGACTCTCTGGCAAAATGTCTTTGATTCCATCACTTACACCCATTTAAAAAGAGCTTTGATGGCGTGTAACTCACACGTTCGTTAGGAACCCCAAGAGGAAGGCAGCAGCAAGTTTTCCCCCAGAAAGAAACCAAGGTTTAATCGAACTGTGAGGAGCCAAGAAGCATCGTTGAAGGTTGATGGCTCAAATGTGATGGCACAAGAACACCAGTGGGGATTCCTGGCCAATAACTAGAACCTGCACAACACAATCTAAGCACTTTTGTCCCAACGAAACGTTGAGGTTGTCAATCTCACCTAGCTTGTCAGAATAAAGGATTAAACGTATCGAGTGGAAGATGTTTACAAAGAAAACAGTCAGTAAAACAAGTAGAATGTATGCTATGGAAAGAATAGGACCGGGGTCCACAGTCCACTAGAGGTGTCTCTCCCATAAGATAAAAGCATGTTGGGTGAACAAAATTACAGTCGGGCAATTGACAACAGAGAAAGGCATAACAATGCATATACATGACATGGTAAATATAGTGAGAGTTAAGTGCATTACGACAAAGTACATAGACCGCCATCCAACCGCATCTATGCCTAAAAGTCCACCTTCAAAAGTTATCGTCCGAACCCCTCCAAAGATTGTTGCAAAGCAAATGCATAATTGCATTAAGTATTGTGCAGTAATCAATAACTACATCCTTAGACATAGCATCAATGTTTTATCCCTAGTGGCAACAAAGACATCACAACCTTTAGGAACTTTCTGTCACTGTCCCAGGTGTCACTGAAGGCATGAACCCACTATCGAGCATAATTACTCCCTCTTGAAGTTACAAGTATTTGGCCAGAGCCTCTACTAATAACTGAGAGCATGCAAGATCATAACAACACATGAACAATAGATCGATAATCACCATAATCATAGTACTTTATCCATCGGATCCCGACAAACACAACATATAGAATTACATAGATGATCTTGATCATGTTAGTGTCTCACAAGATCTAACAATGAAGCACAACAAGGAGAAGACGACCATCTAGTTACCGCTATGGACCCATGGTCCAGGTGAACTACTCACTCATCACCCTGAGGCGATCATGGCGATGAAGAGGAGTCCTCCCGGAGATGAATCCCCTCTCCCGCAGTGGTGCCGGAGGCGATTCCCGGTAATCCCGAGATGGGATTGGCGGGCGGGCGGCGTTCTCTCGTAAGGTTTTCCCGCATCGTGGCTCCTTGCATCGGGGTTTCTGCACCGAGCTTTAAGCAGGCGGAAGGTCAACGCGAGGGGCCACACGAGGGGCCCAGGGGATAGGTCGGCGCGGCCAGGTCAGGCCGCGCCGGCCTCCCCTGGCCTCCTCGTGGCCCCACTTCGTTAGGTCTTCGGTCTTCTGGAAGCTTCGTAAGGACCCTGGGCGTTGATTTGGTCCAATTCCGAGAATATTTCTTTACTAGGATTTCTGAACCAAAAACAGCAGAAAACGAAACTGGCTCTTCGGGATCTTGTTAATAGGTTAGTTCTAAAATGCATAAATATGACATATAATGTGCATAAAACATGTAGGTATCATCAATAAAGTAGCATGGAACATAAGAAATTATCGATACGTTGGAGACGTATCACCCACCACATAGTCATATTCATAGTTATGAAAATAGCATTTTTGCTTTTCATGCAAGAGTGATAAGTATAGTACTTTGCAAGTAATTGGTAAAAATACTCAAATGACATGAGAAAGCGATGAACTTGCCTTTGGATCGCAAGATTATGTGCAAGCCTTCGATATGCAATACTCCAAATTCTGAATAGCATCATCGTCCGTAAGGACGATGTTTAAAAGATTGGCAAGGATGCAATAATGCATAATTATGAGATGAATCGATCTAAGCGTGACCTAACCCCGATGATTTAGGATTAGTGAGTTGTAGTGATTTGTTTAGGGTGTGTTGCACTTTTAGAGTGATTCACAAACAAGGTTCTTATTAAGGTTTGATTACTTGGTATCATGTACAAGTTATATAATAAAGCATAGTAATCAATTGAGCACACAAGGAATGATAATTGGCATAATGTTAACATGTAAAGAACAGTTGTCAGTTTTAGTACTATATGGCATGGTTAATGATTACTTGTTATATTCTTCAAAAGAATAACTTTTGAAGAACATGTTCTTTGATAAAGAACAAGTATGACAATTGGGTTTGTGGGGTTCTATATAGTTTATTATGGTTCCAAGTAGTTTCTAGAGTAAGTGTTAGATGGATCACAACAATGTTGGATTCATCGACACTTAGGGCTTGTAAGGTTGAGTTAGGCCTAGGCATCCTAAGCAATTATTTATACATGGTGCTATCAAGATTGGTTTATCTTGTTGGTGATAGCTAGCTAGGGTTTATAGGTCCTATTAGGTAAGGTTGATGACTAATCTTTATTTTCTTTAAAAGAATAACTTTGAAGAACATACTTGGGTTATAAAGAGTATCTAAATTGCTGCTGAGATTGTCTAGGTTTTCTATTGGATCTCCTCAAGTAAAGAATAGTTGATTCCTTTAAATAGATGGTTTATAATCATCTAACACTATTAGTGTTTAGTGTGCATGGCAAATGGCTTAATAGGCGTGGTTGCTATTAGAGTTTATCACAATGGTGTGATTCCTAAATAAGGATAATTAAGGTTGATTGTCTCTAAGATAGGAACTAGGGTTTACACTTGGTTGACCCTACTTGATCATCTAGGTCTGATGAAGATGAACACATGGAATACCAACTTATGAGTACTAAGGCTTAGTATTTTATGGGAACAAGAGCAAGTACTTAGTTGCTAATTATGGATCTATGAATGAAATCAAGGTATCATGATCACATGTATAAACTAGGGTTTAGGTTTTTAGAGGAAAATTAGGGTTCACATGAAATGGTGGAGCTAGGGTTTTAGTTCATAATGGAATTATGGTTTTACGGTTTCTCATACAAATTATAACTTTATTTACAATGGATCTTAGGTTTTCCTATTTCATGGATACAATTCTTAAAGTAATAATTAGTACTAGAATTAATGTGATTAAGTACTTTGCAAATAAAAATAATATTGGATTTGGCATTTTATTATTTTTAAAGAATTAATAATTAAGACAATTATTAATTAGGGTTTAAATTCCAATAATAGAATTAATAAGTTCCAAATAAAGAAAATTAGTTTTAATGTTTTCTTTATTTAATTTTATTTTAGAAACTTTTCTTAATTATTGAATTTTAATTGAATTTAGAATTAAAAGAAAAGGCTTAATTAATAAGTATTAAATAATTAAATTTTTATTAAAAATAAAAATTTCATATTATATTTTTATTGGATAGAGATTAATTTTCTAAGAATTTTGATATCTTATTTATATTTTTCCTTTGAGGGTATAATGAATTTTCTATATCTTGCAAGAAAAGTTTCGCATATTTTCCGGAATTTGAATTAAAATTGAAAAATACTAAACATACTCGGACAAACATCTTACCTACGTTTAATGATCGAGCGGTCTCGGGTCTAATTCTCATCCGCTATGGGACACTTTGACAAGCCAAATGCTTACCGTGGCGATGAGGTCAGCCGACCGCGCATTTGGCGAAGATCGCTCGAATTCGCTGCCAGGTCGGAGAAGACGAGGTCGTCATGATTTATCTCCGGGAAGCGCTGCTGTTTCGATTCCTTTTGCAAAGATGTGAATGTCAAGGATGGTGGTCACGATGGCGTCCACGACGCAGGCTTTTTGTGATGGTCTCTCGACGATGGCGAGGTGAATGTACTCTGGTGATCACTGGCTTCGGCATGGATGAACTTTGGAGCGTAGAGAGAAAAACTCGGTCCAGTTGTTGTTGTGGTGCTTTATATGGCGTTTGAGCGTGCCTTGTCACGCCCGACGAGGAGGGATCGACAACACGGCGGGTCGAGCACGTTGTTTGCCGTCCTCGTAGCGCAGGAGAGGATGAGGACGACCCTCCAGGATATTTAGAACGAAGGGGTATTTCGGCCTAAGCTCGGGCTAGTGCTTGTTGGGTCGCTTGTGGGCTAATGTAGGGCCGTAAGGTTTTTCTCCCTTTTTATTTCTCGTTTTGAATTCTGCTTTGAATTCATATTTGAATTATTTTTCTATTTTGCAGGTCTTGCTCATTTCATTCATACAAGAATTAGTTCAGGGTAAATTGCAGTCTTTAGTGGTGTATTAGCAAATTTAATATAATACTATAACATTGGTTTATTAATTAGAAGCCATATATGCATTAATTTGAATATTGTCCTTGGAAATATTCAAATTACTTTCCAAATGATTGTTGATCTTACTTAATGATATATATCTTTTTATTTGGTTTTATCTTGCAAGAAACAAGAAACAATTTCAAAGTAATATTTATTTATAAATTCTAGATAAGAGAGTGATTTTGATGGCATGGATTTCCAAGTGCTAAATTTCTAAGGACTTGGACCCCTATTTGAGAATGTTGTCACTTGCATTATTTTATGTGCACAATTATGCTAATGAATGGGAAATTTACTAGAACTCCTTCCAAGTTTAGTACTATTATTGTAGTTTAGTAACACCTTAAAATACCTAGAGTAGGTACTACTCTCATCATGGTTTGGTCTTGGTTATAATGCTAAGTGGTTGATCACCACCATGGGTTTAATCATATGGTTTAGCACTAGGTTATTCTTAAATTCCATAACTAAGCATAAGCTTTAACTAGTGAGCAATTCTAGGGTCAAATTATATTTAAGCCTAATGATACTATGGACCGAAACTCAAATATGGCCTAGGTTTTAATTGTGATCACCCAAGTGATGCACAAACTAAGATTGGGATATAGGATAGGGTTTTACTTGTGGTCATCAATTAATTCACAAGTTAGTTTGAGATATGGGTATAGGTTCTATATGTGATTTAACACCATATTACTTTGGCTAGGGTTGCTCTTCCTCACCACTCATAGGATGATTCAATCCAAGATCATTTAGATTGATATAGGACTGGACTAGGACAGAAGTGTTGTTACGACCAATTGCCTTCTAATTAACATATTGAAAATGGCGAGGGTTGTTAGTAGTACCCCTATGATTTTAGGTGCTAGATTATATCTACTTAACCCACTAAGGTTTAATTGGTAATTATATATCTCCAAAGCATGGTCATGGGTTAGACATGATCAACTAGTTTTTAATATATTCTACCTCAAGTTCTTAGGGTTTATGATCATTACCCAATGGTGATGAACATGCATGGTATGGCTTCACAAAGTATCACTTGAATGATCAAGCATTGTCTTGATCAACTAGGGTATAGCACTTCTATTTTACTTTATGGCCTACTATGGTTGCCTCAATAGTTTATATCCCAGGAGAATGCCTGAGATATTCACTTAGAGTTCTTCTCAAGGAATGATGGTTTAACCATTTGGATATTTGAATAAATCTCTCCCTTGAATCCAAGTGTTTTCTCAACTAACTTGAGTGTAACACCATAGCTTGAACTATCTTATATAGGAATGAATTATTCTAGGGTTTATGGTGTACTCCTAATATTTCCTTAAGTATCTAGGCTTGGACTCCACTTGACTATCTTGGTTGGATTAGTCTCCTCCTTACTTTATTAATTTCATGGATATGGTATTATTCCATTTGGTCTTCGATTATCTCACCACTCCAAGGTGAGATGGTTTATCTCCTAATACTTTAGTTCAAAGATTGTCCTTTATTCATTAATAGGTAAAGCTAGGATTGGTATGAATGGTCTCTCTCATTTGGGAAGGACTTTAATACTAACCTAAGGTTAGACTCCAGAGAATGATGTGATCATCAATATCTATGTTTAACATAAATGGTTTCTCTCTCTAGGGAATGACTTGAATAATATCCTAGGGTTCCTCTTGAAGATGATGTTGTGATCATATGGATATATATATCCAAGGTTTGCATCAAGGTTTGTCATTGCTTCTCTAATAAATAAATAGAACTCTCACCTCTCTAGGTTTGATGTATAATAATTTGGAACAAAGAAGAATATATATATTTCTAAAGTTGATCTCCTTGTCATGTTTCCAAGAATGAAGTAAAATGAATACCATGAGGTTCATGGTAGGATCAAGGATTAGTTTAAGACATGGAAAAGATAAGTCTAGAATGGTTTCTCCATTTTATTGTTACTTGATTTGCAATTGAATAGGTGTTCATATGTTATGACAAGGATTACCATATTATAATCTTTTAATCAAGCAATTGATCCTTGATTAATATGTTATTGTGTTGGTTTTAGTTCCATTTGATCTAACCCCTTAGATCAAATCATCTCTACCCAAAACAAGGTTTTAACAAAGTCACATTGAGGTTTATAGCGCTTGACTTGATGAGCTACTTCAATTCCACCAAGGTCAAGTGAAACTTCAATTACTGTGGATCGTTTCTTACTTTAAAGCGAAAATTCCCTGATTTTCTATGCATGAATGCAATGTGCACATGTGTTTCATTTTTGTAACTCAAATCCTGGATATTAAGGAATGTTCCCACGAAAATCTCTACATTCGACCACTCGGCCTTTGCCTGGTTATAACTTAAACCGCCACCAAAAGAGTAAAAGTTACTGTTTACCAAAGATTTTTCCTCAGAAAATAAAAATGAAAAAAAACAATCAGGCGCATCTTGTGCCCATGCGCCATGTAAGTTTTGTCCTTAATGAAATGTGGAGGGCGCCAACCCTCCTCTCACTTCTCCACCACTTCTCCTCCACTGACTCTTCCTCTCAGCTACCTCCTACTCCTTTTCACTTCTCCATCTCCTCTCACTTCAGCTTCCCACCATCACCCGGCCACCACCATCACCTCTTTCTCCACCACCACCACCACCTCCTCCTTTCTCTTTCTCCCATGACCACCACCACCTCCTCTTTTCCTCCGGCGACCACCACCACCTCCTCCTCCAGGCTAATCACTGGCCTCACCTCCTCCACCACCACCACCACCAACACCAACACCACCACCACCTCCGGCCACCACCACCACCATCACCACCACCAGCCACCACCATCACCACCACCTCCGGCCACCACCATCACCAACACCACCACCACCACCATCACCACCACCACCTCCTCCTCCTACTCCACCACCACCACCTCCTCCCTTCTCCTCCTCCTCCACCACCACCACCACCACCAAAAAACCGGCGAAATTCTCGCGCCCCGTAATCTAGACCGTGATCCGGCCGCCACTTTTTTAAATTAAAAAATCTGTGGCGCATATTGGCATGGTGCGCCAGAAATTCGAAAAAAAATTCTGTGGCGCATATTGACCTAGTGCACTCACGTAGTTTCAAAATTCTCGCGGCGTGATGCATATGCGCCTACGTAATTCAAATACTAGTCGCAAGGGCAATTGTGGTGACCGGATATGCGCCTGCCAGACCAAATTTGGTGCGCCATTAGATAATTATTTTCCACTAGTGTCGTTGCTGAGGCTTGGCTTGCCCCTGCGACTACCAAAGGACACCGTCCTGGGGTGCGTCCGACGACGGATACCGGAAAGGATGCGGAGCAGAGCTCGATGGCGGCCGAGGCTGACTCGATCTCTTTCTATGTTTTGGGTCCTTTTTGTGCTGCAGTCCTAGTTATTGTCTAATTCTTTTGGACCCTGGCAATTTTTTGGACTGGTTTCCATTGGCATCGATAAACTTGAATTTTGACAAGTTCACGGGAAAAAAATTCCTTCACATATGGCCTATCATGTATGAACATTATTGGGATTTAAACTATATGTAATGGCCAACACTTGCACAAGGGGTCCTCTAATGTGCACTAGTTTCCATTAGCACCGATAAATTTGAATCTTGACAAGTTCTCGGAAAAAATTGCTTCACATATGGCCTATCATGTATGAACATTATTGGGATTCAAACTATACATAGATGGCCAACACGTGTGCAAGGGGGTCCTCTAATGTGCACTAGTTTCCATTAGCACCGATAAATTTGAATCTTGACAAGTTCTCGGAAAAAATTGCTTCACACATATGCCCTATCATGTATGAACATTATTGGGATTCAAACTATACATAGATGGCCAACACGTTGCGCAACGGGGTCCTCTAGTGTGCACTAGTTTCCATTAGCACCGATAAGCTTGAATTTTGACAATATATTCAAGAGACTTGTTTCGCGATTGTTGGCCTATATCATGCATATATGAACATTTTTGGGATTCAAACTTTATATATGGCCAACACTTGCGAGCGAAAGGGCTGGGGTCTTCTAATTAATGTGCACCAAACAGATTCCATTAGCACCGATAAACTTGAATTTTGACAAGTTCTCGAAAAAACTTGCTTCACGATATAATATGGCATACCACATGTGTATAAACATTCTTGTGATTCAATCTATAGATGGTGGCAAACACACTTGCGCAAGGGTCGGGGTCCTCTAATGTGTGCAATAGTAGTTTCGATTAGCATCGATAAAGTTGTATTTAATTTTGAAAGTTCTCAAAAAAACTTGCATATGGCCTATCATGTATGAACATTCATGGGATTCAAACTAAATGGCCAACAATTGCGCATCAAGGGGGTCATCTATAAATATGTGCACTAGTGTACATTTAGCACAAGAACTTGAATATATATATATATATATATATATTTCTGACGAAGTTCTTGAAAAACTTAAGCCCCCGATATATGGCCTATAGCAATATATATAAAGTATGTGTATATGAACATTCTTTTGGGGTTCAAATTAAACTATATAGATGGCCGCACATGCACAAATTACAATAGGGTCCTCTAATTAATTAATGCTATGCATGCACTAGCTAGCAACGCATCTTCGATTAATTAGCACCGATAAACTTGAGTTTTGATTAATTGTGTAGCACACTAATAAAAAAGTTGTAATTTAATTCACAACAAGTTATAATTAACCCTAACACATAAACCCTCTAAATAAACCATAAAACCCTATATAGCTAGCTATAGGCCAACGACGACCCTTAATTGCGCATCAAGCAGGCCAGGGGTCCTCGCGGTCCTCTAATTAAATATATGTGCCATTAACCCTAAACCCTAAACCGTATATATATAGAAAACTAACCTTAGCTAATCAAACCCTCGTTAAAACACATAACCCCAAGCTAATTAATAACCCAATCTAATAAAACCTTGCTATATATAGCTAGTAAACCCTAGATTATATAACCCCAATTAATATATATGGCCTATATCGATCATATATATATAGACATTATTGGGATTCATTAATTATATAATAAGTACTGATAATTCAATTAATTAACTTGAATTTTCTCTAATGAAACAAAACTTTAATTTACCTCACAATATAGTATATATATCTACACAATTAATAACCATGCATATATATATATACCAGCACTATTCTGCAACCGGTTGCAATAATATTCTGAGCACCGACTTGTACTTTCCTGGACACAAGGTTGTACTTCCCGGATAACAGGGTTCAACTTTCTGTCGAACTTACCTGAACTTCCCATTTTCTTCAGAGCTACTGATTCTACTTCGTGTTTCCCAACCATTTGTCGGAACTATGCAAATGATATACCGTTGGATAGATAATGAAAAACCGCAACTTTTTCATGTTCACAACTTTCGCAGATTATGCACGGTTTAAATTTAATTTTGAAAATACGAAAACGCTTCTATATGGCCAGAAAACGAACTTTTAGTTTGATTTTCGAATCGCTTATCCAAAATGTACAAATGATATACCGTTGGATAGATAATGAAATTGCGCAACTTTTTCATGTTTTACGTTTTTTCAAAATCCTCACAGTTTTTGAATAATTTTGAAAATACCGAAATTCGGACGTACTCAAAAAACGAGCGGACAGTAATTTGGATGATTTGTTTCAACCGTTTGTCGGAATGATGCAAATGATATGGCGTTGGAAAGCTATGGACTAGGCGCAACTTTCTTATTCGAATTATTTTCTCTAATTCCTTACAGTTTAAGAGAATAACTCGAATTACTGTCCGCCCGTTTTATGTGACGGGCACCGAATGATTTTCCCCGCGATTTCCATGCGGTATATTTAAACAATGCAAATGATATATGGTTGGAAAGGTGTCAAAAAGGCGTATCTTTTCGTATCTACTCATTTTTTCCAAATCCAAACGGTATAAAGTAATTTTAGAAGTTTTGAAATCATGTTTCCGGTATATTTTGTGGGATAACGATTTGAATTTGATGGATTAGATCCATTTATTTGTTGTAAAATGTTGTAGGTAATGAAATTAGACTCATACTCTATCATATAAAGCTTTGGGTGGCAATGGTTGAGGTGGTTGGTGATCAAATCGATGAGATTTGCACAATAGATTTCCGCCCCGTAAAAACAGAGCATTGAACTTCCCTCGACACGAACTTGCACTTCTTGGGAAATGCGGTTGTACTTCTCGGCGCTGTTTCACGAAAGTGTTCAGTAAAATGACTATAAGTTTCTCATACGGTGTTCGTTTGAGGTCCATGGCCACACAAAATGCTCAGCACAACCACGCGCATCTGAACTTCCCACGACATGTCCTTGTACTGCTTGGCCTTCGTGGTTGTACTTCCTGGAAATGTTTTGATACTAGTGTGTTTTACAAAAACTAGCATGTGTGCTTCAAAATGATAATGTTAGATTGTCCCTATATTCTATTTTAAGAGATTCTGCACTTCCCGGATCTTAATATTTGAACTTCACAATGTTGCTATGTGAACTTATGTGGGGGTATTTTCTTCATGTAATTACCGCTTGTACTTACTGTTGTCTCCGCCTGTACTTCTCAGAATCACTGCTCGTACTTCCTTGCAGATGACGGGATTATTTTGTTTTTTCTACATTTGGACTTTGTCGGGTTTCTTGTACTTTTCTATATTAAGTGGGTGTACTGCTCGTGCCGAATGGTTGTGCTTCTCGTTTTCAAGTATATGAACTTCCTCGCGGGTGACGGGATTATTTTTGTTTTTTGTACATTAGATTTCCGCCTCGCAAGAATAGAGCCGCTGAACTTCCTTTGACATAAGCTTGTACTTCCCGGCAATACGGTTGTACCTTCTCAGACATTTCCACGAAATTGTTCATAAAAACCGATAATATTTTATTTGAACACTGTAATTCCCATGGATTTTGGGCATTACCCTTCCTAAATTAAGATTAAGTTTCATCTATACTAGCCTGTAGATGAGGCCCATCAAGGTACTCGAAGGAAAGATAACACTAGGACGGGCAAGTGGATAAGATTACTTTGAAGTACAAGACACTAATAGTTTCTAATAAAGGAAAGGTTAGAGATAAACATCTACTCTAGAACCTACTGCATTCTCGATTAGACCCTTCCTAGACCCCGCCACCTATATAAAGGCCAAGAGAGGGGCTGCCGAGGGACACAATCAACCTTAGCCAACAGAAGCTTAGAACTAGGTTACCCTAGCAATCGCCTATTCGACGAGATCATTGTTCCGAACTATTCGCACCCCATTGTAACCCGCGTTTTCGCTTAGGTGGAATCAAGAAATGCATTGTGCAGATTTAGTACGACTTCATCGAGGGCCCCGAATCTCGTAAATCGCTCTCCCCGTTTGTCTGTGTACCGATGTCTCGTGTCAGCCTGCAGGATTCCATCAACCCTAAGCCCCTATCGGAGGGCATTGCCGAGGAGCACCCTCGACAATTGGCGCCGTCTGTGGGAACCCTGCTGGCGCAAGATCAGTCATCGGCAGATCCGATCATGTCATCGACATCTTCATCGGCACCGCCATCACCAACTCTGGGAGGTCCGGTCCGATTCGGCTCCTACGAGTTCACTCCGCATAGCGATTCTTCTCGCTCAAACTTCTCGGATCTACAAGGAAACATGGAGATGACCATCGGCAGCGTCCACTACAACGTCAACGCGGAGGGAATTCTCCAGCTACTGGAATCGCCTACCTCTGGATCAACGAGTCCTAGCGCGTCATCATCACTCGATTTGTTGGCCGGCCTGACAGAATCGATGAGCTCGCCCGCGCCTTCGACTCCCCGTTCAGCGTCCTCAATGTCAGTAGGATCCGATGAACCCACATCCTCGGAATTAACCTCCTACTATTGCTCGAACTGCGACGCCAGGCACGGCTTGGGGTCAAGCGACACACCGTTCATCTGCAATGCCCGATACTCGTCGGGAGAAGACAGTGTCGGCAGCATCGCCCGAAGAGCCACCCGAAGAACAGCACACCATCAGGTCTACGTCGCCAACAACACAGGAAATACAAGGCACGGAGGAGACGGAGACCGCACGCCTCGTTCCAGCAGGAGAGCGAGCTTCGAAAATAGCGCCAGCAATCGCGACAGCGACTATACCATCGCGGATGAGGAGTGGGCTGCGGCCAGGACAGCCGTACTTAACAACACCCCGCTCCCCGCAGGAACCTCGGTTGGAACCCTAAACGCATACCGCTCTATACTAGAGAAAAACCGGGAGCACCTGTCGAGAGAGCAAGCTACCCTCGAGAGACGTCTATCTGCGGCAGAACGATCCAGCGAGCGACGGAGAGCCCACAAGGAAGCGCTTCTCGAAGTGCTCTTGGGGCAGGAAAACATCGGTCAAGACTGTCCAGGCTCTCAGAAGACGACGCCAGAGAAATAACGTCGAATCTAACCAAGTCCTTCATGACCACGGACACCGCGGGCATGCCACGGCCGAAGAACGTTGCGGGAGCAACGGCCAATCTCGCCGCATACCTCATCAACCAACGCCCCGAAGGATCCATGGCACAAGCTCACCGTGGTGCCCTAGAAAGTCTCGCGATATTGGGAAACAATCTAGTTCCGCAGAAGGAGAAAACCACGGCGCAGGCCAGCGGTTCGAAACATCGGGCGAGAGATGCTCGGGATGAAATCACCCAGAGCCGGATTGATAAAGCAAGGCGACGACGCGCCGCCAGAAAGGACGACGACAGTGACTCCTCAGATGAGGATCAGGAGTACGACGGTGAACTAAGGGGAGCCGATTGTTTGAGTTACAAAATCCGCGAGACGATGCCACCCAAAAAGTTCAAGCCTACTCCCACCGATGGTGCCAAGTATGATGGGCAGCAGGAACCAAGATCTTGGATAGATGATTAGACTGTGATTCTGCATAAGGGGAACCAGATAGCAGCAATGCAGTGCTTGCAGCTCTACTTAAAGGATTCAGCGCGAGCCTGGTTAAGGGGGCTGCCGAAGGGTTCCATTAAATCATGGGACGACCTAGTGGACGCCTTTGTTGCTAATTTCCAGGCAACATACAAAAGACCCGTCGGGATTGAGGAGTTACGCAACTGCCAGCAGAAGCAGAAGGAGTCGATGCGCTCATACATAGGGAGATTCACCAAACTCCTAAACGCTGCCGAAGATGTATCCGTAGACAGAGCAATCGACGCTTTCAGCGATGGCGTCCGACGTGAAAGTTACATAGAAGAACTCGGACGCAAAAAGCCGAAAACCATTACCAAGCTAATGGAAATCGCCAACAGCTGGGCTGATGGCGAGGACAACGTGCGAAGACCGCGCCAGCGCAGCGATGACGAAGATGACGACCAGCCAAAGCACGACTCGGGCAGCCGAAGGGATCGGCACAAAAGGAGGAAAAATCGCAACTATGACGACAACAATCTGGTAGCTGCAGGATACTCCGATCGACATGACGATCGGTATGATGAAAGAAGAGACGATCGACAGGATGGCAACCGGAACAACTCTGGAAACCGTGGCAATTATAAACCACGGCAGCAGAGGACTCCCGAGCTACCCTATGCTGAGCAGATCAACGCCCCCTGTTACTTGCACTCGTATGTCGACTCCAAGGACGGCAAAACGAAGTCGAGTCACCTGCTCAGTTACCACCTCCACCCCCACCTCCACCACAGCACCAAGTCCAGCAGGCCCAACCTCATCAACCCAACGAGGCGTTCCCACCACCACGTGGGCAGATGAGTATGATCCACAAGACAGGTGTCTCGAGAAGAGAGATGAAGAAGCTCACCCGAAATCAACCTGGCAGAAAGCATCATGGCGAACATCCCTGAGTATGTCGAGTGGTCGTCTCAGAACATCACGTTCAGCCGAGCGGATCACCCGATGACCATACCAAAACCAGGACACGCTGCCCTAGTGGTTGAGGCACAGATAGGGGGATTCAAGATGAGCAAAGTCTTTATGGATGGTGGGAGCGGGTTAAACCTGATTTTCATCGACACAATCAAGAGTATGGGGATCACCATGGGAATGCTGGAAGAGACAGACACCTGCTTCCATGGGATTCTGCCAACTGAACCAGGTTACTCTCTTGGAAGAATTTACCTGAACGTTGTCTTCGGCAGATCCGACAATTTCAGGAAGGAAAAGATCGAGTTTGAGGTAGTGAACTGGGAGTCACAGTATCACGCTATACTCGGAAGACCAGCTTATGCCAAGTTCATGGCCGTGCCGCACTATGCATATCTCAAGCTGAAAATGCCTGGGAACAAAGGGACAAACATCACAGTCCATGGAAGTTTTTCACGCTCAGACAGTTGCGATCGCGATTTTCAGAGGATCGCTGCGAAGTTTGGGAGCAAACAAGAAATTACTAAGCCTCCACCCAAGCTGTTGTTGCGCGAAATCAAGGAAGAGAAGGACGACAGGGAAAGCAAAAAGAAGCCAGCCGACCTTGCCCTTAAAGCTTCGGCAGCAGAAGCCTCGGCAGCAGGAGCTTCGGCAGCAAAAGCTTCGGCAGCAAAGGGTTCGGCAGTTGATGGCACAGAAGGCATAGAAGACAGCAAGACGCTGGCAATCACAGCTCAAACCCCTGATGAAACCAGCAACGCTGCAGCTACCACTAACGTGGTGAAGAAGCCAGGAGAAGAGAAGAACCCCTTCCTTGATTAAGAAATTTTTCAGCCTTTATTTTCCTTTTTCCTCTTACTTTATACAGGGCCTTCCTTTTTTCGCCCTCTAGCCCCGTGCTTACTTTATTAATAAGAACTTAAGCTTCCATTCTTTGTTAAAGCATTGCAGTGATCACGAACTTCTAAGCCCCATCACTACGTAAACGTAGTACGAGGATCGTGCTCCAAAAAGCCTCTACGAGTGCTAAAACGACGTTCACCTTTCCCTCTGCTATAGATGCCTCTACGAGTGCCGTAAATAGCAAGAGTTTGGAAATACACATAAACAACAACCCACGTTCGATATTTTACTTATGGAAATATCAAAGAACAACGGGCTCATCGGCAGCACTACACCCGAAATATTCGGGAGTGCCTGTCGAAATTTAAAACGGTTGAAAGCAAAGTTGCGCATACAACAGGTTTAGCAAGACCTGCAACACGAGCTGATCACTCACATGATTTGCTAACCAACCAATATACATACATTTAAAAACGAGCAACTAAGATTCGCTCAAAGTCGAAACTTGCCAACGGCAATAACATGGTAAAAGTACATATACATGTATCTACCAAATGAAAAGGCGTCATTACATAATCCAAACACTTGGATAAAGTAGCCAAACTATTTATTTACAAACAGACATTAAAACCCTGAAATCACCCTTGCGGAGTTCCTCTTTCCTCAGGTACCCTTGAGTCCTCCTCGAGTCTGTCGACAATTATGTTGGCGGGCAACAATACCTTCGGATACAGCGCCTCCAAGTCTCCAGTAGCATTGGCAATCGACAGCAAACCTGCCGAAGGATAACGGGCAAGTACAAGGGCAAGCGTAAATCTGGCCCCTGCAAAAACTTGCGCACGTACCAAGTCTCGGATCTTCTTGGCATTACCAAATTCAGACATCAAAGCAAGGAGAGTCGGGGGAACTGCGTTCAAAGGGAACATTGTCTTCCAAACCACCCTCATAGCCTTGTAGCACTTGTCAAAAAAGTGGTGGACCTGCTGAACTCGATCCTGAAATTGCGCCACAGTCGAAGCCTTCGAGTGCTCCCGCCAGAAAATTTCCTCGGCTGAGGACAGCTGGGTTAACGCATGCACACGCTCGTAAATCCGTTTGTTTTCTTCCGCACGGTTCAGAGCTATGACTGGCAAAGGAATAAGTAAAGGATCAGATAAGGCGTTGTCGTCAAAATGGCGCAGGGATCAAGGAACTTACAGTTCAAACTGTCGGTAGCTTTATGCAGCTCAGTAAGAGCGTATCGCTCCACGTTGGCTGCAATTTCACTCTTCTTGTTGACAATAGCAGCTAAGGCGTAAGTGTCGCGCAGATCCTTTTCCATCTGGGCGATCCGATCCTTCATCCGCTGGATCCGATCACTCGGAAGAACGCTCCAGAGTCGTTGGGACAAACCACACCGAAACTCAGAAACAACGTTAAAAGGGTGACTGATATAGTCAAATTGAGCATCCAACGCAACTCCCATCGGGAGAAGTACAAGTAATCCCTATCAGGAGAAGTGCAAGTAAAAGAAGATAGAGGTGTGCTAGCAACATTGCCAGCACGGAGTTTATTACAAACACAAGTTTTGCAACAGAACAATGTTTCACATCAGCCCGAAGATAAGTTTGTTACAAAAATCAAGGAGCTTGGGTCTGAGCAGATAGGCTGGGGCCAGCCGATGTCTTTTCTGACGAAACTAGTTCAAGGAGCTGGCGAGCACAAGTACGGGCAGACACTGTAAAAGCGCTCAAGTCAACAGATCGCCCATCTTTCTCTTTCGGCAGCTCCTTAGTCATTTCTTCAATGTCAGCCTTAAAGCCGTAACCCATCATAAGTTGGAAGGCAAGGAGGGCACCATAGGTACGCGAGGTACGCTTGAATACCTCAATGACTTCCTTGGTGTCGACTGCGAAGGCATCAATCAGCTGCCCCAGAGTCTTCTCCTGCTTGATCTTGGGGAAAATCATCGAGTGCATCCGCGCCAAGGCACCCTTTCCCTTGTTAAGAAGCTCCCGGGTAAGCTGGTGGGAGGCGAGAGCCATTGACACACCATTTGCCGGGGAGTTATTCGGAACTTTGTCCAAGGCAGTAGCAGGGATACTGGCGGCCTCTGCAAGAAATCGAATTGGAGAAAATCGTTGATAAAGAAATGGATTCATAAGAATAATAATCAACAAGAGATGTATGAAAGAGCTTACCGAGTAGAGCCAAAGCAGACTGACGAAGGAGATCATCCTTTTCTCGCCGATCGAGCTTCCTCTCCTCCTTCACCTTCTCTTTCAACCTTTGTTCAATTCATCTTCGTGAGCTTCCACTCTAGCGAGCCATGGCACTTTTGATGGCTAAAACGTCTAACTTTGAAGAAGTAGATTTAGCCTCCTCCTGCAGCCGAATCTTGTCCGCCTCCAGAGAGGTAAATTGAGAGGCGAAGGCTTCTAGAGAGGATATCACACCTCTCAGATCCTTAAAGAAAAGAAATGTTTTACAACAATCATTAGCAAAACACGCCCGAAGATTCATGTTACATTCGAGAAGGACTTAAGGTAAGGAGGAGCTCGTGGCGAAGCAGGAGCATCTTTCCCTTTGGAAAGAGAGGAGGCAGTCGATGCTTGCGCCACAGGAGCCGCCTTGGGAGCCGAAGCTTCGGAAGCTGCAGCGGCCGGCGAAACAGCATCAGATCTGACCCTCTTAGGCGGAGGTTCAACGAAAGCTTCGTCACTACGAGAAGGATTTTGATCAACCAAAGTTATAAAGAAAAATGCGTAGAAAACAAAGGAGCAAGAGTATAGTAAAACACTTACATGTCAAGAAGATCATCTTCATCGGCAAAGCCGCCGATTGATCTCTTCTTGAGCGGAGCCCTGGTTTCCTCCGCAGCTGCATTAACAAAGGCATCATGATCAGCGTCATCATCACGCACTGATCCCTCTGTGTTGCAAGTGTCATCGGCTGATGGAGGGAGACTGGTATGAACAGTTTCTGAGTCTATCGGATCATCGTGACCGCTTTCGGGCTTATAAGTCCGAGCAGTATGGAAATCAACAAAGCTCAAGAGCCTCTTCCTTCCTGAAACATCTACCAAGTAGCGAAAGTCTCCTGGTTACAAGAGTCTCGTCGAAGGAAAGGCAGATGAGAACAACTGTAATTATGACGACTAAGTAAATAGTAGCATGATAAGAATTTGAGAAGGGAAGTTACCTCTGGCGGTGGATGTTCGGCATCAAGAGGAGTATACGAAGACACCAATGGGATCAAATCTTCTTGGCTAAAGGAAGTGAGGCGACGGACTTCATCGAGCAGTTCCTTTTCCGACAATTCGGCAGCATTAATTCTGCTTTTGGACCTGAGTACAACCACATTGGGCGAACCCTAGCCATGACTGGCTGGACTCGACGTTTCAGAAACACTGCCGCTACTTCTGTGCCGACCATGGTTTGCCCGTCAGCCTCCTTGATCCGAAGGAATCTGGCAAATAATTCATCGGCTGCTACTTTTTCGTCGGGAGAGAGAACATTCTTCCAGGAATTCTTAGGCTTGGCTTCAAGGACATCGACAAAGCGAGGAAGTTGAGATTCGGGTGACGAGGTGTCCTTGAGGTAAAACCACTTCAATCTCCACCCTTGCACGGACTCCCTCATTGGAAAATTGAAGTAGTTCACATCCGAACGAGCTACAAATCCCACTCCTCCGGTGACAAAAGATCCGTTGCTACTGCTGTATCTCTTCACATAGAAGATCTTTTTCCACAACCCAAAATGAGGCTCAACGCCCAGATATGCTTCGCAGAGGGTGATAAACACAACAACGTGGAGGATTGAGTTGGGAGTGAGTTGCCATAGTTGGATTTCAGAAAGTTCGCAAGAGATGGAGGAGGAATTCGTGGACGGGAAGCGAAAGGCCTCGGTATAAGAACGACAGGAACATCACAGTAAAACCGGCAGGGGGATTAGGTCGAGAAATCGCACCTGGAAAGATCACATTCCCCTCATCGGAGGAGATCAATCCCAGGCTTCGGGATCTCTTCTCGTCACGCTTGGTGACGGTTGAAGCTATCCAATCTCCGGGCCTGGCTGCTGAGCTCGGTGGCGCCGGCGGTGCCGGAGCTGGGGGAGGAGCGCTTGGGGCGCCCTCCTTCGAAAGAATCGAGGAAGATTTGGCGGCGGCACCACCGCTCGTGGAGCTGGCGGCGGCGCTAGGGTTCTTCTTCTTCACCATTGTGAGATCTGGGAGAAACCGGAAGGCAGTGGTGGCGGCGCGAGCAGTTGTGAACGGGAGAAGAGGAAGAACAGCGAAGGGATGAATGAAGGAGAAGATTAGGGATTTCTATCTCTTGGGAAACTTAAGGAAGGCCTCGTATTGTCAGTGGGCCTTTTCTCCAGTTAATGGTTGCGGAAATCGAGGAGGTGCCTCGCTAACCGTGTAAAGAGGAGCAGGAATTGCTCGAAAACAGGGCTGGCAGGTTGCGTCTTATCAGTCAAAATCAAGGGGACAGAAAAACGTCATCAATGACGTCATGAGGAATGATTGCATACGAAGAGATAAGAAAGTATCGGGTGATCAACTTGAGCCTACGCACGGATTGCGAGCATCCGCACCTAGGCTCGGGGGCTACTCCCATCGGGAGCGCTGACGCGCACCTCGAGACGTAAAAAAGACTCGAAGGAAAATTTTGACTCCAAGTCCGCACCCGGCGTAAGCGCCGTGCCTGCACTTCCTGGGGCTACTCCCATCGGGAGCACTGGACGCGCACCCGTTTTTTGCACTCCAGGATCATGCCTGGGGACTTGATTCTCGTAGGGTAACGTTGTTTTGCTATCAGCTAACCAACAAAAAGGTACGTTATTCAAGACTCTCGCGTAAAGAAAATATATCGGATGGTCTACAAAGACTTGCAGGAAAAACTTCGGCAGAAGAAGATGTTCGAGTGGTACAACTTGAGTCTACGCACGGATTGCAAGCATCCGTACCTAGACTCGGGGGCTACTCCCATCGGGAGCGCTGACGCGCACCCGATAGAAGACAGAAGGAAAGCAAGAATGATCAAGGAGAAGGACTTCGGAAGAAGATATGCTTCAGTCTCTACCCGAACTATGTTCGGCTAGACACTCGGGGGCTACTGACGTGGGCATTACCCTTCGGGTAACCAATATTGCTCTACTACGGTCCAGATGGAGGCCCATGAAGGTACTCGAAGGCAAGATGGGCCACTAGGACGGTGCGGCGGAAGATTACTTGAAGTACAAGACACGGAAGAAGCCGAAGAAGGAAAGATTAGAAATAGATCTATTGTAAACCTACTCGTACTCGATTAGGCCTCTCGAGACCTGGCCTCCTATATAAAGGCCAGGAGAGGGGCTATCGAGGGACACAATCAACCTTAGCAATCTTAGCCACCGAAGTTTAGAACTAGGTTACCCTAGCAATCACTATCTCGACGAGATCACAACCGAACTATTCGGCACCCCATTGTAACCTGTTTGCATCATATCAAGAACAGACAGGCATGACGTAAGGGTTTTACCTCAATGAGGCCCGTAACCCCGGTAAATCGCCTCCCGCTTGTTTGTACCGATGTCCGGTGTCGTACTTTTGTAGGATTCCACTAACCCTAAGCTCCTATCGAGGGCATTGCCGAGAGCACCCTCGACACCCGTAGTTGGGGTGCTTGTACTTCCTAAGTAGTCAACGCTTTGTGCCTCTGAATCACGGTTGTAATTTAAGTGATGACTAGACTTACATTTGATTTTGTTTCCGCTTTCTTGTACTTCCTATATTAAGTGGGTACCGGCTGTGCCGACGGTTTGTACTTCTCCACATCAAGTAATTGAACCCCCGCTGATGACAAGATTTTTTCTACATTTTATTTTGACAATAGATTCCGCCTAACAAAAAACAGATCATTGAATCGTCTAGACATGAGCTTCTTGAACTTTCAGTAACGTGGTTGTATTTCTCGGTGCGTTTACTAAAACTATTCAAGAAACCAATACAATTCCATTTTAACACTTGGTACTTTACATAATCACCGCTTGTACTTCCTGCATCGGTTGTACTTCCAGCTGATAATCAAGCTTTTTCTAAATTTTATTTTTAGTTCGATTTTGTAATTTCTTATATTAATCGGGTACTCGCCATGCTCTAATGGTTTTACCAAGATCAAGTATTCAACTTCCTCAACATGACAAAAATTTATTTTTATTTTTTGTACATTTATTTTTAGTTGGTTTCTGTAGTTCCAATATTAAGTGGTCGATTTCTCACGCCAAATGGTTGTACCTCTCACCAAGTATTTGAAACTAATTTGGGTACTTTTTTGGAAGCTTATAAAGCAACCATTTCTACTTACTCGAATTATTAATTGTACTTTCTGTATTACCTATGTATACTTCTGTCACTAATATGTGTACTTCAGCATATTTTTTGGGAAACTGGATCAAGAGAGACAAGCTTCACTGTGCAGCAGGACTAGAAACACACCTCGCGCCGCCGTGAGCAGCCAACCTCTAGAGCACCCAAGGGAATGGGCGAACCGCCGTTGAGCGCCGCCATCACCCTCGACCCATGCATCTCACTTACTCCTTAAGGGCAGCCGAAGGACCCGGAGCTTCACCTCAATGATGGTTCAAGAACGACAAACGTCGCCATCACGGCCCGGTCAAAGGCTCCATAGGTTTTCCTCAGATCCGCCACACCATGTCTTCGTCTGTGAAGCTTGTGCACCAGGAGCAACCAAGCCGACCACTCCTCCACCGAAAGGAGGAGGCCAACCCGCGTCCAATGCTCAGACGAGACCTCCACCGTACCACCGCACCGGGCAAGACGCCACCAAAATGGGCAAGGGCCGTGGGAATCGCTGACCGCCAAGTGGCCGGTTGCTTGCCTAGGGCGTCGCACGTGCGCGCGAGGTCGCCCGAGCCGCCACCGAGCACTATCCGACCAACGATCCCACCGCTATGGTTATCTGCGTGTGTCTGCCGCACCACCGACACCGCAGCCGTGTGGCCGCCTCCCATAGCCACGCTGTTGTGAGCCTAGTACCACGCCATGCCCAAGCTCAGCAGCCGCCGCATGCGATGAGACCATTGATGAGAGGACAAAGGTATCACGCGCCGCGGGGAAGCTGGTCGTGCCTATGGCGCGGCAGGTAGGAGGGGGATGGGAGGTGGTGATGACGGCGGAGGATATTAATGTTACCTCTTGGTCCCTCTCGGTGGGGGCGACGCGAGTGATTCCGAGCGTATGCGCTTATTCTGTGGTTCACAAAATAAATTTGAAAATGGTCCAAGAATAGCTATCACGTTTCATTCTGACCATAGAAAAAAGTGTCTACAAGTTAAAGGTAGAAAAAAGAAGTTCATATTATTGGACTTATTCCACACTAGTCCTAGATGGGAAAGGAGCCATCTTGCTCAGCGCTAGATCAGATTATCCAACGCTATAGCTGCCAGGGAGAACTAGAGGACATATTACAGACCAAACATCTAGGAAGAACTGGCGAGGACATGCTAACAGAATATTTAATGCTTTCTTCCGATCGAACAAGCTTCAAACAAGATGGACACATCCTTCAACCTGTCAGCCTCCGGGTGGTTGCCTTCAGCCTCTAGCCGCCCGAAAAGCTTCACTGACAAATCGCACGAACAACTTCACTCCCTAGTTTAGAGTATCTCTATTTTCCTCCTTGACGTGAATAATTAGCCAAGAAGAGAACATTTGCCCCGATTAGATTAGTAACAACAACAGGATCGTTAGATCTCATAGATCCGAAGCACGATTATTTTTGCGTCTTCCATAAACCCCATAAAACCGCAGTGCACCCACCAACGCAACATGTTTATCTTTCTTCTAAATTTCCGCAGCCAACTACCAAAAACAAATTCTGAATTCAAGTTGGCTTATTCTTAAACCCAAAAGTACAACAAACGACATCCCATACATATCACGGTAATGGACATGAAAATAATAGGTGGGAAATAGTTTCATTCTCACCGGCAGCATCCTCGTGATGCAAACATCTTTTGTTAAAATACTCATCTTGACTACCATCAAAGGAAAACTTTCACTTTGGCTGGCACCATAATTTTCCCATGAACTTAAAAGGGAACCCAAAGGATCTCCATTTTAGAGCTCTATAAACACATAAACAGATCGAACCGAGAACCCCGAGGGATCCGGGGCTTTCCATTTAACAATATCATTCT